>CM076581.1:1020457145-1021179167 GCA_034641835.2 Pinus albicaulis
CTTATTGTTGTTAGTGTAGCCCCATTATTGTTATTTTTGTACCCCTTTAGTCCCAATATTGTTATTATTGTGCCCCATAAAAACCCATATTTTTATTCTTGTTCCCTTACATTATTATTGTTAGGTCAGCTAGGATTATATTGTGAGCTAACGAACTCCTATATATAGAAAGAAGGTTTTTTCATTTGTATCATCCAAGAATTGTTCATTTATGTAATGTAAAGGAGGTTTCTCCCTTAAAGAGGTTTATTTCTAAGTCATTGATCTAAATTTTATTCTATTTTGTAAGCTAGTTTCATAACATTTGGTATCAAATATTTGGATTCCAAGGTTTCACTTCTGCAAATAGGTTAGAGTGGAATTTTCGCTGTAAATATTTTTCTACGAAGTTGTAGACGCTAAAACCAAAACCCTTTTGAAAGGATATCCTGAGGAAATTCATGTAAAAATTTAAGATATTTGTTCCCTATATTTTCGGAGATATGATCTGAGGAAGTTACGGTTTTTGCAGGCTCCTTAATTTTATCTCAAATAGGTGACGTTTGGAAAATCATCATAAATTTATCTCTGAGCATCAGATTCAAATTTTGTAGGGTTTGGATGAAAGTGAACGGGTTTTAGTTTCATGTATATTGAATTTAGTGCCAAAATATGAAACAATGACACATGGTATGTCATACAAGTTTTCTCTACTGAACAAGTCCATAATTAGACCATTGTGGGAGATTGGGCATAACTTTTCCTTGAAGAGTCCAAATCAAGTCTCACCTCTAGCATTGGAAATAAAGACTCAGAGGTATACTACAACACCTAAGCTCAAATATTGGCAATCTAAAATCACATAGATACATCAGTTTCAATATGGAGCATCTCAAAAGCAAGAAAAACGTGTGTATTGGTTTTTAAAATTTCGTAACTTTTGTTTGAAAATCAGTTTAAAGTGATCCCATGGGCATATTGAAGCATATATATCAGTGTTAGGTTCTTTAATTCCTCACAAAAATAATTCCACACCTAGTAAGGCCACATTAAACTCTACTATGAAGCATGAAGAGGAAGAAGTGCAACAAGGTATACAAAATTACGAGACCACGTGCAACAAATGTCGCTCTTGGAAAAAGTAACCAAAAATGAAATGCAAGCTAAAATGGATGGTTTGAAGAAAGTCATGGAGGCTAAGATAATTTTTTTGAAGAATGGCATGGAAGCTAAGATCGATGGTATAGAAGGAAACATGGAAGATTTGAAGAATGACATGAAATGTTTGAAGGAAGGCTTGGTAAATTTGCTACAAGAAAAGCTTCCTAATGGCGAAATGGTAGTAAAGGAAAATCATGATGAGAAAAAAAAATTTAATCATGATTTCATAGACTCTAATGTCGGATTTAAGGTCCACCATATTCCAAAGATCGATATGAAATTTTTTTATGGAAATGATCCCGTAACATGGGTACTATAGATGCAGCAATAATTTGATCTCCATAATGTGCAAAAAAATGAAAAGGTACACATTGAAACTTTATATTTAGAAAAAACACATTTGTATGGTATTGATGACTGTGCTCTCATAAAAAAATGGTCACTTGGTCAATTTTTACGGAGGAAATGATAGCACATTATGAGGATACAAAGAGCAACACCTTCTTTAGCCAATTGATAAATCTGAAACAAAAGGATTCAATGGTGGATCATATTGAGGGCTTCAAAAAATTGAATATAAAGGTAACTAATATTTCACAGGAACACAATATTTATGTCTTCATAAGGACTTTAAAGGATAAAATCCAACACGAGGTTCGACTTTGGGAACTTCATTCCGTGGAGAAGGCATTCCAGTTTGCAAGAAACATTAAAAGAAAAATTATGGTGACAAGGAAGCCTACCACTCACAACTATAAATATGGAAGTGTTGCTACTCCTAGATTTTGACAACCTACAAGGTTGACACCAGAATAATTTGAAAAAAAAAGAGAAAAAGGGATTTGCTACACTTGTGATAGAAAATACTCTAAAGGTCATAAGTGTGATGAGAATAAATTATTTTAGATAGATTGTGAAGAGGAGGCAGACAATGAAAAAACTTCAAAAGAAGAGGATATACACTAGGAACCAACCCAAGAGAAAGAAGAAATGAATCCGACCATATCCTGTAATGCATTGGCAGGAATTACCACTCCTCAAGCTCTTAATATAGAAGGACATATCAAGAAGAAAAATGTAATAATGTTGATTTATTCGGGTAGTACTCATAATTTTTTTCATTGTAAGGTAGCCAAGGAATTGAATTTATTCCTATACCCAACACTATAGTTTCAAGTGATGGTTTCTAATAGAGGAACTATAAATTTCTCTGGAAAGTGCCATAATATCAGGCTAACCATGGGGGAATATGTATTGAATAGTCTAATGTTTTCCATTACAATGGGTGGTATTTATGATGTACTAGGAGTACAATGGTTACAATCTTTGGGGACAGTACCTTTCAATTTTCAAGAAATTTTCTTGAATTTATTTTTTGAAGGAAAGGAAGTTGAATTACAGGGTATTGCAGGGAATCCGAGAAAGATAATAAGCTCTAATTTCATGACAAAGCTTTATAAAGAAAGAAAAACGAGGCGTAATTGCACAATTATGCTCACTAGAAGTTCCAACATCAAAATCATCTATTTCTCCATATCTCCAAAAAGTCTTGTAAAATGATTCAAAGGTGTTTGAACCTCCCAAAGGACTCCCACCTGTTGTTGATCTTGATCATACTATTCATTTTATTCCAGGAAGTGTTCTTACAAACATCAGGCCTCCAAATATCATTATGTCAAGAAGAGCGAAATTGAATGTATGATTGCAGAAATGCTAGAGGCTGGTATAATTAAACCTATTCAAAGTTCTTTCTGTGCCCCAGTTGTATTAGTGCACAAGAAGGATGGATCATGGTGCATGTGTCCTGATTATAGGGAGCTCAATAATATCACTATTAAAGATAAATTTCCCATTCCTATGATTGATGAATTATTAGATGAATTACATGGAGAAATTTATTTCACCAAGTTGGATATCCATTTAGGATATCATCAAATTAGAATGAAGGCTGGAGACATTCCGAAGATAACATTTCAAACTCATGAGGATAATTATGAATTTTTGTTCATGCCTTTTGGCCTTACCAATGGAACTTATACATTTCAAGGGTTGATGAATTCCATTTTTAAACCCTTCCTTAGAAAATTTGTGTTAGTACTTTTTGATGATATACTAATCTACAACAGGTCTTGGAAGGATCATGTTCAACATTTTGATAGGGTGCTCAAACTATTGGAGGAGAAACAATTATATGAAAAATCCTCCAAATGTTTCTTTTGAGTACAAGAGGTGGCATATATGGGTCATATTGTATCTCAGGAGGGTGTTAAGGTAGACCATAAAAAGTTAAAGCCATTAAGGAATGGAAAGTCCCCACAACCATAAAGTAGTTGTGAGGATTTCTCAGCTTAACAGGGTATTATCGTAAGTTTGTTAAGAATTGTGGGAGAATAGAAACACCTATAACAAAATTATTGAAGAAATGTCAACCTTACCTAATGGGAAGACACTTAAAGGTTAAAATTGACTATGATATTCTTAAATAATTTTTGGAACAAATACTATCTTCAGAAGAGCAAAAAAATGGGTCACAAATATGTTGGGTTATGACTTTGAAGTCATCTACAAAAAAGGGAAGATAATTTTTGTTGCAAATGCACTCTCAAGAAAGGATGAGGAGGTGGAAGTGTTTCTTTGTTCCATTTATACTATCCAAATAGATTGGATAACTGAAGAAAGGGAGGAATGGAAGAATGACGAAGAAGCGTGGACACACATTCAAAAGCTACAGCAAGATCCTAGTACATTTGATACATTTAATGGGAAAAATTATTCCTTGTGGTACAAAGATCGCTTATATCTTTTTAAGAATTCACAAATAAAACAAAATATTCTTTTGGAATTACACACCTCTCCCTTAGGAGGACACTCTGGAGTTTTAAAAGCTTACCACAAGGTGACAAAATATTTTTTATTCGATGGCCTTAAATCTGATATTCAAAAAAATTTGGCAAGAATTTTTGGTTTCCTAGTAGAATAAAGTTGATACAATTAAGACATTGGGTCTGCTACAATGTTTATCCATTCCAAGTCAATGTTGGGAGGAAGTTTCAATGGATTTTATCACAGGTTTACCTAAGTCTGAAGGAAAGAGTGTCATCATGGTGGTAGTTGATAGAATTACCAAGCATGCACACTTTTGCGCATTATCATGTTTAAAGCATTGGCAGTTACTCTTTGCATTTATGGAAACAAATCAAAAATATACATGGAAACCTAAATATTATTGTAAGCGACAGAGTTCCCATTTTCACTTGAACTTTTTGGACGGAATTATTATCTTGTCTGGGTACTCAACTAGCTCATAGCACATCTTATCATCCTCAATCTGATCGGAAAACTGAGATGGTGAACAAATGTTTGGAAGGATATCTTCGTTTCTTTGTATCTTATAAAAAAAAAGAATGGACCAAATGGTTACCTCTGATTTAAAAGTGGTATAATACTTATTAGAAAATTAAAAATTACAGAGCAATGAAACACATAAAATATGCGAAAACACAAGCACACAAAAAACATAAAACCAGAGAGACACAGATATACGTCGTTCACCCAGTTTGGGCTACGTCCACACTAAACAACTAGTCCTTCCTTTCTATTATCTAGCAAAATGAAGAGACACAACCTACAGCAGATCTATTGTAGTATCATGTGTTATCTCTCACAGTCTCCCTCTCTGTTTCTCTCTCCGAGAATACACACACCATACACAGCCACAATACAATATCCTCATACAAGTGAGGGGTTGCCCTCTAGGGCAAAAAATCCTAAACTAAACATAACTTCTACCATCGGATCATCCGCACAATAGGCAGCCGAGATTGACTAGAAGTACTATACTTTTACCAAGGAAATTTTACGTCATTTTTAGCTTAGAGTCACCCCAAACATGAGCTCCATAATCATGATCCCATGGACCCCCCGAGGCAACATTTAATTATGGGCGGCATTGTTGCCCCATTACGTCTGAGAGTCCAATGTTTGTGATACAAAATAAACAGATAATCGGGCTCCACACCCAACAATACTTCCTTCCACACTGCAATAAAAATGACCCCATTTATGGAACTTTATGGATATCATCCACTGTCCATCACATCTTCTCTAAGAGAAAATTATAAGGTTCAAGAAGTGGAAGATCACATTGAGCATCAACAACAAATTCTCCAACTCTTAAAGTATAACCTAAATTTGGCACAAAATTCAATGAAACAACAGGCATATAAATAGCGCAGTGAGATAAGTTCTAACGTAGGCGACTTGGTATTTTTACGGCTACAATCATACAAAAAATGTCCCTCAAGCAAGCTAAGAATGATAATTAATTATCAACAAAATACTATGATCCTTACAAGGTGTTGAAAAAGATTGGTACTATGGCATACAATTTGGAGCTTCCTGCATCTTCCCGAGTGCACCCAATTTTCCATGTTTCATGCTTAAAGAAGGTTATAGGTAACAAACTTCCAGTTCAAACAATATTGCGAGAATGTGATGAGGAAGGAAAAATAATATTGGAACCTAATGCAGTCATGGAAATAAGAACGCAAAAACTATGAAATCGATCAATTTTAGAGTATCTCATCAAGTGGAAGAACTTATCCACTGAGGATTCCACGTGGGAGGATTAGAATTTTATGCAGAAGCATCTAGAACTACTCAAGCATTGAGGACAACACATTTTTAAAGGAGAGGGGCATGTTAGGTCCCTATATTAATATTTTAGTCCCTTATTGTTGTTAGTGTAGCCCCCTTATTGTTATTTTTGTACCCCTTAATTAGTTCCAATATTTTTATCATTGTGCCCCATCAAATCCCATATTGCTATTGTTGTGCCCTTAGATTATTATTGTTAGGTCAGCTAGGATTATATTGTGATCCCATGGACTTCTATATATATAAATGAGGTTTTTCATTTGTATCATCCAATAATTGTTCATTTATGTAATTTAAAGGAGGTTTCCTCCTCGAAGAGGTCGATTTCTAAGTCATTGATCTATCTTTTCTTCTATTTTGTAACCTAGTTTCATAACAAATAAATGCAATCACACACTTGTCTAAATAAGCATGCAACACATTTTTCATCAAACACATAAATGTAGTTCGAGCATTAGTCAAACTGAATGGAACCACAAAAAACTCATAATTCCCATACCTAGACCTCAATGTCGTCTTGTAGATGTCTTTCTCTTTGATGCGTACTTGATGATACCCCGATCTCAATTTGATATTAGAGAACATTGTTTCTCCCTTCCGTTGATCAAAAAAATCATCGATCCTCAGTAATGGATACATGTTATTTATGGTCACTTTGTTCAACTCCCTGTAATCAATGTTGAAGTCTAAGAGTACCATCTTTCTTCTTCACGAACAACCCTAGTACACCCCATGGCAATACACTTAGCCTAATGTACGCTTTTTCCATCATCTGCTTCAACTACAAATTTAACTCTACCAACTATGATGTACTCATATTGTAAGGTTCTTTTAATGATAGATTTGTCCCTAGTAACCAAATCAATAGAAATTTCTACTTCCCTGTGCGGTGGAAACTTTGAAATCTCTTTCTGAAACACATCCTAAAACTGTTGCAAACTGGATACATGTTCAAAACATCTTCCTCCTCAAATTACTTACCTTTTTTACTATAGATGTGAACTGAAAATAACAAACACCCTTTCATGTGATTGTGATTGTACTACATAGTTGAAACCATTCTAATTGATGTTTCATTCTTCTTACCATGTAGGACCCTTGGTTCCCCATTGTCATCTAATCACTCGATAGTTTTTTCATAGAAATCTACCTTGGTCCTGTGAAGATCTAACCAATCCATACCTAGTAGCATACTGTATGATCCCAAAAATAATATGTTCAAGTGTTTTGTTGTAGACATGCCATTCAACTCAAATGCATATGATCTTACCCAATGATGAATTCCCTTCTTTGTACCTATAGCCAATTGTACTAACCAAGACTTTGCATGCACTTCTTTCTCCAACCCACACTTATCCACTAGTTTAGGACTAACATAGCTATAATTAGGTCAAGGATCAATTAAAATAGAGATAAATTGATCACAAAGGTTACCTTACATCTCGATAAAAGATTCCTGGTGATCTTCCCTCCTATTGTCCAAAGTTGCATATATCCTAGGAATACTTTGTCCAACATCTCCTACTATCTATGCCTTCATGGATTTACTTTCCTATTAGTAAGATAGATTTAATTTCATGTCACTAGAATAGATTTATTTTCATGTCAATATAATAAGTTTACTTTCATGTAAATTGTCATCTCAATTCTATATATTAAAATATTTCTTCCCAAGTTCTAAATTTGAGGCACTGTGCATAGTCATCTTAAACATTTTTCATGAATAGGTTTTTTTTTCTTTTTTTCTTTTGTTTCAAAATATTAGGATTCTATTTTTAAATTAAAATTTGATTCTTAGCATATATTGTGCGAGTATACTTCCCAAGTTCACTAACCTCATGTTTAACAATTTAATGACAAGTAATTTAACTAACAATTAAATTACACAACATTTTTGGTGATTGTCGAGGAAGTATACATAGGTGTTATCATCTCATTCTTATTTTCATCAAATTAATTTTAATAATTTTGTTCATTCTAGAAGTAGATTCATTACAAGACTATTTCTAAAACTTAAGAAAAAAAATTCAATACCATAACCACCTATCACCTCCACATGATCAAATTATTACTTTTGCAAGTGGAAAAAGATGAGGTTATAGAGAAAGTAGAAGAAATGGATGGATATGAGGAATATCCTTTTGTATTTCCCATTCAGGATACTGATATGAACATCCAAATGAAGAACATTCCTCCATTTTCACTTCCCAACTTCCATTGTATGAGATCACAAGACCATGAAACCTTTATTTTTTAATTTGAAATACTTTGTAGGTATTGTGCTTACTTCGATACTCAAAAATTCAAATTTTTTCCAACAACATTGAAGGATAAATCTCTTAAATGGTTCATGAGTTTAAGGAATAATTCAATAAGATCATGGAATGATATGAAAAAGTTATTTCTAGAAAAATGTGAAGTTTAGTGTATACATCGTGATCTTAGGGAAGAAGTCTTTAAAATTACTCACAAAGGATATGAGACCTTAGAGGATTTTAAATAAATATTCATTTATAATGTTAAGAGGGAAAAATTACACAATTTAGGATATTATACATTAAAAACCCTCTTACTTAGATCTATGAGGGATGAGTGGATAAATATCCTTGAGCTTATGAGTAAAGGAGATGTTTCTCTATCAACATATGAAAATATTTGTGAATTATGTAATCACATATCAAGAGGAAAATAAATGTATGGAAACTCCCATCAAAATATTTTTATGGAAAGAGTAAGTAAGTTGGCATCAGAGTCGGTAAGTAAAACTAAACTTGGAAAATTGTTAGACATTTTTGGAAATTTAAGGAAAAAAATAAATATGTTGAAAATGAAAAAAGTTGAGATTGTTTCTTTGCATGAATTTATCCTTGATAATATTAAAATTTGTTTTATCTGTGTATAATCACATGCTACTAAATATTTCCCATCATTACCAAGGTTGAAGGCAATTTACTAGAAGGAAAATAGAGCAAATCAAGTACCATTGCAACTTTATTATGAGGCTGCAATAATATTATGGAAGCCTCATCAAATCGGTATGATGTAAAATCCTAATTCAAAATTTCATGGGCATGTAACACTATTCCAAATTAATTGGAACACGCCCTTTATTTGGCAAACTTGGCCATCTCAACCCCAAAACCTATCTTGGCAACAAGATTGGCAAGGGCCTTATGAAGAAATCCACCATATCCTCAATATGTTTCTAAGTATCCTCAATAACAACTGAGGTTTTATCCATATTATTCCCCTCCACCACTACCACATGGTCAACTTATCTCATCATTGCCTACTAAACCACTTCAAAGATCCATTCCCACTCCACTACCTACACAAACATTTATGAACTCCAAGAATACAATACCTCAACCAAATTACAATGTAGAGGCACCAAATTTTCAAACAAATCCTCTTGAACTGGATGATATTTATCTTAGATCAGGAAGAGTATTGCAAAGAAAATATTCTCTTTATGTAATTAAAAAAAACATCTAGAATAAAAATATCCAAAAAAGACCACATATTGTGAAAATCAACCGTCATATCTTTTATGCATCCAAAAGATTGACCATACCATAATAAAAGATCTAAATGGTATGATAGAAGAATACATACATAAGGATATAGATGAACAAATGAACTAAGGGCATCAAACCTATATTGAAATTTGGTTCCAAACATTCATCAATTTGGATCATCATTGTCTTCCTCAAAAGTTCTTAATAGCATTACAATAAAAACAATTAGATTCTCATATTTTTCTATGTATAAAAACATATATTTTAAACCTGAATATGAGTTTATTTGTCATCCTCTTATGCATGCGGTTCCATTGGAAGTATTATTACAGTTGATAAATTATTTTCTTGCTTAAAATAGAATAGGATAGAATAAAGGAATAAAACAATTTTTTTGTGTTTGAAATTTTGGTTTGATTTCATTTTCTTGAAAATTTTCATTTGGTTGTGCAGTATGAGTCACCTCATTCAATAACCATTACCAGGAAGATTTACAAGAGAAGGGATATCGTTGAAGAAAGATAACCTTTAGAGTGTCAAAAGCTACAATTTGAGTTCTGAAATCAAATTCTTCTTATATATATTTCAAATTTTCTGATTTCAATTACATAAAAAATAATTGAGTATGCTCTGTTCTTGCGCATTGTTGTGACCTGGAAGATTAGAAAGGAAAATTGGATCAATTATCTTTGGAATTTCATGATAAAAAACCATACATCTAAGGAAATGAATAGGAAATTTGAAATTGCTATTCATTCTAAGTTTTGATCTCGAACTAAATTAGATTTGTTGCTATTTTTTTTTTTTTAATTAAAAAAAAAACTAATTGATTTTTTCACAAATTTTTCTAAGCTAAATTCTTTATCAAAAGTGAAAAAACTTAGTTCATTTTCTTTAATATATATATATATATATATATATATATATATATATATATATATATATATATAATTTAAATAGAAACTTTAAAACAATAAAACCAATGAAAAATAAACTAATTATAAAATAAAATAAAAAACAAAACATTCAATAATAATAATAAGGAACCTCAAATCGTCAATAATTTTTACCGGTGCTCTGCCACACTTGGCCTCTTGCCACACTTCGTACCACATGCAGACACACTTGGATTGTGCCTCACTAACGTTGCGGTCATGCCACAAGCCTTTAAAAGGCACAAAATATCCTCATTCATCCATCTCATTGCTACTGCAGCCAGTCCCGGGAGCCATTGTTGTTACTCTCCTCACCAACACGTTGTTTCTCCAGCTCACCTTGCACACCATTATTTCCATTTCCCTCCCTGGTGCGCACTCCCCCTATTGCATGATCCCAGCTACGATTACCCTATCTTGCACCCTCTTGTTGCGTGCCCCTCCCCCTGTGATCCTCCTTACTACGCACCCTTGTTGCGAGCACCCCTGATGCATGCCTCCTGGCTGTAGGCCCGTCACCCAGTGCATATCTCTGCTGCGTGCCCTCTGCAATGAGCATACATGTTGCACGCCCCCTATTGCATGTCCCCCTTCTGCACACCTCTACTACGCACCCCCCTATTGCGTGCCCCCCTACTCATGGCCTGTACTCTTAGCAAGATACCCTTTCTCTGCTGGAAAACCTCTTGATGGCCCCGCGCCAACATCGAAAACCCATCAGGGGATGCTACAGAGGTGCATTCTTGGGGCACTATCACCGAGGCCAAGACCAATGTTTGGAATCCATCGAAGGCTCCTTGTCAATAATTCATGAAAGGCAGGCTACTAAAACACCTGAAAACACTAAGGGAGAGAATTTATTGACTCCAGAGAAGCCTTAAGGTAGGCGAGGCACCATAAAATCTACCATAGCACACTCTGAGCCGTCCACACCTCGGAAAGTCGAGCCATGACCTGTTCACAAGCCTGTGGAGGAGGAGACAGATGTTTGGATCATGGATTCGGATGATGTCTCGACCGGAGTTTTAGATGCAGAATACCCCGTTTCTCCCATCGTTAGCGCTGCCCCTCCTAAGCTTCCATGTGAGCCCACAGTTGAGGAGGAAGCAAATTCAAGTGAATATGGATGCCTAATTGAGGAGGAGGACCACACGACAGAGGAAGATGAAGGAACCCCATGACTACTTTGTAGCAATGTTCATCTACGTTTTTTGTCAACTCCGAACATACTTCAGCTATTTTTTTTCATATACATCACTGAATATTATGTAAAATAAGACTGTATGATGTTATTAAGGGGCTTGCTTCTTCCGAGGAGGCAGCCCCAAACATGTTTTATTTTGAAAACTACCAAGGCAAGGATTGGCTAAGTACCGCTTTCCATCTCTACCCAAAGCCTCTGTAAAGTTTCTTTTATGATTTTAATATAATTTAGCCTTGATTACAAATAGTAATAATAATAATAATAAAATAGAAAATTTAAAACACAAAACACAACAAAAACAAATAAAATGAGAAATCAAAACATACAAAATAAAGCATTAAAATAAATTGAAAATAAACAAAATACAAAAATAAAACAATACACAATAATAAAAATACATAACAAACAATAAAATAAAATATAAAATGAAACTTATTTATGAAAAAAAAAAAAAACAAAATTATATAAAATAACACAACAAATTAAAAAAAAACCAATAAAAAAAAAACATAAAAACAAACACATCAAAAACAAAACAAAATGAACTAAGAAAAAGAAAACCCCACGACCAGTTTCATAAAAACCCACTATACATATTAAAAGAAATAATGGTGGATCAATTTAAATGGAGTGTCAAGGAGTGGCGTGTAACATATGATGGTGTTGCTTGAATACAACAATGAATAAGGGTTGAGAGTAAGCATAGGAAACACTAGTAACACAATGGTGTTGACAAAGCTCAACTTTAATATGGGTTCCATTCACTGATCCAACTTTAGTAAGAATTCATAATGTGGCAGTTACATTCATAATTCTTACTTTTGCAGGTAGAAACATACCAGGCGATAGAGAAAGTATAATAAATGGATGGAGATGAGGAAGATACTTTTGGATTTCTCATTCATGATACTGATATGAACATCCACATGAAGAACATTCCTCCATCTAAACTTCCTAACTTCCATGGTATGAGATCAAAGACCATGAAACCTTTCTTTTTGAATATGAAATACTTTGTAGATCTTATTCTTACTTAGATATTAAAAAATTGAAGTTGTTTCCGGCAACTTTGAAGGATAAATATATTAAATGGTTCATGTTATTAGGGAATAATTCAATAAGATCATGGAATGATCTGAAAAAGATATTTCAGTAAAAATATGAAGTCTATTGTTTACATCGTGGTCTTAGAGAAGTTTTTAAAATGGCGCAGAAATAAGATGAGAGCTTGGAGGATTTGATTGAAAGATTATGTGTAATGTTAATAAGGAAAAATTACACAACTCAAGATCTGATATATTAAAATCCCTCTTACTTAGATCTATCAAGGATGAGTGGATAAGTATCCTTAATCTTATGAGAAAAGGAGATGTTTCTCAATTAACATTTAAAGGTATTTGTGAATTATGTAAGTACATATCAAGTGGAAAAAAAAAGTATGGAAACTCCCATCAAAATCCAATTATGCAAAGGGTATGTAAGTTGCCATCATATTCGTTAAGTCAAACTCAACTTGGGAATTTGTTAGACATTCTTGGAAATTTAAGTAAACAAATAGAGATGTTGAAAATGCGAAAATTTAAGAATGTTTATTTGTATGAATGTCCACTTGATAAAATTGAAATTTGTTTTATCTATGTAGAATCACATGCTACTAAATATTTCCCATCATTACCAAGGTTGAAGGAAATTTACCAAAATGAAAATGAAACAAATCAAGTATCAGTGCAACTTTATTATGAAGCTCCAAGAATACTATGGCATGCATGTCAAACCTGTATGATGCAAAATCCTAATTCAAGATTTCATGGTTATGTACAAAAATACCAAAGTAATTCAGGAAACCCTTTCTTTGGAAACCTTGGAAATCTCAACCCCAAAACCTATCTTAGAAATAATATTGGCAAGGGCCTTGTGGTAGAAATCCACCATATCCTCAATCTTTTTCTCAATATCCTCAATACCAATCCCAATTTTATCCATATTATTCACCTCCACCACAACCACATGGTAAAATTATCTCATCATCATCTACTAAACCACTTCAAATATCCATTCTCACTCCACTACCTGCATAATCATTTTTGAACTCCAAGAATAAAATAGCTCAACACACTTATAATGTTGAGGAACAAAAGTTTCAAACAGCTCCTCATGTATTAGATGATATTTATCTTAGATCACGAAGATTATTGCAAAGAAAATATTTTTCTTCATGTAAATAAGGAACAACATCCATAAGAAAAAGTTCCAAAAAAAACTAAGGAATCATGGACCACATTTTATGAAAATCAACCATAAAAAATTGTATTCATCTAAGAGATTGACCATCCCATAGTGGAAGATCTGAATGGAACGATAGAAGATTTACATAAGGATTTAGTTGAAAAAATAAAAAAGGAATCAAAGCTATATTTAAATTTGGTTCTAGAAAATCATTAAGTTGGATTATCATTCTCTTCCTCAAAGGTTCTTGACAACATTACAATCAAAACAATTAAACTCTCATATTTTGGTATATATAAAGCCATATCTTTCATACCTGCATATGAGTTTATTTTTCATCCTAATACGCACATGGTCCCATTGGAACTATTCTTACATTTGATAAAAAAAATCTTGCTCAAAATAGAATAGGATGGAATAAAGGAATAAAACCATGATTTTGTTTTTGAATTTTTATTTTGATTTCATTTTCTTGAAAATTTTCATTTGGTGGTGGAGTGAGAGTCACCTCATTCGCTAACAATTGGAAGGAAGGTTTACAAGAAAAGGAAGATTTATGAAGAAAGAGAACCATTAAAGTGTCAAAAGCTACAATTTCAGGTCTAAAATCAAATTCTTCTTATATGGCTATTCAAATTTCAGATTTCAATTACATAAAGAATTGTCAAGTATGCTATCTTCTTGTGTCTTGTTGCAACTAGAAGATTAGAAAGAAAAATTAGATCAATTAGCTTTGAAATTTCATAATGAAAATCCATAGATATGAAGAAATGACTAGGAAAATTAAATGTACTATTCATTCTAAGTTTTGATCTCCACATCAATTAGGTTTATTGCTAGAATAATTTCTTTTTCTTTGTTTAAGAAAAACCTAATTAATTTTTTCTCAAAATTTTCTAAAATAAATTCTTAATTAAAAAGGAAAACTACTAATTATATTTCTTTAAAAAAATATTTTATTTTCCTAAATTAAATAAATAAAATAAAATAAAATTTTAAAAATAATAAAACAAAAAAACAAACTAATTCTAACATTAAAAAAAATCATTATTATTATTATTATTAATAAAACACAAAACACAACAAAAATAAATAGGATGAAAAATCAAAACATTTAAAAAAAATAAACAATAAAAAAATTAAAAAACAAACAAAATAAAAAAATAAAACAACACATAATAATAAAAAAACAAAACAATAAATAAAAATGCAAAACCAACATATTTATAAAAAAACAACAAACAAACAAACAAAATAATACAAAATACCACAACAAATTAAAAACAATAACCAATAAAAAAAACAAATAACATAAAAACAAACACGTGAAACAAAACAAAATGAACCAAGAAAAATAAAACCCCACAGCCAACTGAATAAAAGGCCACCTCACATATTTAAAAAAGTAATGGCGGTCCAATTTAAATGGAGTGCCATGGAATGGCATGTAACAGATGATGGTGTTACTTGAATACAACGAATAACAACCGAGAGTAAGCACATACAACACTGGTAAAACAATGGTGTTGGTGAAGTTTAGCTTTAATCCTCGTTCCATTCACCAATCCAACTTCGTCCTTGACCTGCAGAATGCAAATTCTATCGGACCTTATGCTTTGGTTTGATGATTAAATATTTATTTGCAGAGTGGAAGAACGATGGAATCGGTGAAACAGTTTAATTTTCCACGCATATAAACAATATTTTTTTAGAAAAATTTACGACGTGGCATATTAATAATTAGCCATGTGTGTTGTAACGATTGCAAATTTAATTTATCCGACAAAAAATTCAGAATTCATTGCAGTGATGTTTTCCATTTTGTCACATAATTAACATTTTCTCGCAATTAAATAAATATTTTTCCAATTTTACTTCCCAAGGTATGCCTTTGGCCCAATGGTAAAACGTTTGAATTGTTCCAAGGAGGTCGTTCAAATGTTCGTTGAGATGCTTAGTTAACTATTTGACATTTTAAAATTAATTATTCTACAATTTGTTGTTGCAAACTACAATTGGACCACATGGCAACCTATTGTTGGCCCACCCAGTCATGACATTGTCAAGTCAGTAGCTTAGTTAGCTTGACCAATCAATAACTACATCAGTGACCAACTAGAACTGCGACGTGCCACCTCCACTGCGTATTTTTAGTGTTATGCAAAAAATTCAAATAACCACAACTTTCATGTATAACGTTCGTTTCAGGTGATTAAAGCACCGTTGGAAATATCGCGATGAGATAACTTTCATTAGCATTTAATAAAATAAAAATTTTGTCATTATTTTTTGGGTTTTTAACAATTGGACTTGGAAAAATCATCGAATCATGAAAAATATATTTGTGATATGAATTTATTTTAACCTAGTTTTTTAATCACTTAAATTTGACATCAAACAAAGAATTTAACAAAAAAACACTGCCATGTAGTCTAAGGTGCATTGCTTCATGATAGGTAAAATTGCATTTCATTTTTATTTATCTTCTTTCAAATTGTCATATTAGAACTCTTTATGAATTTGTTGCATATATATCATATGAAGAGAGATTTATCACCACTCTCATTTGAGAATTTTATGTTTTATTGCAGATTAGTGCTAAGATTTTGCAGGTTTCATGATGATTAAAGAAGATATATTTATGCACAAGTGGTTTCCAAAGGCCAATTTCTTTTCAAGGAAAACATAAATAAGTCAAGTCCATGTTAGAAGAACATTCATCATATCATTGCTACTCATTCATTTTCTTCTTTTCTAAGCTTACATTCCATCCATGAACTTCCATATCTATACTACTAGATCATGACTCCAAAACCATTTTTCTTTTGCTAATTTCATACATTCCCACCTCACTTATATTTTATCCCTAACACATGAATAAAAATCATTCAACTCACTTACAAAATTAATGTACCTTATTGTCCTTTTCTTTCTGCAAAATAAAAAATACTTCATAAATGCAAATCTTTCATCAATGGTCCTCTAAATCATTGTCTAATACTCCTGTCATATTATGGGGGAATCTTTAAGGCCCTCCTTCTAACAAGTCTTAACCTATCGACTTCAACACATTATCTAGGTTCGAAACTAGAGTTATTTTTAGTACTTTGAGGCTTGTATAGCTTAATGGCAAGTTATATTGCCAATGAACAATGGAAATACATGAATTTCCCCTGCTTGTCAGATCTTCTAGGTGACTCAACTTTAACTATTTTATTCGTACCTAGTAATATCTACTTGGCCATATTTACTCTCATTGAAATTAATGGTCAGTAGTCTCATGTTGATTAACAACATTCATTAATAGCCAGTAGTCCAACAATTTCTTTCTCTGTTCGACATGAGAAAACTTTATTCGCATAGATAAGAATTATTCCACGATGGGGATATGAATAAAGAATATATGATTTCAACAACTTGAAACAATGTTACAATAAATCAAGTTCAACAACAATAACATAATCGCCAGCAATAATAAGGAATAAAGATTCCACTTAATAGATTTCATCCATTATTCATGCATCCAAAAAAATAAGAAGCATATAAAAATATTTCATTTTACCTTCCATGATCTAGGAATAACAACCCAAATCTTACACATGCATAGCTTATTGACTTTTCAGGTAAGTGAAGGTATGCTATTTTCTAATCCTTATTCATTAATCCCTTGAATTATAAAAGACATGTATTTGGAAAAAATTTCATGTGAAATTTCTTTCCCCAATTTCAAAAAACAAAAACACCTTTAGCTGGGGGGGATATTCATTATCATTTTTCATTTCCATATTCCATAACCTCAAACATTCTTCACGAACATACTTCTCAGACCTGAATGTTGTTTCTATTTTTAAAGGTGGATATGTTTTAAAAAGATTCAAATCATGAAAAATGATTTTTTGATATGTATATGAATAGATCTTCATTTTCAAAAAATTCTCAAGTATTCTTTTCCGCAACAATAAGAAGAATAAAAAAGTGTAGTCACACAACAACGAACACTTGAAATAATTATGGTTGTCACACAAGAATCAACCATAAGAACTTCCACTTAGATATATTTCAGATAGATGAAACTTTTCAAAATATGTAAATCTTGCAAAAGTATCTCAAGTAAACAAATGACTTGTTGAAAAATGTTCAAGGCTTTAGAAAAGGAAAAAAACTATTGAAAATGACTTTAGAATCAATGAAAAATTGCATGAGAAAATGCAATGTCTTTAGTTGGGGGGAATGTTAGGTTCCCAAAATTTCATCCATTTCACTCTCTTTTCTTTCACTTTGCCTCAGAATTTACCATATTTCGTAACTCCATAACCATGCACTAAGACAATTTTCATGATCAAATATAGGTTTATACATATGATTTTCCGATACAATTATTTTGGTATTTTAAGTGAATTTATCATTAAATATTAGAAAAATAAAATGTATTCACTTATATATAAAAATTGGATGAGTTCTGTGATGTGTGTAGGCACATTTGAATTCTAGGAGAGTCAAATTTGGTCTCTAAGTCTCAAATTAGAATTTCCTCTTCAAAGTCTTCAAGATTTGAGGAATATTTGAGATCATTGGTCAAGAACATTTCATGGGTAAAGATCATGGAAGTTTTCACAAGTGTCGCCTATAAAATGTAAAATATATTTGTGAGAGGATATGAAGAGATACTAATTGCTATATGTCAAAATATGTTTGTAACCACATGTGATATTTGTGGATCAACATAGATTTGTGGATCTATATTTATCAATTAGTTATCTCATTTTTGTATAAATATGACTGGTTTCTCCTCTGAAAACGGTTTCAAATGTTTGGTAGCTATGCTCATGCTTCAATGTAGAGTTTTGAATGTTATGGATTGGTAATACTCTTATGATTGATGTAATGAATACCATTGTTTTTCACTTTCATATGGTTGTGCCGTCATTTTATGTTTGATCAAGATTTTTCTCAACTTCCACCTCTCATGCACTTTGGGATGGCCACCTAATGAGTATATGATTTATTCTAATGTTTTATTTTTTTTTAGTTTCTTTATTTTCATTTTAATTATTTTGATTAGATGTATTGTTTACATTCTTTCATGTTCATTCCATTTAGGTTCTTTTGCAGGTTAAGCGTTATTGCTCTCATTTCATAGATTCATTGTTTTTTCAATTTGTTTGATAGATACTCATGAATGATTCTAATTTGACATTGCACAATTTAGTAATTTTAATAGGTCACTCACTCCTTTCAAAATAGGTTGTCTTTAAATTTCAAAGTTTACGAATTCAATGTTTTCTTAGTATAGGATTTGCTACTTTCTAGATTATTTACTTTGAAGTCATTAGAATAGATTCACTTTCAAGTCAATAGAATAGATTTAATTTGTTGTTGGTAAAATAGATTTACTTTCATGTCACTAGAAAAAAATATTTTCATGTCAACAAAGTAAATTCACTCATCTTAATTTCATAGATTAAAATATTTCTTCCTCAGTTCCGAATTTGAGACTATTGAAAGAAAAAAAATGTGTGCATAGTCATCTTATACATTTTTCATGAATATGCTTTATCTCAGTTTGGTTGTTTATTTCAACAGATTAGGATTATATTTTTTAAATTTAAATTTGATTCCTAGAATATATTGTGCATGTATACTTGGCAAGTTCACAAACCCTGGGTTTGAAAATTTCATGATAAGTAATTTAACTCACAATTAAATTACCAAACACACTATCACATAAGATATTATTTATGTACACCGACCAAAAAAAATAGGAAAGAAACACGAGACATGATAGAAATAAACAACATAACAAAAAGAAAGAAAATTATACATAAGTAGGAGTGAAACACAAGGCTTCTACTGGAAACGATGCTTAGGATCATGGTCATTAACTGGAAGAGGATAAATCCTCCCATATAAGGATCTCAATTTTTGAGAATTGTGGCAAATTTTTTTTAGGATGGTGTAAGGTCCAGTCCACAAAGTTTGAAATTTAGTGTGCTTTCTTTTTTCTTCATGGGTTTGGTCCCAATTCAATACTATGTCTCCCACACCGAAATATTTATTCCATTCTAATTTATTTTCAAACCAATGCTTGATTTGGATTTGATGTATATAAAATTACTCTTTTGCTTAGAGCCTTTCTTCCTCTAACTTGAGAAGGGTATCAATGCTATTCTAAAAAAGAGGACATAGTTTACCTTGAGATTCCTAAGAAAGATGCAAGGATCAAAGGTATATGTTCATACGGAGGATAACTTTGTTTCCGGATACAAGGTAGTGGGGAGAAGTCTTTAGAGAGGGTTTGGGAGTTACATGGTCAACCCATAATGCATTCACCAAGGTGATATGGCAGTTCCTTTTCTCAAAGAAGATAATGTTATTGACAATATAGATTAGATTCTTGTTTCTAGATTCAGAAAAATTGTTTCCCTAAGGGTAACAGTTTGATGCATGATTTAAAATAATACCATTTCCTAATGAAAAATCTTAAATATTTAACAAATATAAATAAGTTGTGTTATCAAATATAAGCAATGTACGAACGTCGAACCTAGTTATGATATTTTGTCTAAGAAATTGAATGAATTCCTAATCATTAACTTGTTTTGGCATAACCGATTCGGCCCATCGAGTGAAATAAGCCATTGTGGTTAAGATATAATGGTGTTTCTTTGATGAATGAGGAAATATTTAGCCAACAAAACCCAATCCCCATTCTTGAAATTGTTCCTCAACTTCTATGGGTAACGATGGGGTGGCTGAATTTATATCATGTCCATCACATCCTTGACATTCTGGAAACTTTTGGGTGTAGGTCTGAGAATCATAAAATAATGTATGACAAGCATAACCAACCCTCATAAAATTATGATGAATGGTATCACATACAGATTTCCCACTAACTGGTCCATCATGAAGTTCCTTAATTACCCTATCTAAATCTAGAGGCTTTAAACCTCTAAGCATGACACCATTATGGTTCCTTCGAAAAGCACATTATTTACAAGTTGATAAGACAAAGCATTAAGGAATATTTACCTCTTATAATTAGTCAATTAATGTGAAGGCAAGGTGTTTTTCTCTAAGTATTATCGTATGTATACATACCAAGACATGGTTGCACCTATAGGGGGACCTTGCTCGATATAATATATTTCAATCACTTGTTCCCATCCAGAAGAATCCGCTTTTGGTGAATCCACTACCTCTACTGTGAGATGATAGAGACCACATCCTTCGATAGTATAATTCAAGATCATATTCTTGCAATATTTTCATCTAATTCACCATCCTCTCATCGAGATCCTATTGTAAAAAAAGTGTTATAACTAATGGATGAGACACATATATAATAATGTGACATTTTAAGAGGTATGGCCTAAAATGCTTGACCCACCTATGTACTGGATATGCTTGCTTATCAATTGTGGGATAATTCAGTTCTAACCCTGTAAACCAATGCTTATTAAATATATAGGCCACTCATTTCCTTGATTGTATTTCTATGTTAATGGAACTATGATACACATGTCATAAGAGAAAGTTTATAAAAGAAAATATTTTCCAAAATATGGACTATATAAAGCAGGGGCATCAACAATAGCTTACTTGATTTTGGAAAAAACCTATTTATCCTTCTTGTCCCATTAATATATCACATCCTTATTTATCGTCTCTTATAGTGGTCTAACAATATTTGTGTAATCGAAGATGAATTTTCATAGAAAATTGATCTTCCAAAGAAGGATTGCATCAATTTCTTGTTCACAGAAAAATGGCTTCACGAAATAGTCCCAACCCTATCTCGGTCAACCTTGACTCCACTCTTAATGATAATGTGTCCTAGGAGGTTATCGTCAGACACACAGAAGATGATTTTTTTTCAGAGTTAATGATATCCCATACTTACGAAACTACTCAAAAATTTTCTTTACCTAACAGATAAGAGGAGATAGTTTCTTGGAAAATGTGATTACGTCATCTAGGTGGATGGACACAGTATCACCGATAAATCCAGGAAATTTGATGTCCATGGCCTCTTCAAATCTAGCACCAACATTAATGAGCCCAAATGGCATATGGTTGAAATTAAAAGTTCCCCACTTTGTCTTGAAGGTGGTTTTGAGTCTATCTAGTTCTACAACCAGAACTTGATTATATATAGAGAATTAATCCAATAGAAAGAAAATTTTGACCGATATATCATCTGGAGAATTTGCTCCATATATGGCATGGGTTATTTATCTTTACTTGAAGCGTGGTTCAGGTTGCAAAAATCAACACATATGCGTATCCCATCAGAATTTTTCTTGATAGGAACCAGGTTGGAAACCCATGTGGAATGAAAATTTTGAAGATGATATGATTATCATTTAACTTCCTTTTGAATCATGCATTCAAGCGTTGAATGAACTTTCCTTAGTTTCTATTGAAATGAGTTCACCGCTTATTTGATAAGAATTATAAGCTAGATGATGCGTGTATCATATGTCTTTATATCATTGTAAGTCCACACAAATGCATCTCGATACTATTTTAAAAGACAAATGAAATCTTTTCATTCTTGAGGAGAACAAAATTTACGGAGATTAACATATTCTAGATCTTATTTATTTACGAAATTGACTTGTTTGTATAATAATGTTCAACTGTGGGTCTTTGTATTCACTAGTCCTTTAAAACAGTTTTGTAGGTCATATAATTTTTCAAGAGATACCATGCCTTTCGCCATAGGATTCCCTTTTTATGCTTGTGCCACATCCTACAAAGCTTGTTCATGCTCATCTTATTCAATGGACACATCTTTGAAAACATCCACATTTTCCATTAAATGCAGTATCTATTGGTTCTAATTAAATACACGAAATTTAGATACATTCTTAGGTACATATGGCTTATAAACTATTTCTATATAAAATCCATCTTTTAATGGTGACATTCTAGCAGCTACATTAGCTAATATATATTGGGAAATGTTATAAACTAGAGGAACAATGCTAAAATCAAATTCTTTAAAGAATTAAATGAGTCACCATACCTTGGTAGTTTTTCAAATTAGGTGAAACATAGTGAATGGTATTTTGTACTTGATAGGTGACAAACTCTGAATCACTGATTACCTTGAGTACTTCTACCATAAGGTCTATGTCCTTCTTTAATCAAAATATGAGTGCTTAATTTTCAATAGTGTTATTCGTGCACTGGAACTCCAAGTAGAGTGATAACATATACCTCTTATTTCGAGGGTAAATAAGAATACAAATAGCTCAAGAAATGTCATGAGTTTTAGGATCATCAAAATATAGAGTCCAAATATCAATACATATTATATTAGTTCCTACTCTAGTATTATGTATATATATATTTCATTATGTAATATTCCAAAACAGGAAAAGCATAAATATTGAACATAAAAATAGAAAGAGCAGTGAATATAAATACATAAAAACATGAGAAAATCATAGATCCATTCCATTATGTTTAATAGCATAAAATAAGGACAATGTCTTGAGGAAAAGGTCACTCAAGCTAGGCAAACAAGCCTCCCATGATCCAATACATCAAAATGTGAAATGTTGCTAATACATAAGATTCCAAAATGCTATGACTGCGCAGTCTATGAGGGAATAACTACAACTGGAAAATAGAAATATATAGATCTACTGATATACTGCTCAAAAAGTGTTGGGAATAGAGATCTAAGCTCCCAAGCACAATTCCAGGACAACTAAGAAAGGGTTTCTGGAAATGCACACTATGAAAAATGAAGCCCTAGGGCTAAATAATGCTTTGAAACTCCATGACTGTAAGGAGGTGGCTTATATAACAAGAAAATAGATGAAACTCTTCCCAGTAGATCGTCCCAATGAAATGCTACTCCCTCCACTATGAAACTAGCTCACAAAATGGGTCTCTCAAACCTCCATTGCAACTGCCCTGCAAAATAACGCAGTTTTTGAAGGAGATTGCATTGTGGTAGATGGATGCAGCTTGGCCTGATACCATATGGTGTGATTAATCTCAATATACCTCTCTTGAGTGGGAACTAAAATTCCCCTGAGGATGAGGTTGGGATCTCCACCCGGAAACACCCTTGTGTTAAACAACACAACATACTTTGCTAAACAGTTGAAGCATGCAGAAAGTCATAAAAAACCAAGAAATAAACAATATTAAAAATTTCTTCTATGTCTACCATCCCCTTCCTTATATGCTTGGTGAGCTTGTCACCCTTGACCCCACTCATTAAAAATGCTACTTCCATGTAAACACTCCTCCACCATCACTGTGATGTCCTCCACTAGCTCCACTCTCTCTATAGCAGCGTTGTTGATTTGGTCAACCTTGACTCCATCCAAATGCATTGACCTCATTCACACTAAGAGTTTCTTTATTTCAGCTAGCTACACTAATCCACCTTCTTTTATTCCGAATAAAGAGATTTAAGGGTCTCTCTACCCATTTATTCACCTAAGTTATGAATGGAAGAAAAATTTAATATTCCAACTAGCTAAAAGATAATTAGGAATATTACAGTCCTCCCCTCCCAAATTTTGATTGTCCTCAAGAAATTTCAAAGATGGATGTTGCAAAATATTCTCTACTTCCCAAGTGGCATCCTCATCTGGTATATTCCTCCATCGAATCAGATATTCTCTAATCAGCCTACTCCTTAGTTGTCTATCTCGAGTGTCCAAAATAGCTTCCGATTGTAAAACCAGATGGCCCTCATCATCAATAGGTGGGAGATCCATGGAGGAAACCACATGTTTTCCAATGGCCTTCTTGAGGCATGAGACATGAAAATTGTTATGGATATTACTCCCAATGGGGAGCTCCAACCCATATGCTACCTCTCCAACATGACGGATCACCTAGTATGGCCCATAGAACTGGGGCTTAAACTTCTTAGCCCCCTTCTCCTTCAATGTAGATTGTCTGTAAGGCTGAAGACAGAGATAGACTAAATCATCAACCTTAAACTGCCTCTCTATCTGACCACATCTACATACAACTTCTGTTGGTTCTGGGCTATAGCATTGTTGTCCTTGAGAGCATGGAGTATATCCTGACTCTCCTGGATCCACTCCTTGGCTCTAGGGGCCTTGCTTTCTCCAAAATTCACATCAAAAAATGATACAACTTCATATCCATAAAGAGACTGAAATGGAGACATGTCGACGGACATGTGAAAATTTGTGTTGTAGCAATACTCCCCCAAATGGAGCCAGCGCAACCATGCTCTTTGCTGCCCTGAAACATAGTTTTGCAAGTAGCATTCTAGCCACTTGTTTACTAGCTCTCTCTATCTATCGGTCTGAGGGTGATAACTGGTACTCAGTGTCAACTCGGTACCGACTAACTGAAAAATCTCCTGCCAAAATCCACCCATGAAGTGGTTATCTCGATCATTGACTATGCTCTTTGGAAGACCATGGAGTCTAAAGACATCTCTAAAGAAGAGCTCGACCACCTGTGAAGCAGTATGTCGTGCAGAAATAGTAAAGAAATGTGAAACTTTGTTAGTCGATCAACAACTATAAAGGTATAATCCTTACCGTGTACTATAGGTGGAAATGATGCAGTCCATGGAAATACTCTCCCATTTTCCTTCCGGAATAGGGAGTGGTTGAAGCAATCCCCCAAGATGGTTTTTATCTCCTTTGTTCTGCTGGAAAACTATGCATTCCCTGATGTGTTGTAGCACATCCTCCTTGAGACCCATCCATGAGAATCTCTCCTGAATGGCCAGATAGGTCTTGGTGAATCCCTGGTGATTGGAAAGTGGTGAATCATGTGTTTCCTCCAAAAAAATCTCCTTGAGTCTAGAATATCTAGTCAAGAAGATATGATCTCAGTAATAGATGACCTCATCCATCACTCTAAACCTCTCATCAGTCACCTATCTATCTAGGATCTCACATGCAAAGCGGTCTTTGGAATAATTCACCAACAACTGGGCCTTCCAATCTGTATCCACACTCATCAATGAAATCATTTTTGGTCTTTGTGACAACGCGTCTACTACTGCATTGATCTTTCCTTTCACATGTTTAATGCTAAAGTCATATGCCTAGATCTTTCTCACCCATTTCTACTGCCTCTCCTGTAGCTGCTTTTTCTCAAGGAAGAACCGAAGACTATTGCGATCAGTCTTCACTCAAAATCTATTGCCCACCAAATATTACCGAAATTTTGCTAATGCATGCATGATAGCCAACATTTCCTTATCATATACAGAGTACAACCTCTCGTTAGGTAGCAAATTCTGACTCTCAACAGCTATGGGATGACCCCCTTGCATCAAGACTACTCCAATGCCCTGCTCTAAAGCATGAAAGTCCAACACAAAGGACTGGGTAAAATCCGGTAAAACCAACACTAGGAAATTGCTCATCGCCTCCTTGAACATATCAAAGGCCCTCTGTGCTATGGCTGTCCAACCAAAATCTCCCTTCTTGGTCAAATCTGTAAGTGGTGATGCTAGTTGAGAGAACCCTTTGACAAACTTCTGGTAGTAGGTATAGAAGCCTACAAACCCCCAAATTTCTGTGACATTATTTGGCTCAGGCCAATCTCTAATAGCACGGATCTTCTCCTCATGAAATCTCACTCCATCCACTCCAATCATGTGGCCCAAATAGAGCATCTATGTGAGTCCAAACTCACATTTTGAAAGCTTAGAATAGAATTGATGCTCTTCAAGAATGTGTAATATTGCCTCAATATGCTGCAAATGCTCTTCCCAGGTGCGGATGTAAATAATAATGTCATTAATAATATCAACACAAACATCCTCAGTTGACCACATAAAATGTGGTTCATGCAAGACTGAAAAGTTACTGGAACATTGGTTAACCCAAAGGGCATCACCAAGAACTCAAAATGGCCATAGTGGCATATAAATGCAGTCTTGGGGATGTCTTGATGCCTCACCCTGATTTGATGGTACCCTGACCTCAAATCAATCTTTGAAAATTACTTGGATCCCCTTAGCTCATCCATCAGCTCATCAATCCGGGGGATTGGGTACCTGTTCTTCATTGTTTTCTTGTTCAAGGCTCTATAGTCAATGCACATTATTAATGTGCCATCCTTCTTCTTTACCAGGACCACAAAAGAAGAAAACTGATTGGTGTTGGGTCAGATATGTCCTAAAGCCAAGAGCTTCTGAATGGATTTTTCAATCTCATCTCTGTACGCTTTGGGATGCTTATAGGTTTTGGTGATCACTGATTGGATCCCCTAATCCAACTCTATAGTGTGCTCAAACCCTCTTTCCGGTGGCATCCCAGGTGGTATATATCCAAATAATATAGAATAACAGTCTAGAATAGACTGCACATCCAGATGTACTGGTGCACCCTTGCCTCCTGCCTCTGACATATGTAGTTCCACTCCCCACTCTATGTATCCTCTACGTGAATCATCCTCCATCTTGTGTCCTAAGACAATTTGGGGTGGATAGGTGTGCATGCCCCTAGTATTATGGTGCTTACCACCCCTTATCTCTACATTCAATCTCCAAGGTCTCCCAATCTGTGGTGAAATTCCCCAAGGTGATCAACCACTAAACACCCAATATCACATTGGTGTCCGGAATATCAACCAAAAAGAAGTTGTTTTTCAATTGTAAGCCCCCAAGGTGATATTTAGTGCCGGAACATACTTGACACACTACATTGTTCTAGCTCCTGGAACCAAGACTGAGAAACCCTCAAAATCATCTATGGGGATGCCTCTCCTCCGCACTAATTGAGTATCAATAAAGTTCTGGGTAGCCCCATTGCATATCAATACTAACACTCTCTTCCCCATAATAGTGCCTATAACCCTCAATTTCAGATACCTCAGAACTCCCCACAAAGTTGCAAGAGTCCCTCCAGTTGGAGAAAATTCTCCCTTCACACCTCTTGATGGTGGTGCAACCCCTCCTGATGCTACAATGTTGGTATCCTCCTCCAAGTCTTCTACTTCCTCCTCCTCATCATTAGAGAACACCTCAATATAATGGCAACCTACAATTGGATCACATGGCAACCTATCGTTGGCCCACCCAGTAATGACATTGTCAAGTCAGTAGCTTAGTTAGCTTGACCAATCAATGACTACATCAGTGACCAACTAGAACTGCGACGTGCCACCTCCACTGCGTATTTTTAGTGTTATGCAAAAAAATTCAAATAGCCACAACTTTCATGTATAACGTTCGCTTCAGGTGATTAAAGCACCGTTGGAAATATCGCGATGAGATAACTTTCATTAGCATTTAATAAAATAAAAATTTGGTCATTATTTTTTGGGTTTTTAACAATTGGATTTGGAAAAATCATCCAATCATGACAAACATATTTGTGATATGAATTTATTTTAACCTAGTTTTTTAATCACTTAAATTTGACATCAAACAAAGAATTTAACAAAAAAACACTGCCATGTAGTCTAAGGTGCATTGCTTCATGATAGCTAAAATTGCATTTCATTTTTATTTATCTTCCTTCAAATTGTCATATTAGAAATATTTATGAATTTGTTGCATATATATCATATGAAGAGAGATTTATCACCACTCTCATTTGAGAATTTTATGTTTTATTGCAGATTAGTGCTAAGATTTTGCAGGTTTCATGATGATTAAGGAAGATATATTTATGCACAAGTGGTTTCCAAAGGCCAATTTCTTTTCAAGGAAAACATAAATAAGTCAAGTCCATGTTAGAAGAACATTCATCATATCATTTCTACTCATTCATTTTCCTCTTTTCTAAGCTTACATTCCATCCATGAACTTCCATATCTATACTACTAGATCATGACTCCAAAACCATTTTTCTTTTGCTAATTTCATACATTCCCACCTCACTTATATTTTATCCCTAACACATGAATAAAAATCATTCAACTCACTTACAATGTTAATGTACCTTATTGTCCTTTTCCTTTTGCAAAATAAAAAATACTTGATAAATGCAAATCTTTCATCAATGGTCCTCTAAATCATTGTCTAATACTCCTGTCATATTATGGGGGAATCATTAAGGCCGTCCTTCTAACAATTCTTAACCTATCGACTTCAACACATTATCTAGGTTCAAAACTAGAGTTATTTTTAGTACCTTCAGGCTTGTATGGCTTAATGGCAAGTTATATTGCCAATGAACAATGGGAATACATGAATTTCCCTTGCTTGTCAGATCTTCTAGGTGACTCAACTTTAACTATTTTATTCGTACCTAGTAATATCTACTTGGCCATATTTACTATCATTGAAATTAATGGTCAGTAGTCTCATGTTGATTAACAACATTCATTAATAGCCAGTAGTCCAACAATTTCTTTCTCTGTTTGACATGAGAAAACTTTATTCACATAGATAAGAATTATTCCATGATGGAGATATGAATAAAGAATATATGATTTCAACAACTTGAAACAATGTTACAATAAATCAAGTTCAACAAAAATAACATAATCGCCAGAAATAATAAGGAATAAAGATTCCACTTAAGAGATTTCATCCATTATTCATGCATCCAAAAAAATAAGAAGCATATAAAAATATTTCACTTTACCTTCCATGATCCAGGAATAACAACCCAAATCTTACACATGCATAGCTTATTGACTTTTCAGGTAAGTGAAGGTATGTTATTTTCTAATCCTTAATCATTAATCCGAATTATAAAAGACATGTATTTGGAAAAAATTTCATGTGAAATTTCTTTCCCCAATTTCAAAAAACAAAAACACCTTTAGCTGGGGGGGGATATTCATTATCATTTTTCATTTCCATATTCCATAACCTCAAACATTCATCACGAACATACTTCTCAGACCTGAATGTCGTTTCTATTTTTAAAGGTGGATATGTTTTAAAAAGATTCAAATCATGAAAAATGATTTTTTGATATGTATATGAATAGGTCTTCATTTGGAAAAAATTCTCAAGTATTCTTTGCCGCAACAATAAGAATAATAAAATAAAAGTGTAGTCACGCAACAACGAACACTTGAAATAATTATTGTTGTCACACAAGAATCAACCATAAGAACTTCCACTTAGATATATTTCAGATAGATAAGACTTTTCAAAATATGTAAATCTTGCAAAAGTATCTCAAGTAAACAAATGACTTGTTGAAAAATGTTCAAGGCTTTAGAAAAGAAAAAAAAACTATTGAAAGTGACTTTAGAATCAATGAAAAATTGCATGACAAAATGCAACATCTTCAGTTGGGGGGAATGTTAGGTTCCCAAAATTTCATCCATTTCACTCTCTTTTCTTTCACTTTGCTTCAGAATTTACCATATTCCGTAACTCCATAACCATGCACTAAGACAATTTTCATGATTAAATATAGGTTTATACATATGATTTTCCAATAAAATTATTTTGGTATTTTAAGTGAATTTATCATTAAATATTAGAAAAATAAAATGTATTCACTTATATATAAAAATTGGATGAGTTTTGTGATGTGTGTAGGCACATTTGAATTCTAGGAGAGTCAAATCTGGTCTCTAAGTCTCAAATTCGAATTTCCTCTTCAAAGTCTTCAAGATTTGAGGAATATTTGAGATCATTGGTCAAGCACATTTCATGGGTAAAGATCATGGAAGTTTTCACAAGTGTCGCCTATCAAATCTAAGAGATATTTGTGAGAGGATATGAAGAGATACTAATTGCTATATGTCAAATTATGTTTGTAACCACATGTGATATTTGTGGATCTAGAAGAGATTTGTCGATCTATATTTATCAATTAGTTATCTCGTTTTTGTATAAATATGACGGGTTTCTCCTTTGAAAAGGGTTTCAAATGTTTGGGAGCTATGCTTATGCTTCAATGTAGAGTTTCAGATGTTATGGATTGGTAATACTCTTATGATTGATGTAATGAATACCATTGTTTTTCACTTTCATATGGTTGTGTCGTCATTTCATGTTTGATCAATATTTTTCTCAACTTCCACCTCTCATGCACTTTGGGATGGCCACCTAATGAGTATGTGATGTATTCTAATGTTTTTTTTTTTTTTAGTTTCTTTATTTTCATTTTAAGTATTTTAATTAGATGTATTGTTTACATTCTTTCATGTTCATTCCATTTAGGTTCTTTTGTAGGTTAAGCGTTATTTCTCTCATTTCATAGATTCATTGTTTTTTCAATTTGTTTGATAGATACTCATGAATGATTCTAATTTGACATCGCACAATTTAGTAATTTTAATTGGTCGCTCACTCCTTTCAAAATAGGTTGTCTTTAAATTTCGTAGTTTACGAATTCAATGTTTTCTTAGTATAGGATTTGCTACTTTCTAGATAATTTACTTTGAAGTCATTAGAATAGATTCACTTTCAAGTCAATAGAATAGATTTAATTTCTTGTTGGTAAAATAGATTTACTTTCATGTCACTAGAAAAATTTATTTTCATGTCAACAAAGTAAATTCACTCATCTCAATTTCATAGATTAAAATATTTCTTCCTCAGTTCCGAATTTGAGACTATTGAAAAAAAAATGTGTGCATAGTCATCTTATACTTTTTTCATGAATATGTTTTATCTCAGTTTGGCTGTTTATTTCAATAGATTAGGATTATATTTTTAAATTTAAATTTGATTCCTAGAATATATTGTGCATGTATACTTGGCAAGTTCACAAACCCTGGGTTCGAAAATTTCATGATAAGTAATTTAACTCACAATTAAATTACCGAACACACTCTTGAACATAAGATATTATTTATGTACACCAACCAAAAAAAATAGGAAAGAAACACGAGACATGATAGAAATAAACAACATAAAAAAAAAAAAAAAATTATAAATAAGTAGGAGTGAAACCCAAGGCTTCTACTAGAAATGATGCTTATGATCATGGTCATTGACAGGAAGAGGATAAATCCTCCCATATAAGGATCTCAGTTTTTGAGAATTGTGGAAAAAAAAATTTTAGGATGGTGTAAGGTCCAGTCCACAAAGTTTGAAATTTAGTGTGCTTTCTTTTTTCTTCATGGGTTTGGTCCCAATTCAATACTGTGTCTCCCACACTGAAATAGTTATTCCATTCTAATTTATTTTCAAACCAATGTTTGATTTGGTTTTGATGTCTATAAAATTACTCTTTTACTTAGAGCCTTTATTCCTCTAACTTGAGAAGGGTATCAATGCTATTCTGAAAAAGAGGACATAGTTTACCTCGAGATTCCTAAGAAAGATGCAAGGATCAAAGGTATATGTTCATACGGAGGATAACTTTGTTTCTGGATACAAGGTAGTGGGGAGAAGTCTTTAGAGAGGGTTTGGGAGTTACATGGTCAACCCATAATCCACTCACCAAGGTGTTATGGAAGTTACTTTTCTCAAAGAAGATAATGTTATTGACAATATAGATTAGATTCTTGTTTCTAGATTCAGAAAAATCGTTTCCCTAAGGGTAACAGTTTGATGCATGATTTTAAATAATACCATTTTCTAATGAAAAATCTTAAATATTTAACAAATAAAAATAAGTTGTGTTATAAAATATAAGCGATGTAGGAACGTCGAACCTAGTTATGATATTTTGTCTAAGAAATTGAATGAATTCCTAATCATTAACTTGTTTTGGCATAACCGATTCGGCCCATTGAGTGAAATAATCCATTGTGGTTAAGATATAATGGTGTTTCTTTGATGAATGAGGAAATATTTAGCCAATAAAACCCAATCCCCATTCTTTAAATTGTTCCTCAATTTCTATGGGTAGCGATGGGGTGGCTGAATTTATAGCATGTCCATCACATCCTTGACATTCTGGAAACTTTTGGGTGTAGGCCTAAGAATCGTAAAATAATGTATGACAAGCATAACCGACCCTCATAAAATTATGATGAATGGTATCACATACGGATTTCCCACTAACTGGTCCATCATGAAGTTCTCTAATTACCCTATCTAAATCTAGAGGCTCTAAACATCTAAGCACGACACCATTATGGTTCCTTCGAAAAGCACATTATTTACAAGTTGATAAGACAAAGCATTAAGGAATACTGGCCTCTTATGATTAGTCAATTAATGTGAAGGCAAGGTGTTTTTCTCTAAGTATTATCGTATGTATACATACCAAGACATGGTTGCACCTGTAGGGGAACTTGCTCGATATTATATATTTCAATCACTTGTTCCCATCCAGAAGAATCCTCTTTTGGTGAATCCACTACTTCTACTGTGAGATGATAGAGACCATATCCTTCGATAGTATAATTCAAGATCATATTATTGCAATAATTTCATCTAATTCACCATCCTCTCATCAAGATCCTATTGTAAAAAGAGTTTTCTAACTGATGGATGAGACACATATATAATAATGTGAAATTTTATGAGGTTTGGCCTAAAATGCTTGACCCACCTATGTATTAGATATGCTTGCTTATCAATTATGGGATAATTCAGTTCTAACCCCTGTACACCAATGCTTATTAAATATATTGGCCACTCATTTCCTTGATTGTATTTATATGTTAATGGGATTGTGATACACATGTCAGAAGAGAAAGTTTATAAAAGGAAATATTTTCCAAAATATGGACTATATAGATCTGGGGCATCAACAATAGCTTACTTGATTTGGGAAAAAACCTATCTATCCTTCTTGTCCCATTAATATATCACATCCTTATTTATCATCTCTTGTAGTGGTTTAAAAATATTTGAGTAATCGGAGATTAATTTTCATAGAAAATTGATCTTCCAAAGAAGGATTGCATCAATTTCTTGTTCACAGAAAAATGGCTTCATGAAATAGTCCCAACACTATCTCAGTCAACCTTGATTCCACTCTTAGTGATAATGTGTCCTAGAAGGTTATCGTCAGACACACAGAAGACACTTTTTTTTAGAGTTAATGATATCCCATACTTACGAAACTGCTCAAATTTTTTCTTTACCTAACAGATAAGAGCAGATAGTTTCTTGGAAAATGTGATTATGTCATCTAAGTGGATGGACACAGTATCACCGATAAATCCAAGAAATTTGATGTCCATGGCCTATTCAAATCTAGCACCAACATTAATGAGCCCAAATGGCATATGGTTGAAATTAAAAGTTCCCCACTTTGTCTTGAAGGTGGTTTTGAGTCTATCTAGTTCTACAACCAGAACTTGATTATAACTAGAGAATTTATCCAATAGAAAGAAAATTTTTGACCCATATATCATCTGGAAAATCTGCTCCATATATGGCATGGGTTATTTACCTTTACTTGAAGCGTGGTTCAGGTTGCAAAAATCAACACATAGGCATATCCCATCAGAATTTTTCTTGATAGGAACCAGGTTGGAAACCCATGTGGAATGAAAAGTTTGAAGATGATATCATTATCAGATAACTTCCTTTTGAATCATGCATTCGAGTGTCGAATGAACTTTCCCTAGTCTCTATTGAAATGAGTTCACCACTTATTTGATAAGAATTATAAGCTAGATGATGCGTGTATCATATGTCTTTATATCATTGTAAGTCCACAGAAATACTTCTCGATACTATTTTAAAAGAAAAATGAAATCTTGTCGTTCTTGGGGAGAACAAAATCTACCGAGATTAACATATTCTAGATCTTATTTATTTACGAAATTGACTTGTTTGTATAATAATGTTCAACTGTGGGTCTTTGTATTCACTAGTCCTCTAAAACAGCTTTGTAGGTCATATAATTTTTCAAGAGATACCATGCCTTTCAGCATAGGATTCCCTTTGTATGCTTGTGCCACATCCTACAAAGCTTGCTCATGCTAATCTTATTCAATGGACGCATCTTTGAAAACATCCACATTTTCCATTAAATGCAGTATCTATTGGTTCTAATTAAATACACGAAATTTAGATACATTCTTAGGCACATATGGCTTATAAATTATTTCTATATAAAATACATCTTTTAATGGTGACATTCTAGCAGCTAAATTAGCTAATATATATTGGGAAATGTTATAAACTAGAGGAACAATGCTAAAATCAAATTCTTTAAAAAATTAAATGAGTCACCATACCTCTCGTTGGTAGTTTTTCAAATTAGGTGAAACATAGTGAATGGTATTTTGTACCTGATAGGTGACAAACTCTAAATCACTGATTACCTTGAGTACTTCTACCATAAGGTCTATGTCCTTCTTTAATCAAAATATGAGTGCTTAATTTTCAACAGTGTTATTCGTGCACTAGAACTCCAAGTAGAGTGATAACATATACCTCTTATTTCGAGGGTAAATAAGAATACAAATAGCTCGAAAACTATCCTGATTTTTAGGATCATCAAAATATAGAGTCCAAATATCAATACATATTATAGTAGTTCCTACTCTAGTATAATGTACATATATATTTCATTATGTAATATTCCAAAACAGGAAAAGCATAAATATTGAACATAAAACTAGAAATAGCAGTGAATATAAATACATAAAAACATGAGAAAATCATAGATCCATTCCATTATGTTTAATAGCATAAAATAAGGACAATGTCTTGAGGAAAAGGTCACTCAAGCTAGGCAAACAAGCCTCCCATGATCCAATACATCAAAATGTGTAATGTTGCTAATACATAAGATTCCAAAATGCTATGACTGCACAATCTATGAGGGAATAACTACAGTTGGAAAATAGAAATATATAGATCTGCTGATATAATGCTCAAAAATTGTTGGGAATAGAGATCTAAGATCCCAAGCACAATTCCAGGACAACCGAGAAAGGGTTTCTAGAAATGCACACTATGAAAAATGCAGCCCTAGGGCTAAATAATGCTCTGAAACTCCATGAATGTAAGGAGGTGGCTTATATAACAAGAAAATAGATGAAACTTCTCCCAGTAGATCGTCCCAACGAAATGTTACTCCCTCCACTATGAAACTAGCTCACAAAATGGGTCTCTCAAACCTCCATTGCAACTGCCCTGCAAAATATCGCAGTTTCTGAAGGAGACTACGTTGTGGTAGATGGATGAAGCTTGGCCTAATACCAGATGGTGTAATTAATCTCAATATACCTCTCTTGAGTGGGAACTAAAATTCCCCTGAGGATGAGGTTGGGATCTCCGCCCAGAAACACCCTTGTGTTAAACAACACAACATACTCTGCTAAACAGTTGAAGCGTGCAGAAAGTCATAAAAAACCAAGAAATAAACAATATTAAAAATTTCTTCTATGTCTACCATCCCCTTCCTTATATTCTTGGTGAGCTTTTCACCCTTGACCCCACTCATTAAAAATGCTACTTCCATGTAAACACTCCTCCACCATAACTATGATGTCCTCCACTAGCTCCACTCTCTCTATAGCAGTGTTGTTAATTTGGTCAACCTTGACTCAATCCACATGCATTGACCCCATTCACACTAATATTTTATTTATTTCAGCTAGCTACACTAATCCACCTTCACACTGGAAGTGGTTTTATTCCTTCTAAAGAGATTTAAGGGTCTCTCTACCCAGTTAGTCACCTAAGTTATGAATGAAAGAAAAATTTAATATTCCAACTAGCTAAAAGCTAATTAAAAATATTACAGTCCTCCCCTCCCAAATGTTGCTCATCCTCAAGAAATTTCAAAGATGGATGTTGCAAAATATTCTCTACTTCCTAAGTGGCATCCTCATCTGGTATATTCCTCCATCGAATCGGATATTCTCTAATCACCCTACTCCTTAGTTGTCTATCTCGAGTGTCCCAAATAGCTTCCAATTGTAAAACCAGATTTCCCTCATCATCGATAGGTGGGAGATCCATGGAGGAAACCACATGTTGTCCAATGGCCTTCTTGAGGCATGAGACATGAAAAATGTTATGGATCTTACTCCCAATTGGGAGCTCCAACTCGTATGCTACCTCTCCAACATGACGGATCACCTAGTATGGCCCATAGAATTGGGGCTTACGCTTCTTAGCCCCCTTCTCCTTCAATGTATATTTTCTGTAAGGCTGAATACAAAGATAGACTAAATCATCAACCTTAAACTGCCTCTCTATCTGACCACATCTACATACAACTTCTATTGGTTTTGGGCTATAGAATTGTTGTCCTTGACAGCATGGAGTATATCCTGACTCTCCTGGATCCACTCCTTGGCTCTAGGGGCCTTGCTTTCTCCGAAATTCACATCAAAAAATGATACAATTTCATATCCATAAAGAGATTGAAATGGAGACATGCCGACGAACATGTGAAAATTTGTGTTGTAGCAATACTCTCCCAAATGGAGCCAACACAACCATGCTATTTGTTGCCCCGAAACATAGTTTCGTAAGTAGCATTTTAGCCACTTGTTTACTATCTCTCTCTGTCTATTGGTTTGAGGGTGATATCTGGTACTCAGTGTCAACTCGGTACCGACTAACCGAAAAATCTCCTGCCAAAATCCACCCATGAAGTGGTTATCTCGATCACTGACTATGCTCTTTGGAAGACCATGGAGTCTAAAGACATATCTAAAGAAGAGCTCGACCACCTATGAAGCAGTATGTTGTGCTGAAATAGTAAAGAAATGTGAAACTTTTTTAGTCGATCAACAATTATAGAGATACAATCCTTACCCTCTACTATAGGTAGACCGATGATGCAGTCCATGGAAATACTCTCCCATTTTCCTTCCGGAATACGGAGTGGTTGAAAAAATCCTGCAAGACAGTTTTTATCTCCTTTATTTTGCTGGAAAAATACACATTTTCTGATCTGTTGTAGCACATCCTCCTTGAGACCCTTCCATGAGAATCTCTCCTTACTGGCCTGATAGGTCTTGGTGAATCCCTAGTGATCAGAAAGTGGTGAATCATGTGCTTCCTACAAAAAAATATCCTTGAGTCTAGAATATCTATTCAAGAAGATACGATCTCAGTAATAGATGACCTCATCCATCACTCCAAACCTCTCATTGGTCACCTGTCTATCTAGGATCTCACATGCAAAGCGGTCTTTGGAATAATTCACCAGCAACTGGGCCTTCCAATCTGTATCCACACTCATCAATGACATCGTTGCTAGTCTCTGTGATAGCGCGTCTGCTACTGTATTGATATTTCCTTTGACATGTTTAATGCCAAAGTCATATGCTTAGATCTTTCTCACCCATTTCTACTACCTCTCTTGTAGCTGCTTTTGCTCAAGGAAGAACTGAAGACTATTATGATCAGTCTTCACTTAAAATCTATTGCCCACCAAATATTACCGAAATTTTTCTAATGCATGCATGATAGCCAACATTTCCTTATCATATACAAAGTACAACCTCTCATCAGGCAACAAATTTTGACTCTCAAAAGCTATGGGATGACCCCCTTGGATCAAGACTGCTCTAATGCCCTCCCCTAAAGCATGAAAGTCCAGCACAAAGGACTGGGTAAAATCCAGTAAAACCAACACCAAGAAATTGCTCATCACCTCCTTGAACCTATCAAAGGCCCTCTGTGTTGTGGCTGTCCAACCAAAGTCTCCCTTCTTGGTAAAATCTGTAACTGGTGATGCTAGTTGAGAGAACCCTTTGACAAACTTCTAGTAGTAGGTATAGATGCCTACAAACCCTCAAAGTTCTGTGACATTATTTGGCTCAAGCCAATCTCTAATAGCACAAATCTTCTCCTCATGAAATCTCATTCCATCCACTCCAATGATGTGGCCCAAATAGAGCATCTATGTGAGTCCAAACTCACATTTGGAAATCTTAGCATAGAATTGATGCTCTTCAAGAATATGTAATATTGCCTCAATATGCTGCAAATGCTCCTCCCAGGTGCGAATGTAAATAATAATGTCATTAAATAATATCAACACAAACATCCTCAGTTGACCACAGAAAATGTGGTTCATGCAAGACTGAAAAGTTACTGGAAAATTGGTTAACCCAAAGGGCATCACCAAGAACTCAAAATGGCCATAGTGGCATATAAATGTAGTCTTCAGGATGTCTTGATGCCTCACCCTGATTTGATGGTACGCTGACCTCAAATCAATCTTTGAAAACTACTTGGATCCCCTTAGTTGATCCATCAGCTCATCGATCTTGGGGATTGGGTAGCTGTTCTTCATTGTTTTCTTGTTCAAGGCTCTATATTCAATGCACATTATTAATTTTCTATCCTTCTTCTTTACCAGGACCACAAAAGAAGAAAAATGATTGGTGCTGGGTCGGATATGTCCTAAAGCCAAGAGCTCCTGAATGGATTTTTCAATCTCATCCCTGTACGCTTTGGGATGCTTATAGGTTGTGGTGATCACTGCCTGGATCCCCTAATCCAACTTGATAGTGTGCTCAAACCCTCCTTCAAGTGGCATCCCAGGTGGTATATATCCAAATAATATAGAATAACAGTCTCGAATAGACTGCACATCCGGGTGTACTAGTGCACCCTTGCCTCCTGTCTCCAACATATGTAGTTCTACTCCCCACTCTATGTATCCTCTACGCAAATCAGCCTCCATCTTGTGTCCTGAGACAATTTGGGGTGGATAGGTGTGCATGCCCCTGGTATTATGGTGCTTACCACCCCTTATCTCTACATTCAATCTCCAAGGTCTCCCAATCTATGGTGAACTTCCCCAAGGTGATCAACCACTGAACACCCAGTATCACATTGGTTTCTGAAATATCAACCACAAAGAAGTTGTTTGTTAATTGTAAGCCCCCAAGGTGATAGTTAGTGCCGAAACATACTTGACACACTGCATTGTTCTAGCTCCTGGAACCAAGACTGAGAAGCCCTCAAAATCATCTATGGGGATGCCTCTCCTCCGTACTAATTGAGTATCAATAAGGTTCTGGGTAGCCCCATTGCATACCAATACTAAAACTCTCTTCCCCAGAATAGTTCCTCTAACCCTCAATGTTAGATACCTTGGAACTCCCCACAAAGTTGCAAGAGTCCCTCCAGTTGGAGCAAATTCTCCCTTCATAGCTCCTGATGGCGGTGCAACCCCTCCTGATGCTACAATGCTGGCATCCTCCTCCAAGTCTTCTACTTCCTCCTCCTCATCATTAGAGAAAACCTCAATATAATGTCCCTTCCCGGCAACACACCGGTGTCCTGGTGTCCATGGCTCTTGGAAAGTGAATCAAAGTTTTCTCCTCCCTAGATCTCCCCGGATATCATCACCAAGAGATCCCCTCTCATGATTCTCCTTTGAGGGAGGAAAATTCACATATTTTCCCTTTTCTTGAGAAGAGAACTTTTGCTAGAAGGGGGCTTTTGCCTTTGGCAAAGCATGCTACAAATGTCTAGCCCTCTCAATAGCCTCTTGGAGCATAATTGGTCCAGTGGATTTCACCAACCCATGCAAAGGTTCTGCTAGCCTATCAATAAACATATATACTCTCCTAGTTGTATATAGATCGGACACCATAACAGAGAGTTTTAGATATTTAGAGATATAAATCTCTGGATATCTTATTTCCTTAACGTTGGCGTGATCAACAAAATGTGCTTCTGGATTCCTGTGGTCAATTATTTCCACAAATATCTGAGTAAATTCTGCATAAGCAGTGACACTATCATGCCCTAGTTTAGATAGACCATGAAACCACCACTCATGTGCTTCACCTTCAAGGTGTAGCACTGCTATATTAATGGCCTCCATCTCTGAAATTTGGTTCAGCTGAAAATAAGTATCCAACTTCTCTACCCAAGCCTTGGTTGTGCACTTGGGTGACCCATTGAAAGAGGGCAAAAATAATCTACCCATAGTACGCTAAAGATCATTATTCTGCATGTACCCTCCATCTCTATTGTAATTATTGGGATTTCTATTATCCTTGATTCGACAGAACGCTTGGAATTTCAAGTGCTTCTTTAACCTCTGAGATTGAGATTCATACTCTAAGAAATAATAACCAAGAGTTTCCTCTCTTTGTGTCCCTCCCACCTCATTTCCTACTGTTAGGAATGTCGGCATGTTGGAGCATTGTGAAGAAGGTTGTAATGTTGTTTTCTCACACCAAGCATGTGAGGTGCCGGAACTCTCCCCATGTTTAAACCCTCTAGGGTATTCCTTATATCTTTCTACCCTAATCTCCTTGATTTTTTTGGCAATATTCTACATGGTTTGGAGAGGAATTTTTGGAATTTCCCTTTCCTCCATTGCTATAGATGCAGTGGCCCACAGGGTGAGCCACGATTATGCTCTGATATCATTCTAATATTCCAAAATAGGAAAAACAACAATATTGAACATAAAACTGGAAATAGTAGTTAATATCAATACATCAAAACATGATACAATCATAGAGCCATTCCATTATGTTTAATAGTATAAAATAAGGAAAATGTCTTGAGGAAAACGTCACTCAAGCTAGGAAAAAATGCCTCCCATGATCCAATACGTCAAAATGTGAAATGTTGCTAATACATAAAATACTAGAATGCCATGACTACAAAGTCTATGAGGCAATAAATATAGATGGAAAATATAAATATATAGATCTACTGATATAATGCTCAAAAAGTGTTGGGAATAGAGATCTAAGCTCCCAATCACAATTCGAAGACAACCCAGAAAGGGTTTCCGGAAATGCACACTATGAAAAATGCAGCCCTAGGGCTGAATAACACTTTGCAACTCCATGAATACAAGGAGGTGGCTGATATAACAAGAAAATAGCTTAAACTCCTCCCAATAGATCCTCCTAGTGAAAGGTTTCCCCCTCCACTAGGAAACTAGCTCACAAAATGGGTCTCTCAACCCTCCACTACAACTGCCCTGAAAAATAGCGCCTTTTCTAAAGGAGACTGCACTATGCTAGATGGCTGAAGCTTGGCCTAATTTTGTATGGTGGAATGAAGATCCATATACCTCTCTTGCTTGGGCACCATAAGTCCCCCAAGGATGAGGGTGGGATTTCCACCCTGAAACAGTGTTGTGCTAAATAGCACAACAGAATCCGCTAAAGAGCTGAAGCGTGCAAGAAGTCATAAAAGAACAAGACATAAAAAATATTCATAATTCCTTCTATGGCTACCATCCCCTTCATTATATTCTTGGTGAGCTTCCTCACCCTTGACCCCACTCATTAAAGATGCTACTTCCATGAAAAAACTGCTCCGCCATAACTGCATTGTCCTCCACTAGCTCCACTCTCTTTATGGTAGCGCTATTGATTTGGTCAAGCTTGACCCATCCACATGCATTGAACCCATTCAAACTAAGGGTTTCTTTATCTCAGCTAGCTACATTGATCCACCTTCACACTGGAAGTGGTTTTATTCCTACTAAATAGATTTAAGGGTCTCTCTACCCACTTATTCACATAAGTTATGAATGAAAGGAAAATTTAATATTCCAACAAGCTAAAAGATAATTGGGAATATTACACATTAGTATGAGTTGGACTGCAAGGAAGGAGCTCCAATTATGTTTCTGATGGTATAGGAGATGGGTGTGCTTGGTAAAATCCGTGAGCAACCTCTAGAAAACAATTTCCAAAAATGACATGTGCAAAGTTGATTTTCTCATTGTGTCCCTCAAGTGTTGTCATAGTATGTTTCATCTAAGGCTCACTTTCTACTTTAATATAATTATTTTTTCCCTTATAAGGAAGCCATAAATGTGTCTTGTCTATAGAAAATTATCATTGTAGTTTTTTGGGCCAATCTCTTTTGAGAAGCAAACCATAGGCTTCAGGAATGTCCACAATAACAATATATAGGCATTGGTGAACTCTATTGTATGATGATAAACATATGATAACATTATTGAGTTCACCAATTTCCTAGACAAAAAAAATAGTCTGATTGTATGATTTGGGCATCAATCTCTTCCCATTTGGCATTAATTTTCTTCGTGACAGATAAATGTGTCAAGTTTACCAATGCACCAGAATCAATGATACAATTATGAAAACTACAGTAAAATATTTAAAATTTTAAAATAAAATGAGGGAAGATAGTACAAGCAGTAAAATTAGCATCATTAACCAAAAACTCAAGAATTTCATGAGACTTACGGGACATAAATTAATAAGAAAAAACTTATTTACTTTTTGGAGGTTATGATGCAAATGCTTGGATGATCAATTTGCACTAGCCTATTATTTTTGCGAGCTCAAAAATTGAAATGTTGTCACAGGCCCTTTTCATATCCTCAATAATATTATAATAAATATATTCCTCCTCAACATGTCGTACTAAAGCATTTATTGGTGTAACTTTGTTAGATTCCTCGAGAGTGATGGACTTACTCTTATTACTTACAGACGTGTTGTTAGATGGTGGACCACTTCCAAAATTATTCTGTACATTATGAGCAGGGTTGGTGGGTGGTATAATCTTTCTCAACAATTTCCTTTTAATATATTTCCTAGAAACTAATCCTCCTCTCCTGAAATTATATCGTTGAGATGTTTTTTGCAGACAAGCTTCACTCACTAGGGGTTCATTAACATTGTCTTTCAATATTTAATATAACATTGAATTCATTAACTGAGTGACCAACATCTAAAATCTCGTCTATCACGGTTGATTCACTTGCTTCTTAATTCTAGTAATATTACTCCTCTGCTAATAAAGTATCTATGAAATGGGTCGTCATAGCATTCATGTTTTGGTTCCATTATGGACATATTTTCTATGAATTCCTCTCTTTATTGAAAGTACAAAGGTTGCCCATGCCTAATATTTCAACATTATACACAACATTTGAGCTTTTCACAACCTTCGCCAGTTGATTATTCTTCTTCTTAATGAAAGGTGGTTTGAAAGACTTACTTCTCATATTTTCCTCACTTTACCTTCGCTTTAATTCAGATACTTCATTACTGAGAAAATTCATAGATTTATCGAAGATTTCCATATCTAAAGAATCTTTCTCCTTGGTTTTAATGGAAGGCGCTTGAGACTTATTACAAGTATCCTTGGAGTCTTTATAATTTTCCTTGTCATCAATAGCTCTAATAGAATTCAAGTATTTATTAACAGTGATTTCTTCTTCAAATTTTAAAGAAAATTTTTCCTTTGAATCTCTCTTAACAAACACTGAAATGGTAGTAGGAAAGGTAGCAGTATAATAATATTTGGTAATAGAATCATGCGGTTGAACATCGACGACAAACTTATTCAGAAAATTTGTAAAACTTTTATTAAAATTCTTTAACTTTTATTTTCCCCCATCTTAATATTTTTGAGTTCCTTGAGTGCCATGGTGGGAGTTTTAAAATCAACAAAATTATCTAAAAAAAACTTCTTGAACTCCCTCTAACTATGGAATGAATTGGGTGGAAGACTATGGTACCAAAATGATGATCTACCTTCCAAAGTGTACAGGAAAATTATACAAGTGACATCTTCATAAAGTACCTCTATCATTTGTAGATACATATTGATTTGAAAATCAAAATTGATCACCTTCTAACACTTTGCAAGTTTTGATAAATTTTGGGTCTTCAAATGGTAACTTAGAATAGATAAGTTTTAAATGAACTTAAATATGAAACAAAATCATGTGAAAGTCAACATGATGAAAATGAAGAAGAGAAAAACCATGTGATAATAGAGTTTAACCCTCCTGGGCTATGTCTCTGGAACCTGCTTCAATGGCTAGGCTGCTTTATTGTTATTAGCTACAAAAAGAGTATATTACAAATCTTTGATTCATAGAGTAAAGTTGTTTATAGAGTGGGGCATGTTTCTACATCAAAGAAACGTTCTCTTATAGATAAATCTCTCTCACAAGTTAAATCCATTTTACAAAGAAATAATGGCACCAAAAGGAAAAGGACACTCTCACTGAATGTGGACACAAATCCTTGTACTCATTCTAAGATCAAAAAGCATAAATCTATCTACTTCATAATAAAGTGGTGAAATGGTTTTTTCCCACATTCATAATGATAATAGACTTAAAATAACTAATCTAAATAAGAAACAGTTGCTGCAGATGCTTCTAGAAGACTTGAAAACCCTTGTATAGGCTCTCTCCATGCCTTAAAAGATCTCCAAATGGCCTAAAAAAAGTCTCTGTCTACAACACTAAAGGACTTGGATCTGCAAATTATCTAACATGCAATGCATAAATCACAAAAATAATGCTACCATTGTGTTAATAACACCTAAAAACCCTTGTGCAGACTATTCTTGGGATCAAAAATTCTGAAAAATGAGAAATCTAGGCCTCTTGGAACATTTCTATGATATTTTTCCTACAAAATGGAAAAATTGTCTAACAAGGAAATGTATTCAACCTTTTGGCAGACCACCGAGCGACATATTAGCACGCCAATGACAAAATTCCCGTATAAAAAGGTGCAAATTGCCTCCTCTTTAATTTCACCAATAAGGCCTTAGCCCATATTTTCGAACTCGTAATTTTGTTGCATGGTGGCCATGTGGCATGGGGTCAGGTGCTATGCACTGTGCCCTCCTCCATAGCACTGTCCAATAGTCGTATTATGTGCCATAAGGCTAGGCTTAGCGCCACACGCTAGCCCCTTATTTTTTGGCTCTGGGTGTGGCCACATTGGCTCTACATGTGGCTAGGGGTTGTGCCACGCACCCACCCCTAGCTCCACATTTTGTTTCATGGGTTCTGGGAAGTTAACTGTGACCATGAACTAGGGCCCAAAGTCCTACCCTCCAATTCTAGTTTTGTCGGGTCACATGCTAGTTTAATGAAACCAGGGGCCATGGCCCATCTGCCCATCCCCTTACGCTATATCTCTATCATCGTGGTTGTATTATACTCCATAGAACCAGGGCTAGGCCGGGTCCACTGGCCTGACCCTTCCTGCCAAATCAGCTTATGTTGTAATTCAAATATAATCGGCGATAATAAAATACTAAAAACTTCAACTGTGGTGTGGTAGTAAAATGTTGGACTATTGTGCGGGAAGTCTAGGGGTCAAACATGATCGGGTCAGTCAGCCAACCCAACAAAAATTTCCCCAGAAACTGAGGGCCATGTAGTGGCATCCCTTTGGGCCATGTGGTGCCTCATAATTGGTCCACCCAATCAACTAACAACCGATGAAATTCAGACACTTTTCTTTGTGCAGACATGTCACATGTAAGCACGTGATTGCCCCACATGTCCACCATATAACCCATTAACCTGTTGAGATTAGTACAACGTCACTTGTATGACCTGCCTAGTCAGCATCCCAATCAACCCTCCAAGTTGAATTTTTATTTCTTTACAAAAAAACTTTAGAAAATGATAAATTTCACATACTTTGTCAAATTGATAAAATTCAATCATCGTTGGAACTCGAACTTTGAGATCTACAATCTGGTACTGGTTTCGAGAAATTCCGAGCATTTTGATTTTTGAGCATGTTTTTATCCCCTAGATCATACCTACCCACTAGGAACTTTTGGACCATCGACAAATTAAGTGAGAGTATAACTCCCTCAATTTCCCGATCTCAATCTATTTTTATTTACCTGGATTGGCACTTTTGAGCCCCACTCGAAGATACTCCACAATGCATCTACATGAAGTGTTGCTTCTCTTTTTAAGAATTGAGTCTTCCTACAACTCATCTAAATATTTAGGAGAAAAATATTCAATATATGGAATCTTATCATTATCTTCATGACCATCTTTCCTTGGAGTCTCATACAATCTTCACCTTGATTTTATCCCTGCTGATATACAAAAAAACATGATCTTCCACGTGGAATTCATGATCAACTCGATGCTTTTCATGAATTGTTTTGTACTTGGATTCGCTTTCCTCAAGCAGATCTTGTAATACTTGATGTACTAGCTACATTTGTTCAATGAAATTCTGGGATTTGTCCACATCACTATGTCCATCTACTACAAATTTCTTACCAAAGATGAAATACAAAAGAAACTTTAGAAAATGGCCCAAACAAGATTAAAATGTAAATACTTGCGTAGATGAGTGTTTGGAACGATTGTAAACATATTGGATGTAATGCAAATTATCATTCCAAAGTGTAGGATTCTTACCACAAGATCCACCATTGAAATTGATTTTTTACACCATGTAATAAGTTTGACTCTCAAATTCCCATACAAATGGACTCACCAACAAGTCAAAATAGGATAAAATTCCAAAGAAAACATTAATGCATATAAGTGATTTATTCATATCATCCATTTTACAAAATACCCAACTATGGGGACATTCAACTTGTGGAATAAGAAATAGATGTAGTATTTCACTAGAAAAATAATCCAACCACTTCTTACCCAACCAAGCTAGGGAGTTTTCTTTATCCTTTGTGCCCTCTTTTGGAGTTTCTTTAGAGATGGGTGCATCATTCCTAGCACTCACATATGAATTATGTTCCTTAGGTGATTTCATGACCCTTTTTTCCTTCTTTGGATGAAGATGTGGATACAAGTTCCAAAATTTATCGATCTAATACCCACTTATATTGCAATGAGTACAAACATTTTTGTTAGCATTTCTTGGAAAAAATGTCTTTGAACTTGGAAGAGGATTTTCCTTCCTGGTCTCACTTCCAATTGACATATTCATTTTATTGACTACTATTTTTCTTTTTGGCACTTTTTTACACAATGTTTAGGTGCACAACAAAAGGTGCAAGGAAACACATTCCACAACATTATATTCAAATCATCATGTTGCTTATAGTCATAGAAATCCTTTGAATAGTCAGGGTGTTTATACATTTTATGAATGTCCTTTGGATTATGATTATGGCGTGTAGAGCTTGATTGACGAGGAGAAATTCACTTAATTCTTGATCTAAAGAACTTGTCTCTCTTAGGATATATTTTTCCATCAACATTATCATCATGATATGATACTCCTTCAAATTACAAGAGTTCTTTCTTAACAAATTTCACACTTGAATAATTCCCCGACTTTTCAATTTTGGAGAATTCTCTAACTTCTTCTTGAAAATATCCCAAACCTTCATGCCAATGTTGTGGTATCACCTCAATAGGAATAATAATTCCATGACTATGGATTCCAATGCCCTTACCATTGTACCCCATTTTGGTCAACAATTTCATACCAATACCCTTTGTATTTTTCTCAAATGATGCAAAAGAATCATGATCATTGTCAAGATAATGAATCAAACATGAAGTATATTTTACCTCCTTTTCTGAGTGTGAATTTTTATGCTCTTCCTAAAGCTTATCCATCTCCTCCTTCTTCTCTTTTGTAGAAAAAGTGGTAGATGAAGATTCAAGAAAACCACTCTTGTGATTTAACATATAAGTAGTTTTCTTCAACTAACAAAGGTACAAACATTATTCATTCCATGACCAAAAACTTTTCGATTCTTGGGGGAAGCTTTGGTAGCTGAGCATTCCCTAGTTTGATCTTCAATGACATTCTCCAACATCATGCACAATTTCTTCTTTTCATCCTCAGCTACTTCGAGCAATATTCTTAGTTCAATGTACTCCAATTGGAGAGAAGAATTCATTTCTTCCAATTCCAGGATCATACATCCTAAATTTTTTTTCCCATGCTTACAATCTGGTCGGAACCTACTATGATAATAGTGATCTGAAAATGAAAATCAACCATCCTCTAACACTTACAATTTTTGATAAATTTTTGGTCTACGAATGGTCACTTAGAATAGTTAAGTTTTAAATGAACTTAAAGATGAAAAAAATTCATGTGAAACTCAACATGATGAAACAAATTTCACCTCTCCTAGGCTATGTCTACAGGCCCTACTTCAATGTCTAGGATGCTTTATTGATCTCAAAAAAAAAAAGGAGTACATTACAATCTCTCACTCATAGCGTAAACCTCATTCTAGAGTGGCACTTGTTTCCCCTTAAAATAAATGTTCTCCTTCAGAGAAATCTCACTCACAAGTTGAATCCCTTTTACAAATAAATGATGGAACCAAGAGAAAAATGATACCCTCACTGAATATCGTAACAAGTCCGTGTACTCATTATGAGATTAAAAATAAAAAATCAAATTGCTTCATAATGAAATGTTGAAATGGTATTTTCCCGAAATCATACTGAGAATATATTGAAAATGGTTGCTCCAAAGAAGAAACAGTTATTCTAGATGAATAAAGAAGGCTTGAAAACCCCTTTATAGGCTCTCTCTTTGCCCAAAAAGGTCTCTAAATGGCCTCAAAATAGTTTATATCTACAACACAAAAGAACTTGGCTCTGCAAATTGTGCAACATAAAATGCTCAAATCACAACAATAATGTTTCCAATATGTTGAGAACACCCAAAAACCCCTGTGCAAACTCTTCTTGGGCTCAAAAAGACTGAAAAATGACCAAGTTAGGCCTCTTGGAACATTACTCTTCTATATGTCGTGCAAAATGGAAAAACTCTCAGACCAGGAAATGTATTCAACCATTTGGTAGTATGTTAAGAGACAATTTGGTGCGAGAATGACAAAATTCTTTTAGAAGTCATAAATTTGGTCATCATCTTTCATCTTCTTAACAATATCAAACTTTGAGAGTAGATTTTCCATGTGCTTAGGCATATGATGAAGATATCCTCGAAAGGAAAGTGACCCTTGTGCCATCCAATGAAATTTTTCATCAGCCATGTCTTCTTCTTCTTCCTCCTCCTTGCTCTCTAATTATAAACAACCTTCTCCTTTACCATTAAAATATTTATTGTAAGTAGGATGTTCTTCTTCTCTTGGTTGTTTTTTGTCAAAAATGAAAAAATTTCCCTGTCTTCATCCAAAATTTCCTCAATAGGTGGAAGGTTCCCTTGTTGATATATCCTTTCAGTAGCATCAACTTACTCTTAAAGGGTTTAAATAACCAAATATTTTGTTGAATAAACCAATACACTAGGTCCAATTGTTTCATTCTTTATTGGCTTATGAGAAAGGATAGCAGTGAGAGGAAGCACTCCAAGAGCTCTTGCAAACTACCAATTAATAGGGTGGATTTTCCAGATTTAATCATAAGTTACTTCAAAATCATGTTCCGAACCGAGATGAGAGGATTTTCCTCTCTTAGGAGTCTGAGTTGGAGTTGAAATCATACCATTACTTCCTTGCATGGAAGTTTATTTGTTAGAATGAGGTGATTTTTCAACCATAAAATGGTTTCCCTCCCTCTTATTCCAAAATTTTGACGATTCCATAAACTGCCAACATATAGGGGGTCTCCGCAATATGATGTCCCAATTATACGTCACAATATTTTGCGTAGGAGCCCCATCTAGAATATGTCTTTAATTCCATAATATTAAATATTTGTCTTAGCTATAACAATTAGCATAAGAGAGAAACACACATGTAATTTTGAATGAATATATGAGTAAGCCTTGTGAAATGTTAAATTCCAAAATGTATCGATGTTATTTCACTGAAAAAAGAAGAAAAATTGAATCCTTAGAAGAAAATTTGCAGTATTATCATAATAAAGACACACACACATAAATATGAAAGATTCGTTAACCATGTAGGAAAATAGTTCACATAGACATAACAATCATTATAAAAGCAAGTACAAAAAACATCCAACAATATGAGCACCAAATCCAGTGAAGTAGTTCAATTTATTTAGTACACGAGAGCAAAAGCACATATTGAAAACATTTAAAGAATAGTCTTACGACATTTATAACATATGCATGAAAGTGTGTTGGATCAATTAGCTTTTGTTATTAAGCAAAAGTTCCAAGATACATGGTTACAATGAGACACCACTAGCTCTAATAATGGAGCTTGAAGCTAGTACCTTCTCCCTAAAAGAAAAATATTATCTCTAATGCCTATTTTGAGAAGCCAAGGTGAAAATCCCTTTGATTCAGTGATTAGGATTATTTTATAACAAGAGGAAAACCCTTTCACATCCTCATGAATCTTTGAATTTTAATATGGACTTTGGCATTCTACAAGAATTTAAGACTTTCCTAAAGTGGTTATTTTTCCCATATGTGACTCTTGCATTTCCACCTATTTACATTTATGATATTTTCCAAAATTACATCATCATTTTCCACATCATCATGTGACAACAACATGACAAGTCATTAACATCGGCGACTTGGAACCTAGATTCTTATGTTATTAGTTCTATTGATTCTATGTTATTTGCTATCGATGTGAATCTATTTTTTTCTTGCATATTTACTTCAGTTAATTTTTAATTACATATATGCGCAAATTAGTTGACGTTAGATAAATAGATCTGAATGAAGTATACTGTGTGAAAAATATATCAAATTATTTTGTGGAAATATAAGAAATGGTTAGATCTGTTGACTATGCATGTGCAAGGTTATTATATTATTTGTATTAAGTCTGATTAGATATGCCACATCAAAAGATCCCTCGGGGTGCGTAAACCTATTTCTAGCACCCCCCCACACTGCTCCGGGTGATACTTTGGTTTGTGCAAGAAAATCACTGCCGAAAGGGCCAGTAGTTGGAGGGTTTTGTTGGTTGTGAAATAACTTTGAATGTGTGTCACGACCCCTCAAGCCAAAAAACGGTTACTGACCACTCTTCTCTAAAGTACCTAGTCAACAAGCCTGTGTTGGGGGAAGAAGATCTGCAAATGGTTGCTGCTATTTCAGGAGTATGACTTTGAAGTAATTGTGAAACTTAGGAGACTGAATGATGGGATAGACCATCAATCGTACATTGAAAGTGGAGAATATTCAACCAACCTGGAAGACCATTTACCAGGCACGCAACTATTTTCTATAAATATAGTCGATGATCAATTTTCATATATTATTTATTTTCTGACCACTGGAAGTGCACCCACTGAATATATGCTACAACAGAAGAAAGAGTTGGTCACGTGCAACTCACTTTACTCTAATTTTCGGTCAGCTATACAAAATGGGTTCATATGAAGTCCTACAAATGTATGTGTTTGAATTCGAGAGACAGGATATATTAGCTAAGGCTCATGGAGGGGCTGCAGGAGGTCACTATGCAGGGAAAGCAACTACGCAGAAGATCCTACGAGCTGGATTATGGTGGCCCTTGGTGCACAATAATGCACTTGAGTATTATCGTGCTTATGATGTATGCCAAAGGGTGGGGAAACCGTCAAACAAAGATAAGATGCCCTTGCACCCACAAATGGATTTGAAAGCTTTTGACAAATGGGCCATTTATTTTGTCGAACCTATCGACCCTCAAGGAAAGAAAATAGGTGTGCGTTACATAATCACTATGACCAAATATGTGACCACATGGAATGAGGCTAAGCCTATGAAGGATTGTAGTGCATACATAGTGCGCACTTCATTTTCAAGAACATCTTGACTTGGTTCAGGTGCCCTGAGATTTTGATGAGAAATCAAGGTACCCACTTTGTGAATGAAATGATTCAAGCTCTGACAGAAGAATTCTAGATTCATGATCATAAGATTACTCCTTATCACCCATACGAGAATGGGGTGGTGGAAGATTTTAATAAGATCTTGGAGACTATACTCACTAAGATCTGCAATTCTAATTGAAATGATTGGGATGTGCGCATACCTATGGTTCTTTGGGCATATAGAACCACGTGCAAGAAGTTGAAAGGAAGGACATTGTTCAAAATGGTGTATGGACAGGAAGCTCTTATGCCAATGGAATATATTTTTCCGATTTTTTGCATTGCAGCATTCACTAATATGTCAAAACAAGGTATTATGTAAGAATGATTGTCATAGTCGGTCACACTGGAAGAAGACCGATTTATTAAAGGTTTCCACCAGCTAGTGAAAAATGCATGCAAAAAGGCTTGGCTTGATAGGAACATTAGAGAAAAGGTCTTTAAGGAAGAAGATTTTGTTTTTTTGTATGACAACAAGTTTGTGCACCACCCAGAGAAGTTCAAAATTCACTAGCTCAGACCATATATTCTCATGGAAATCATAAATGGAGGTGCGGTGTGCTTGGATACATTAAGTGGAGAAAACCTTCCTGGGTATGTCAATGGAAGTCGATTGAAGCCATACAAGGAATACCCTCTCCCTACGAGCACCAAATGACTATATGGCCAGAAGTATGGGTCTTCACAACAAGGATGGTCGATGCACAAACAAGTGCGACACATGCATAGTCGTTGCACACAAAGGTTTACTGGGGCACAGAGGTGCTATGATATAGCCATTGGAACAATAATTCTAGACAGGATAGTGTTCTTACCATTTGGAGGAGCAACAAAATTTCATTTAATAAGGATATTATGCCAGATTTGGAACCATTTTAGCATTTATGGAGCTACATTAATGAACATAATAGTGTTTAAGAGGAGCCTACGCTATAAATATGACCAGAAGGATCGCATTAGTTCCCTTTGCTTCCTATGACACCTGTGCAATTTTTCCTCTTCGCGCTTTCCATATTATCTAAAGCTTATGTCTAGTCTTGATTCGATCTTTGGGGAGGAGTTTCATCACCGAGGTTTGGGTCATCTTATTCCACCCAGCATGACTACCACTAAACCAACAGCTTCTGTGACGCCAGCTAAAGAGACCCCTATGCAGGCTGTTGAGATCCCTGCACTGATCCAATCTAAGAAGGGATAGTCCTTGGGGTCCCAAAAGTCACCACGTCAGAAGACCCCAAAGCCACACTTAACCGTTGCCGAAATCTAGAAGAAACCTATGGCGGAGTTGCCTGAAACCATCATGGAAGAGGACATTATGGAGATAGTTAATCCCATTTTGCAGTTTCTAGTGTATGTCGCACCACACAAAGCCTCTATAAAAGTGCCAAAGGATTTAGATAAGGTGCCATCATATATCAACATGGTGTTGCTCCTAGAAAATGTATCTATCTAAGGCGATATGTTCAGAAAAATCTCGATGTTGAAGATGGAGGATTTGACCTGGAAGACCAGGAGAAATTCCCAGAGCTTGCGCCCACCATGTACTTGGAGGAGATCCCTTATGATGGTGGCATAGTTAGAGTTGAGAAAACGTCCTAGGTGTTGGGAGTGCAAAAATCAGGGTTTCTCAACCTCTTACACATTTCTCACTTTTGGCACAGCCCCATCAATGATATATGTGAGTGCCAAACACTCGCCCTCATCCATGAAAAATTATTATGGCTCGATGGGTTGATTCCAATCGATGTTCTGTTGATCCATCGGATCACCAACATTCCCGACTAGGGGGAGGACCTTGGGATGACATTTAGAGGAAAATTCTAAGAGCACAAGGTAGCTGAGGATGTCAAGGAGAAGTAAAAAGTCTAATGCAATACCCAGGCTTTCTTGGTGCAAGAAATTAATGATCCTGTAGTCGAGATGGGCACACTGATGCTCACGTGCAAGGTGATGTGAAAGTATTGGCCAAAGGAAGTTACGACCCATGACATTATGCTAGCAAGGCTATGTGAGAATGGCATGCACTTCAATTGGTCCCAATACTTGTGCACCAATTTTCTGGCCAATGTGCGCGAAGCCCAAGAAGAAGGAAAGAATTTTTATTATGCATGGTTGTTACTCCTCATCGCACTCATCAGGTGGAAGACATCACAGGATACATAATTCCCCGATATTGAGCCAGACATGTGTGAAGAAGCATGCTACGTAACCTTATGGAACTCGAATATCCCTGCCAGAGTCACGGAGAACAAGATCTTTTGGGTGTTGTTTGACTCTGCCTTATTCCAAGAAATTTAGTGAAAGTCGAGGTTGTTGCCAACCCTATATGAACAATATAAATAGATTTACGACATTAAAGCCACATTCCACACCATGCACATCCACGTGAAGGGTGCTCTAGAAGGAATTTGGTATGAACTGCCATACGTGGTCTCGGAGGATGACCTGTTGTGTGTCACAATAGAATGGCCACCTTCCTGGTTAGAGCCACAAACCACTGGGGGTGCCTCTTAATCAGTGTTGAAGACTCAAACTAAACAAGGCACAACCAAGGATATGCAGCAGAAAAGAAAGGACACTGAAGCAGATACTGAGCCTACTACGATGGGATAAATGATATATTGAGAGAAGGAAGCTGAAGAGAGAGATGGTGAAGGCACCAAGGGCCCTGGGATATAGACAACCAATGGTAGTAAGTGAGGTTCTCAGAACACTGTGGGTTTGTGCAAAAGGAGGAAGGGTTCCAAGTTGGTAGGAACCACGGATGACTTAACAGAAATTGAGAAAACAGTAAAGTCGGCCATGAGGGATATCTGTAATGACATGGAAGCATAGTACAATTTTTTTCTCGAGGGTTTGTAGTGAGGCCTCCAGGAGTTAAAGATGCAAGCTAGCATGATTTAATAGAGCGTGAAGCAAGAAATCCTGCAGCAAGCGAGTGTGAAATAATCCAACATTGGTCAAACTAGGGTACAACCCATCATCACAGTGCTGTCATTACCTTTATAAGGATGAATGATTTAGATTCTCACACCTGCCATTATAGTTGCATCGCCTACCTTGCGCGCTACTCTATGAACATGGAGGTTAGCTTCGACCTGGAGATGCTACCGGGCGAAAATATCCATGCTATCCACACCATGATCATGGATGAGTTGCATTACAGGGAGACCCATGCCTTCCAAGCCATTTCTGAGTATCAGCAACAAGCAATAATGTTGTAGAAGAAGCAACATACTGTAAATGAGGTGCGTCACGCCATGTGGCATTAGAACCTATGATTGATCAAATGTGCAGTGACCTTCCAAAAGTCACTTTCCTTGCATCAGTCATGCCAATAAAAAATTTAGAGAGCCTGGTCGTTGCGCTAAAAGTGTCGCGCACGGAGACCCAAATTGTTCAGGAATAGTTTGAACAACAGATTATCAAGTTGCAGATGAAGCTCCATCTAGAGACACCGTCAGAGATCCAAGTGCAGCTCGCAGCCGAGGTAAAGGCTGCCAATAACAGTGTTAAAACATGAGTGACAGAATGTGGTACCCTTCTAGATGAATCCATGGGTGTTTGGACTTCTGTTCAGAATGACCCAATGGTCCAGAAGTTAAGAAATGAGCTCATAATTAAGGAACAATAGTTTACAGAGATCCGGATGGCAACTCCAACACTAGTAGCAGCAAAGAGACTTGCCAGACTTGATCCAGGTGGATATTGGTGGCCACCCACCTATTCTACTTGGGGCCGCACCATTATCTCTTTCAATTTTTCAGTTTCCTTAATTACAACACAACTTACTATTTTTAGCAATTTTTCGGGTCCTAAACTTCTAGAGCCGTTTTGAGGCCCTAAAAAATGTTTTTTGGGAAAACCGAGAGAAACATGGATCCTTGGACCAATGTTGCTCATATCAAAAATTTTATTCCTAGGATAGATATTTCTAACAAGGTATGGTTCACTTCAAACAAATATTGTATGCCAAAGTTATGTCCCCAAGAAGTTGAAACACCAATTTACCAGACGGGGCCCATAGTTTTGCGCTTCATCTCCTAGGGTTAGGTTTTTGGATGTTTATGTTTTTCCATAATTTCTCAATAATAAATAGGCCCACGAGTCTCATTGTAACATAGTTCAGAGGCATGTAGCCACCACATCTCTTCTTAGAGATAAGCTACCAACGCCCTAGCTAGTTTATTTACATTTTGTCTGTAAGAAAATTTCAGTTCTTTGATATTAATGAAATGAAATGTTATTTCCAATGACTCTTTTTATTTATGGTTATATTTTTTTTTTGTGTTCCTGCATAAACCTTGATAAATGGTATCAGAGTGATCTTCTTTTTCTTGATCCTTCTTTGCATGTCCCCAACAAGGTCGGGGTATAACGAGTTAGGGCTCGATTTGGTTGAACCTTGCCAAGATCAACCTCACAAACCCTGAAGGCCGCCCATGGAGTATGAAAAGAAATATGAGCGAGTAGGATATCCTATCAAAATATTTCTCGAGGAGGCCCTAGAAAAACAAAGGAACGCGATGATGGATAACTTTTCCTAGATCCTTCAACGACTACCCACCGTTGGCACATCTGTATCCAACAACCACTATGGAGGCGCGACTCCCTTTAAGAGACAATTAAACTTTGACAAGCCCATATTTGAGGGAAAAATAGATGCATATCTCATAGACAGATGGTTGAATCTATTAGAATGATATTTCTCAATTAATGACTTTTTCGACAGGGAGAAGATTATTTTTGCACTCCTCAAAGCTACCCGCCATGTCAAGGACTGGTGGGAAACCTACTGTGAGAAAAAGGACGAGACATAACCCTATTTTTTCTCGGCCGTAGCCACTTTTAATTATTTTCGAGACGCCATCAAGGAAAAATATTATCCTTCGGGGAGATATGAGGACAATTACATACAATGGACCACACTGCGATAGCAAAGGGATCCAGATGTGCATGAGCTGATGAATCTGTTCCATACCCTATGCACAAATTTGGGTATCAAATATTTAGAGAAACATTTGGTGCAAAAGCATCACAGTTTTCTGCACAGATACATTCGGGAGGAAATGGAGTTCCCAGACATCTCCTCTCTTGGTACGACATATCGGTATGCTAACAAGATTGAGCTTCAAACAGAAGAAGAGAGATTTTGGCTCTACGAATCAAAACCAAGGGAAAGTGCCCCCAGACCGCATAACAAAGGACAAAGCCAAGGCATGGAAGCCCAAGATAACCTGCCAAAGTCGCAACTAAAGAACAAAACCGCAAAGCCAAAGAAGGATATGGGAAAGTGGTGTGAGTTCCATAAGATTTCCACTCACAACACAAGTGAGTGTTGGGCTAAGCAGTCGCTGGTGGCCAAGATGAGGGGTTCTTAATAATATGCATGCTCCGAATCCAAATCAGAACCCAACAAGGAGAATGAAAAAGGGAAGCAAATTATTGATACGGAGCCCAATGCCATCGTTGCCACTACGAATTTCCAGAAGGAGGAACCGGAAGATCAAAAGGAGGAGGAGCGTCTCTTCCACTTCCAGATGTGGGTAAAGGGTTCCTTGCTACAATTTATTTTCGACAGTGGGAGACAAAGAACCTCATTTCAACAGAGGTTTTGAAACGGTTGGGCTTGTCGGCCACATCACACCCACAACCATACACCATCAGGTGGCTTCACCAAGGACGGGATCTCCACATCATCCAGCAGTGTCACCTTCCCTCCAACATCAAGCCTTTCACGGATGAGGTATTATGTGAAATTTTTTCTCTTGATGTTTGTGATGTATTATTAGACCAACCATACTTGTGGAAGCGACATGTTGTGTATGAGTCTGAGCCTCGCATTGTTATTGTTACATTGGGCAATAAGTTTTACATGATACTAGAGGTACCACCGCCTGCCGCTATCTCTTTGGTTACTACAAATCAATGCAGTAAGCTCATTTCCAAATCCAGGAATTTTTTTTTCATGGTGATACGCCCCCAGGGCAAGAAGAATATTGTGGCCACAACCTCCAGACATGGCTCCTTTGCATGGAAACAACAAATGGACAAGGTCACGGAGGAGTACAGGGACATCTTCACCTCATCCACAAGGGTGCCTCTGCACTATCAGGTCAAGTACCCCGTTGATCTAACCTCAGGTGCGTCGCTACCTTATGGACCGATCTATCGACACTCTGTTCTAAAGAATGATGAAATCAAGAGGAAGATTCAGGATTTGTTGTAGAAAGGTCACATCCAGCCGAGTTCATCTGCCTATGGGAGCCCAATCGTGTTGGTATAGAAGAAGGATGGGACTTGGAGACTTTGTATCGACTATCAGGCGTTGAACAAGATCATTGTTCGGAATAGGTACCCGATCCCAGAGATTGATGGCCTTTTGGAACAACTGAAAGGGGCGAAATATTTCAATAAGATCGACTTGAATTCTGACTATCACGAGGTACCAATCGAACCCTTTGATGTGTGGAAGACTACCTTCAAAGCCAAGAAGAGCCTTTTCGAATGGTTGGTCATGCCTTTCGGGTTGACAAATTATTTTGCAACCTTCATGAGGTTGATGGATGACATCTTGAAGCCATTCACTAACTCCTCTCTAGTGGTGTACTTGGATGACATTCTGATCTTCAACCAGACTTGGGAAGAGAGCCTCCACCACATCTAACAAGTCCTCCAAACACTGCGGCAACACAAGTTGTATGCCAATTTGGAGAAGTGCACTTTTGGCATGACTCAAGTTCAATATCTGTTATAAATTATTGATGAAAGCGGGGTGCATGTGGATCCAACAAAGATCCAAGTCATTCGAGATTGACCAGCCCCAACCAGTCTAATAGAGTTTCACAGTTTTCTGGGTCTTGCTAATTTCTACCATACGTTTGTGTTCATATTCTCTCATATCACTTGTCCCTTGAGTCATGTCACCAAGGGAGGAGCGAAATAAAATTTCTTTTGGTAGGAATCTTAACAGAAGGCGTTCATAGAATTGAAACATTGCCTCTGTTCTGCCCCATTTCTCACATTACCACACTTTCAACAACCATTTGAGATCGACACATATGCCTCTGACTATGCTATTAGGGCAGTTCTTACTCAACAGGGGCATTCAGTGGCATATAAAAATGAGACATTGTCTAACACAGTCCACAAGTATCCCACTTATGACAAATAAATGTATTCCATTGTGCAGACTTGTCGAAAATTGAAGCATTACACTTTGGGGATGGAAACAATCATCCAAACAGACCACCAACCCTTGTAGTTCATACAGACACAAGGGAAGTTGCATAACGATTGCCATCATGAGTAGTCCACATATCTGCAACAGTTTCATTTGAACATCAAGTACAAGAAGGGTAGCACCAATAATGTTGCATACTGCCTTTGCCGACCACCAATCATGGTGTTGACCACCATTCTCAACTCTTGTGGGCACGAAACTTCTGATTTTCCGCTTCTCTACAAGAGCGATCTAGAATTCGACCACACATACAAGACACTCTTAGAGGGTACGCAAGTTCCAAATTTTCACCTCCAAGATGCACTGCTATGTCACTTAGGGCACCTTTGTGTTCCTTCAAGTGAGTGTGCCAAGATGATTTGGGAAGCACACTACATTCGAGTCGCTGGACATTTTTGGGTCGAGAAAATAGTGGCAGTACTGCAAAAGTATTTCTATTGGTCGAACCTTCGACAGGATGTTGACAAGTACATCAGATCTTATACTTCTTGCACCATTGCCAAACTGACCATTAAGAAGAAATATGTCTATACTCTGCTACCTACCCCTAGCTAAGATTTGGAATCCATCTCCATGGATTACATGTCGGGCCTTTCTTCTACAAAGCCTGGAAACAAATTTGTTTTCGTGGTCGTCTACAGATTCTTGAAGATGGACATTATGGCGGCCTGCAAGAAGAATATCATAGAAGCCACTAGTAAACTCTTCTTTGAATGAGTGTGGGTGCATTTTGGAATCCCATTGTCTATCATCTCAGATTAGGACAACGGGCTCCTCAACATTTTTGTTCCAACCTCTAGTCAATGATAGACACCAACCTCACCAAGTCCACAACTTTCCATCCCCAAACTGATGGTGAGACAAAGATCGTCAACATGATGATTGTACACAATCTACGAATGTACAATTCAAAGCATCAACACACATGGGATGAGAACCTCCCCTATGTATAACATAGTTATAACTGGGCTCTCCATAACCGGGTTGACGAATGCTCTCGCAACCTTCATGGGGTTGATGGACGACATCTTGCGGCCATTCACTAACTCTTTTGTAGTGGTATACTTTGATGAAATTATGATCTTTAGCTAGACTTGGGAAGAGCACCTCCACCACATCCGACAGGTCCTCCAAACACTGTGGCAACACAAGTTGTGTGCGAATTTGGAGAAGTGAAAATTTTTGCATGACCTAGGTTTAGTATCTGGGATACATTATTGATGAAAGGGGGGTGCATGTGGATCCAACAGAGATCCAAGTCATTTGAGATTGGCCAACCCAAACCAATCTAACAAAGCTTCACAACTTTCTGGGTCTTGCTAATTTCTACCACAGATTTGTGTTTGGATTCTCTCATATCACTTGGCCCTTGAGTCAAGTCACCAAGGGAGGAGCGAAAGAAAAATTCTTTTGGTTAGAATCTCAACATAAGGTGTTCGTAGAATTGAAACATCATCTTTATTCTGCCCCAGTTGTCACATTACCATACTTTCAAAAACCATTTGAGATCGATACAGATGCCTCTGACTATGCTATTGGGTCACTTCTTACTCAAAATGGGCATCTACTGGCATATCACAGTGATACATTATCTGACACAGTCCACAAGCATCCCACTTATGACAAAGAAAAGTATTCCATTGTGTACGCTTGTCGACAATGGAAGCATTACATTTTGGGGAAGAAAAAAATCATCCACACAGAGCACTGACCCCTGCAGTTCATACAGACACAAAGGAAGTTGCAAAATGGTCGCCATTATAAGTGGTCCACATATCTGCAACAATTTCATTTGAACATCAAGTACAAGAAGGGTAGCACTAATAATGTTTCATACTGCCTCAAACGACCACCGATCATGGCGCTAATCACCATTCTCAACTCTTCTGGGCACGAAACTTCTGATTGTTCACTTCTCTCCTAGATCGATTTAGAATTCAACCACACACACAAGACACTCTTGGAGGGTATTCAAGTTCCAAAATTTCACCTCCAAAATTCACTGCTATGTCACCCTGGGCACCTTTGTGTTCCTTCAAGCGAGCATGCCAAGATGATTTTTGAAGAACACTACAGTCGAGTCAGTGGACATTTTGGGGTCGAGAAAACAATGACAGTACTGCAGAAGTATTTCTATTCATCGAATCTTCGACAAGATGTCGAGAAGTACATTAGGTCCTATAGTGCTTGTGCCATTGCCAAACCAACCATTAAGAAGCAAGATGTCTATACTCCGCTACCTACCCGTAGTCAACCTTGGGAATCCATCTCCATGGATTACATGTCGGACCTTCCTTATACAATGCATGGAAACAACTGTGTTTTCATGGTCGTCAACGGATTCTCAAAGATGGCCATTATGGCGGCCTGCAAGAAGAATATCACAGCAGAAGCCATTGCTAAGCTCTTATTTGAATGAGTGTGGGTGCACCTTTGGATCCCATAGTCTATCATGTTAGATCGGGACAACAGGCTCCTTAGTACATTTTGGTCTAACCTCTGGTCAATGCTGGACACCAAGCTCAGCAAGTCCACAACTTTCCATCCCCAAAATGATGGCCAAACATAGATCGTCAATAGGATGATTGTACACATTCTACAGATGTAAAATTCAAAGCATCAACACACATGGGATGAGAGCCTCCCCTATGTACAACATAGTTATAACTGGACTCTCCAGAACTCAACAAGCCACAACCCCTTTCAGTTGGGCTTGGGATTCCAGCTACTATGTTCCACTGACGTAGCCATGCCATTTGCAGCTACTCAGTCTAGTTCAGCTCATGTCCAGTCTAAAGCTGACAAAGAGAACAACTTCAACGAGCGCATTAAGCACATCCGCTAATAGTTTCATGACATATTGGAGAGAGCCAATACTAAGTAAAAGAAACGACATGATCAACATCGGGTGCCACAAAAATTCTAGGTGGGCAAAAAAGTGTGACTACATTTGCAGAAGGAGCGCCTCACTGGACCCCACCGCAAGCTTCATCCGCTCCGATATGGGTCGTACATGATCACCAAGGCTCTAGGGAAAAATTACTTCGAGCTCATTATTCCACCATTCCTTGGTCAACACCTAGTATTCAATGTGGAACACCTTCACCCATACTTCCCACCTCTAATGGGCACCTCCGACATTGCAAAACAACGCACACCAATAGAGTTAAACTCAGACTACATGGAACAAGTCACCACAGATTGTATCATGGAAATGAAAATCAAGAACACTTGCTATAAGAAGATCCAACTGTATCAGGTTGTCAAAGTTGGCCAATTCCTGCACCAAGGCAAGTGGTTCACTAGGTACCAAGTTAAGCAGAAGTTTCCTCATCTCATGGAGGAACTCAACGAAATGGGGATCATGGCTTCCTAAGGGGGGAGGAATGATCCAGGTGGTTATTGGTGGCCACCCATATATTCCAATTGGGGCCCCACCATTGTCTCTTTTAGTTTTTTAGTTTCCTTAATTATAGCACAACTTACTATTTTTAGCGGTTTTTTGGGTCTTGAACTTCTGGATCCGTTTTGAGGCCCTAAATGACATTTTTTGGGAAACCCGATAGCAAAATGGGTCCATGGATTGATGTTGCTCACATCAAAAGTTGTAGTCCTCGGATAGATATTTCTAACGAGGTATGATTCACATCAAATGGAGATCGTATGCCAAAGTTATGTCCCCGAGAAGTTGAAACACGAATTTACCAAACGGGGCCCATAGTTTTTGCGCTTCATCTCTTAGGTTTACGTTTTTGGATGTTTAGGGTTTTCAATTGTTTCTAAATAATAAATAGCCCCTCGACCCTCATTCTAACACAGTTCAGAGGCTTGTATCCACCACATCTCTTCTCAGAGATAAGCTGCCAGCACCCTAGCTAGTTTATTTCCATTCTATCTATAAGCAAATTTGAGTTCTTTGATATTTATGAAATGAAGTGTTATTTCCACTACTTATTTGTATTTATGGCTATATGTGTAGTATGTTGTGTTCCTACATAAACACGGATCAAGAATTCATGAAAGCAAGGGAATTCAAATAGAGATCAAGGACATGTGCCATCACGAGCAGCTACTTGAAACAAGAATGCAATCGTGGGACGAGGAACCACGCAGCTATCGCTGAACCTTGATAGCACCCTGAAAAGCCTCCAACAAAAAGAGTGTAGCATCATTTTTGAAGTTTAGGGGCTAACCAAAAAAATTGGTAGATGGAGCATAGAGTTATGCCACGCAGAGTATTGAAGTCATCATGCCACTTCAAAGCCTTGTCGAGCATTAAAGTTGAAGATGAAAAAAAGCACTCCGCAGTGACTCGAGACGAGTCACGAGATTGTGTTGGGGGCTTGTTGGTGCGAGGCCCCCTAGGGTGTACTTTTTGGGATAAATTTTGTTAATATTTGGTGTACGTGCTTTGCACAAATGGTCAAAGGGGATTTTGGCCGTGTCAAAGTCCCCTACTTATTGTAATGGGCTAAAGGGAAAAACCATGAGTCTCAAGCCATGGTTTGATACCATGGTATGTGTGCATCTATGATAGTATAAGTATGTAAGGATTGATTCAAGTAAGGACATGATATATTTGATGTCTTTTATTAACATTTTGATCTAAATCTAGGTTAGTCTAGGTAGAAAGGATCCTGTTGGCTGTGTGAGAAGAGACCTAAGTCCTGAGCTGTGTGCGGACTCTGCTACTATGCGCACAGAAGATAGGATGTATTGAATTGAAAGATCTCTTAATAAAGAAGGAATTTTTGGCGAACCCAGATTATTATGTGATTTGTTGTATTGATTATCTATTATTTGTTGTCGATGTGAATTTTTTCTATTATTGCATATTTACTTCGGTTAATGGTTAATTGGACCTATGAGTGAATTATATGATGTTAGATAAATAGATCTGAATGAATTATATGATGCACAAAATATATTAACGTATTCCGTGGTAATATGCAAAAGGGTTAGATCTGTTGAATGTGCATGCACAAAGCTGTTATATTATTTTCAGTAAATTCTGATTAGATATTCCACATAAAAATCTCCCCCAAGGTGTGAAAACCTATTCTAGCACCCCCCATACTGCTTCGGATGAGACTTTAGTCTACGCAAGTAGATCGCTTCCGAAAGTGCCAGTTGTTGGAGGGTTTTGTTGGTTGCGCAATAACTATGAACCTGGGTCAAAACCCCTCAAGCCAACATATAAAGACCCTTGAAACATGTATAAAAACCTAAAAAAACACTTTAAGATCAAAATAAAGACTTCGTATGGTAAGATATAGGCTCTGAAATTCAAATCTAGCAAAATTTTGGAGGCTATTATAGCAACGACAACACCATGTCAATTAAACATAATCTAGAAAAAAAAATCACAAATAAGAATTCCATCTGCATTAAAAATCACATAAACTGCTAGTTTAAACCAACATTCATATAACAGATTAATTTACTCCTCCATATAAAATTAGATTCCACTCTCTATGTGTGAGCTCATTTAATTTTAGTTTTGAACATATGCTTTGATACCACTCTATATCACCTTTGATCCCTTAAACCATATTATATTGTGGGAGTGTTACTCCCTTTAACCTCGTCACCAAGTTATGTTATGAATATGGGGTTTCAAAAAAAATTTCTCCATGTCTTCAAATTATAAAACTAATGCCACCATCTCGTTCAACTCATCGAAAAATTTTCGATGATAAAAAATTTACCTCAATCTGAGTCCTAGGTAGATTTTTTTTCACCATAGAACTGTAGTTCATTAAATAGGTCATGCCATCAAGAGGAATCTATGTGGCACGCACGTGGCCATGCCTGGCCCACATGGTGTGACACCACTTCCATGTGGGGGTCCACATGGCACACATGTTATAACCGATTAGGTTTGTTGGCGTCAGATAATTCATTGGTGGGTATTCTGTTATTTTTCTGGGGATGAGTATTTGCTTAGACCAGCATTAGCCTATCGACATCAGACCTCCCCACATGACTATCCACTGAAACTTTTCCAAAGGTCTAATTTCTAATGGCTCAACAACCTAGTTGCATAGTTCTGATAGACTAGGGCTCCACCATTGGATCCTATCCATATCAAGCTATATTCCGGGGCTAATAGACCAAGGCCCACATGACACACATGTCATATTAGATACCAATCATTCTATGAAATGATTTATGAAAAAATTTCCTAGTATTTGGTGCCACACTAATCAATTTAGATTAGTACTAACCATAATTATACATCTAATTAATTACTATCGATGCTTAGGATTAATAAAGTGATTTTATGTGAAGTGTCCTTTATTTCTAATTTCAAGATATTTCCCAATTTGATGCCACACTAGTACTAAAATATACTTATAATATTTTACTTACCAAGTATCTAAATTCTTTGTACTACGTTCCCCTGGGATCTCTTCCCCTAGTGCCATGATTCCCTGATACCATACCCGCTTGGATCTCTTTCCTTGGTACCATGCTCCTTGGAATTTTTTTTATGGTCGCGTATTTTTGAAACATTGATTAATAATTAATCAAAAGGGACTATTAATTAATCCCATGTATTCCATTCACAAAATTTTACATAGAAACCTGATATGTTAAAGTCACTATATATTTCATCAGTTCAATGAAAAATTTAATAAACTACCATTACATCCCTACATAACTTGAAATCTAGTTAAGAATTTTCAGAGGGTGATGAATATCAATTAACGAAGAATAAACACACTGGTTTTCATAATTATATAAGAAGAGTTTTAGATCATCTACAAAACATTACTAATCCTCTAAGAAAAATGAGTTCGCATATTCAGAAGTCATTTCAATCAACTACGAGACATTAAACACATCATTTCTCGCATCAATCATGAGAATAATATTGAACAATATAGTCCATAAATTCATTAAAATCATGGACACAGAAGATTTCATACAAATCACAAACATAACATTAAACATCAAAATTCATGATTCAAATTCACAAATGTAATATACTTATTTGTGTGTCTTAAATGGGCTAGAAATAAAGGAGGGACTTCCACATTCCACCCAACCATCGACAAGCTACATTGTAGTTTTTCCTACAACTAATCACCCCCAAGCCGGATGCAATGTTTGAGGATATACATTCTCAATAAATTCACAATCAAGGCTTGGTTCAACACTTAGAGTATCGAGAACACCATCTAGGTGGTTTATCAACTTCCTTCTAACAGGAAAAACCAAGCTAGTTTATCATTTTTTCATATCAGTAAACACCACAATGACTCACTCTTTTTTTTTATTTCATTCATATTGATTCATACAAGGTTCAAATGATGTATTTCTTAGTATTATAAGTTGGAACCCATTTTTCAAGTGGTTTACTAGTTACATTTTCATAGAAAGCACCACAAGGGTTTTATGTCCACTAGATAGGTGGTTTATTAGCTACACAACAAGCACCACAATGACATACATTTCCCTATCCGTGTGACTTATTAGATTACAAAAAGATATGCAAGGATTCATTCATCCACTAAGGCTCCCAATTACGACATATGCTTAGACAACACAATTTAGTCGCTCACACATAATTCATTAAAAAATCACCCAAAGTTCACAAGGGCTTAATTCATGCATAACACTCTACATATTATCTTAGACATGACTATGTCTTCTACTTGCAACACCCAGTAACTCCCATATTCTGCAGTGATCAACAAGGCACTCAAAATAAATAAATTTGTAGTCGAGGAGAAATCTTCAAAGCTAGGAGACTAATCTGCGAGGCTGCACAATGCAAGCCAACCAACCAACCAACCAACTAGAGTCCAAAATTCTCTTCAGCTATGTGTTCATATATTTTTTCCCAGTGGTACACTATGTGTTTGATAGGTTGCAAGCATGCCTCCTTGATGTGCTATGGGAACGAGCATCATCTTCTCCTCCATCGCCTCCAATCACATCTCATAAATTTGACTATTAGTAAGTGCCTTAACCATTTCTCCAAATGCTAGAGATTCAGTTCAAAACTTAAGTTCATGTTGGTTTTGTGGCTTTCCCAAAGAAAAAAGAAAATCAATAGACATTGGTATCCAAAAGGTTGTCCCCTCCTTTAGATGAAAATCATAAGCATTAAATTTAAAAATACATTATAGCATTCAGTCATGGCTCATTTTTATATGTTGGAAATGTATCATCTAGCCATCGCTCCCATGTCCACACTGGCATTATAGTCACATTACTAAAGTTGAGGAAAATAATTGAATTTTCATATATTATTATTATTGAAATAACAAATTTCTATTACTTAAATTACTTAAATTGTATTTTTGAATGCATAAATCAATTCAACATTTGAATTATATAATTTCAACAAATTAAAATTTATAATTTTAATAAATCTTCTAACTTTCTTTAAAAAAAAATTTAAAAATATGATTTTAAACATATATATAATAATTTAAAAACATAAAAATATCTATATTATTTAAACTGGTTGATATAAATGTGAATGTTATTTTCCAAATATTAAAAGTTAATGTTTAGATGTTAACTCATTGTAAGATCCGTTTGTAAGATTCAACCATGGTTTCACTTACTAATATTTGTTTTTAACCAACATATTAAATAAATTATAGTATATGAAATTTGATATTATATACATATTTTGAGATTTTTAAAATATGAATTTTTTAGTGTAAAATATGATGAAAAGATTATATTTGGGGAGATTTGATTCTTTCAATATTTAGTAAATGTGAAGTTAAGATGAGTTTATATTAATAATATTTATATAAATTAGTATAATATTTATGATTATTAATTAAATTTAAATAAGAATTTCTAATGGTTAGAAATATAAATCAGTATCTTAATTTATGTAGTCAAATATAGCCTGATTTATGTTTCTTCTCTTTGATAGTTTTATCTTTTCTCAAGGGTGACAATCCATTGTTGTTTTTTCATCCTCTTTTCCACTCCTTTACTCCTTTTTTCACTCCAAATTTTCCCTTTTAATCCTTTCCTTTTCCTTTCATCTTTTTTTTTTCTTTTTTTGGAATTTGTATTTTTACTTAATTTCTTACCTTCCATTTAACTTTTCCCATTTTCCTCACTCCTTTCAATATGTCCATTTTTTATGTCAATAAAATTTTATTCTTTCTTACCTCCATTCAACAAGTATTTCTTCTTTTTTTTCATCTTACCTCTCTCTTGCTTTAAATTCAAATCCCGATGCTCTCTTTTAACATCATTAAAAATTTCCACTTCTTTCAATTGTTTATTTCAAAAAAAAATCAACATATAACTATTACATATATATTTCACATGTCTATATTTTAAATTATTTTATTTTTTAAAAAATGCATTTATTAATTACATTTTTAAAGTTGGTATATGTTTATTAATTATATGTTTCCAAATATTATAATTATGGATTATTATTATTTACATTTACTTTAATGTAATATACCTATTATAATATTATAATATTTTCTTGAAAAAAATTGTTAGTATATGTTTATTAATTATATGTTTCCAAATATTATAATTATATATCATTATTATTTACATTTACTTTAATGTAATATACCTATTATAATATTTTCTTGAAAAAGTGTAATATAAAGTGAAAGTGAATTTACTATTTTTTTTAATTAGCCACATCATTTAATAAAATACTCATTCACAGCACTCCAACATCTATTCTATATTAAACCTATATCTAATTTACACACATTTACCAACACTAACCTACATTCTATACTAACTCTAGAATGTGTCCAAGGGCAAGAAGATAAATAATTTGGTGAACAAAACTACGCAAAATCGACGATTCTGAATTATTGTATTTGACTAAGTTGCGGCATAAGTGAAAAAGTCGCTACGCACATGTGCACATGAATTGGTGAGGTGAAAACCCTACTAGTGCATTATCGTTTGATTTCAACAATAGGACTAAATGAAGAATAATTTTAAAATATAAAAGCTTCTACCCACATTCTTAATGTGATTGAGAAGATTCGACATACCAGAAACTTATGATTTAGCAAGAGCCGAGACTCCGCATCAAGGGGGAGCCTACTCCTTGAGCCGGATCATAACAAGCCATATACTCAATGAGATTTGAACCTCCGTCTCGTGGATTTCACCCAGCTAAACTTACCGTTAAACCACATATCACTGTATTCATGTAAATACATTTTAAGTCATTACAAAAGGCATTGGACAAGGACTTTCATCCACGGGTTTAGGCAGCGAATGTTCGAATTTCAATCTCAACATTCAATTCCACGGGCTTTCATTAAAGGAGTCGAGTAAAAACCATGTCCTTTAGGAACTGTTTGAATTTTTACTACATTAAATGAAATATAGATTTTAAAGATGAAAATTAGGTACTCACATTTTTATCGTGATTGGGAAGATCCATCCGAAGTCTATGTCGACATCTGCAATGAAAAGTTTAAGTTGACATTGGGCATGAAACTTCGTAAAATGGTGGGAGGTTTATTTTATAGTTTAGTATTAGCATGATAGTATGATGTGTAAAGATGGTTTTAAGTTTTTATTTTATTTGGTAATGTGGATTTTTACATGACTTTATTTTAAATTTATGGTTTGAGAAACTTTGATCCAGAGATATTTAAATTGTCTAAATCCATCTAACTCAAAATCTATCATCCAAAACTTTTTTTAAAATATAAAATATAAAAATAAAATACACCTCAAAAAATCGAATCCTTCTGAAAACATGTAAAACATGTGATAGTTCCAAAAGTACATGAATCTAAGCTAATTTTCAAACTAATGATTAAAAAATATGGGCGAACATTAAAATATTATAATTTTTTTTTGTCGTTCCGTGGATGTGGGTTGGTGTGGAGTGTGGCAAGTTCGGTTTGAATGACTTCAAGGAAGTGCAGAGTTATATACTTGGGTATGTAGGTGTTTTACATATTGGAGCAAATGACTATTACTATTGTTTTATATTATTATTATTAATACTGATATTTTTCATGTCCTATTCGATCTGAGTTGGTGCCAGAGTGGCAAGTGTAGCCTGAATAATTTTAGGCATTTGAGGATAGATACTTTGGACTCTGGGTGTTGCTTACAGCACAGTAACTACATTTGGGCACTTCAAGATTCAATGAGATTCTTACTGTTTGTAGTATGTGTGTGGGCGATTGTACCCTTGCACAGAGGATCAGCAACTCATTGGCCTCCCTTTCTAGGAGGGGTTCCTGTGTGCCATTGATTAGGAATTCTCAGAGTGGGTTCCTGCTGTTTAGCAGTGGAGAAAGTTTGTAGCACTGATGATTGAAGAATGAACAAGATTACAGAGTTGGATAACTTATTGGCATGAGAATAACAGGTTAGATCCCCTGTTGGGATTTCTCAGGAAGCAAAATGAAACATTCCTGATTGGTTCTCCTTTTCTACATGCAAAACCCAGCTATCATAGTGCAATGGAGCATTCAGAGAGCTATACTTGTGTTACATCCCACCGTCCAAAAATGACTACAAAACACATATATACCCATTCCGGTATGGAACGTGAAACTGTGCAATACCCTGTTAAGAGACAACATCAAAGCCAAATGCGGAATGTTGCATCGCCACCTGGGAATGATTCAAATGTTCCACTGCTTCCTGTTGCCTACTTTCTCAGCGCTTGCTGTCTCTGCAAACGGCAGTTGAGCCATGGGAAGGACATCTACATGTACAGGTCTGTTATAACTATCATACCATGACTTTCTGTTAGCGATTGATTTAAAGTTTGGAGAATCACATGGAAATTTGATTATAGTTTCAAGTCAATGTTTCTTGTTCATTTTTGCAATGTTGTGTCCAAAAACCCTATTCAATTAATCTAGAATCTTGATAATGGGATCCCTCGCTTTGTTGACGGAATGTGGATTCAATAGGGCCTCTTGATTTTGTGTGTGCCCCTATGTAAAATATGGGTCGGAGATTTCTGAGAATCCATGCTTCAAGAATTATTCTCATTCTCAGTTTGCTGATTATTGCAGAGGTGACAAAGCATTCTGCAGCATGGAATGCCGCCAAAAACAGATTTTGATGGATGAATGAATGGAAGCTTTTTCATAGAGTGCTTCTTCTTTTGCTGGAAATTTTTTCTTTAACAAGTACAGCCACTTCTGCATAAGAGAGGAATGGGAACTGTCTGAGCAAAGAAATACATTTCAGTGCCTGTATTGCTCGGATCTGGAGGCTGTAGAAAAATACAGTTTAGCAGATGATATAAAAACATATGCCTGTAGCATTTATGATGAGGAAAAGGGATGGGGTGGTCTTCTGTTAGGCATATTCACATGGGATGAGCTATATGTTGTATACATGTTGCCGAAAGTTTTTAGGTTCAATCCCTCTCTAAATTTTCAGAGGCTATTTACAGGGATGGAGTCCAAGAGCTTCCTAAGACACATGAGTTTCTTAATAAGGTATATACCATACCTGTAGCAGAGAGATCTAGAAGGCCAAAAGAGCCGAGACAAATTTATAGAGAGCTAGGCATATGCTCTTCTCTGTTATGATGGATGTCAGTGTCGATTACAATAGAAAACAATTTCTCTCATATTAGGTTTATTGCAAATTTCTGATGTGGTATTGAACATTTCTGATGGGTTTCCCACAAACAAAGATCAGAACTTCTTACCAGGTGCTAAGAACTTTAACGTGTCATCTGTGTTCTCATCTGTTCTCAGTTTTATCAGAAAGTCAAGATTACATTGCATAACGATTTAATTTGGTTTACGTAGTTGCTGCACATTATATTGGAAGAAAGATCTTTTGTGTTTGACAAATCAAACCCCAGAAATAATGAGACTATATATGTGTTACCGTTAGGTTTGTTCACTGAATGCTATTGCTTCTAAATGTGACCAAAGTAAAATCAGGGATGTTCGACCAGTATCGGCAGATAAAAGGATAGGTCTGATTGCAATTCAAGATCCAGACCTATATTACATGTTTCTTAAACCTCTTAAAATGACCTTTTAACCTTACACTCCAAAGAGATATTTAAGGAGTCCTCCTTTTCTGTCACCTAGGACAAAAGAAAGTACCCTAATTTAGAATGGATGTCTTTAAGGAGTCCTCCCTTTCTGTCACTAAGGACAAAAGAAAGTACCCTAATTTAGAGTTGATTTAATTAAAAAAAATTAAGTTATAGTTGCTTAAATTATCTTACTGTTAGTTTATCTGAACAGCTCAATCAGCTATTGCCCTGTTACTAAGTATTATTTATTAGGTAAATAATAAGGTTTATATTTCAAAACCTAAAAAGAACAAATTAAATTAGTTCTGATTAAATTTTACGAGTGTTAACCTATTGCAGCTCAATTAACGATTCCCTGTTATAAATAATATGTAAATCATGAAATTCTGCCCAACAAACTTGATTTATTATTAACTAAATCAAAATATTTTGTCATTTCTGCTAAACAAATTATGTAAATAATAAGATTAACGTTCAAATCCTAAAAAAATTAAATTAGTTTTGATTAAATTTTATTGAATTAGTTTTGATTAAATTTTGTGTTACCTATTACAACTCAATTCAAGGTTATAAAATAATATGTAAACCATAAAATTCTTCCCAACAAAGTCAAAGTCGATTGATTATTAACTAAATCGAAGTACTTCGGGCAATTCTGCCAAACAGATTGGATGAGAAAATTTACTAATATACCGTTTTAAATTTAAATATATAAATTTACTCTACAACAATGTTTGAATGTTTATTAATATTAATATATACAGATATAAGAATGTGGAAAAGCTCCGAAATATTATTATATTTTATTATAACAACGGCCCATTTCCAAAAGGAGAAGTGGAAAATGAAGATTAATAGCATTAAGCTATTAAATTGAAACTTATTTATCAATCTAGAGTTACAGAATCTTATTTATTAATTTAGAAGGTTTAGTAATATTAATCTTTGCATACATATAAGAATGTGGAAAATGTCCCACGGCCCATTTCCAAAAGGAGAGGTGGAAATTCAATACTGATAACATTAAGCTATTAAATTGCAGCCATTCTCTGGCAGTAACAATAAAAACTTATTTATCAATCTACAGTTACAGAATCTTTATTATTAATTTAGAGTTACAGAGATTAAAACTAATCTTGAGCCAGAACAGTGGTGGCCAGGGTTATGAAGTACTTGTCCATGGAATCCTTTTGATTACACTGACTACGTTTGTTCTCTGTCTCTAACAGCTCGTACTGCAATCTAACTGCAACTTCTTCATTAATCTTTTTATCTTTTACCTTTTAAAGAGGGCAGAGAACTCAGAAAAAACCCTAACAAACCCAAACCGTTTTCTTACGGCCAATTTGAATAATTAGGCTGCTAACGAGGCTTCAATGCTCATGTAAGTTTGATTCACTTCTCATGGTTACATGTAGATTGATTCCAGAATAAACAATATTTTTCACTGTAAGTACCAAACTATTTTCTATGTCATTAATATATCAAATATATTTTCAGATTGATTATATAAAATAATTTACAAAGAGTTGCAGCTTTACACACATTTTTTAGTATAAAAACCTAACTATTTTGATTAATAACACACGTGTTAAGGCAGAACGTTTTATAGAATTTTCGAATGTCGTATGCAAAAATAAACTCATCGAACTTCCATTTCCAATTCTGTTAAAGATCGTAATCTCAACCACTTTCTAGGTGTCAGATCCGTCAGTCCAAGTGTCCAAGTTTAGTCTAGTTTAGTCGAGTTTATCTCGAGTTATTTATTGCCGATGTTTCCAATGTAATCTATTTAACCATTTCGTAATCTTGAGAAGAGTAACTCTCTGCTCCAGTTCGTTTTAAGTGTTTCAATTCTTATCATGGTATCGGAGCCGAGTTGCATAAGCCTCCGTGGAGAGCAGCAACAGAGCCACGAAGGAGCAGAAGAGAAGAACAGTCAATTGGCGCGACTGTGAGTTAATTGGCGCTGGAATACACGCCATACCCGCGCCATTTTCGGTGCCTTACACGCTTTTTGAGAAAGGCACGACTGTATACACTCGGGACCGCGCCACTCCGCAAGCATAAATAATTGTTTTTGAGAAAGGCGCGACTGTTTCAATCGGGACCGCGCCACTCTGCGAGCAAAAATTGAGCAAAAATAACGCATGAAAGGTCAACGCATATATGCATGAAGCTGTGGAGCGTATGCGTTAAGCTAAGAGCAAATGAGTTAAGGTGATTTTTTTGTTAAGCGTGAAGGTATAAAGGAGTTTAATATTCAAACGATTTAGTTTGAAAAAGGCTCATAGGTTAATTGAATAGAGCTCCTTTAGAAATGCTTTTTGAAGTGTAGATTTTAAAAGAAGGGAAAGGCATAAAAACGTGTGGTGATAGTGAGTTTAAAAAGGTAAAGCCTTTTTTTATAAAGAGTGTTTTTATTTAAGCATTTGGTGAAAGTGAAGTTTTTTTAAGGAAGAATTTTTTTTTAAAGAAGCATCTTAAAAGAAAGGGGTTTTCATGGAAAACTTTTTTGAAAAGTTAACAAGGAAGAAGTCTATTCTTAAATGGGATTTTTAATTCTTTTCTGGTGAATTTTTTAAAAGAGCATCTCTGAAAGGATTTTAAAGCATGTGCTGAAGAATTTTAAAATAATTTTTTTTAAAAAACTTAAAGCTATGATGTGAGATGAAAGTGAAAGTTTACAGGAAATTCTTTGAGGAAGAAATTTTAGAAGGAGAAGTGAACTTGCATAAGACTCGTTCAAGAGCAGCAAAATTTTTGGTTGGAGAAGTGAAGTTGCATAAGACTCATTCAAGAGCAGCAAATTTTTTTGAAGAAGCAAGCTATTGATGAATATGTAAACTCGTTTGTTTGTGGAAGTTTGACAACGAGGACATGGGAAAAGCCAAGAGGCTAAAGCAAAAGCAGATTATGTTCGAGATCTTTCTAGATCTGGAAATCAAGAGGCAAAAAGACGCCTATGCATTAAGATGCATAAAAGAATCTGTCGATGACAACATTCTTCCCTTAATCTCAGAAGCCAAGACAGCCAAGGAGGCATGGGATACCCTTGAGAGATGTTTTGGTACAAGGGGGAGCATTGAAGCAAAGGGGAGCTTTGAAGATGAAGATGAAGGTGGATCTGTAGCAGCAGATCTACAGCCAGATGAAGAGTCAGAAGAAGCAGAGAAGCAACATGAAGATGCTCGTGAACCCCACTGTGCATGGCCACAAGTGGATGAAGAGAATCCAGCAATAGAGATTGCTGACGAAGTTTTAATGATACCAGCAACACAGCTTGCTGATGAAATGGTAAATCCAATGATTGATATGGCTGATGTAAACTTTGATAATGAAATTTTTTCTAATGATGATTGGTTGCAGATGATGCAACAAAAATATGATATCGACATGATGTTATTTGGTGAGATTACCCCACTTCAGTTAGTGGAAGACAACCTGTTTGAAGAAGCACAGGTCAGTGAAGAAGAGGCAGAGAAAAAGACAGAGACAGAAACAAAGAAAGAAGTTTGCAAAGAGAAAGCAGAAACAGGGAAAGAAGAAGAGACAAAAGAAAAGAATGAAGTCTGCAAAGGGACAGCAGAAACAGAAACAGATGAAGAAGCAGAAAAGGAAAAACAACTGAAGAAAGCTCTCATTACAGAGCAAAAAGACCAGAACCAATGTCGTTCTGAAAATGTTTTTTATTCTAACATTGATTTTCAGTTTGCAGGTATACAGAATGATTATGAAAAAGAGCTAAAGTTTATTGAAACATGGCTTGCAACACCATGTCTGAATGAGATCTACACAGAAGATGTAGATATGAATGTTGAAGATGACATGCATGACGAACATGTCAATGAAATTTTCATGCGTTGGAGTTTTGAAGAGATAAGATATTATTCTAATTCTATATTGCAGAAGATTGATGATGAAAAGAGCACTACAGAAGACAATATGTGGCAGCAGCCCACATTTCTTGAAGATGTCCAGAACATGCTTACACAACCTGGAACAATAGAAGACCTGCAACAGCAAATGAAGAAACAGAGTTCTCAAGGATACAGCAAATCAAAAAATCTAAAACAATTTAGAGGCTACAGAATTTGGAAGAAGAGAAGAAGAAAACCAAATCTAGTTGAAGTCAATTTTTTTTAATTGTAAACCTCGCTGAGACATAGACCAGCAGGTATCTTAATTAATATTTTGTGGTTGATATTAAAGGGGAGTGTTAAAGATCGTAATCTCAACCACTTTCTAGGTGTCAGATCCGTCAGTCCAAGTGTCCAAGTTTAGTCTAGTTTAGTCGAGTTTATCTCGAGTTATTTATTGCCGATGTTTCCAATGTAATCTATTTAACCATTTCGTAATCTTGAGAAGAGTAACTCTCTGCTCCAGTTCGTTTTCAGTGTTTCAATTCTTATCAAATTCTGCCAGAGTACTACCGGACACCAAATTTAAAGGTCTCCTCAGAGATTGCTTCTTCCTTTCAATTTATCATCGTTTCAATTTATCAAGCTCTTTTCACCTGGAGTGGATTAACACTTTGTGAAATCTTTATTTTCCAATTGTTATTATAATTGTTCTAACAACCTGGGAGGCTGAAGGGGGAGGAGTGAGTTTAGACTCCAACGAACAAAAGAAATAAAGTATGGATAAGGGTTTAGTGCTATCCACAAACAAACAATATAGTTAAGTGTTTAGCCCTATACCAAGGATTGAGATTAGCTAGCCAAAAAAAATCAAAAGATTGATTGTAATTGGATATTTTCTCTTGGTAATATAACAATTGGAAAAGACAAAAAAATGACAAAGATGCACCTAAAGACTCAATGCAGTGCTGAATTAACCAACAGCTAAAGACTTTTGACGAAACAGAATTATTCCACTTATTAAAAACACACAATAAAAACTCAAAGTGAAATTATTTCACTTATTAGGAGTACACAATAAAAACTCAAATGAAATGGTCAACTCTAAGTTATTCCACATATTAAGATGACACACAATAAAAACACAAATGAAATGGCCAACTCGAGGTTATTCCACCTATGAAGGGCACACAATAAAAACGCAAATGCAACTTGGAGCCACCCTCCACCACTTTTTAATTAAAGGCTAGACTATGGGGTATTCCCATATCATGATCATGGAAGAATTACTAATTAAACAAATTTTAGGAAGCTGAGGAAGGATGGATGTTGGAATTTTGGGAATTCCAAACAGGGAGAATAAGCTCCCCTCTTCAACACAGGGAGATTAAAAATTCTTTTCAACAGGAGACAGAGTTTTCAGCAATTTAAAACAACTTCTATTTCTTCAAAAATAAACTGATACAAATCTTCCTCTTCACCGTGAGGGATTCTCAACATACATATATAGACTGCTACAGATGCAGTGCTCTTTAAATACAAACTCTCTATCTCTCTTTCAAAACGCACACACAGTGCTGTCACGGTCTTACTGTGTTATCTTTGGCCTGCGGGCTCACACACAGTCAATGGCAATGCTACACAATGGAATTCAATAATACAATACACGCGGGCCTTTTTACATCATATATATATGTGGCGTGCGGTGAAAAACATAAAACATCAATACAAAGAAAAACATTACAAAAACTAAACTTTAACCAGGAGCGACGTATAAAAGGTGAGGACCACATGGCACAATCGGCGATCGGCAATCGCAAGTAACAAAACAAGTGCAATCGGAGGTCACAACGAAAAAGTTCCGATTGCGATCCATAACCGGATGTGATTACACATATCAACTCCAGCTTATAATATCAATCGGGTCCACCACTCTAATCGCACCAAAAAAACAAAGCCATGCGATCAATCGGAAGTTCCGATTGCGATTACAACGGACGCGATGGCCCGATATAAAACATGGCATATAACTCGATCGGGTCCGCCACTCCAATCGCACGACCAAACAACAAAGCTCCGATTGCGATTGGATTATCGGATGTGATTGGCGCATAAAATATGGTGTATAATACAATTGGGTCCGGCCTTCAATCGGAGGTCATAAAATATCCGCTCCGATTGAGCCTTGCGATTGAAACCGAGCGATTCCATTCAGGTGTCGCCACGTGGTCAAGTGGACCCACGGGCCTCTGCTATACGGGAGGGCGATTTATATATGTTTCGGTTGTATGTTTTATATATAGCCGTTCCGTTGCGGAACTTTGCCATATCAACAAGACACTTGGATCTTCGGATCATTTATATTGCGATTGCGATTTGCGATTGAATCGCATCGCATCGCGACTTCACATCTACAAGACTTTTGAGTTATGAAACTTATATGAACCATGATTTGCGATTGCGATTAGATTGCATCGCATCTCATCCTCTTCATCAACAAGACACTGTTTTCAAACTAACTTTGGTTGTTGAGGGCTTTAAAGCCCGAAATGACTGTCTTAACTCAATCTGCCCCTCCGTAAAGCTAATCACTGTTCTTCCGTAGACAAAAAACGGCTCTGCCCATCACTGAGTTAATTCTTCTGCAATCCGTGGCTACGGCCCATCAAGAGTAAATTCATCTCCATTCTTCTTCAATCCAGAGTGATGTGCACTCCACACTCTACTGCCTTTGTGTACTCGTTTCCTTCCTGCCCAAAGGCATGGCAGGTGACTTTAATATTTCAACACTCCCCCTTAAAGTCAGTTGCTGGGTTATCCATCATACCCAAGCATTTTCTTAAAAATTCAAAGGTCTTCTGTCCCAATGGTTTAGTTAAAATATCTGCATATTGCTCCTCTGTTTTACAATGTTGTAAAACAACTTCACCATTATTCACCAATTCTCTGATATAATGATACTTTGTGTCTATGTTCTTTGTTCTTTTATGAAACACAGAATTCTTTGACAATGCAATAGCTGAGCTATTGTCACAATAAATCACAGTGCCCTTTACCTGTTCTTGGCACAAACTTCTCAACATCCTTCTCATCCAAATTGCTTGACACGTTGCTGCTGTAGCTGCCACATATTCTGCCTCTGCTGTAGATAATGCTACAATCGGTTGTTTCTTAGAAACCCATGAAATGGCTCCTGAACCCATATGAAAAACATAACCGGAAGTGCTCTTCCGATCATCTACACTTCCAGCCCAATCACTGTCAGTGTATCCAACTAATTCTGAACTTTCTGAAGTAGTATATAAAATACCAAATCCTTTTGTACCTTTCACATACCTCAGAATTCTCTTTGCTGCTTGCCAATGTGCTTCTTTTGGCTTCTCCATAAATCTGGAAATTAAACTAACAGCATGCATAATATCTGGCCTAGTTGCAGTCAAATACATGAGGCTGCCAACTATGCTTTTATATAAACTTGGATCGACATCCTTGCTGCTGTCCTCTCTGCTGAGTTTTAATCCCATTACTGTGGGAGTGATTGCTGCTTTGCACTCTTGCATGTTAAATCTTTCTAGAACTTGATTCACATACTTTGCTTGAGAAATAAAAATTCCTTTTTCACCTTGCTCCACTTCTATTCCCAAGAAGTATCTTAATAAACCCATGTCAGTCATTTCAAATTCATCTTTCATGACTGTTTTAAAATTTTCAACAAGGTAATTATCATTACCTGTAAAAATTAAATCATCAACATATAAAACAACAATCAATAACTTACCATCCTTTTCTTTGATGTAGAGGGTGGGTTCTCCCTCACACTTTTCAAATCCATTCTCCGATAGATAAGAATCTATTCTGCTGTACCATGCTCTTGGTGCTTGTTTCAGCCCATAAAGAGCTTTCTTCAATTTACAGACCTTATGCTCTTGGCCTTTCTTCTCATATCCAAGAGGTTGTTCCACATATACCTCTTCCATTAAAACTCCATTTAAAAATGCAGATTTTACATTCATTTGATATACTTTCCATTTTTTTTGTGATGCTATGGACAACACTGCTCTTACCGTCTCCATTCTTGCAACTGGTGCAAAAGTTTCCTCATAATCAATCCCTTGCTTCTGCTTATATCCTTTGACAACAAGTCTGGCCTTGTGTCTTTCTATTTTTCCTTCAGCATTGCTTTTGGTCTTGTATACCCATTTAACTCCAATGACTTCTTTACCTTCTGGGAGATCAACCAACTCCCATGTTCTATTCTTCTCTATGGCTTTAATTTCTTCATCCATAGCTTCTATCCATTTTCTATCTTTAATAGCATCTTAAAAATGAATAGGATCATCAACTTGACAATACAAAGCAAATAAGGAATTCATACCTTCATCTGCTTCTCCTTGCTCATAGATTTCTCTAAGGCTTCTGAATCTTGTTCCTCTTTCACTTGGTGTAGTCGTGCTTGATGAAGCACTCGATTCTGCTCCTTGTGGTTTACTCAGTGAACCATTGCCGCTTCTTCTCAAGGGTGTTCTTACTGCCGCTTGAGGCATCCCTTGCTGGCCTTGCGCTGCTGGAGGTTGTGCAATGGATGGATTATTAATCTCAACCACATCTACATCATCTTCATCATGAGATAAACAGTTTTTGACATTGACTGTTTTCTCAATGCTTCCATCCCACGCTTCCTCTTCGATGAATTGCACATCTCTGCTAATTATAAACTTCTTTGTGGATGGGTTATACAGTCTGTATCCTTTGGAATCTTCACAATATCCAAGAAAAATGCACTTCTCCCCCTTACTATCCAACTTCTTTCTCAATTTGTCTGGAATGTGTGCATATGCTACACACCCAAAAACTCTCATGTGGGTGACTCCCTGTTTTCTGCCACTCCACGCTTCTTCTGGCACTTTGTTCATCACTGCTTTTGTAGGGCATCTATTCAAAATATATACAGCACAGTTTGCTGCTTCTGCCCAATACTCATTCGGTAAGTGTTTCGCCTTTAGCATACTTCTCACCATCTCCATTATGGTTCGATTCTTCCTTTCAGCCACTCCATTCTGTTGCAGTGTGTACCTGGTGGTAAATTGCTTGTGTATGCCACACTCTCTGCAAAAACGCAAAAATTCTTTTGAGATATATTCTCCTCCTCTATCTGTTCTGAGGACTTTAACGTGCAATCCGCTCTGTTTTTCTACAAGAGCTTTAAATTGACGAAATTTCTGAAAGAGTTCACTCTTATATTTTAAGAAATAAACCCACACTTTTTGTGTGAAATCATCAATGAAAGTCAGCATGTAATTGCTGCCCGAAACAGATGCTGTTTGCATCGGCCCACATAAATCTGAGTGGATTATTTCCAAAGGTGCTTTTGCCCTTATGCTTTTCCCTGAAGGAAAATTTTCTCTGTGTTGCTTTCCCAAGATGCAGCCTTCACATAGGCTGTCAAGCTTCTCTATCAGTGGTAAACCTCTTACCATTCCTTTTCTGTGCAGCAAATTCAAGCCTCCAAAATTTAGATGTCCAAATCTCAGATGCCATAACCAATTTTCATCTTTCTCTTCCTTCTGGAAGGCTTCTTGAGTTACAGCTGCTACATTCTTTCCTTTTCCTTTCAAGTCAATGTTGAGCTTGAGCGGAAACATTCTATTGCTGGTCATTTGTATTTCAGCAATAATTTTCTTACTTGGAGGAATATCTCTTATGGTGCACACATAATCTTTGAATATAACATTGTAACCTTTGTTTATGAACTGCCCAACGCTCAAAATATTACATTTCAGACCTGGAACATAATACACATCAGGGACAAATTTTTGCTCACCATTCCTTTCACGAATACTTACTCTGCCTTTCCCTTTGACAGAGATTTTAGTATCAGTCCCTGTGGTCACTTCAGATTTAACTTCTTCATCAAGATTGGCAAACATTGCTCTGTTGCCAGTCATGTGATTACTACATCTAGAATCTAAGAACCAAACATCATCTTCTTTATCTTGTGCTACATTACAAGCTAACAGCACATTACTTGGGTTCTTTTCCTCTTTTGCTACATTAGCATTATGCCTATTCTTCATGTCATTTTGCTTCTTTCTACATTCATTGGCATAGTGCCCATATTTCTTGCAATAATGACACTGGACATTGGATTTGTCATACCTTTGTCCTTGAGCATGTTGGTGTTGATGTCCACCTTGCTGGCTGTTACATTGGGCATGGCTCTGGCTTTGATTGTTGCTCCTTCCATGTGAATGTGAAGAGCTGTCCCTTCCACCTCTATTCTGGCTTCTGCCTCTTCCTCTTCCTTTTCTTTGACCTCTTCCTCTTCCTGAAGGCATCTGGGTCTTGAAGGCGTGCTCAAGAGATGAGTGTTCATCTCTGCTCAATCTTTGTTCATGAGTTATCGGCGAGGCATGAAGTTCATCCACTGTGAACTGTGAGAGATCTTTGGTCTCTTCTATGGTGGTAACAATAACATCAAACTTTGAGGGTAAGCATCTCAAAATTTTCTCCACAATCCTTCTATCTTCAAGATTTTCTCCATGGGATCTTATCTGATTGACAGTCCCAATCACATGTGTGAAAAATGTGTCAACACTGTCTGACTCTTTCATGCAAAGAGTTTCAAAATCTCTTCTCAACAATTGAAGTTTTGTTGTTTTAACTTTCTCCATACCTTGATAGGCTACTTTCAAAGTTTCCCATGCCTCCTTGGATTTCTTAGCTGCTGCTATCCTTGGAAACACACTCTCATTTACAGCTTGATACAAACAGAAGAGAGCTTTAGCATCTTTCTTCCTATTATTCTTCAACACATCTTTCTCTACTTGAGTTAAGGCATTAAAAGCCTGCTCATCAGCTGGTTCTGTGAAACCATCTTCTACTAATTCCCACAAGTCTTGTGAGACAAACAGGGCTCTCATGGTAATGGCCCAATAATCATAGTTCTTTCCATTAAACTATGGAAGCTGAACACTGCCAAGACTCATACCAGTGCTTGGTCCAGCCATTTCTTCTTAAACTGAACTCAGACTTTAAACAATCTGTCTTTCCTTCTTGAAAGAACAAATTCTTTAAACAATAAACAACTGCTCTTTTATCTTTGAGAAATACCTGACCTTGACTTCTGTTGAGCTTTTCACGCTGCTGGAGAGAAACACTGCAACAAGTCTTCTTCTTCAGCTTCTTTGAAATCTTCAAAGAGCCTAGACTAGCTCCAATACCATGTTGGAATTTTGGGAATTCCAAACAGGGAGAATAAGCTCCCCTCTTCAACACAGAGAGATTAAAAATTCTTTTCAACAGGAGACAGAGTTTTCAGCAATTTAAAACAACTTCTATTTCTTCAAAAATAAACTGATACAAATCTTCCTCTTCACCGTGAGGGATTCTCAACATACATATATAGACTGCTATAGACGCAGTGCTCTTTAAATACAAAATCTCTATCTCTCTTTCAAAACGCACACACAGTGCTGTCACGGTCTTACTGTGTTATCTCTGGCCTGCGGGCTCACACACAGTCAATGGCAATGCTACACAATGGAATTCAATAATACAATACACACGGGCCTTTTTACATCATATATATATGTGGCGCGCGGTCAAAAACATAAAACATCAATACAAAGAAAAACATTACAAAAACTAAACTTTAACCCGGAGCGACGTATAAAAGGTGGGGACCACATGGCACAATCGGCGATCGGCAATCGCAAGTAACAAAACAAGTGCAATCGGAGGTCACAACGAAAAAGTTTCGATTGCGATCCATAACCGGATGCGATTACACATATCAACTCCAGCTTATAATATCAATCGGGTCCGCCACTCTAATCGCACCAAAAAAACAAAGCCATGCGATCAATCGGAAGTTCCGATTGCGATTACAACGGACGCGATGGCCCGATATAAAACATGGCATATAACTCGATCGGGTCCGCCACTCCAATCGCACGACCAAACAACAAAACTCCGATTGCGATTGGATTATCGGATGCGATTGGCGCATAAAATATGGTGTATAATATAATCGGGTTTGCGGCCTTCAATGTCGGAGGTAATAACTGTCCGCTCGATTGAGCCTTGCGGTGACGCGAGCGATTCCATTCGGGGTTCGACACGTGGCTCAAGTGGACCCACGGGCCTGTATACGGGAGGGCGATTTATATATGTTTCGGTTGTATGTTTTATATACAGCCGTTCCGTTGCGGAACTCTACCATATCAACAAGACACTTGGATCTTCGGATCATTTATATTGCGATTGCGATTTGCGATTGAATCGCATCGCATCGCGATTTCACATCTGCAAGACATTTGAGTTATGAAACTTATATGAACCATGATTTGCGATTGCGATTAGATCGCATCGCATCTCATCCTCTTAATCAAGAAGACACTGTTTTCAAACTAACTTTGGTTGTTGAGGGCTTTAAAGCCCGAAATGACTGTCTTAACTCAATCTGCCCCTCCGTAAAGCTAATCTCTGTTCTTCCGTAGACAAAAACGGCTCTGCCCATCACTGATTTAATTCTTCTGCAATCCGTGGCTGCGGCCCATCAGGAGTAAATTCATCTCCATTCTTCTTCAATGCGGGGTGTTGTGCACTCCACGCTCTACTGCCTTTGTGTACTCGTTTCCTTCCTTCCCAAAGGCATGGCAGGTGACTTTAATATTTCAACAATGGACAACTTGTAGCAAGGCCAGGCTTTGCGATCTTATATTTATGGTGAACAGACTAGATAGGATGCTAAGGGAGTGCAATCAACATAGTATGGTTATGAGAAAATATTTTAGAATTCAGGGAAGGTTAGTTCACAAAGAATCATAGTGTTAGAAAATAAAATTGGAAATTCTCATGGCTATAATGACACCTCAGTAAAATTGGCATGTATATATAAATATAGTAAAAATAGAATTTCTCAATTTAATAGAAAAGATAGAAAGAAAAGCGATATTGTAATCGGTCGGTATAGGGATTAAAAAAATAGTATCTGAATATCTATTTTAAAAATTTAGAATTTCAATCCGGACAATTTCTCTATAGTATACTTCTATATGATTCTATAGTATACTTCTATATGATTCTAAACTTGTATACACTACATGTAGCAATGAATCAGTTTAGACTAAAAAAACTGTTTTGTTTTTGTTATCACTCAACAAATTATTATCACACTTAAAATATGCATGAATCAACCGTATGTGCAATTGAATTTGGAGCATCTGAATTTTGAGTTCTACTTGGGAAGAGCATATGGTACATCTGAAGTAGGTGTTGGAGATAATGAGGAAACACTAGTTGTTTGCAACCATTAATAAGTGCAAGTTTTCTGAGCAACCCATGGTGTACTTGGGGCATGTGATTGTAGGAGGTGAGTTGAAGATTGATCTTGCAAAGACGGAGGCTGTCCGGCCCACTCTTACCAATGTCACTTAGGTTAGGTATTTTGTGGGAGCTTCCCAATATATAAGGACGTTCGTAGCGTCATTTTCAGCTGTGGAAGTTCGGGTCATTAATAAATCAATGCGAGTTGATCCCTTGGCATATATCATTTGCAATTATTAGAGTATGTGTGAGAATCGGCAGCAATGTCGGATCGTTTGAGTAATTTTAATGGTATAAACATTAATCACTGGAAAATCCATTGACAAAGATTCATTATAATGAAAGGTGAAAGACTATTTTTTTTATACTCGGAAATCTCAATCTCTTTGCGTGGAGAGGCTTACCGTATGATTCAGATGTGTAAGTATGCCTGAAGCCAAAATAACAAAAACTAAAGAAAATTTTAAAAATAAAATCACAACAATATCAGCTTAAACAATAATTTAGAAAATCATATAAATAAACAATTAAAAATTCATTAAAAAATAAATTTATCAAAATATGAAAAGGTTTAGGAATAGTAAAAAAAGAAATGGTAAATAAATAAAAATATAAATAAACTAGAGGTATGGTAAATAAAGTAAAGTATGGTAACCTTTTTTTTTTATATTTACTCCATAAACCTCTATATTTACAACAATAATTTAGAAAACCATATAAATAAACAATTAAAAATTCATTAAAAATAAATTTATCAAAATATGAAGAGGTTTACAAACACTAAAAAAAGAAATGGTAAATAAATAAAAATACAAATAAACTAGAAATATCGTAAATAAATAAAACCTTTTTTTTTTCATATTTACTCCATAAATCTCTATATTTACAAAACTCAAAAAAGAAGTTTTAATTAGTGAAGCCTATGGGCCAAATACCATATTTATAAAATAGGTATTGTAAATAAATAAATATAAAAGAGGTATAAATAGGTACATCTAATTATATATGAAGTGTATGGCTCAAATACCATGGAATAATTTTTTATTTTTTTTTTGTAAGTTTGGTAGTACCTTTCATTTTTCACTTTTTTTTTTCAATTTTTTTTTTTTTACTCCATTTCCATCAACATGTCCAAATACATCACCCCGATCGGGAAAGGAAATTGAACCTGTGATGAGTGCTATAACAGCCCGCCTCATCACCGTTTAACCAAGACCCCATAGACAATACCATGGCATAAATTATTATTAATAGCATGCAAAAAAATACATTATTGCACGGAGATGCGCATTCTACAGTCCAATATGACCCCGATGTGTAGGTATGTGGGAAGCCAAAATAACAAAAACTAAAGAAAATTTTAAAAATATGAGCCTAGATCCATCTTAACTTCGGATCTAAGAGGGATCAAATTTCTCTAGGTGCAAACGTCTTTTTTGAGTGCAAAACTTGAGGAAATGTTTGCACCTAGAGAGATCAACGCATGATAGATTCGGAGTTAAGATGGATCTTGGCTGCTTTCATTCGTGTGCGACGAAGGAAATCTATCTATAATATGAGGAACATATCATTACTTTTATCAATAATATGTAAATACATCTAATATTAATATAACCATTTTAAATATGCTAAATATGCCTGAGATTTATGGATTCATTTTAATTTTAAATTCGCTTATTTAATTAATGATGAAAAATGATGAAATAAAATTTTTGAATGAAAAGTGACAATGTAATAATATTGAGTGATAGAAAATGTGAATAATAAGAATGTAGTAAATTACAGATAGCCTTTATTGTGATCAATCCCAAACTATTTTCTTCTATTATTTTTATTGTCACCCTTATTAGTTTTATCATCTTTTCATATCGATTATATGAAAAAGACAGTTGAAAACATAAATATTTAGCTCAAGCATTGTATTAAACATCATACCTTGTCTCTCTTCCTCTCCAATATTATTAGGTTTAATTAAGTTATAACACAAAAATAATTCTACATTGTTAATAATTTTTTGTGCTTACACTGAAATCAATGCGCACTATTAATCCAATGGCTTTAAAATTAATGTACCATCATACATCTAATTACATCAAATCAGAAATCAACATATACACTAAAATCAATGCATCTAATGCAAAAAATAAAATAATATTAGAAAACATCTACACTAAAATCAATGCATCTAATGCAAGTAATCAAATAGGATTAGAATCAACATCTACCCTCAAATAAATGCATCTTGTCCAAGTAAGAAAATAGGATTAGAAACCAACATATACACTAAAATCATTGCATCTAGTGCAAGCAATAAAATAGGATTATAAACCACAATCTAGAGTGAAATCAATGCATTTAGTGCAAGAAATCAAATAGGATTATAAATCATATATATTGAAATCAATGCATCTACTATAAGAAATAAAATATAATTAGATATTAACATCTGCATTGAAATTAATGCATCTAGTGAAAACAATCAAATAAGATTAGAAATCACCATCTACACCTCGAAATCAATGCATTTAGTGCAAGAAATCAAATAGGATTAGAAATTATCTACATTGAAATAAATGCATCTGGTGCAAGTAATCAAATATCACTAGAAATCAAAATCTACACTAAAATCAATGCATGTATTTGAAGCAATCAAATAGGATTACAAATCACCATATACATTGCAATCAATGCATCTATTGCAATAAATATTCTTCCCTCTCTCCCCCCTCCATATATATCTGTCTGTCCCTCCATATATCCTTCTTTGTCTCTTTATCTCACCCCCACAAACACACACTCTCTCTCACTCCATATTTATCAATCTCTTTGTCCCTCCATCCCTGTCTCCATCTATCTCGTCTTTCTCTTCACCTTCCGGATATATCTCTATCTACCTTTGTCTCCCTATATCAACCCAAAAACATACACTATCTTTCTCCAATCTATCTATTTATCACTCCCTCCTCCTCTCCCTCCCTCTCGCTCTTCCCCTTCCCTCCCTCTCGCCTGCTTATATCTCTCTTCCCTCCTACTATCCTCTCTACCTCTCTCTCCATATTCCTTATCTCTCTCTCTCTCTCTCTAGATTTCACTCTCTATGTATTTCTTCTTACCTCCCTCTCTCTCCCCCTCCATCTTCACCCCCTCCATCTCCATCTCTCTTTCCCTACCTCTCTCCACTCTCTCTCTTCCTTTCTCTCCCACCTCTCTCTTTCTCTCTATCTTCACCTTCCAACTTTGTTCATACATGCCTCTCTCTTTCTCTCTCCTTCTCTCCTCCTTTCTCTCTATATATCCTTCTTCATCTCTTTATCTCACCCCAAAACATACACACTCTCTCTCCATCTCTCCCTTGTCACTCCCTCTCTCTCTCCACTTTTCACTCTATTTATTTATTCTTCCCTCCCTCTATCCTCCTATATTCCTCCCTCTCTCCTCCTCTCCATCAAGTCCCCTCTCTTTTCCTTCCTCTCATACCTCCCTCTTTCGCACCCCCCCCATCACTATCACTCTCTCTCTCTCTCTCTCTCTCTCTCTTTCTCGTTCCCCTACAATCCTCTCACTTCCCCCTCACTCTCCTCTCTCTCAATTCCTCTATCTCATCCTTCATCCCTCTCCCTTTTCTTACCTCTGTGTGTGTGTCTCCTTCCCTCTCTTTTCCATCTCTCTGTGTCTATCAGATCCTCTCTCTTCCTCCATCAATCTATCTCTCTCTCCAACTATGCTACTATATCCCTCTCTTTTTTCTTCTCTCTCCTTCTCTCCCCCCTTTTCCATCACTCCATCTACGTCTCTTTATCTCACCCCTAAACATAAATACTCTCTCTCCATATCTCCCTTGTCACTCCATCTCTCTTCACTTCCCACTCTCTATGTCTTTCTTCTTCTCTCCCTCTCTCCTCTCTCTCTCTCTCCCCTCCAATCTTCTCGCCTTCGGGCTCCCTCTCTCACTCTCTCTCTCCCACCTCCATATTTATGTCTCCCTCTTCCTCTCCCTCTCTTACCCTTCTTTGTCTCTCTCACTCCTCTCCCTCTCTCTCTCTCTCTTCATCCCTCCTCTCCCATCTCCTTCAGTTTATCTCCATCTCTCCTTTATCACTCCCTATTTCTCAAACTCTATCATATCTCTTTGTTCTACCCTCCCATATATATCTAGAGTTTATATATATATATATAAACGAATTTAATAATGTATTAATATAAAGTTATTAAATTTAATAATATTAATATGAATATTAGATTTAATAATAATAATAATAATAATAATATTTTAATATTAATGTTTAATAATGTTATTTTTTTCATGTTATTATTATTAGTTTGGTCCATAGACTTCATATATAATTACATGTTGATTTCTACTCCTATTTGATATACTTTTATTTATTTACCTTACACTTTTATACCTATTTTATAAATATAGTATTTGGCCCATGGTATTAATAATAATTTGTCCAATATTTGGCCCATAGGATTCACCTAAATAAAACTTCTTTTTTGAGTTTTTGTATATACAAAGAGATTTATGGAGTAAATATAAAAAGGTGTTTTATTTATTTACCATACCTCTAGTTTATTTATATTTTTATTTCTTTACCATATCTCTTTTTTGAGTTTTCTTAAACCTCTTTATCTTTTACATTTATGTTTTTTAAATTTATTTTAAATTGTTTATTTATATGGTTGCGTAAGTTATTCTTTAAGCCGACATTATTTATATTTTATTTTATATTTTATTTTTAGCTTTTTATTTTGGCTTCCGACATACTTACACTTTGGGGTCATAATGGGCTTTAAGATTAACCAGCCTAATCCATCTTAACTCGAGATCTATCAAGCACCGAGCGGGATCAAATCTCTCGAGGTGAAAACCTTTTTTTGATTGAAAAACTTGGGGAAATGTTTGCACCTCAAGAGATTTGACCCCTTTTGGCGCTTGATAGATCTAGAGTTAAGATGGATCTAGGCTGGTTTCAGTTGTGTGCAGCCAAAGAAAATCTATTGATAATATAAGGAACATATGATTAATTTTATCAATAATATGTAAATACATCTAATATTAATATAACAATTTTAAATATGCTAAATATGTTTGAGATTTATCGATTCATTTTAATTTTAAATTTTCTTAGTTACCTGAGTTTGTTGAGATGATAAATATTGTAAAATAACTTTAATGATGAAAAATGATAAATAAAATTTTTAAATGCAAAGTGAGAATGTAATAATATTGAATGATAGGAAATGTGAATAATAAGAATGTAGTAAATTACAAATAGCTTTCATTATGATCAATATAAAACTATTTTTTTATGTATTCTTATTGTTACCCTTGTTAGTTTTGTCATATTTTAATATCGATTATATGAAAAATATAGTTGAAAACCATTTAAATATTTAGCTCGAGATGTTGTAGTAAACATCATACCTTGTCTCTCTTGCTCTCCAATATTATTAGGTTTAATTACTGTAACACAAAAATAAATCTACATTCTCAATAATTATTTGTGCTTACACTAAAATCAATGCAAATTATTAATCCAATGACTTTAAAATTAATGTACCATCATACATCCAATTACATTACACTAAAATCAATGCATCTAATGCAAAAAATCAAATAACATGATAAAACAACATCTTCACTGAAATCAATGCATCTAATGCAAGTAATCAAATAGGATTAGAAATCAACATCTACACTCAAATGAATGCATCTAGTTCACTTAAGAAAATTAGGTTAGAAACCGACATATACACTAAAGTCAATGAATATAGTGCAAGCAATCAAATAGGATTATAAACCACCATCTACATTGAAATCAATGCATTTAGTTAAAGCAATAAAATAGGATTAGAAATCATATATATTGAATCAATGCATCTAGTGTAAGAAATCAAATATATTTAGGAATCAACATCTACATTGAAACTAATGCATCTAGTGCAAGCAATCAAATAAGATTAGAAATAACCATCTACATTGAAATCAATGTATTTAGTGCAAGAAATCAAATAGGAAAGGAAATCATCTACATTGAAATCAATACATCTAGTGAAAGTAATCAAATATCATTAGAAATAAAAATATACACTAAAATTAATCCATCTAGTTCAAGAAATAAAATAGGATTAGAAATCACCATCTACACTGAAAGCAATGCATCTATTGCAATAAATATTATTCCCTATCTCCCCCCTCCACGAGATATATATATATATATATATATATATATATATATATATATATATATATATATATATATATATATATATATATATATATATATATATATATATATATGTCCCTCCATATCTTTTCCTTTGTCTCTTTATCTAACCCCCACAAACACACACACACTCTCTCACTACATATTTATCAATCTCTTTGTCCCTCCCTCCCTCTCTCCATCTATCTCTTCTTTCTATTCTTTCTCTTCACCTTCCATCTATATCTCTATCTCTATTTATCTCTTTATATCAACCCCAAAACATACACTCTCATTGTCCAATCTATCTATCTATCACTCCCACCTCCTCTCCCTGCCTCTCTCTCTCTTCCCCTTCCCTCCTTCTCTCTCTCTCTCTCTCTCTCTCTCTCTCTCCAACTTTCACACTATCTATATTTATTCTTACCTCCCTCTCTCTCCCCCTCCATCTTCATCATTATTTCCCTACCTCTCTCCACTCTCTCTCTTCCTTTCTCTCCCACCTCTCTCTCTCTCTATCTTCACCTTCCAAATCTGTTAATATATGTCTCTCTCTCTCTCTCTCCTTCTCTCCTCCCTTCTCTCCATATCTCCTTATTTATCTCTTTATCTCACCCCAAACATACACACTCTCTCTCCATCTCTCCCTTGTCACTCCCTCTCTCTCTCCACTTGTCACTTTCTATGAATTTCATCTTCCCTCCCTTTCTCATCCTATCTCCCTCCCTTTCTCCTCATCTCTCTCAAGTCCCCTCTCCTTTCCTTGCTATCTCTCCCTTTCTCTCCTACCTCCCTCTCTCTTCCGGCATCACTCTCTCTCTCTCTCTCTCTCTCTCTCTCTCTCTCTCTCTCTCTCTCGTTCCCATATAGTCCTCTCACTCCCCCCTCACTCTATTTCTCTCTCTCAAATCCTCTCTCATGTCGTTCATCTCTCTCCCTTTCTCACCTCTCTCTCTCTCTCTCTCTCTCAAATCCTCTCTCTTCCTCCATCACTCTATCTCTCTCTCCAACTATGTTACTATGTTCCTCCCTTTCTTCTTATCTCTCCTTCTTTCCCCCCTTGTCTCAATTATTCCTCCTATGTCTTTTTATATCACCCTAAACATACATACTCTCTCTCCATCTCTCCATGTCACTCCCTCTCTCTCCACTTCTCACTCTCTATGTATTTCTTCCTCTCTCTCTCCCGCCCTCCGCCCCCTCTCTCTCTATCCTCTAATCCTCTCTCCTTATCTCTCTCCCACATCCATATTTATGTCTCCCTCTCCCTCTCCCTCTCCCTTTCCCTCTCTTACCCTTCTCTACCTCTCTCACTCCTTTTCCTCTCTCTCTCTTCATTCCTCCTGTCCCCTCTCCTTCATTCATCTCTATATCTCCTTTGTCACTCTGACTATTTCTTCACCTCTATCATATATCTTTGTTCTTCCCTTCCATATATATATATATATATATATATATATATAATTTAATATTGTATTCATATAAAGTTATTAAATTTAATAATATTAATATGAATATTATATTTAATAATATTAATATTAATATTCTATATTAATGTTAGGGTTAATAATGTTTTTTGTGCGTGCTATTATTATTAATTTGGTCCATAGGCTTCATATATAATTAGATGTTGATTTCTACTCCTATTTGATATATTTTTATAATCATCTGTATGCAGTGAAAAAATATAAGTAGCATAGTGCGTAGTGAATAATCATAACACAGAACGCTTCAGTACTCAGAAAAGGTATTCTTATTCATTAACATTCAGATCCACCTTACACCCTCTATCTACTAGCCTGCACACACAGCTAGCGGGGTCTGCCCACAGGAGGACTCAGGGTCTCCACGCACACAGCCAACAAGAGTCGTTACCCAGACAATCGACAGAAAAGATCCACAAGTTTGTATCTATCTTAGTTACTTCTTACTTAGCCCCATCTAGACTCAACATATCCATCTATTTATATCATGATATCCTGCGCTATCCTATGGTCCACAAATCATGGTTTACGGACCCTTGGTCTACCCTTTTGACCCATTACAATTCATTGGGGGTTTTGACCCACCCAAAACCCCCTACGCTAGACTAAATATTTCAAAATATTACAAAACTGAACAAAATTGAGGTTAGGGAACCCTGTTCCAACAGTATTCACCTTTATGGTTTGCCAAAAAACCCCTATACTACTAGCCCTTTCGACAATGGCCTGCTTGCGCAAGCCAAGGTGTCACCCAAAGTAGTATGGGAGGGTGCTGGAATGAGCGTTCCGCACCCTGAGAGAGAGAAAGTTAAATGAAGGGGGTCCTTCCAGATTAATCAGACCAGTGCCCAATACAGAAACCCCTTTAACTCTGTATCATTGGAATATCTCCAGCGGATCTTATAAATCATGAAATAGTAGATCAACCAAAGAAAGACATCCAAATCTAACCAGATCTATGCAATTATTGTCTTATACACTATCGCATTCGTGTGTGCATCAAGAATCATCAGTATGAAGTCAACAGATATAAATAATAGAGTGTGCAGCTAATAATCATAACACAGAATGCTTCAGTGCTCAAAAAAGTTCTTCTTATTCATTAAAATTCAGATCCAGCTTAGAGACTCTATCTACTAGACCACGTACGTAGCTAGCGGGATCTACACACACCAGGACTTAGAGTCTCCGCACACATAGCCAGCAGGAGCCCTTACCCAGACAATCCAAACAAAATATCCACAAGTTCATATCTATCTCAATTACTTCTTACTTATCCCCCTCTAGACTCGACATTCAATATATTTATATCATGCTAGCCTGCGTTATCCTATGGTCTGCAAACCGTGGTTTGCGGATCCTTGGTCTACCATTTTTACCCAATACAATTCATTGGGGGTTTTGACCCACCCCAAACCCCCTGCGCTAGACTAAATATTACAAAATATGACAAAACTGAACAAAATTGAGGTTAGGGAACCGTGCTCCAACAGTCCCCCATCACAATCTTATGACTCGTCTTGACTCACAACGTTAGTGGGGTCTTCATCCTATCCTTCAACTGCTCCATCACGACAGTGAACAGAGGAAAAACACAAAGGATCTGCACGGTGACAATCTGCACGATTTCCACTAGTTTTAGTGAGGTTGGTCCTTCCGTGGCAATGGTGACACTATCTAAAGTCTCGTTCAATCGTCGTACTGCTTTGTCCAAGTCCTATGAAATATTGAGTGCTTCACCCAAACAGGGTGTCACATGGTCTCTGAGTATCTATTTCTTGCGCCGGAGACCCATAATTTCTAAGCGATGCGCTCGAACAAGAGTGGTTATCGTAGCTTCCATCTGCTCAAAGTCATGTTCCTTCTGATGAAAATCCTGATCGATTTGTCGGAGGAGACGGTCGTGGTGTACCTAAGACCATAGTTCCACAACATTTTCAAATAGAGTGACACCCTGACTGATTTGGGTCATGATAGTGGTTGTGGCCTCTATAACTAATGCAGATAGTTGGGCGCACACTTTTGGACGGGTCTCAAGGTGGAGCTTGGCCTACAACGATGCGATTTGAAGTTCGAAATTAGATTTGACAACCTGTAACTCAGTCTGAGATGCCTTCAGGGCAGCGATCAATCATTCGACCTTGGATTGAGGTTCAGCAATGGCAGGAATGACTTTTGGCATGTCTTCGTAGAGCCAATTGATCAGTTGTTCTGAGGAATCTGTTTGCGATGGTGGTGACATGCACCGCTTGGATTTGGGCAGCTTCTACAGCTTGAGTCATAATAGTCTGCGCGGCCTCATTGAGGTGCTGCTGTGTGCATAGTTCTCGGTGCTGAAGTTTGCTAGTAATGACAGTAAATAATTCATGCAGTTGCGCACATGTGAGACGGCTAATATCAAGGTCAACGGATGAGCATGCTTGGACTTGGGTGCATAATTCGAAGGGGGGCATTGTAAGAGCAGCACCGGGGAGAGGGTAGATTTGGTTATCTCTGACGGTCGTCAGTGTTGTAATGGGGACGGGTTGGCCCACGTGAATCTACCTTGCTTGATCGACGCTCACTTGATTCTGCCTCACTTTATCTACGCTCACTTGAAGGGTGTCCTCTTTGAGCCGGAGTGCTTGTAGCTCTACTTGCAAGACTTCTACAGCGGGCTTCTGTTGTTATTCCCATGTAGTCCATCAATCGGCAGACGTAGTGGTGACAACATCGGAAATCTGGTCAAGGTCATCCTTCGTCAGGGTAACATCTACATTGGCGCTGGTCCTACTAGCCTTACGCTTCTTTCTAGGCCCCTGAGACAACCCCCAGGGACATTTGAGACTATGCAACACTGACGTACCTACGTCATCAATATTTTTTATCTTCTGATCCATCGGGGAGTCTGGTTCTGGCTGTGCGACAATGCTTTTGGGGGTCATCTGTGGCGTGGAGGCCAGAATCACTGACTCTATTATTGGGCCAGGTGGAGCGGTAGATTTTGATACTGCCGAATGCTCTGTGAACATCTTGAAGTGTCTATAGAATATTTCTAGCCCCTCCCGCTCTGTGGTATAATTGTTACGCTCTGCACACGACAGCTTCGTGCTAGAAAAGGCCATTGGGTGATCTATAACCCCTTCTCCAGGCTGTGCCAAGACAGCTCCCAAGTCGATCCCTAATGCATCTACATGGACATGGAATATCTTTGCCCAATTAGGGAATATCAGGATAGGCGCAGTCACCATCTTTTCTTTTATTAGCTGAAAGATCTTCTGGCATTCATCATTCCAAAAGAACGACGCGTCCTTTTTCAACAGTTTTTCCATCAGAGAGGTGATCAAAGTGTATCTTGTATGAAATTTCTGTAGTAATCTGTGTGGTCGAGGATGGAGCGTGGCTGTTTTTCAATGGTTAGAACCACCAAGTTGATGATAATCGCGACCTTGGCTGGGTCGACCATTAGCCCTGCTAACATACCACATGTCCTAACAGAATTCCGGACAGGACACAGAAGATGCATTTATTGATGTTTAGTGAGATTTTTTGTTTCTTGCAGGCTTCCAGCATCATGTGCAATACATTGTTATTTACTAATATGAACACTGTCTAGCCATCAAAATAGTCTTCTAGTAATTTGTGCATAAAGTCTTCCAATACGGCTACAACAACGCGTGAAAAGATGGAAGGGGCATTCTTTAGTCGAAATGGCATGACAATATACTGAAATGAAACCCACTCTGTCACGAAAGTTGTCTTGTTGCGATCTTCAGGTGCAATACGTATCTGATGGTACCCTGAGAACCCATCATTAAATGAATAAGCTTCCTAACCCCCCATGTTATCTAGGATTTCATTAGAGAATGGTGTGGGGAATAGATCGTGGACACAGGCGTCATTTAATTTTCGTAGGCTGACGTAGGTCCGTATCTCTCCTTTAGTCTTATTTTCTTGGACCACCATGGGGCTTACCTAGTCTGATTTTTCTATTGGTTAAATTATACCCACGGCCACCATTTTCTCAATTTTCTCCTTAACATTTTGCTTGTACTTCGGGTTTAGGTGATAGGGTCATTGTTTGACTGGTTGTGCATTTGGTTCAACATAATCCTCATAACTCCCATGTCTCCTACGATTCCCTTAAGTTCAGAGAACTTGGTCGGGAATAGACCCTGATATTTAGTTAGTAGCTCTACCACATTTCCCACTGTTCCATCATCCCAGTAAACCCAAAACTTGGCAATATTCAGTTGTTCTTATGAGACAATATTGATTTCTTTTAGTTTCAGGGGTGTAGTGACATCGACTGTTCGTAGCAACAGACCTGCAACAACCCGTTCCCCTTCTGACTCTTCGATCATAATATTCCAACAGTCTTTGTCGCAGGCTTCCATTGACAAATTTATATAGTTTATGATATCCTATAGCTGTGCATCCCAAGCTGGCACCGTGCGTACATGCTTAGGGCGGGCCTCACCAAAGACCATAGCATCTATATCCTGTAGGGCTTCTTCAAGTTGCTCGATGCCTCCCATTAGTCCAAACGTCATTACAAAGTCTTAAGCCATCATACTCCAAGGCCTGGTGCGTTGTTGTAGTTCTGCATCCAAATACTAGGTGGTGGGTATTGGTCCTAATGTGTGGACAAATTCGTGGACCCATTCGTTCCTTGTGCCCTCATTCCCTACTTCTAGCCAACGAGCCACGTCCCTGCATAGATCCCCTTGCCCCGAGAAGAGTTCTATCAATGGGTTAGATGGTATGAGAAATCGTAAGGTTAACATCCTACAACCTTACCCCCTGTCCCAGAAAGCTCCTTTATGAGCTTCCCACCAATGCACAGGGGTTGCGCGCATGGCCAAGTCTAAGGCCCAAAATCGTCGTTCCTCAGGAACGTTAAATTATTTTTCTTCAAGGAAATTTTCAACATTACCAGAGCCATCAAAGTAGGGTAATTCTCTTACCTTCGAAGAAATACATCAAAATATCTTCGTAATCTTAACACTCGTTATTGCAGACACATCATGTAGTTGTTTTTTCCAGTTTTCGATCTCTTCGTCTGAGTTGGATAAACACTCACTATCCTTTTCAAAACATAGCATACCATCATCCATGGGGTTGATCCAGTCATCATCCCGAGCGGTGAGTTTGTATATGTGATCGACATCTTCTTCTTCCCGTATTGATTAAGTATACCATTCTCCTTCCAATCGATCCAGCGGGACTATTACCATTGTGCCTTTTTTTTCAAAGATCGTGCTTCTCCTCTTTATATTATTGATGCCTCCCATGTCAATAGCCCAATCCTAACCCAAGAGTGTAGGATAAGGGTGCGCGTCATCTACTATCTGGATTTCCTCAAAATCTGCATGGACCTTAACACCTGCAATATCTACCACTACCTTCATCAGTCTGCCTAGTGGGATAATCTTCTACTGATTAGCCATTCGTATTTAAGTAGTCGACCATTCCATTTTAGGTTCTCCCATTCGTTGCCAGGTTTTCTTGGGTAGGACGTTAGTATCTAAGCCAAAGTCAAGGATGACATTGTCCATTTCGTATTTCCTAATCTACATAGTCATGTGCATTTCTTCTCCCATCCTTTTCTTGTTTTTGTATATTTTGTTCAAATTTTTAACTTCGGATTTTGGAGAAATCCTTTCTGCACAGTTGTCCATTAGGGCCTGGAGATTTTATACAACCTTCTGGTTGCGCAACAACTTCATACAAGTCCGAAGGAATATTTTAACTACTTCATATGCTTGTAGATCTACCACCTCCTTCGGGGTAGGTGTTTCATTTTTGTCCATCTCCCTTCATGCTTCAATGAAGGTTTTTTTTTCATTTTTCAGGTCTAAGCCTTCTGATTTCTCCTCAGCCTTCCGGATTAATGATTCAGTTTCCACCTTTTCCTTAGCTCCTCTGGTGGAAATGCTGCTGCGTAGGATCACATTGATACATGGCCCATCGTCTCGCTGTTCTGAATTAACTCTTTACACATTCTGCGTAGGTGTCTGCTACTTCTCTTGCATTTTCGTTATTAGCACCGGGAAGTTTTCAACGACATGGTCAAACTGCCGACAATATCTGCAAGAATTTTGTGCCTGGTTCAGGAAATCCCGTGCGAAATGTCCTATATCTCCACAGTTGTAACAAATCAGTTGTCCACGCCCTCGACCAACAGTCCCCCTTCTTCCTCCTCCCCTTCCTCTTGCGTGGGATCCCCCCCTGTCCCAAAGGAGACAGTGGCAACGAGGGGCCTACGTGCACTCTGTATAGGTTGCCCCTATGTACAATAAGGTCAAGGGTTCGATAGTTTTGCTCATCATGACCTATAGACGAGCAGAATATGCACCATTTTTGTCTCAATTCTGACACATAAGCACCCAATCATGGGCAGTGATATGTATCGTGTCTTCCTGCCACCCGATAGTTAGCACATCATAGTCTAGGACTGCTAGGGCCAACTATTTCCTTGGGTCGTAGAGGGCCTGTTCCCCAAGCCTGCATGTAGTCTGATAACAGTGGGCATTGATCCTTAGTGTGACCCGGTCCCTTACAACGTATGCATCAGACATTTGGGTTGGCTTCCTTACCATGGTCGTTTCGCAAGCTATGAATTTCTAAGTGCATTGCCTCCAGTTGGTTCGATTTGGAGAGCTGCGAACTGCGTATCATCCCTTGGCACAGCTTCAAGCTTCATGGCTATTTCCAGCACTTCCTCTTGGGAGCCAATATTTTTCTATCCCATGGGCCCAACCAAGTGTGGTGGTAAAATAGCGATGAACCACTCTTTATGCTACTTATCTTCATAGACAAATTTCCAATCACTGATAACCTTCTTTAACCGTTGGACAACCTTCCAAATAGACTATGTAGGTCCTTGCTTAAATTCCTTTAGTTCGACTAGACATTGAGCATATGACTTATGCTTCCAAAATTGTTGCTTTAGAGAATTCTTAATATCTTATATTGATGCATTCTCGTGTTGACCAACGTATCCCATGAACCAATCCGGTGCCCTTCCTTCAAAATCCATGGATAGCTGCGCTTGTTTGATATCATCATTATTCATGTTTTGTGTGGTCCATAGAGATTTAGCTACAAACCAAAATCGATCCATGTCCTCGTCCCCTGCGCCCTTGAAAGTAGGCAACTTCATGTACGTAGCCATGTCGTCCTCTGGTGAGGGCGGGGGAGGTGTAGGATAGTTTTTACCCTTGTGGGGGTTCGATGCAGGTGTGGTTGGGGGGTTGGTTCCACCTTGCGCAACCCTTTCTTGGTTATGATCAGATGACTCCCTCAAGGGACTGTATACCAATCTACCTCCTTCTTGATTAACACAATATTATTTACCACTTCGTGTTGTGCTCCCACTTTGATCACGGGTCATTCACTCGATGCGGCGACACAAGACACCTTTTTTGCTTAATACAATGTTAATCAACAACGCAATTTTTTTAGGAACTTACCTCCAAATCCTTTGAGGAAACTCCATTCTTCTTCTGAATATGACACAAACTGATCAACGGAAAATTCTATCACGAATCTGCCCAATATACTATCAACCCAATGATCCACAGTCTCGGTAATATTATTATCAGTTTTTTCCAATTACCGGACCAACTCGGGGGTCCACTGTGTGACCTGATTATCCTTCGAGGAAGTCCAAAATTCCACTTGTTGAGCTAGCCACTGTTGCATCTTGTGTGCAAAGGATACAATGAATAGTTCATGCACTTATGTACAAATATACCTATTTTTCCACTCTTCTATGGACAAATTTTCACTCCTATTTTCTTTTGGGGCAAATTTATGAATCTGTTTTTTGTACCAATCTTCTAACTTAGGTTTTAATGGCTGTCGATGACCCCATGGCATTACTCGATCACTCTCTCAAAATTCTCCTGGTCCCGACAATGGAACCATTTGCTGGCTTGAGGGGTTCTGACCCAAGTTCGGCTTTATGGTTTGCCAACAAACCACTATACTACTGGCCCTTTCGATAATGGCCTACTTGCCCAGGCCAAGGTCTCACTCGAAGTAGTATGGGAGGGTGCTGGAACCAGGTTTCCGCACCATGACAGAGATAAAGCTAAGTGAAGGGGGTCCTTTTAGATTTATCAGACTCGTTCCCAATACATAAACCCATTTAACTGTGTATCAATGGAATATCTCCAGAGGAGCTTATAAATCATGCAATAGTAGATCAACCGAAGTAAGACATCCAAATCTAACCAGATCTATGCATTTATCATATTATATAGTATCACATCCACGTGCACATCAACAATCATCATTATGCATTGAAAAAATATAAATAACACCATGCACAGCTAATAATCATAACACATAATGCTTCAGTACTCAAAAAAGGTCTTCTTATCCATTAACATTCATATCCATCTTACAGACTCTATCTACTAGCATGCGCCCATAGCCAGCAGGGTCTGCACATAGCAGGACTCAGGGTCTCCGCGCACAACCAAGATAAGCCCTTACGTAGAAAATCGACACAAAAGATCCACAACTGCATATTTGGCTTAATTACTTCTTACTTAGCCCCGTCTAGACTTGACATATCCATCTACTTATATCATGCTAGCCCGCGCTATCCTATGGTCCACAAACCATGGTTTGCAAACTCTTGGTCTACCCTTTTTGATGGCCCAGCCCTCCAACTGTGCGTAATGTTCAATTAAAACTTGTTTGGTAACCGTGATAGGTTACAGGTCCCACTCACCCTTTCGAACTATATGTTAATACACACATTAATGTTATTAATAACATTTCGGTTTTTGCGTTGATATGTTAAATATGATCCGAAAGTCCGTGGATCGGATCCAACTTGCAATCTCACTTCAATTATTAACCGTCCTTTTCGCTGGTCCTTGGCGCCACCTGTCGATCTTCTCGGTTCGGTCACCTCCCGCCTTGTGACAAACCCTACCCTCGATCTACAGTCACATTCACTTGTTCATTTGTGTTGCAGTTCTCTGTTCTGCTCTGCCGAGGTTATGTTGATGCCCTCCCAGTTTGATGTTCTGTGCGACGAAGTCCTCACTGAGAACGATAACCCGTCGATTTTCTGTTCTTCGTTTATGGTATGACTGCTTTTTAGTCGAACTAAGTCGACCCTGTTGCTCTGGATTGTAATGGGTTTGTAGGTTTGTTTATTTCTTGTTTTGTAACTGTTCTTTTGGGTGTGACAGGACGGTCCTTCGGCTCCACGCTTATGGCTCTGATCATTCGACCATTCCCGCATCCGAGGTAAGTTAATTTTCCATGTTTTAACTTACCCTGCATATTTCTCAGACTCTTATGTACTCTGCTCCTTGTTATCAGGTTCTGGCAATCGATTTCGGCCTCCTCTCGCAACGTCGCCTCTTCAGTCACAGGTAAAACGCTACAAATGTCTATAGTTTTGTTCCTGTTGTAATGTATTCTCGTCTTCTCCTTCCAGGTTCTGGCACTTCTAACTTCTAACCCGCTTTCCTTTTTGTTTTTGCAGGTTACCCAGGGTCGCTGGTCACCAAGGGTTCACTCTCTGCAATTCCAAGAAGCAAAAACAAAACCGGCCCGATTCAACCAAACGGGTAGGGTCGTTTCGACTATGAGTCTGTCATTAGCCTCGTAATAGGATTTTGTTTGTTCCTGGTTCCCGCTCTTTTTGCTGTTATGGTCTCATGGGTCGTTTTTACCAAACTCTGCTCTGTCATTCCATGGCACGAAAATTTCTTTGTGCGTTCTATTTTACTTAGCTTGGGTTTCACAGTTGGCCGTCGTGTGAGCACTGTTTTCTCGGCTCAGAAACCCTTCCGTGCACTCTTTGTTTGTAATGGACAGTGGGTTTACAGTTTATATGAATAAAACGAACTTTCGTTTGCTTTAAAGAGACTCTTATTCTTTTCAAATGATTCTATGGAATTTGTATGCTTTACCTGGAAATTCGTTGGTGAAATGTCATTAATGGTACTCTTCTCGCTGGAAATTTGGTCCTTGTGTGCTGTGATTTTCATTCTCTGCTTGTGCAAATTCTGTCTTTGACCTGGACAGCTATGGCTTCTCCTTACGCTGAAATATTCTCTATCTGCGAGGGTTTCAACCTCCGGTCTTGGGTTTACAGTACATCGTTATCTGGAATGAATTCATTTCTCTGTTCTATTGGTTACAATGCATTACTATGTTGCAATGATTTCAACTCTCCGCTATTTTTGATTACAATGTACACCAGTAATAACAATAAAATAAACACAGGAATTCAATGCATAAAATAGTTTGCTGTGGATTTAAGTTGACAAATATTTTTCATTACAGAAAGACTGTCATTCTTCTTGTCTTCTCTGGCTGGAGATTCGACCCCTACAACTTATCTTTTCTCTATTTAAATGCTTGCAAGGGTAAATCAGTTTCTTGCTTTCGGTTGAACTATTCAACCAGAATCTGTCTAACTGTTTAGCCAGTTTATTTTAAAAAGAGATAAACAACTGCTAACTAACTGCTAAACTAAAACAATCCATAACCCTAGTCCTACTGTCTTTATCTAATTTCTGAATAATGAAGAAAATAATAATAATAAAAAAAAAACAAGTTTAATAACCTGTCCAGCAATACGTGTAATTTGGTATCCCTTGAGACAGTCAACCGCCTTCTATCTCCTCGGAGCTGGATGCTCCTGCATCACTTTTGACCCATTACAATTCATTGGGGATTTTGACCCACCCAAAACCCCCTGTGCTAGACTAAATATTACAAAATATTACAAAACTGGACAAAATTGAGGTTAGTGAACCCTGTTCCAACAGGGTACTATCTCATAACTCTTGGAAGAAGAACTATTTTGAGTATGTTATTGTTGTCTTTGCACTTGTAATATTGGTAGTATTAGTGGAGGTACTTGCTATCCTAAACATTAAATTTTTTCATCTATTTGCAAGAATAAATTTTAGCTATTTATTGTTTCATTTGCTTGGTCATTCCAAGATTTTTTTTCTCCAAGAATTTTACTTCTCCATTCACCACAAATTTTTTGCTAACTAGGCCCTACAATTTATATGCTTTGGAATATTCACTATACAGAATGAAGATGTATTTTTCACTTCTTTTGTCATGATTTCTTTAGGTCTTGTCAGACATCTACATAGGAAATACAACCAAAAATTCTAAAGTGAGATAAACTTGACTTCGTGCCACTCCATGCTTCTTAAGGAACTTTACCTTTCACACCTCTTATTGGAGATTCATATAGTATGTAGGCTAAACAAGAAATATGATCAGGTTGTCCTAGCAATAAAATGAAAGGTAGAAAAGGAAATGAAACAATCAAAAGGAAATTTAATAGAAAGGATGGCGGTTGGTGAAAATCCAACTTCTATGGTTAAAGAGCATCATCTTCTCCTTCATCGCCTCCAATCACTTCTCATAAATTTGACTATTATTAAGTGATGTAGCCATGCTTCCAAATGTTAGCTCATTGAGTTCAACACTTAAGTTCACGTTGGTTTTGTGGCTTTCTCAACAAACAAAATTCATTAGACATCGAGATCCAAAAGGTTGTCCCCTCATTTAGATGACAATCATAAGCATTAAATTTAAAAATACATTATAACTTTCATTCATGACTCATTTTCCTGTGTTCGCAATGTATCAACAAGCCATAGCTGCCATGCTTACACTGAAATTATAATAACATTACAAAAGTTGAGGCAAATAAATAAATTGTCATACATTATTATTATTGAAATAACAAATTTCTATTACTTAAATTGCATTTTTGAATGCATAAATCAATTCAGCACCTTAAAAAATCTTTAAAACATTTAAATATATAATTTCAAAAAATTAAAATCTATAATTTTAATAAATCTTCTAAATTTCTAAACAAAAGTTTAAAAAAAATAATGTTATATATATTTAAACTTTTGTTTAGAAATTTAGAAGATTTATTAAAATTATATATATATATATATATATATAAAATTTAAAAACATAAAAATATATATATTACTTAAACTCCGGGTTGATATAAATGTGAATTTAATTTGCAAAAGATTAAAAGTTAATGTTTAGATGTTAACTCATTGTAAGGTCCGTTTGTAAGATTCAACCATGGTTTCACTTATTAATATTTTTTTTGAACCAATATATTAAATAAATTATGGTACATGAAATTTGATATCATATACATATTTTGAGATTTTTAAAATGTAATTTTTTAGTGGAAGATATGATGAACAGTTTATATTTGGGAAAATATCATCTTTTTGTAAGATTATTAATTAAATTTAAATATGAAGTTTTAATGATTAGAAATATAAATCGGTATCTTAATTTATGTAGTCAAATATATCCTGATTTATGTTTCTTCTTTTTGATAGTTTTATCTTCTCTCACCTGTGACAATCCATGTTCTTCTTTCATCCTCCTTTCCACCCCTTTGCTCCTTTTTGCACTCCAAATTTTCTCTTTTAATCCTTTCATTTTCCTTTTATCTTTTTTTTTTCTTTTTTTTTGGAGTTTGTATTTTTACTTAATTTTTTACCCTCCATTTAACCTTTCCCATTTTCCTCGCTCCTTTGAATTTGTCCATTTTTTATGTCAATAAAATTTTATTCTTTCTTGCCTTCATTCAACAACGATTTCTTCTTCTTTTTAGTCTTATCTCTCTGGTGCTTTAAATTTAAGTCCCAACACTGTCTTTTAACATCATCCACTACTTTAAATTGTTTATTTCAAAAAACAATCAACATATAACTATTACATATATCTATATTTTTTATTATTTTATTTTTTAAATAATGTATTTATTAATTACATTTTTTAGGTTGGTATTGTTTATCCATTATATATTTCCAAATATTAAGATTATAGATCATTATTATTTAAATTTACTTTAATATAATATGTCTATTATAATATTTTATTAAAAAAAATTATTTGTAATTTATTAATAAAGAAAAAAATAATATAACAAAATAAAAATGAATCTAATTTATTTTTAATTAACCACATTATATTGCATTGTTATTATTATTTAATATGATACTTCATTTCACAACACTACAACATCTATTCTATATTAAACCTGTACCTAATTTACACATATACCAACACTAACCTACATTCTATACTAACTCTAGAATGTGACTAAGGGCAACAAGCCAAATAATTTGGTGAACAAAACTACGCAAAAATTGAATTATTGTGCGCATGAATTCGTTAGGTGAGAACCCTAGTACCGCATTATTGTTTGATTTCAACAATAGGACTAAACGAAAAATAATTTTAAGATATAAAAGCTTCTACCCACATCTTTAATGCGATTGAGAAGATTCATTTCAATATGTTTCAAGTCATTACAAAAGGCATTGGACAAGGACTTTCATCCACGGGTTTAGGCAGTGACTATTCAAATTTCAATCTCCACATTCAATTAGGACTAAATGAAGAATAATTTTAAATTATAAAAGCTTCTACACACATTTCTGATGTGATTGAGAAGATTCATGTCAATACATTTTAAGTCATTACAAAAGGCATTGGACAAGGACTTTCATCCCCGGGTTTAGGTAGTGAATGGTCGAATTTCAATCTCAACATTCAATTCTACGGACTTTCATTAAAGGAGTCAAGTAAAAACCATGTCCTTTGGGAACTGTTTCAATTTTTAGTGCATTAAATGAAATATAGATTTTAAAGATGAAAATTAGGAAATCACATTCTTATCGTGATTGGGAAGATCCATGCGAAGTTTAAGTGGACATCGGGAATGAAAGTTTAAGTTGACATTGGATTTGAAACTTTGTAAAATTAATTTAGTAAAAATGTTTTTTTTTGTTTACTTGATAATATGGATCTTTACATGATTTTATCTTAAATCTATGGGCTGAGAAATAGTGACCTAAAGATATTTAAACTGTCAAAATTACTTGAGAATTACACAAGTTCAAATTTTATTTATGTTAAATCAAAAAAATCTAAAAATAAAAAAATTTAAATTAATCTAAATCCATCTAACTCCAAATTTATCATAAAACTTTTTTTAAAATTAAAAAAAAAAAATAATTGCATTTCACGATCCTTCTCATAAAACATGTAAAACTTTTTTTAAAATTAAAAAAAAAAAAAAAAAAATTGCATTTCACGATCCTTCTCATAAAACATGTGATAATTCCAAAATTACATGAATCTAAACGAATTTTCAAACTAATGATTAAAAAATATGGGCGAACATTAAAATATTAAATTTTTTTTTCGTTATGTGGATATGGCTTGGTGTGAGTGTGGCAAGTTCGGTTTGAATGACTTCAAGGAAGTGCAGAGTTATATACTTGGGTATGCGGGTGTTTTACGTATTGGAGCAAATGACTCTTACTATTGTTTTATATTATTATTAATAGTGATATTTTTCATGTCCTATTCGATCTGAGTTGGTGCCAGACTTGCAAGTGTAGCCTGAATAATTTTAGGCATTTGAGGATAGATACTTGGGACTCTGAGTGTTGCTTATACACAGTACCTACATTTGGGCACTTCAAGATTGAGCAAGATTCTTACTGTTTGTAGTATGTGGGTGGGCGATTGTACCTTTGCACAGAGGATCAACAACTCATTGGCCTCCCTTTCTAGGAGGGGTTCCTGTGTGCCATTGATTAGGAATTCTCAGAGTGGGTTCCTGTTGTTTAGCAGTGGAGAAAGTTTGTAGCACTGATGATGATTGGCGAATGAACAAGATTACAGAATTGGATAATGTAACATACACCATTAACTTCACAAGGAAATGTAAGGAGTTAAAAATGTTTTATACAAGTTACTCATCATTACATAGAATTTTTAACAGTTCACAGTGTAATTTTATAAATAAGAATAGTAAACTCCTTAACCCTTGACAACCTCCATTACAGTATATTAACTTAATACTATATGAGGTAACCATCCATTCATCTCATTACTCATATAGTCATCACATAATTGCCATTATGAACATCATAACAAGAAAGGAATCAACCTCATCATCTCGACACAACAATCAGTCACATCATTGAACACCAATATACCCTCGAAACCCCATAGGGTGAAAACCAGCAAACGTTTAATTTTATTATTAAACGCTCGTGAGGGTGTTCAGCCCATCACTCAATGGCTTATAAGGGAGACCATCCCTTAACCATCGTTTATATAATCTTACAAGGATATATGCAAATATCTAGCTTAAATCCATTACAATAAATATGATACCATTTACCCTCTGGTCTTCATATCTTCATATCTTCACATCTCGGTGGCATGGATGTACCTACAATGGACCATCGTACATTGGACCTTCCTGCAACTCGCACTCATCTGCATGAACATTAATCATTTACCTGCCACCACGACAAGCATAATTTTCCTTTGTACATGACAAGCATAATATTCCTTTGTACCTGTCACCATCATTTCCTGCTATGTTGCTTTCAACATAAAATGATGTCAAGATCCATAAAGTATTAACCAATCATTTCACATATCTGTACTATAGTAGTTTCTCCATCTGCTCATGTATATTCATGACAAGCAAGTAAAGTACCTTGTCGTTCGCTCTTTAACGACCCATACCTCATATAAGTCATCACAATAACCAATGCTTCCATTGCATAAGCACACATTCCTGCAAAACAATGGCTACACCTCCCTAGCCTTTCATACATCAGTTAAGATATTTATGCACGTGATTTACATACATTTAATAAAAAAAATAGCTAACCCTTAAGCTATTACCTTTAGTGCATGGTATGCAATTTAACATAACAATTGTTTCTTCCATGCATGTGAATGCATACCGGTTCCAAAAGACTCTCCCTAAAGGAGTGCTTACACAACGAAGCACATAACCTCCTTCACGAGTCTTCCAGAGAAAATCTCAATGCTACTGAGCATGTAATCATATGTAAAAATACGCAATTATGAATATAAAATACATGTCTCATTTTCAATTTTATATTAACAATCATATTCAATGTAGTTTTAATACTACAAGCTATCTTTCTACATACAAAAATGTATATTATTTTTCAATAAAAGCTAATACATATATATATTGCATGTATATGCAAGAACTTCCTCCAAAAGGAATTAAACATCATAATCCTAATAATATAAAATATTCACTTAGTTTATTCATCTAAGGAATAAACTGATTAGTTCCTTTAATCATGAATTTATTAAATAACTTAACTTTACCAACACCATGGTAAACAATCCATAGATTTATTAATTGACTAATATTTGCAAACACCATGGTAATCTACCCATGGTTTTATGAAATAATTAATCTTTGTAACACCATGGAAAAACTACCCATGGTTTTATGAAACTATCCATGGATTTATTGAGTAACTAATCTTTACCAATGTAATGTCATTAGTTGATAAATCTTGTTTGTATCCCACATATTTTAAATATATGCATATGTTTTTCCTATCTATATGCATTAAATACAAGGTATAGAGAATATGAAAACATGCATGAAATAAATACACACAATAGACATATGCCTATTTTAGATATGCATGCATTTCAAACGTCTCAAAATAAGGTTACCAAAGCCTTAATCTCAATATGTCCACCAAAACATATTTTCACTTTAAGAAGGAAAATCTAACTTATTTCCCTTGGATTATCTTCTCATATATTTACCCACCTTGATATGAAAATAAATTGTAAATTAAGTGAACCATATAGTTCAAGAGTCACTCTCTTTAATCTATTCAAGAAAAATACTTTGGACTTGTTATCACTTCATGATTTAAATGAGTACAATGTCTCTTTTAAAAATAAGAGCATTCCTCTTCTATTTTCTCGCTTATGTAAATATTTTTATTAAAGAGTTACCCTCTTTAACCTAATCAAGAAAATCTCTTTTAAAATAAAGTATCATAACTAACCCTTTTTTGGGCATAAGAGCTAGATAAACCTTTTAAAATAGTAACAAAGTTAACATACAACTTTTGCAAACCCTTACAAAGGAATTAAGGCAATGGACTTATCTTCTACTCCCAACATAAATAAATTCTTATGAAAATAGTCAACAGTAACTAACGAAATACCATTTTCTTGGTATATGAGAAAGATCATTAGTATTTCTATTTTCTAATAATCTTTTTGTAGAAAACTATATAATATATAATATTTATTTATATATTTTAACTCACTAAAAAGAAGACTATGTAATAAAGAGAGTAAGCCAAATTCACCTTTCTTGGCAGTCGACTCTCTTCTTTGTGGAGCGTCCAATGCTGCATATAGAATCGATATTATGTTTCTAAATCAAATCTCGTTGTTGAACACCAGCAGTGTACAAATTGCACCGACTTCACAGATATCCTTGCTTGTAATTACAAATTCCAACGAAGGTTGGACACCAGAAGCATAATTGTTGTCCTCTGCATTCTGGATAAGCTCCATAAGAAAATGCACATCCTGGCTGTACAACTCAGCAGAGAGATATCTAGCCGCTTGGTGCAAATCTTCTTCAAGCGGGATATCAGCAGAAAACATGGTCTTCCGAATGTGTTCAATATGATCTCTGGGCATCGCCATACCCGTCTGTGCAGTGAGCTCCAATAACGCTGTGAGAAATGCAAAGCAACCCACTAACAACTGGCGGTTATGCTCTGCTCTACTCTGGATGAATGAATCCACTCTCAGACGCGAATTCCTATCGTTATGCTTATCAGATTGTACAATGTCAAGAGCGAATTGGCGTCAGTATGCTTCCCCCCTCACGTTAACCTCTTTTCCAATATATGAAGAGAATCATTACACCGTTATCAAGAATTCGTTCATTTTTTTTAACCAATTCTTGATTCAACTATTTTTGTAAATCATGGTAAAAACTGTAGTTTACGTGGGCGTTACAGATAACTTATTGGCATGAGAATAACAGGTTAGACCCCCTGTTAGGATTTCTCAGGAAGAAAAATGACACAATAATTATTGGTTCCGAGAACCCGGGCTTCAAGAATTATTCTCATTCTCAGTTTGCTGATTATTGCAAAGGTGACAAAGCATTCTGCAGCATGGAATACCGCCACAAACAGATTTTGATGGATGAATGAATGGAAGCTTTTTCATAGTGTTTCTTCTTTTGCTGGAAATTTTTTCTTTAACAAGTACAGTCACTGCTGCATAAGAGAGGAATGGGAACTGTCTGAGCAAAAAAATACATTTCGGTTCCTATATTGCTCAGATCTGGAGGCTGTAGAAAAATACACTTTAGCAGATGATATAATAACATATGCCTATAGCATTTATGCTGGGGAAAAGGGATGGGGTGGGCTTCTCTTAGGCATATTGATTTGGGATTGAGCTATATTGTGTACATGTTGCCGAAAATTTTTAGGTTCAATCCCTCTGTAAATTTTCAGAGGCCATTTAGAGGGATGGAGTCCAAGAGCTTCCTAAGGCACATGAGTTTCTTAATAAGGTATCTACCATACGTGTAGCAGAGAGATCTAGAAGGCCAAAAGAGCCGAGAAAAATTTATAGAGAGGTATGCATATGCTCTTCTCTGTTATGATGGATGTCAGTGTCGATTACAATGGAAAACGAGTTCTCTCATATTAGTTTTATTGCAAATTTCTGATGTGGTATTGCACATTTCTAATGTGTTTCCCACAGACAAAGATCAGAACTTCGTAACAAGTGCTGAGAACTTCAACGTATAATGTGTGTTCTCATTTGTTCACAGTTTTTTCTGAAAGTCAAGGTTACATTGAATAACGATTTATTTTGGTTTACGTAGTTGCTACACATTACATTGGAAGAATGTTCTTTTGTGTTTGACAAAGAAAACACCATAAATAATGAGACTATATATGTCGTACCGTTTGTTTTGTTCACTGAAGCTAATTGTGACTAAAGTAAAATCAGACATGTTCCACCAGTATGGGCAGATAAAAGGGCAGGTCTAATTGCAATTCAAGATCCAGACCTATATTGGAGGTTTCTTAAACCTCTTAAAATGACCTTTTTAACCCTACAGTCAAAAGAGATCTTTCAGGAGTCCTCCCTTTCTGTCACTAAGGAAAAAAGAAAGTACCCTAATTTAGATTTGATTTAATTAAAAAAAAATCAAGTTGTAGTTGCTTAAATTATGACTGTTAGTTTATCGGAGCAGCTTAATCAGCTATGGTTCTGTTATTAAGTATTATGCAAATAATGAGGTTCAAATTTCAAAATCTGAAAAAACAAAAAATAGATGAAATTAGTTTTGATTAAATTTTATGAGTGTTAATTTATTGCATCTCAATTAATGATTCCTTGTTATTAAGTAATATGTAAACCATGAAATTATACCTAACTAGTCTAGATCCATCTTAACTCCGGATCTATCAAGCACCGAGAGGGATCAAATATCTCTTGGTGCAAACCTCTTTTTTGAGTGTTAAAATTGAGGATAAGTTTGCACCTAGAGAAATTTGATCCCTCTCGGCGCTTGATAGATCCAGAGTTAAGATGGATCTAGGCTGGTTTCAGTCATGTGCGGCCAAGGAAATCTATCGATAATATGAGGAACTTATGATTAATTTTATCAATAATATGTAAATACATCTAATATTAATATAACCATTTTAAATATGCTAAATATGTCTCAGATTTATGGATTCATTTTAATTTTAAATTCACTACAAAAAAATGATGAAATAAAATTTTTTAATGCAAAGTGACAATGTAAAAATATTGAGTGATAGAAAATGTGAATAATAAGAATGTAGTGAATTACAAATAGCCTTCATTGTGATCAATCTCAAACATTAGGGGAATTTTGATGTCTAAAATGGGCCTCCTAAGGAAATAATAAAATAATAGTTAAAGCAATAAAATAATATTTATGAATTTTCAATTCACTTTTTGCACCACAATCCATGTAACCATAGTTAAATTAAATTCAAAAGTTGTACCAAAATAAAATTAATAAAAAAATTGTATTGATGTGACTATAAGTAAGAATGAGTTTTTCAAGAAGAAGTCATTATCATTAAACAACTAATGCATTTGTCCTTTGTACTTAAATAACTTAAAATAAAATATAAATATAAATCTATAAATTCTTAATTATATTATATACTATTAATTAAAATTTATAATATTTAAATTGTATAATAACATGTAATTAATATACTATATAAAAATAATATAATATAATATAATAAATGTATAGGGATATGCATTGTTTCTTTCAAGAAATATGAAATGACAATAATATATTTTTTTTCAAAAAGTGTGAAATGACATTTATTATGAGTACTTTACTTTGACTTTAAAAGTACTTAGAGCACTACCACGGTTAACCATGAGTTTTTATCCACCATTGAGAATGTGACAAGTAAGTACATTTAACTCAATAAATGTCACCTCAACAATTAAGGATGATGTCATCCCCTAAAATGTGATTGGTTCTCATAAAGTGAATTTTGATTGTACATTTTCCTTAGGAGGCCCATTTTAAACCTCAAAATTCCCCTAATGCTATTTTCTTCTATTATTCTTATTGTCACCCTTGTTAGTTTTGTTATCTTTTCATATAGATTATATGAAAAAGATAGTTGAAATCATAAATATTTAGCTCTAGTTGTCGTATTAAACATCATTCCTTCTCTCTCTTGCTCTCCAATATTATTAGGTTTAATTAAGTTATAACACAAAAATTAATCTACATTGTCAATATTTTTCTGTCCTTACACTGAAATCAATGCAAACTATTAATCCAATCACTTTAAAATTAATGTACCATCATACATCTAATTACATCAAATCAAAAATCAACATATACACTAAAATCAATGCATCTAATGCAAAAAATAAAATAATATTAGAAAACAATGTCTACACTAAAATTAATGCATCTAATGCAAGTAATCAAATAGGATTAGAAATCAACATCTACCCTCAAATCAATGCATCTAGTGCAAGTAAGAAAATAGGATTAGAAACCAACATTTACACTAAAATCAATGCATCTAGTACAAGCAATAAAATAGGATTATAAATCACCATCTACACTAAAATCAATGCATTTAGTGCAAGCAATCAAATAGGATTATAAATCATATATATTGAAATCAATGCATCTATTGTAAGAAATAAAATATAATTAGAAATTAACATCTACACTGAAATTAATGCATCTAGTGCAAGCAATCAAATAAGATTAGACATCACCATCTACACCGAAATGAATGCATTTAGTGCAAGAAATCAAATAGGATTAGAAATTATCTACATTGAAATCAATGCATCTACTGCAGGTAATTGAATATCATCAGAAATCAAAATCTACACTAAAATCAATGCATCTAGTTCAAGAAATCAAATAGGATTAGAAATCACCATCTACATTGCAATCAATGCATCTATTGCAATAAATATTCTTCCCTCTCTCCCCCCTCCATATATATCTATACGTCCCTCCATATATCCTTCTTTGTCTCTTTATCTCACCCCCACAAACACACACACTCTCTCACTCCATATTTATCAATCTCTTTGTCCCTTCATCCCTGTCTCCATCTATCTCGTCTTTCTCTTCACCTTCCATCTATATCTCTATCTCCCTTTGTCTCTCTATATCAACCGCAAAACATACACTCTCTTTCTCCAATCTATCTATTTATCACTCCATCCTCTTGTCCCTCCCTCTCTCTCTCTTCCCCTTCCATCCCTCTCCCTTGCTTATATCTCTCTTCCCTCCCTCTATCCTATCTTCCTCTCTCTCCATCCTCCTTATCACTCACTCTCTCTCTTTCTGTCTCTCCAGCTATCACTCTCTATGCATTTCTTCTTACCTGCCTCTCTCTCCCCCTCCATCTCCATCTCTATTTCTCTACCTCTCTCCACTCTCTCTCTTCATTTCTCTCCCACCTCTCTCTTTCTCTCTATCTTCACCTTCAAACTTTGTTAATATATGCCTCTCTCTCTCTCTCTCTCCTTCTCTCCTCCTTCTCTCTATCTCTCCTTCTTTATTTATTTATCTCATCCCAAAACATACACACTCTCTCTCCATCTCTCCCTTGTCACTCCCTCTGTCTCTCTCTCCACTTGTCACTCTATGTATTTTTTCTTCCCTCCCTCTCTCCTCCTCTCCCTCAATTACCCTCTCTTTCCCTTCCTCTCTCTTCATTTCTCTCATACCTCCCTCTTTCGTCCCCCATCACTCTCTCTCTCTCTCTCTCCCCCTCTCGTTCCTCTACAATCCTCTCACTTCCCCCTCACTCTCTTCCTCTCTCTCAAGTCCTCTCTCTCGTCCTTCATCCCTCTCCCTTTCTCGCCTCTATGTGTGTGTCCCTCCCTCTCTTTTCCATCTCTCTCTCTCTCTCTCTCTCAGATCCTCTCTCTTCCACCATCACTCTATATCTCTCTCCAACTATGTTACTATATCCCTCCCTTTTTTCTTCTCTCTCCTTATCTCCCCCCATGTTTCCATCACCCCTCTACGTCTCTTTTATCTCACCCTTAAACATACATACTCTCTCTCCATATCTCCTTTGCCACTCCATCTCTTTCTACTTCTCACTCTCTATGTCTTTCTTCTTCTCTCCCTCTCTCCTCCTCTCTCTATCTCTCCCCCCTCCAATATTCCCTCCTTCTCCCTCCCTCTCTCACTCTCTCTCTCTCTCCCACCTCCATCTTTATTTCTCCCTCCCCCTCTTCCTCTCTTACCCTTCTATGTCTCTCTCACTCCTCTCCCTCTCTCTCTCTCTCTTCATCCCTCCTCCCTCATATCCTTCAGTTTAACTCCATCTCTCCTTTTTCACTCCCACTATTTCTCCAGCTCTATCATATGTCTTTGTTCTTCCCTCCCATATATATATATATATATATATATATATATATATATATATATATATATTTAATATTGTATTAATATAAAGTTATTAAATTTATTAATATTAATATGAATATTAGATTTAATAATAATAATAATATTTTAATATTAATGTTAGGGTAAATAATGTTTTTTGCATGCTATTATTATTAATTTGGTCCATAGACTTCATATATAATTATATGTTGATTTCTACTCCTATTTGATATATTTTTATTTATCTACCTTACATTTTTATACCTCTTTTATAAATATAGTATTTGACCCATGGTATTAAAAGTAATTTGTCTCGTATTTGGCCCATAGGATTCACCTAAATAAAACCTCTTTTTTGATTTTTTGTAAATAAAAAGAGATTTTTTTATTTATTTTTTGTAAATTAGGCAGGACCTTGCTATTTTCTATTTATAATAAAAGGGCAGATTACAAAAAACAAAATCCATGCTGTGGCCTCAACCTGCCCACCACCTACAAGCGTGAAAAGCGTACCAAAACTGGAATTGTTTCATTTGTCTATACCTAGCATTATCTATCTGTCTTCCTACTTCCTTGTCTACCTTCTTATAACATAAAGAAAATTCATATACATATTCACATTGCATAAAAAGAAAAGTCAAACCAGGTCTATTGGCCACCTACAAGCGTGAAAAGCGTACCAAAACTGGAATTGTTTCATTTGTCTATACCTAGCATTAGCTATCTGTCTTCCTACTTCCTTGTATACCTTCTTATAACATAAAGAAAATTCATATACATATTCACATTGCATAAAAAGAAAATACTGAAAGTGAACTATCCATCGGATGAGGAAACTGGAGCAGGATCCTTCACTGTTGACCCGGGCATGTCAACTTGCTGCATTTGTTGGAGAGTCTTCTCTATACGACCTATCCTGTCATCCATTCTATTAATGCGGTATGTCGCTTGATATTGTGTGATCTTGATGTGTTGCAATTGATCCTGGATTCCTGTCAGCAAATCTTGAATGCTTTGTTCAATATTTAACTGGCTGGCCTTAATAGTAGCTGGTGGGAAACTTTGCATTGCTTTTTCTATGAGGCATTTAACAATCCAATAGGTGTGAATTGTTTGATTGAAGAGGGTAAGCCAGCCACGAGTGTTACCTGGGTATGTAATGAAGTCTAAAATCTCGGCCTCTGTTTCATTCTTTTCCGGGTCTATCTGTATATCTTTCTCCCAACCTCTTATTTCTTGACGCACTGTGGAAGAGTTACCCAAGACATAATTAGCTGCGAGAGTTTCCAAATGTTCCTGGTTTGTCTTCCGCCCCCTCTTCTTTGGCACATGCTCCAACTGAATCTGTTGTTTTCCTCGCTCAGAGTCTGACCTTGTTTTTTGTTTCCTGAGTAAATATAAAAAGAGGTTTTATTTATTTACCATACCTATAGTTTATTTATATTTTTATTTATTTAACATAAACTATAGTTTTTTTTATTTACCATGCCTCCGGAGAGTAGAAAAAATAGTTTTATTTATTTACCATACCCCTAGTTTATTTATATTTTTATTTCTTTACCATATCATTCTTTTGAGTTTTCTTAAAACTCTTCATCTTTTAAATTTATATTGTTTTTTTTAATTGCTTATTTATATGGTTGTGTAAATTATTCTTTAATCCAACATTATTGCCAGCATTATTTAGATTTTATTTTTAGTTTTATTTTTTGTTTTTTATTTTGGCTTCCGACATACTTACACTTTCGAGTCATAATGTGTTGTAGGGTTAACCAGCCTAGATCCATCTTAACTCTAGATCTATGAAGCGTCGAGAGGGATAAAATCTCTCTAGGTGCAAACTTGTTTTTTTAGTGCTAAACTTGAGGAAAGGTTTGCACCTAGAGAGATTTGATCCCTCTCGGTGCTTTATAGATCCGGAGTTAAGATGGATCTAGGCTGGTTTCAGTCGTGTGTGGCCAAGGAAATCTATCGATAATATGAGGAACATATGATTAATTTTATCAATAATATGTAAATACATCTAATATTAATACAACCATTTTAAATATTCTAAATATGTCTGAGATTTATGGATTCATCTTAATTTTAAATTCGCTTACTTAATTAATGACAAAAAAATGATGAAATAAAATTTTCTAATGCAAAGTGACAATGTAAAAATATTGAGTGATAGAAAATGTGAATAATAAGAATGTAGTGAATTACAAATAGCCTTCATTGTGATCAATCTCAAACTATTTTCTTCTATTATTCTTATTGTCACCCTTGTTAGTTTTGTCATATTTTCATAAAGATAGTTGAAATCGTAAATATTTAAATCTAGTTGTTGTATTAAACATCATACCTTCTCTCTTGCTCTCCAATATTATTAGGTTTATTTAAGTTATAACACAAAAATTAATCTACATTGTCAATAATTTTTTGTGCTTACACTGAAATCAATGTGCACTATTAATCCAATGGCTTTAAAATTAATGTACCATCATACATCTAAATACATCAAATCAGAAATCAACATATACACTAAAATCAATGCATCTAATGCAAAAAATAAAATAATATTAGAAAAAAACATCTACACTAAAATCAATGCATCTAATGCAAGAAATCAAATAGGATTAGAAATCAACATCTACCCTCAAATAAATGCATCTAGTGCAAGTAAGCAAATAGGATTAGAAACCAACATTTACACTAAAATCAATGCATCTAGTGCAAGCAATAAAATAGGATTATAAATCACCATCTACACTGAAATCAATGCATTTAGTGCAAGCAATCAAATAGGATTATAAATCATATATATTGAAATCAATGCATCTAGTATAAGAAATAAAATATAATGAGAAATTAACATCTACATTGAAATTAATGCATCTAGTGCAAGCAATCAAATAAGATTAGAAATCACCATCTACACCGAAATCAATGCATTTAGTGCAAGAAATCAAATAGGATTAGAAATTATCTACATTGAGATCAATGCATCTACTGCAAGTAATTAAATATCATTAGAAATCAAAATCTACACTAAAATCAATGCATCTAGTTCAAGCAATCAAATAGGATTTGAAATCACTATCTACATTGCAATCAATGCATCTATTGCAATAAATATTCTTTCCTCTCTCCCCCCTTCATATATATCTATACGTCCCTCCATATATCCTTCTTTGTCTCTTTATCTCTCCTTCACAAACACACACACTCTCTCACTCCATATTTATCAATCTCTTTGTCCCTCCATCTCTGTCTCCATCTATCTTGTCTTTCTCTTCACCTTCCATCTATATCTCTATCTCCCTTTGTCTCTCTATATCAACTGCAAAGCATACACTCTCTTTCTCCAATATATATATTTATCACTCCCTCCTCTTGCCGCTCCCTCTTTCTCTCTCTCTCTCTCTCTCTTCCCCTTCACTCCCTCTCCCCCGCTTATACCTATCTTCCCTCCCGTTATCCTCTCTTCCTCTCTCTCCATTGTCCTTATCACTCACTCTCTCTGTCTCTCTCTCTCTCTCCAGCTTTCACTCTCTATGTATTTCTTCTTACCTGCCTCTCTCTCCCCCTCCATCTCCATCTCTCTTTCCCTACCTCTCTCCACTCTCTCTCTTCCTTTCTCTCCCACCTCTCTCTTTCTCTCTATCTTCACCTTCCAACTTTGTTAATATATGCCTCTCTCTCTCTCTCTCCTTATCTCCTCCCTTCTCTCTATCTCTCCTTCTTTATCTCTTTATCTCATCCCAAAAAATACACACTCTCTCTCCATCTCTCCCTTCTCACTCCCTCTCTCTCTCCACTTGTCACTCTATGTATTTATTCTTCCCTCCCTCTCTCCTCCTATCTTCCTCCCTCTCTCCTCCTCTCCCTCAAGTACCCTCTCTTTCCCTTCCTCTCTCTCCATTTCTCTCATACCTCCCTCTTTCTTCCCCCATCACTCACTCTCTCTCTCTCTCTCTCTCTCTCTCTCGTTCCCCTACAATCCTCTCACTTCCCCCTCACTCTCTTCCTCTCTCTCGTCCTTCATCCCTCTCCCTTTCTCGCCTCTATGTGTGTGTGTGTGTGTAGGTGTGTGTGTGTCTCTCTCTCTCTCTCAGATCCTCTCTCTTCCCCCATCACTCTATCTCTCTCTCCAACTATGTTACTATATCCCTCCCTTTTTTCTTCTCTCTCCTTCTCTCCCCCCTTGTTTCCATCACCCCTCTATGTCTCTTTATCTCACCCCTAAACATACATACTCTCTCTCCATATCTCCTTTGCCACTCCATCTCTCTCTACTTCTCACTCTCTATGTATTTCTTCTTCTCTCCCTCTCTCCTCCTCTCTTTCCCTCTCTCCCCCCTCCAATATTCCCTCCTTATCCCTCCCTCTCTCACTCTCTCTCTCTCCCACCTCCATCTTTATTTCTCCCTCTCCCCCTCCCTCTCTTACCCTTCTATGTCTCTCTCACTCCTCTCTCTCTCACTCTCTCTCACTTCATCCCTCCTCCCTCCTCTCCTTTAGTTTATCTGCATCTCTCCTTTGTCACTCCCACTATTTCTCCATCTCTATCATATGTCTTTGTTCTTCCCTCCCATATATATCTAGAGTTTTTATATATATATATATATATATATATATATATATATATATATATATATATATATTAATATAAAGTTATTAAATTTATTAATATTAATCTCAATATTAGATTTTTTAATAATATTAATATTTTAATATTAATGTTAGGGTAAATAATGTTTTTTTCATGTTATTATTATTAATTTGGTCCATAGGCTTCATATATAATTAGATGTTGATTTCTACTCCTATTTGATATATTTTTATTTATCTACCTTACATTTTTATACCTATTTTATAAATATAGTATTTGACCCATGGTATTAATAGTAATTTGTCCCGTATTTGGCCCTGAGGATTCACTTAAATAAAACCTCTTTTTTGATTTTTTGTAAATACAAAGAGATTTATGGAGTAAATATAAAAAAAGGTTTTATTTATTTACCATACCTATAGTTTATTTATATTTTTATTTATTTACCATAAACTATAGTTTTATTTATTTACCATGCTTCCCGAGAGTAGAAAAAATAGTTTTATTTATTTACCATACCTCTAGTTTATTTATATTTTTATTTCTTTACCATATCACTTTTTTGAGTTTTCTTAAAACTCTTCATCTTTTAAATTTATATTGTTTTTTTAAATTGTTTATTTATATGGTTGTGTAAATTATTCTTTAAGCTGACATTATTTAGATTTTTTTTTTAATTTTTTTTTTAGTTTTTTATTTTGGCTTCGCACATAATTACACTTCCCGGTCATAATGGGTTGTAGGGTTAATATGTTTTTTTTGTATGTTATTAATAATAATTTATTCCATGGTATTTGGGCCATAGAGTTCATATATAATTAGATGTTGATTTCTAATCCTATTTGATATATTTTTATTTATTTACCTTACCTATTTATAGCTCTTTTATATTTATTTATTTACGATACCTCTTTTATAAATATGGTATTTGTCCTATGGTATTTGGCCCATAGGCTTCACCTAAATAAAACCTCTTTTTTGAGTTTTGTAAATATAGAGGTTTATGGAGTAAATATAAAAAAAAAAAGGTTTTATTTATTTACCATACCTTTAGTTTATCTACCATACCTCTAGTTTATTTATATTTTTATTTATTTACCATTTCTTTTTTTAGTGTTTCTAAACCTCTTCATATTTTAATAAATTTATTTTTTAATGAATTTTTAATTGTTTATCTATATGGTTTTCTAAATTATTGTTTAAGCCGACATTATTGAGATTTTATTTTTAATTTTATTTTTAGTTTTTGTTATTTTGGCTTCCAACATACTTACACATGCCGACATTATTGATATTTTATTTTTAAAATTTTCTTTAGTTTTTGTTCTGTAGAATGCGCCTCTCGGTGCAATAATGTTTTTTTTTGCATTCTATTAATAATAATTTATTCCATGGTATTTGGGCCATAGACTTCATATATAATTAGATGTTGATTTCTAATCCTATTTGAAATATTTTTATTTATCTAACTTACCTATTTATACCTCTTTTATATTTATTTATTTATGATACCTCTTTTATAAATATGGTATTTGGCCCATAGGCTTCACCTAAATAAAACCTCTTTTTTGAGTTTTGTAAATATAGAGATTTATGGAGTAAATATAAAAAAAAAGGTTTTATTTATTTACCATTTCCTTTTTTAGTGTTCGTAAACCTCTTCATATTTTGATAAATTTATTTTTTAATGAATTTTTAATTGTTTATTTATATGGTTTTCTAAATTATTGTTTAAGCGGACATTATTGAGATTTTATTTTTAAAATTTTCTTTAGTTTTTGTAATTTTGGCTTCCGACATACTTACATATCGGGGTCATACTGAGTTGTAGAATGCGCTTATTTTTTTTTGCATGCTATTAATAATAATTTATTCCATGGTATTTATAATTAGATGTTGATTTCTAATCCTATTTGATATATTTTTATTTATCTACCTTAGCTATTTATACCTCTTTTACATTTGTTTATTTACGATACCTATTTTATAAATATGGTATTTGGCCCGTGGTATTTGTCCCATGGTATCTGACCCATAGGCTTCACCTAAATAAAACCTCTTTTTTGAGTTTTGTAAATATAGAGGTTTATGGAGTAAATATATAAAAAAAAGGTTTTATTTATTTACCATACCTTTATTTTATCTACCATACCTCTAGTTTATTTATATTTTTATTTATTTACCATTTCCTTTTTAGTGTTCCTAAAGCTCTTCATATTTTGATAAATTTATTTTTTAATGAATTTTTTATTTTTTATTTATATGGTTTTCTAAATTATTGTTTAAGCCGACATTATTGAGATTTTATTTTTAAAATTTTCTTTAGTTTTTGTTATTTTGGCTTCTTACATACTTACACATCGGGATAAACTTTTTTAACTAAATCAAAGTACTTTGGCATTTCTGCCAGATAGATTATGTAAATAATGAAATTCAAAATTCAAATCCAAAAAAAAATTAAATTAATTTTAATTAAATTTTGTGTTACCTATTGCAACTCAAAGGTTATAAAATAATGTGCAAATCATGAAATTAATCCCAACAAACTCGATGTTGAGATTTCTTTTGTTAGATTTGGAGAAAATCTCATGAATACGACAACAATAGGATTTGTTGCTAAATTGACTCCATCTAATCTTGATGTGGAGTTATCGCATCCTATTTTGTTGTGATTGAATTTAATGATTTAGTTTCTAGTCTTAGCTATAAAATGTAAGCTCGTAGAGGCAAATGAGCATGATGAGGGATGTGAGGTGAGTGGAAGAGAAGTGCAGATGAGAAACTCTGCTGTTGTAATTCTCCTGTTGATGAATGAGACTGTCGATGCCTCTATTTGGTGGATGTAGCCCAGATTGGTTGGGTGAACCACGTTAATCTTTTGTCTCATGTTTTTTTCCTGTGTGATAGTTTTTTTTAGTTTTCCGCTGTGTTTTTTTCTCCTACAATTGGTATCAGAGCAGTAAGTTGTATATGCTGGTTTTCAAAGGTTTCATGTGTGCATAATTGAGTTGCCGAGTTCCTTCGAGTGAAAGCTCTATTGAAGAACTTGTAAATTGTTTTTTATGCTGCTGCATTACCTGGATATCGATCTGCATTTGCTGTGAAGAAAAAAACAAAAATCTTTCTATTGTGCTAGCCGCATTCCACGAGTGTATGTGGTGGTTTCCAGCACTGACAGCTACCTGTTTGATCCGTGGCTGTGTTAGCGTTAATAGAAAACCGAGCAAATTGTGAGACCATGAGCGGTGACCGAACTGTGGGCTGGCTATGTTAGCGCTCTATAAGAAGTCGTGGTAGCGTTAATACATCTTGTTTGCACAGAGAGCCAATTCATTGAGTCGTGAGCTACAGATCTAACGTAGACCGTGAGCTACCGTGAGACTGTGAGGGCCAAGTCGGTCAAGACCGATTACAGAAGTCGTGTTGCTTAGTTGCAGAGCCGTGAGATGTTTGGAAGCCAAGTTGAAAAGAACGGTAAGCCGTGAGCTAGAGAGCGTGGAAAATTCCATGGACCATCGATCAGATCTGCAATGAATGCTGTGGACAACTTGTGAATCTGCGGGATGGTCGAATTAATTCATGGCAATTGCCGTGTGAGACCGGCTGTTAATTTTGTCAACATTGCTCGACATCTATTCATCAGAGCAAGATGTGATGGCTATTAACCGTTGAACTGGGTCTATGAGTTGATATGTGCGTCGAAAGCTGGCTTGTTGAACGGTGAATCCAATTTTAAATCGATTTATTGTTTTGTATATGCCATTTTTAAAATCGATTTATGAAATGCCATTCAAAAAAAAAAAAAAAATCGATTATTGTAATATGTCATGGTGGCATGTTTGAAAGAGATGTCAATTTTCCGAAAAAGTTTCGGTTTGTAGGCGAAATTAATTGCAAGTTTGAAAAAGAGATTTTTTTATCAAATTGTTAATTTGATTAAAAAGGGAAATTAAGGATCCATAGAAGATAAACATGGAAAAAACACAAAGTGCTCGATTTGAGATCGAGAAGTTCAATGGGAAAAACAACTTCAAGATCTGGAAAGTTAAGATGCATGATCTACTCATGCAACAAGGTGTGGCGAAGGCACTTTTGGGAAAAGCCAAACAACCTCTTGCCATGACAGATGACGAACAGAGTGACATGGATGACAGAGCACTGAGCAGCATTGGATTGTGTTTGGCGGATGATGTTTTTTTTAACATCGTGTCAGAGAAAACTACTATTGGTTTGTGGACAAAGCTTGAAAAGTTGTACATGACAAAATCATTAACCAATAGGATTCTTCTGAAGAGACAATTGTATAGCTTGCGCATGAAGGAAGGTACGACGATAACTGATCACCTGAATACCTTTAATACTCTCTTGGTGTAGTTAGAAAGCATAGAAGTAAAATTTGATTCAGAAGATAAAGCTGTAACTTTATTATGCTTGTTGCCCGATTCATGGGATCATTTTGTTATTTCTATAAGTCTTATTTCATCAGAAACCCTTGAGTTTGAATATGTTGTTGGAGCTTTGTTGTCTGAAGAAACAAGGAAAAGGTAAAATTCAGAAACCTCTACATTAGAAGCAATGATGGTTAGAGGTCGTTCTAAAGAAAGACGCTTCAGTAAGCAGAACAACTCGCGGTCAAAATCGAAAAGGAAGAAGAGTAAGGTAAAGTGTTGGTTTTGTGGCAAATCAGGACATTTGAAGAAGGACTGTTGGAAGAAACAAAAAACATCTAAAGGAGACTCTTCGACAAAAAAGAAAGAAGCAAACACGATAGATACAGGTTCGGCATCCGTTTCAAGTATGAGTGATGAAGTGTTATCAGTTAGTTTGTATAATCACGATCAACATTGGTTGTTAGATTTTTGTGCGTCGAATCACATGTGCATTCACAGAGAGTGGCTTAAATCTTATAAATCAATCAATGATGGAGTTGTTTACATGGGTAATGATGTCTCATGTAATATTATGGGAATTGGAAGCATCCATATTAAAATGTTTGATGGGACAAATAAAATATTAACTGATGTAAGACACGTGCCTGAACTCAGAAAAAACCTCATTTCTCTAAGAGTGCTAGACACAAATGGATATAAAACCCTTATTCAAGGTGGAGTAATGAAAGTTTATAAAGGAATTTTACTAGTAATGAAAGCAAATAAGGTTGGAAATATTTTTCAATTAGAAGGAAGAACAGAGTCAGATCATGCTTCTACTGTATCTAAAAATGACAATGATTCTATTCGATTATGGCATCAACAGTTGGGCCATATGAGCGAAAGAGGATTAAAAATTTTATCTGATCGTAAGTTACTTCCTAATTTAAAATCCTCTAAGTTAGATTTCTTGTAACATTGTATATCTGGGAAACAAAGCAAGCATAAGTTTAAAACTAGAAAACATGCTAGTAGGGGAATCCTTGATTATATCCATTATGATGTTTGGGGTCCATCTCCTACAAACTCATATGGAGGATCATCATATTTTGTATCTTTTATTGATGATTTCTCTAGAAAAGTGTGGGTCTATATGTTAAAGAAAAATTCTAATGTATTCACAGTTTTCAAACATTTTAGAGCATTAGTAGAAAACATCACTGGAAGAACCATTAAATGTTTAAGAACTAACAATGGTGGTGAGTTTACTTCAAAGGAATTTGATAATTATTGCAAGGAAGTTGGGATCGAAAGACATAGAACTACTGCTTATACTCCTCAGCATAATGGAGTTGCTAAATGCATGAACATGACTCTTTTAGAAAGAGCAAGAAGTATGCTTAGTAACGCCAATTTGCAGAAGGAATTGTGGACAGAAGCAGTTTCTACGGCTTGATATTTGATAAATCGATCACCATCAACTGCAATAGGATGCAAAATTCCTCAAGAGGTATGGAAAGGTCATCCATGTGATTATTCTAAACTAAAAGTTTTTGGTTGTGATGCATATGCTCTAATTCCGAAACATCAACGTTCTAAATTAGATCCTAAATAAAAAAGATATATATTTTTTGGATATGGTGATGGGACTAAGGGATACAGGTTGTGGGATCCTACTACTCACAAGATCATCATTAACAGAGATGTTAAATTCAATGAATATTCACTCAATAATCTAGATGTAGATGATAAATTGAAATAAGATAATGTACCTAAGTTTCAACATATTCAGTTTGAAACCAGTTCAAATACTGATGATAGTCCAGATGAACAAGTTTTAGATATAGATCATGAACAAGTTTCAGATGCAGGTCATGAACAAGTTTCAGATGCAGATCATGAACATGTTTCATATGCATATCATGAAGAAGTTCATACAGATAATAATCAGTAAATTGTGGAAGTACCAAAAACATCTTTAAGGAGGTCCATGAGAATCAGATGTCCTCCTAAAAGGTATGATGATTATGTTACTTCAGTTGCTTTAACTGCTAATGATGATGAACCTTTGTGCTATCAGAAACCTGTAGAAGGTTCTAACAGTAATAAGTGGAAAGAAGCTATGAAGGATGAGATGAAGGCATTAGACAAGAATTCCACATGGGATCTGGTAGAACTTCCTAAAGATAGGAAAACTGTGGGATGTAAATGGGTTTACAAATTGAAAAGGGGCGTTGATGATAAAGAAGACAGGTACAAAGTGAGGCTGGTCACAAAAGGTTTTTCTCAGAAAGCAGGAACTGAATTTCATGAGATATTTTCACCAGTTGTAAAAAAAAATTCAATTCAGATTGTGTTAGCATTAGTTGATTTACTTGATTTAGAATTACGGCAACTAGATGTTAAAACTGCATTTTTACATGGAGATTTAGATGAGGAGATTTACATGGAACAACCTGAAGGATTTGTTCAAAATCACAACAAGAAATTTGTCTACAGACTCAAGAAATCATTGTATGGTCTGAAGCAATCGCCTCGACAATGGTACAAGAAATTTGATTCTTTCATGTTGATTCAAAATTGTATAAGAAGTGAATATGATCATTGTGTTTACTTTAAGAAATTAAGTAATGGAATGTTCATTATCTTAATGTTGTATGTTGACAATATGCTTTAGCAAGCAAAAGCATAACATAGATCAACAGGTTAAAGGCTCAGATGGCTAGGACATTTGATATGAAAGATCTAGGAGTAGCAAGATAGATTTTTGGCATGGATATTTTCAGAGATAAGAGCAATGGCAAGCTGTGGTTATCACAAAAGAAGTATATTGAGAAAATACTCTTGAGGTTTGGTATGAACAATGTGAAGCCTGTTTCAGTCCCTTTAGCTTCCCATTTTAAGCTTTCTTCAAGTTTATGTCGTAACACAAATGAAGAAAAGGAATATATGTCTCGAATTCCATATGCCATTGTAGTATGTTGGTTGATGTATGTGATGGTTTGTACACGACCAGATATTTCACATGCAGTTGGGGTTGTCAGCAGGTATATGGAAAATCCAGGAAAAGAACATTGGTCAGCAGTGAAATGGGTGCTTCGGTATCTGAGAGGCACAAGTGATTATTGTATCACTTATAACAGAAGTAGTGAATTTGTTTGCAGATATGTTGATTTCGATTTTGCAAGTGATTTGGATAAGAGACGATCGACTTCAGGATCTGTCTTTACTCTTGCACGTGGAGCTATAAGCTGGATGTCAAAGCTACAAAACATTGTTGCTTTATCCACTACAGAAGCAGAGTACATAGCTGCTTCACATGCTTGCAAAGAATCGGTTTGGTTGAAAGGTTTTTTTGGTGAGTTTGGTAGGTTACAGGGCAACATCAAATTATTTTGTGATAGTCAAAGTGCAATTTACTTGGCTAAAAATCTAGCCTATCATAGTAAATAAAAGCATATACCTATCAAGTACCATTTTGTAAGACAAGTTATCACTAAACGGGGAGTCTCTCTTGAAAAAGTGCATACAAAGGAAAACTGTGCAGACATGTTTAGGAAAGCAGTTTTATTAGAGAAGCTACGATGGTGTCTGGCTTCTCTTGGCTTGGAGAAAAGATAAAAATAATAATGGAACAGGGTATCAGGCTAATTGTTGTCAAGGTGGAGATTGCTGAGATTTCTTTTGTTAGATTTGGAGAAAATCTCATGAATATGACAAAAATAGGATTTGTTGGTAAATTGACTCCATCTAATCCTTATGTGGAGTTATTGCATCCTATTTTGTTGTGATTGAATTTAATGATTCAGTTTCTACTCCCAACTATAAAATGTAAGCCCATAGAGGCAAATGAGCATGATGGGGGATGTGAGGTGAGTGGAAGAGAAGTGCAGATAAAAAACTCTGCTGTTGTAATTCTCCTGTGGATGAATGAGATTGTTGATGCCTCTGTTTGGTGGACGTAGCCTAGATTGGTTGGGTGAACCACATTAATCTGTTGTCTCATGTTTTTTTCCTGTGTGATTGTTTTTTTTAGTTTTCCGCTGTGTTTTTTGCTCCTACACTCGATTCACTATTAACTAAATCCAAGAATTTTTCCAATTCTGTTTTTTTCCAATTCTTCCAAAAGAGACTGGAAAAGAAAATTTACTACTATACATTTTAAAATTTAAATCTATAAATGTAAATATAGATTTACTCCACAACAATGTTTGAATGTTTATTAATATTAATATATGTAGATATAAGAATGTGAAAAAGGTCTCAAATATTTGTATTAATTTTATATATTTTTTATTATAACGGTCTATTTCCAAAAGAAGAAGTGGAAAATCAAGATTATTAGCATTAAGCTATTAAACGTTGAGATTCAGCAAGAATATTCTAGTGAAAATTAAGCACCTACAGTAGGATGGATCCTCATGCGATTTTTTAGGTGGATGTCTATTTATAGATGCATGATAAAATTCTATTTATATATGCATGTTTATTTATAGATGTATGTGCAAATTCTATTTATAGATTGCATGTCTATTTATAGATGCATGTTGACTATTATTATCCCTTAATTTTAGTTGGACAATAAACAATAATATATTCTCAATGAGCACTTGGAAACAGTTGACTGATGTGGAAAATCAGTTAGCTAGATGAATTTCAAGTTAAGATGTTGGTTGGTGGGACATGCAAGTTGAATTAGTTATAACTGAGTGATTCGAAGTTGTAGGAGAGTTTCTAGTGCAATTATGCAAGTTGTTAAGTAGTTTAACTTAGTTAAGTGAGTTAAACTGAGTTGGGCTAGTTGTAATTGAAGATACACTAGTGAGAGATCAAGTGAATTAATTATTAATTAATTCAAAATTAGTGGTCTCACATGCAACTGGAGATTTACTATTATTAATTGTATGCATGTCAGATCCAGTGGAGACCGAGTTGAGTTCTAGGTGAAAGGGAAGTAAATTATGAGTTGTGACATTATCCAATTGCACACATGCAACCACACACACATTGGATGTGCCCATGAGGATTGTGCATTCAAGGCAAGCAGGATTGCATTCATTCAGGGATTGCTATTAGCTAGGATTGCACAGGGGAGGTAGGCTGTCTGGAGACTGTAAATTGAGCAATTGATTTGCCAATTTTGTATGACAGTGTGAGACAATTAGCTCATGTATTGAGAGCTCTTGGATTAGAGCTTTGTATGTAATTGTTTCATGATCAATGATATAATACATAATAGAAGATAGTGATATTTTTAGCTATAAGCTTTCCCCGTGTTGTATCTTAAGGGACAATCCCTCAGTTGTGAAAGGAATCAGTGCTTAAGACATTTTAAAAGTGTGTCACAGAAACATTTTTATCATGAGGTCTTTGTTCTATCCCTCTCGAGACTAGCTTTCTAAAACCCTTAATGATCTGGAGTAAAAAAATATTTCACAATGCCATCCATTGCTGATATCTGAATGAAAAGAAGAACTACAGGGGAAACTCAAAGTAATATGTTGAAAACACACAATCTACCACTTTTAAGTTTCATAGGAAATTCATGGAGAGAGAGGAAACTATAAATAATATGTTGTAATCACATAATCTATTGCTTTAAATTTTCATCAGGAGTTTGTGAAGAGAGGGGAAACTCAAAATAATATTTTATAAACACAGAATCTGTTACTTTTAAGTTCCAGAGAGAATTTGTGAAGGGAGAAGAGATGGAGTGAAGGAGCACAAATTAAGGTTATTTAACTCTTACTCACATATGTAATTAAGAGACCAACTGCTACATTAGTTACCTTCATTCAAAGAAGAAGGGACACAAAATGGCACAAGAAACACGAATCACCATCAACTGTTGCAGGAAACTTACTGCTTCTTTCATTTATCCATCAGAAAAATAAGTACAAAATGTAGTCCCCAAGAGGTCCAGAAATCATACCCCTTTTCTTCCCCCTTTCTCTGTTACTTAAATGCAAATAAAATTAGTTTGTAACTTCTCGAGCTTCTTGAAACTCCTAAACTGCCTAAATTGTTAAACTACTTATTACATTGCAATCGAGGACACCATTGTAGCTTCGATATTAACAAAGAAAACAAAATACACTTGGAATATAATCCTTTTGTTGAGTTTGATTTGTTGTTGATGTGTCTCCTTCTGTTTCAGCAGTGATTTCCTAACAATCTGCATAAACGCATCTCCACCCGACTCTACCCATGCTTTTGCGTTTCGAACACTGTCATCATGTGACTTGCTACCTTACTCTACCTCTTTTGCATGTGCCTGTTGTGTTTAATCTTCTCTTCTCCTTTTCTCTGTGTCGGGTCACTTACCCGAGTCTCTCTTCCCGCGTTAAGACTTTCTTCCCTTGTCATGGCGTTTCAACGGCTTTACGTTATAATCCTCCTTTCTTCCTTCAACACGATTTAACAGAAGAAATTTCTTACCTCTGGATTTGAAAATCTTTGGAGTTCACTTTTGAAACCACATCACAGCTGCTTGCAAATTGTAAATCGGGGATTTTGTTATGAAAGACAGGAGGTAAGTGTTAAACTTTGCGATGTGTGAAGTGTGACAATTGTAATGTGACGTCGCGGGCAGAGGTGGGGCCAATCAAAAATCACAAATCGACAGATTTGTTATGAGAAATGGGAGATAAGTGTTGAAAGTCGCGAAGTGTGATGTGCGACGACCGGAAGGTGACATGGCAAGCAGAGGTGGGGCCAATCGCAAATTGAAAATCAACATATTTGTTATGCGAAATGGAAGGTAAGCTCTCAAACTTACGAAGTGCAAAGTGCAGGGAGGGGGAGGTGACGTGGCAGGGATGGGTCCCATGGATATCGCAAATTGCAAATCACCAGATTTAGTTTATGAGCGTTGGAGGTAAACATTAAAAATTGTGAAGAGAAAAATGCAGGGAGAGGGAGGTGACATGGCACAGATGGATCCCACAGATATCACAAATCACAAATTGGCAGATAGTGGTGGAGGTAAGTGTTAAACTATTCGAAGTGCGAAGTGCGACGGGCGGATGGTGGCATTGCAAACAGAGGTGGGGCCAATCGCAAATTGCAAATCGAAGTATTTGTTATGAGAAATGGAAGGTAAGCTCTAAAATTTGCGAAGTGCAGGGAGAGGGAGGTGACATGGAAAAGAGAGGTGGGCCCGCTCGTAGCCCACATATCACAACCTTTAACACATTCATTAGCAATAACCCTTTAAACTTGCAAAGTGCGATATGAGGTTGCGTCGCATCGCAATATCGCAAGTTTAACCATATTTTAGACTTGTAACCTATACTTAATGCGAAATGTGATATGATCTCCACCATCCATCTCTCCATTTTAGTTCTACGCTTATATCCTGACTGTCTGTTTTTCCCTTTGCACCTCCTCCAAAAATATTAAGTTCCTAAGGGAAAGAAGTCATTTCTCCACCTGTGGGAAATTAGTCTGTTTTTCTCTGTGGTGTAACCCTCCTGAGCTTATCTACTATTCTATCATGCTAGTCTCTCCTGAGCTTGCGAGTTAGCCAAATTTGACCCTTGCTGCATGCTTTTCTTCTTTTCTACTCCTCTGGCTCAGATTGCGCTTCCAATTTTGATGTTGCTTCCCTGACCTTGGTTCCAGTGCACATGTGATGATGAATCCTTGTTGCGCTTGTGTTTATCCTTTTGAGCATATTTCAGGCCTTCTTGACATTCTAACAAGTGTTCCTCAACAAGCTTGAATTGCTCAGGAACTCTCTTGACTTTTAGCTTAGTCAAATTATGCTACAACACCCCACGTAAATTATATGCGTTACATGTTATTGATCTTTCTTCATGATATTATGATTGGAGATTGTGTTTTAACTTCCACAAATATATGTAGAAGAAATTTTGTATTTAACATTCTCATATTGTCAGATCAGGAGAATCTAGGATATACATGCATTTTGTATTAAATTTCTACATTAAATTATAGCCATTCTCTTACTATAACAATAAAACTTATTTATTAATCTAGAGTTACATAATATTATTTATTAATTTAGAAGGTTTAGTAATATTAACCTTTGCATATATAAGAATGAGGAAAAGGTCCCATTGCCCATTTCCAAAAGGAGAATTGGAAAATCAAAATTGATGGCATTAAGTTATGTAATTGTCGCCAAGTAACACTAAAACTTATTTATCAATCTAGAGTTACAGACTATTTATTATTAATTTAGAGTTACAGAGATTAAAACTAGTCTTGAGCCAGAATAGTGGTGGCTAGGATTATAAACTACTTGTCCATGTAATCCTTCTTATTACACTAACTTAATTTGTTCTCTGTCTCTAACATCTTGTACTAAAATCTAACAAAACCTTCATTTATCTTTTTATCTTTTACCTTTTAAAGAAGGCAAAGAACTCAGAAAAATCCTAACAACCCCAGACCATTTTTTTACGGCCAATTTGGATAATTAGGCTACTAACGAGGGTTGAATGCTCATGTAAGTTTGATTCACTCCTCATGGTTACATGTAGATTGATTCGAGAATAAACAATATTTTTCACTTTAAGTACCAAGCTATTTTCTAAGTCATTAATATAAAAAATATATTTTCAGATTGATTATATAAAATAATTTACAAAGAGTTACAGTTGTACACACATTTTTTAGTATAAAAACAAAACTATTTTCATTAATAACACACGTATTAAGTGAGAGGGCTTTATAGAATTTTCGAATGTCGAATGAAAAAATAGACTCATCGAACTTCCATTTCCAATTCTGCCAGAGTACTACTGGACACCCAATTTAAACATCTCCTCACAGATTGCTTCTTCCTTTCAATTTATCATCATTTCAATTTATCAAGCTCTTTTCACCTAGAGTGCATAATCACTTTGTGAAATCTTTATTTTCCAATTATTACTATAATTGTTCTAACAACCTGGGAGGTAGAAGGGGGAGGAGTTATAAATTATCAAATAAACAAAAATTATATATAAATGAGAAGTTAAGTATCATTTATCTAAGTGATAGTAAATACTCTTATTATGAAATACCTATCATCATTTATCAACTGTAAAGATAATTGAGTAAGGCACATACAAGAGTCTATAACTAGTCTATGATCCAGAAGCGAAAGAAGAAATTAAAACTCATTTGAAATAAATATTTTCTTATAATATCATATCAATAATGTGTTGGTTAATATATCTCGATGTCAAATTTCGTTTTGGAATTCAATGATTATTTTTTCAATAAATACAATCTCAGGAGTGTTTGAATCGGTGTTTTGAGGGAAGGAAGGGATCCAACACCATCAATAACCCCTAGGGCACCCAAAATCATGAAGATTGACCATTATAACCATTGGATTTCATCAAAATCATGTCATGTTTCCAATTATTTTATGGGTGAAAATGGTGTCTCCCTATACTATTATTAATGTTACTCAACAACTCGATGAATTAATTTATCTCAAATTAAAATAAATGCTCCATCTCAAGCCTCGATAAGTTTCACTTAGGCTTAATAATTTTCACTTCTAGTGGCTCGAATATCATCATCGTTGTTAAAGTATGTTTCTTCACTTAGCCACTAAAGATTTATTCAATGTTTGCAAATTATTTGAGATGCACGAGTAGAATGTCCTTGTCAATAATTTGAAACTTTTTCTTCTCAACTTGACATTATTGACACTATATGATTCAATAGATGAAAAATGGACGACAAAGTTATGAAAATATAAGATGCAATTCATAGGTGAGACAAAGCTCACATTCAAGAATGCTCACATTTACTCTCACATTTGTGAAGCCACGATAAAAAACATTTATAAAAATACAATATAGTTTAGGAGTTTAAATAGACTACTAAAGAATAGAGTCTAAAACATAATTAAGACATATAATTTAGATGAGGCAATAATAATACATAAGAAACTATAAATAATGTCTATACTAGAATTTTCTCCATTATTATATTAACGACCCCCCTTAATGGACAAATATGTTCTCAACAATGCCTAACACCTAACTGATTTCTAAATACTTCAATCTTTGTTTTTACAAAGGCTTTGTGAAGATATTAGCCACATTTTCATTTGTGTTATAATACATTAGATCAATCTCCTTTGAATGCATGGCTATTGGGTTTCAATGTGCTTTGATCGAGCATGATACACTAGCTTATTTGCTAGTTTGATTGAGTTGTGATGATAATTTTTCATAACCATTGAAATTTTATTTTCTTCTCCCACCTCTTGAATAGTCTAAATCAACTAAACTACTTGACAAGTAGCACTATGCAAGGATTTTCACTCAACTTCAATTGATGACAAAGAAATAGTTGTTTGTTTCTTTTTGCTCCATTACATGATCCAAAATCCAAGGCTAAATGCACATCTTATAGTTGAATTTTTGTCATTAGAAGTTTTGGCCCAATCTGAATAAAACAGCTTGTCAACTAAATATCAAATTATCAATATATTTAATACCAAGTTTAACAGTCCCTTTCATATCTCAAATGAATGTCTTCACTATTTTCCAGTAGCTTTCATGGGGCTTGGTTATGCAATGACTAAGGATGTTGAATGAATATGCTACATTCAGCCCAGTTGTAGTGAGATAGTTTAGAGTTCCCAACAATCGACAATACAATGCACCATCTACCTCTCATGTCCCATCATCACTACATAATTAAAAGTATGCTCTAAATGAATTGATGTTACCTTACATTGATTCATATTGAACCTTTTGAGTAGATCTCTTTTATATTGTCTTTGTGTAACTAGTACGTGACCAACTTCTCTCCATATTTCAAGACCTAAGAAATAATGCAATTTATCATGGTCTTTCATCTCAAAAACATGTCACAAATGTCTTTTAATTTCTTCAATTAGTTATATGCATTGCTTGTTATAGTAAAATCATCAACATATAAGGAAATAAAAGCAAAATTCCCCTTTTGATCTTCCTTGATACACAAGTTAGGATCACTCTTACTTTTCTTAAAACCTTTCTAAAGAAAGGAGGACTCAATCCTTACATATCAAGATCTTGGTCCCTGTTTCATTTCATATAAGAATTTCTTTAGTTTGCAAACAAGATGCTCTTGACCCTTAATTCAGGATTCAAAAAAGCATATTTGACATCTAACCAATGTAGTTTCCAATTATGTTTTGTAGTTAAATTAATCATTAATTTAATTTTTTTTAGCTTAGATATATGTGCAAAGGTATACTCATAATCAATTCCCTCTTTCTATGACTATCCATTTCCAACCAGTTTTTTTTTATATCCATCTATACTAACATTAACATAAATTTTGGATTGAACAACCATTTTCAATGTATGAGAACGTTATTTTTACGAAATTTAGCTAATTCCCATATATAATTTTACATTATGGACTCATATTCGTCGTTTATTGCATCTCTCCATTCCTTATGTTATTGATCTTGTTCAAAATTCAAAGGTTCTATGACATGTATTACTTCAGTCATCAAGGCATAGTCTTTATACATTAAAAGAAGTTAAGTTTGACGTGATGACCTCATTGAAACTTGATTGATATCACCTCCTCTTGGTGTGATTTTGTTGCTTGAAATATCCATGTTCTTGTATTATTCCTACTATTTTTGTGCTCATTTATCATCTGATACTTTAACATTGTCATCATAATAATAAGGCATATTCCATGTATCACAATTTTCCACTTTATGGCCTTCATAAACATGCTCATGAAATAACACATCTCTACTTACAACTATTTATGTTTGCAAGGATCAAATATCTCATATGCTTTGTGATCAGTATTGTAATCAATAAAAATCCATGAGATTTCTTTTGCATAGATTTTTCTCTTATATTTTTTAGGAACATGAGAAAATAATTTACTTTCAGATAGTCTTAAATGACTTATTGGTTGGTTTATAGCCATAAAGAGAATTAAAATTATATTTATGGTCTTAAATTTTAGTTGGACTCTTATTTTCCAAATAAACACTAGTACTAATAGCTTCAACTCAAAAATCATTTGTAGGATTTTTAATATTTATCATGCTTTGTGGAGATTCCACTAAGGTTTTGTTCTTTCTTTCATCAACTTTATATAGTTGTGGAGGATGTGGAACTATGAACTATTGCACATTTCATAGGTTTTACAATACTTGGTGAATGCACTTGATGTATATTTTCTCCCTTAATCTAATCAGAGGATCTTGATGTATTTACATGTTTGTTCCTTATCCATATTTTTAAATTGTTTGAAGCATTCAAATACATTGATTTTCTTTAGCATAAAACAAACACATATATATTTTGTGTAGTTGTCAATAAAGATAAAGAAATAGTATGCTCCTCCATGTGATTTTTCTTGCATAGGACCACACACATATGTATGGACAAGTTTAAGAATGTATTTTTTTTGTTATATATATCGATCGATAATTCTTCCTTATATAGCTTCCCTAACACACACCCTTCACATTTAGTATGCTAATTTTCAAGCAATGGAAGTCCCTCGCCATTTCTTGTTTTTGAAATAGTAAAAAATCGTGATAGCAAAGGTGTGACCATACCTTTGGTTCTATAGATCTTTTGTTTTCAAGGTTGTAGCTTACAACACTTGACTTGCTCATCACTTCAATCCTATATAAGTATCCAACTTAGACTAATGTTCTAATAACATTGTAATGATCCCACATATATATTTTACCACGATTTATAAATTCTACCTTCAAACCTTGATTTATTATGGTAGAAACTAAGATTAATTTCTTCTTAATACTAAGCATATACATCACATTTTGAATATGGTTAATACATCTACTCAGTAATGTCATGGATACATCACCATATCCTTTAATTTGATGTGAGAAATGAACTCCGTGATATATTTCAACACCATTATTTGTTTCATGATAATTTTCAAACCAATTCTTATTACAAGATATATGTATGGACTCTGGAGACAGCAAAATAAATAAACCATGCATTTGAGTCATCTATTTCAATGGATAATGAGGCATATGAAATAAATAATCTAAGATTAATGAAGCCATGATTCATTGTTTCTCCTCTTGATCCAGGTGAATATTGGTGGTCACCCGCCTATTCCACTTGGGGCCCCACCATTGTCTCTTTCAGTTTTTTTTCAGTTTCGGCACAACTTACTAATTTTAGCAGTTTTTTGGGTCCTGAACTTCTGGAGCCATTTTGAGGCCCTAAACGACATTTTTTGGGAAAACGGAGAGCAACATAGGTTGATGGATCGATGTTGCTCGTTCAAAATTTGTATTCCTCAGATAGATCTTTCTAACGAGGTATGGTATGCGTCAAACGAAGATTGTATGCCAAAGTTACGCCCCTGGGAAGTTGAAACACCAATTTACCCAAACGAGGCCCATAGTTTTGGCGCTTCATCTCCTAGGGTTAGGGTTTTGGCTATTTAGGATTTCCCATTGTTTATAAATAATAAATAGGCCCTCGAGCCTCATTGTAACTCAGTTCAGAGGCCTATAGTTGCCACATAGATAGCTACCAGTGCCCTAGCTAGTTTTATTTCCATTCTGTCTATAAGCAAAATTTAGTTCTTTGATATTAATGAAATGAAGTTTTATTTCTGTTGCATCTTTGTATTTATGGTTATGTGTTTATTCTATTGCGTTCCTGTATAAATCCAGATCAGTGGTATCAGAGGGGTCTGCTTTTTCTTGATCTTTCTTTGCATGTCCCTGATGAGGTTGGGGTATAAGGAGTTAAGGCTTGATCTGGTGGAGCCTTTGCAAGATTAGCCTCGCAAACCCTGACAGACGCCCATGGGGGATGAAAAGAAAGATCAAGGAGCAGGATATCCTATCAAAATATTGCTCGAGGAGGCCCTCGAAAAACAAAGGAATGCGATGATGGATAACTTTGCCTAGATCCTTCAACGGCAGCCCACCGACGGCGCATCTGCATCTAGAAACCACTCTGGAGGTGCGACTCCTTTTAAGGTACAAGTAAATTTTGACATTCCCATATTTGAGGTTCAGATAGATGTAGATGCCATAGAAAGAAGGTTGAATCTATTAGAAGTATATTTCTCGTTTCATGACTTTTTCGACAGGGAGAAGATTATTTTTGCACTCCTCAAAGCTGCCCCCCATGTCAAGGACTGGTGGGAAACCCTCTATGAGAAAAGGGACGAGACAAAACCCTCTCTATTATCGACCGTACCCACTTGGAATTCTTTCCGAGACGCCATCAAGGAACAATACTATCTCGTGGGGAGCTATGAGGACAAGTACATACAATGGACCACACTGCAATAACAAAGGGATCAAGATGTGCATGAGCTAACGAATCTGTTCTATACCCTGCACACCAAGTTGGGTATCAGATATTCAGAGAAACATCTGGTGCTAAAGTATCGCATTTGTCTGCATAGATACATTCAGGAGTAAATGGGGTTCCTCTACATATCCTCGCTTGGTATGGCATACCGGTATGCTGCCAAGATTGAGCAGAAATTGAAACAGAAGAAGCAAGACTTTGGATCTGCGAATCAAAAGCAAGAGAAGGGTGCTCCCAAACCATAGAACAAAGAACAGAGCCAAGGCATGGCAACTCAAGACAACCTGTCGAAGCCACAAGAAAAGAACAACACCACAAATCCAAAGAAGGACACAGAAAAGTGGTGTGAGTTCCAAAAGAGCTCCACTCACAACACAAGTGAGTGTCGGACCAAGCAGTCGCTGGTGGCCGAGATGAGGGCTTCTGAGTCAGATGCATGCTCCGACTCTGAATCAGAACCTGACAAGGGGAATGAAAAAGGGAAACAGATTATTGATGTGGAGCCCAATGCCACTATTGCCACTACGAAGATCCAGAAGGAGGAACTGGAAGATCCAGAGGATGAGGAACGTCTCTTCCACTCCCAGATGTGGGTAAAGGGGTCCCTGGTACAGTTGATTGTCGATAATGGGAGCCAAAAGAACCTGATTTCAGTAGACACTGTGAAGCGGTTGGGCTTGTCAACCACAGCTCACCCACATCCATACAACATCGAGTGGCTTCACCAAGGACGAGATCTCCACGTCAGCCAGCAGTGCCGCCTTCCATATAGCATCAAACCCTTCACGGATGAGGTATTATATGACGTTGCTCTTATTGATGTTTCTGATGTATTACTAGGACAACCATACTTGTGGAAGTGTCATGCTATGTATGAGTCTTAGCCTCACGTTGTTATTGTTACTTTGGGAAATAAGTTGTATAGGATACCAGAGGTACCACCTCCTACTGCTATCTCTTTGGTTACTGCAAAAAAATGTAGTAAGCTCATTTCCCAAACCCGGAAATTCATTTTCTTGATGATCTGCCCCCAGGGAAAGAAGAATACTGTGGCCACAACCTCCCGACAAGGCTCCTCTGCACGAAAACAACAAATGGATAAGGTTGTGGAGGAATACGGGGACATCTTCACCTCACCCATAGGGGTTCCTTTGCACTGTCAGGTCAAGCACCGAATGATCTGACCCCAGGTGTGCCGCTACCCAATGGACCAATTTATCAGCGCTCTGTTCTGGAGAACGATGAAATCAAGAGGCAGATTCAGGAGCTGCTACAGAAAGGTCACATCCGACCAATTTCATCGCCCTGTGGGAGCCCGATAGTGTTGTTATAGAAGAAGGATGGGACATGGAGACTTTGTAATTGACTATCAGACGTTGAACAAGATCACTGTCTGGAATAGGTACCCGATCCCGTGGATTGATGACCTTCTGGACCAACTCAAAGGTGCAAAATATTTCAACAAGATCAAATTGAAGTCTGGGTATCACCAGGTACCAATTGAACCCTCCGATGTGTGGAAGACTGCCTTCAAAGCCAAGGAAGGCCTTTTCGAATGGCTGGTCGTGCCTTTCGGGTTGACGAATGCTCCCGCAATCTTCATGAGGATGATGGATGACATCTTGTGGCCATTGACCAACTCATTTGTAGTGGTGTACTTGGATGAAATTCTAATCTTCAGCAAGACTTGGGAAGAGCACCTTCACCACATCCGACAAGTCCTCCAAACACTACAGCAACACAAGTTGTGTGCCAATTTGGAGAAGTGCACTTTTGGCATGACCCAGGTTCAATATCTGGGATACATTATTGATGAAAGGGGGATGCATGTGGATCCAACCAAGATCCAATTCATTCGGGATTGGCCAGCCCCAACCACTATAACAGAGCTTCGCAGCTTTCCGGGTCTTGCTAATTTCTACCATAGGTTCATGTTGGGATTCTCTCATATCACTTGGCCCTTGAGTCAAGTCACTAAGGGAGGAGCGAGAGAAAAATTCTTTTGGTCGGGACCTCAACATAAGGCGTTCATAGAATTGAAAAATCACCTTTGTTCTGCCCCCGTGCTCACATTACCAGACTTGCAACAGCCATTTGAGATCGAGACAAATGCCTCTGACTATGCTATTGGGGCAGTTCTTACTCAACAGGGACATCCAGTGGCATATCACAATCAGACATTGTCTGACACTATTTGCAAGTATCCCAATTATGACAAAGAAATGTATTCCATTGTGCAAGTTTGTCGACAATGGAAACATTACATTTTGGCGAAGGAAACAATCATCCACACAGACCATCGACCCTTGAAGTTCATACAAACACAAGGGAAGTTGCAAAATGATCACCATCAGAAGTGGTCCACATATCTGCAACAGTTTCATTTGAACATCAAGTACAAGAAGGGTAGCACCAATAATGTTGCAGAATACCTCAGTCGACCACCGATCATGGCACTCACCACCATTCTCAACTCTTGTGGGCACGAGACTTCTGACTGGCTGCTTCTCTACGAGAGCGACCCAGAATTCGACCACACTTACAAGGCACTCTAAGGGGGTACACAAGTTCCAAATTTTCACCTCCAAGATGCACTTTTATGTCACCTGGGACAACTTTTTGTTCCTTCAAGCGAGCGTGCCAAGATGATATGGGAAGCACACTACAGTCGAGTCACTGGGCATTTCGGGGTCCAGAAAATAGTAGCTATACTGCAGAAGTATTTCTATTGGTCGAACCTTCGAAAGGATGTCGAGAAGCACATCAAATCCTGCACTGCCTATGCCATTTCCAAACCGACCATCAAGAAGCAAGGCCTATATACTCTACTACCTACCCCTAGTCGACCTTGGGAATCCATCTCCATGGATTACATGTCGGGCTTGCCTTCTACTAAGCATGGAAATGACTGTTTTTTCGTGGTCGTCGACAGATTCTCGAAGATGGCCATTATGGCGGCCTGCAAGAAGAATATCACAGCAGAAGCCACTGCTAAAATCTTCTTTAAACGAGTGTGGGTACACTTTGGGATCCCATAGTCTATCATATTAGATCGGGATATTGAGTTTTCGGCTGTTTTTCCGACCTGCAGTCGATACTGGGCCACCAAGCTCACCAAGTCCACAGCTTTCCATCCCCAAATAGATGGCCAAACAGAGGTCGTCAACAGAATGATTGTACACATTATGTGCATGTACAATTCAAATCATCCATGCACATGGGACGAGAGCCTCCCCTATGTACAACATAGTTATAATCGGGCTCTCCACGGTTCAATCGGACATAGCCCCTTTCAGGTGGGCTTGGGATTCCGGCCACTGTCCCACATTGACATAGCCATGCCATTTGCGACTACTCAGGAAAATTCGGCTCATGTCCAGTCTGAAGCTAACAAAGCGAACATCTTCATCGAGTGCATTCAGCACATCCGCCAATAGGTTCATGACATATTGGACAGATCCAATGCTAAGTACAAGCAATGACATGATCAACATTGGGTTTCACACAACTTCCAGGTGGGCAACAAAGTGTGGCTACATTTGCATAAGGAGCATCTCACTGGACCCCACTGCAAGCTTCGCCCGCTCTGATATGGGTCGTACACCGTCACAAAGGTTGTAGGGAAAAATGCCTTTGAGCTCGGTATTCCACCATTCCTTGGTCTGCACCCAGTATTCAATGTGGACCGACTTCATCCCTACTTCTCACCTCTACTGGACACCTCTAACAATGGAGAACAACTCACACCAACAAAGTAAAACTCAGAATACATGGGCAGAATACCTAAAATTGTATCATGGACATGGGCTTCAAGAACACTTGCCAACGAAGAAGATCAAGCTGTATCGGGTTGTCAAAGTGGCCAACTCACGAGGAAAGTGGTTCACCGAGGACCAAGTTAATGAAAATTTCCGATTCTTAGGAGGGAACACGCAATGGGGACCATTGCTTCCCTAGAGAGGAATGATCAGGTGGATATTGGTGGTCTCGCGCATTCACTTGGGCCCCTGTGTCTGCTCGTTTTTCAGTTTCGGCTAACTTACTATTTTTCGGTTTCGGTCTGAACCAGAACCATTTGAGGCCCTAAACGACGTTTTTTGGGAAAACGAAGAGGAACATGTGTCCATGGACCAATGTTGCTCGTTCAAAATTTGTATTCCTCGGATAGATCTTTCTAACGAGGTATGGTACGCGTCAAACGGAGATCGTATGCCAAAGTTACACCCCTGGGAAGTTGAAACACCAATTTACCCAAACGGGGCCCATAGTTTTGGCACTTCATCTCCTAGGGTTAGGGTTTTGGCTGTTTAGGATTTCCCATTATTTCTAAATAATAAATAGGCCCTCGAGCCTCATTTTAACTCAGTTCAGAGGCCTGTAGCCGCCACATCTCTTCTCAGAGATAGCTACCAGTGCCCTAGCTAGTTTTATTTCCATTCTGTCTGTAATCAATTTTCAGTTCTTTGATATTAATGAAATGAAGTGTTATTTCCGCTGCATATTTGTATTTATGGTTATTTGTTTATTCTATTGCGTTCCTACATAAATCCGGATCACCTCTATTAATAAAATTACCAATATGTCGTATGCTTTTACATTGGCACCCATGTTGCCTCCTTGTAAAGAAAACTCTAGCACAATGTCCAAAATTGCCAAAATAAGAACATGCATCATTCGTTCTATCATTAGTATCAAAATTTGGTGGTGTTAAATATTGTGGCTTTATATATGGTAGCTTTACATGTAGTGGTTTTCCTCCCATATTGCATTCCCATGGCTATCCTCTAGAAAAAATTTCCCTCTCACCATCAATGCCAAGTATGAATTATAATACTTTCAATTAAGTTTTTTCCATTTTTCTTCCTCTTGAAAAATAATATATGTGAGTTCATTAAATGTAGTATTTGCTTCTTAGGCTGCAAGATCTGTGATAACCCTTTAATATTTTTTCAATGTACCACCCAATGTTATAGTTATCAGAGTTGTGCTAGAGACCCTTTCACCAATATTACCTAGTTTATCTTTGAAATATTTAATTCTAGAAATAAAATTATTTACACTCTCATTCTCCTCCATTTTCATTGAAATCAATTTATATTTTAAGAGCAAGACTTAATTTGTATTGGTTATTTCATACAAACCTTTAAAGGTATCCCAAGTCTCCTTGAACAACTTGTATTGTTTGATATGCAGAATAATATTATCCTTCACTAAAATTCTCAAAGACACTTTTGTTTTCTTTCACACCTGATGCAGGGGCATTAGGCTCAAAAGTTACTTGTACATAAAGTAGACATAGGGGGTCCCATGTTCTTAAATATTCTTGTAAATATTAATATTTTGAATTTTTGGTAGGAAATTGTAATTATCCTCAAGTCATTTTGAGAACATGAGAAGTTGGTGGAGATAGGAATACGAAGAGTAAGTTTAGGATTAATTCAGTTATTGAGTCTAGATTTAGGAATTGGAATACTAAGATTTGTTGAACTGTCTGGAGACCTGAACTGATTCAGGTCATCCTTGTGGTATAAATTTAACCCTGAAGAGTCTAAATAGGAGAGGACAGAGAGAGAGAGAGAGAGAGAGAGAGAGAGAGAGAGATTTGGAGAGGTAGAGAACCTCTTCAGTGACAGAATAGGAGGATAATGGCCATCGAATTGAATATCTGGCCTGTCATGAATTGTAAGAATTAGCTGATATTTATCACATGTATATGTATGTATATATATATACCTGTTTATGAAGAATTTTTTATGAGTTACATGTGTGACTCTATGTCTTCTTGGTCGAATTGTATGAGGAAATTATCTCAGTGTAACTGTGCAATTGTTGGTCTAATTCTATGTGAAGAATGCATGTATCTCCGTGAGCTGGGTGTAATTAAGACTCTATGATTTATTTAAGAGTCTGTCTACGCGATTAGTGATGAGAATGTGTGGTAAATCCCTGTGTTAAGACCACTGGAAATATATGGATTCATCCCAAGGAGCAGTTGTATAATCCATGTGAGGAGCCATGCCAAGGGATTGATTAGTTGTGAGTCTCGGTGTTAACTGCGTGATAGAACCCCGTGTTAAGTGCCGTGACAGTAGACTGTGTGTCATTGAGCAGCGACATGAGAACGTTATGGTCGACAGTTATGCATAAGTGAAACCCCCGTTACAATAATAGGCCCGTTCTGTTGTGAATGGAAAGTGTTGTCCCAAGAATCAACTGTCGAGCAAATAATAGAATCCGTGTTAACCCTGGCGGAACCCGAGCAAAAGGAGTGGAACCTGAGCACAACGGAGTAGAGAGGAACTTGGAGCGTCGAAAGAGCGGAACCGTGACCAAGATGAACAGTAATGGCGGGTTGGAGCGAACCGGTGGGTTTCATCGCACCACCTTCCGTCGGGCAAGTGGTTTTCTCCATTCGTGAGCGATTCCATAGAAAGATCAACGCGTGTCCCTGAATGAATTTGGAAAACCGCCTTCCACTACGCGCCATCGCGCGTTATTGTTCGTGCAAGTTGCCCGAGCGATATCCATCGGATCGTAAGGAGTGGGGCGATACAATAAAAACCGTTGGATGGTGCATGGATTTATCGAAGGTACGATTCGGCTGTGTTGACCCCACGTTGGCAATGCGTTTTATGTGTGGGCCCAAATCAAAGATAAATTAAGGTTTACGAGTTAATAAGGTATGTGAAAATCGTTACATTGGCAAAGATAAATATAGTTGTAAAGTTAGCGCCATATGAAATATATGTGGTGTTAACCATATCGTGATGTTAGAACGGAGGCCGAGACCATATATTGATATAACATTATATGCGAGTCGGGTGACATCGTATGAAATATGTGAACGGAGTTTAATATATGTACATGTCGAGGGTCAATTAATATGGTTATAATAGCCCAAAGTATTATGCTGCGTATAATGGTTGTATATGTGCAGTTGGCGCATATGTATACATAATGGACTGTCGGGCTATAGCTATAGAGGAATGTTGAATTAATATCTCAATTCTCTGAATTGAGATATTAAAATAGCCCAGACTTATTTGTTTGAATTTGCCAGCGTAGATTAAGAGAAGTGTGAGATTGTCGGATGTGAAGTTGATTGGGCATGAAAATTTGGATGCACTTACACAGAGATTGAGGTTGGGACCAAAGGTAAACCGGGGCTAGGGGTGGGCCCCGCTGTCAAGTGGTATCAGAGCTAGAATTTAGTTATCTCGCTGAAAATTTTGTTTTGGAAATGCACATGTATTGAACAGGAAAGAAAAGTTGAAGTCTGTTTAACAAAAGACTACAGATTTGGAAGCCTGACATGCAGCAAACATATTTAAAGTGAACAGGATTGTGGAGTGAGTGGAGGACAGGATCATGATCTTTCAGGTAATTAACTTTAATCTGATTTGAAATTATAGTTTCAGAATTATGGTTACTGAAAATTGAAGACAGAGTTTAATAGTGAAGGTAGTGAGCCTGGTATTCAGCTAGAGGCTGGATAAGGAGGACATTTGTAGTGTTCTCAAGAGAAGTGAGAAGTGTTAACTCTGGTTGAAGGATTTTTTGTAGAAGTCAGAGTGCAGACAATTGAAGACATCTCAGCAGAAGTAGATCACAACTTTGAGAGCAGTGATAAAAGAATCCAGTAAGGGATTCTGAGTGCAGAAAGAGTGCGGCAGAACCTGGAAGATTCCCAACAGAGGTTGGATGAGCAGAGAGCAGAGGTGTTCTTGAGAGAAGTTGTAGAGTGAAGCCTAGAAGGTTCTTGCAGAGAAGGGGACCAGTACTTGCCAAAAGCCGGAGCTCAGGAGAGAAGCTTGGTGAGGTAAGTTGCAACAAGCGAGCTTGTTGTTGCAGAGGCTTAGTGCAGCTTGTGAGTGAAGAACTCCTAGAGAATAAAATGGCTACTAAGAGCCATAGTAGAGACTGCAGATATTGCAGAGGTTCTGGGAGAAGGCACAGCAGAAGAGTGAGTGAAGATGCCAAAGCAAATGACATGAGGAAGAGACTCACAGATGAAGAATATTGGAAGGAACTTGTTGAAATCAGGGAAGAGTTCAATAGATTGAAACTGAGGATAGAAGAAATCCAGAGAGTTGGTTGGCTCATGAGGAAGAGTGTGAAATGACAACCATTACAGAAGAGGTTGAGGAAAAAGAAGATTTCCCTGTTGAGAGAATAACTCAGAGCAGCTGAGTTGAAAGAAGAAATTTCTGCTTGTGAAGCAGAACAGAGCACAGATGAAGAGTGGAGACCTGCATGAGATCTTGTGAGACATAGTGAAGACTTGAGGAATTCCTGAGTTATTAGACAAGTCTAGATGATGTGAGGGCTTGTGTTCTTGAGTTTGACAAATGTGAGGTGATGACAGACTACACAGAGGAAGAAGAACCCAGAGTTCTTGAGGCAAGAATGGAAATTGAAGATTCCATGTGCAGACCTATTCAAAAGGAAGTGCTTGAGGAAGCAACCAAGACTAAAGAATCTTGTGATTTGAAAACTAAAAAGTTGTGTGTGTTTTCAGGTACACCACTGGAAGATGAACAAGCTTCAGAGTTTGTTGATGAGGAGAAGACATTGAATCTGGAATCTGTTCAGATCAAGGCCGAGGTAGTGAGACCTCAGGGAGAGATGGAGACAGAAGGATCAAATGAAGACATCTAGCAGAATGTTGAAGCTGAGAGAGAAGGGCCAACAGAGGATTGGTCAAGAACAAGCAGAGGCATAAAAGGCTGTGTAAGGTTCCCGAAATCTACTCCTATTGAAGTTGTTGAGTTATATAGGAGGTTGGATTCTCATAGAAGATAATTGGAAAAGCAGAGGACCTATGCACTGAATGCGTTGCTGGGAAAGCAAGGCAGGAAGATCTTCATGGATGGAGTTCATGAAGCAGATGATGGAAGAAAAGTGAGGCTAGCTGACAGTCTCATGAAGGATGCAGATCAGCATGCTGAGGTGCTGACAGAAGGTTTGGAAAGGATTTCTGCACAACATACTAATGTGTTGTCAGAGGAAAAAGAGGCATTGAAGCATTGGAACTTTACTGCTGATGATCCATGTGTAGAGAAAGATGATGAAGAATTTCTGGGCCTTGAACCAGACTTAGAATTGCCGGGAGAAGAATTGTTGAATAGGTCATCAATTGAGACCATTGGGTCTCATGGTTTTCACACTGACAGTTTGTTTATAGGTACAGGTGATGCAAAAGACAATTCATCCTTTGAAATTGTCTTGAGAGAAGAAAAAATGTTGCTGAAGGAGGATGAGACAACCATGTCTCATATACAGGGAATTATCAATGTTATTGACAGAAAAGAGTTGGCTAGTTGGGTAGGCCAAAGCCAGCCTGAAGAGAAGATTTTAAAAGCTGCTGAAGTGAGGAAGAATCAACATTCCATGCTGATAGAATATGAGAAAGAAAAGCTCTGAGAACTAGATTGGATTTCCAGAATCCATCAAGAGGATGAGAGGTAGTTGTTGAAGATTGCCCAAGAGGAAGGAAAAGATGTTGAAGCTAACTTCCAGCATGTTGAAGATATAAAACAAACACAGGAGAAATGGCTGAACTATTTGCTGAGAGCATTTGAAGAAGAGAAAGGGATTGTAGACCCTGGAGCAAGGATTCCTGAAGCTGTGAAGAAGAGAGGAATAGATACTAGCTTGAAGAATCAATTTCTGTTTACTAGTATAATGGATGAGTATGTCACTGCTGGTAGGAAATTAAATGGTGAATTTTTTTCTGAGAGTGAATTTGTAGATGATCAACAAAAGAAAGGTGTTGCAGAGGGAAATATCCTAAGGGATATTCAGGTTGGTTGCGCAGAGGCAACATTGGCTGCAACAACACCCATGGTGGCAGCAGATGCAACATGGAGGATGACACTCGCAGAAGTAGTAAACATATTGATAGCATGTGAGATTGGAAGTAGCAGCAAAGGGAAAGATAGTTTCCAGCTAGAGGATAAGCTGGACATGGAGATTGAGTACATCAGAAGACTGATGATGAGAGTGACTCAGGAGCAGCAGACAGCAGTAGGAAAGCAGGAGAAAGACAATGGCAGATTATGAAAGCATAGCTAGGGGCAGATTATAGAACAAAGTCTGGAAGCCTGAGAAGGTCAGTTGAAGAATGATGCAGGTGATGGACAACAGCAAAACCAAGTATGGGATCCTGGAGGCAGAGACGAAGAGCACATGATCAGGAGACCATGAAAAATTTGAAGCTTGGGAGTTTGATGCAGGGGCATTAGGCTCAAAAGTTACTTGTACATAAAGTAGACATAGGGGGTCCCATGTTCTTAAATATTCTAGTAAATATTAATATTTTGAATGTTTTGGTAGGAAATTGTAATTATCCTCAAGTCATTTTGAGAACATGAGAATTTGGTGGAGATAGGAATACGAAGAGTTAGTTTAGGATTAATTCATTTATTGAGTCTAGATTCAGGAATTGGAATACTAAGAGTTGCTGAACTATCTGGAGACCTGAACCGATTCAGGTCATCCTTGTGGTATAAATGTAGCCCTGAAGAGTCTAAATAGGAGAGGACAGAGAGAGAGAGAGAGTTGGAGAGGTAGAGAACCTCTTCAGCGACAGAATAGGAGGATAATGACCACTAAATTGAATATCTGGCCTGTCATGAATTGTAAGAATTAGCTGAGATTTATCACCTGTATATTTATGTATATATATATACCTATTTATGAAGAATTTTTTATGAGTTACATGTGTGACTATATGTCTTCTTGGTCGAATTGTATGAGGAAATTATCTCAGTGTAACTGTGCAATTGTTGGTCTAATTCTATGTGAAGAATGCCTGTATCTCCGTGAGCTGGGTGTAATTAAGACTCTATGATTTATTTAAGAGTCTGTCTACGCGATCAGTGATGAGAATGTGTGGTAAATCCCTGTGTTAAGACCACTCGCAATATATGGATTCATCCCAAGGAGCAGTTGTATAATCCATGTGAAGAGCCATGCCGAGGGATTGATTAGTTGTGAGTCTCGGTGTTAATTGCGTGATAGAACCTCATGTTAAGTGTCGTGATAGTAGACTGTGTGTCATTGAGCAGCGACATGAGAACGTTATGGTCGAGAGTTATGCATAAGTGAAGCCCCCATTACAAGAATAGGCTCGTTCTGTTGTGAACGGAGAGTGTTGTCCCAAGAATCAACCGTCGAGCGAATAATAGAATCCGTGTTAACCCTGGTGGAACCCGAGCAAAAAGAGTGGAACCTGAGTGCAATGGACTAGAGCGGAACTTGGAGCGTGGAAAGAGTGGAACCATGACCGAGATGAACAGTAACGGCGGGTTGGAGCGAACCAGTGGGTTTCATCGCACCACCTTCCGTCGGGCAAGCGGTTTTCTCCATTCGCGAGTGATTCCATAGAAAGATCGACGCGTGTCCCTGAATGAATTTGGAAAACTACCTTCCACTACGCGCCATCGTGCATTATTGTTTGTGCAAGTTGCCTGAGCGATATCCGTCGGATCGTAAGGAGTGGGGCGATGCAATAACAACCGTTGGATGGCACGTGGATTTATCAAAGGTACGATTCGGCTGTGTTGACCCCACGTTGGCAATGTGTTGTATGTGTGGGCCCAAATCAAAGATAAATTAAGGTCTACGAGTTAATCAGGTATGTGCAAATCGTTACATTGGCAAAGATAAATACAGTTGTAAAGTTAGCGCCATATGAAATATATGTGGTGTTAACCATATCGTGATGTTAGAATGGAGGCCGAGACCGTATATTGATATAACATTATATGCGAGTCGGGTGACATCGTATGAAATATGTGAACGAAGTTTAATATATGTACATGCCGAGGGTAAATTAATATGGTTCTAATAGCCCAAAGTATTATGCCGCGTATAATGGTTGTATATGCACAGTTGGCGCATATGTATACGTAATAGAGTATCGGGCTATAGCTATAGAGGAATGTTGAATTAATATCTCAAATCTCTGAATTGAGATATTAAAATAGCCTAGACTTATTTGTTTGAATTTTCCAGCGTAGATTAAGAGAAGTGTGAGATTGCCAGATGTGAAGTTGATTGGGCATGAAAAATTGGATGCACTTACACACAGATTGAGGTTGGGACCAAAGGTAAACCGGGGCTAAGGGTGGGCCCCGCTGTCAACACCACTCCTTATCCTAAACTCGGTTCGCAGTGGCTACAAGTTTGTCTTCTTATTGAATTACAATGGGTCAAACATTTTCCCTTTCCATTAGGGTGTGAAGCTTGAACTTACAATTCACATAATTTGATCCATCTAACTTGTTTGATTTATTTAAATAGGATTTTGCAAAAGGATTAGCCATTTTACTAAGCACTAATTAAAAAAATATATATCTTACAACAACAAAACCTTTGCAAGTGTCCCTTGATAGAAACTCGTGATGATTACAACTCTTTTAGCTTCTATTAATAGTTCTTTCCTACAACCTACGTGTACCAACATTTTGCCACACACAAAGGTTGATGAACCATGTGGTCATAAGAACTCTCTTCATATAACAACTCATCCCATGTTAGTGGGGTAGCCATTGATTACCTCAACACTTGCAAACGAATGCTCCCATTCATTTTTTTCCACAATCCCCCTCACTTTTACAACTTTACAAGGACTTCTGCACACAAAAACACAAATTTGTCCATGTCGCAGATCTACTCACACTCAACTCCACATAGTCAAATCTTACTCAACACTCAACACACATAACAATCATGCCTCGCAGTCAACACATTAAATCCTTCACTATTCACTTGTTGGTCACACCATTCTTTACATAGCGGCTTAGGCCTAGAAACCACACTAGTCTTTCTATATTTGTGCCCAATAACCATACTAATCTTGAGGAATGCAATAGTTTCAATACACAACATTCTTCCTTTCTCACAACTCCACATCCTCCAATAAGTTAAGACTCAACTACCTTGAGCTCTAACCTAAATTTTAATACCAAGACATAAAATGGAAGACACGGTTACAATGAAAATGTAAGATGCAACTCATAAATAAGTTAGCGGTCACACTCACACTTATTCTCACATTTATGGAACCAGATTTAAATACATTTATAAAGACAAAATATAATTTAAGAGTTTAAACAAGCTTAGATAAGATCTAAAACCTAATTAAGACCAACAATTTTAACTATAACAAAGTTCAAATAATATCAATTCTAATTTTTTCTCCATGATTCTCCTAACCTGAATCACTTCAAAACATAACCGTAACCCCATATGGCATGGATGCTATTTTAAGATTGACCCCCAAAGTTTCCATCACTACACATTCTACCTCTCTTAGCACGGTAAAATATTTAGTGTTTGTCATTAACCTTTTTAATTTCAAACAAAACTAAAAACTAAACTCAATTTGATCCAAGTATAGCCTTACACCCTTTGCACATAACCGGAAGATAACCCGGTTTAGACATACGGGCGTACTTACTGGAACCATGCAAACACGAAGTAGAAAATTGTCATGAAAGAAATATGTGATCATGAACATTTTATGAATTTTGAACACTTCTTTTTTAGTTAAAGTTTAGTGCGTGGAAACATGAAGATGGACGTTCCGTGTCTATGATTCACTGGTTCTGAAACAATGAAAAGTAAAGAAATAGATGGATCATAAGTAATAAGTTAGGATAGCAACTAAAATAGTTGAAATAGAGAATGGGATAGAAACCCGGCCATAATTTAAATATAATTATCTTTTTATTAGGAAGAATTTTAAATTTATTATAAATTATTAAATATAATTATAAAAGATATAACATTTCAGATGATGAACGCTGCAAACATTATATCTATATAGTATTAATGAAATAAAAAATATAATATCCCTCACATGCATTGCCCTTACAACCAGGTGTACATGACTCTTTATTTCGAATACTGAAAGAACTCAAATAATATAATTTCACATACATATCCTTGGAGCTTGGGAGAATTCCATAATACTTGTAATAACAAGAATTTCCATCACACATAAGCCAATTAACAAGGGCAAAGGAGAAGGACAAAGGAGAAGTCGCATGCAACAAAATTAGAACTTGATTATTACAATCTATGTTGCGTTCTTAGATTTTCATATTAGATACGATATAAGTGGTTGCTTTCAATGCTTACGTTCTTTTTAAAAGAAAAGCCGGAAGGAATTCCTTTTAATATTTAAAAAAAAAAAGATTGACTAAAGATTCATATGATTTTGAATTTGGTTTGGTCAAATATATGAAAAATAACACATTTTCTAAAACATTCTGAATTTGAATTTCATTTGATAAATAGATCAAAAATAAAAACTAAATTTAAATTAACTTGAGCTTTCAAACTAAATAAAATCCAAGCACAACAAAAGATCAATTATCTCATGGTAATCAAATTAAGCCCCATAGAAAAACACACTTGAGTTCTGTTTTCTACTTATAAAAATTATTATCAGAGATGAGATGCATTCTTTACCTATTAAGTTAACCCCTAGCACACCAAAAGATCAATTATTTCTTGGTAATTAAGTTAAACCTAGGAAACACACATATGAAGAGAGTTCTATTGAGAAAGGATTTTCGGAAAGGAGATGAATAAAAAAATTTAAAATTATTAATCACTAATTTAATATATTATTATTTTTATATGTAAAATATTTTTATAAAATTATTATTTTGTGTTAATTTTGTTCAGGGATTAGTTGTTCCTTCTCATCATTAGGCACACAATTAACAATATAGTTTGAAATTTCTAACACCTATCTATCTAACTAATTATATTAAAACCAACTAACTAATTATCTAAATTTGGTCAACAAGAGAAATTACATGCTTCAACATAGTCACATTCTTTAACGTTGACAATTTCTAAGTGATATATTTGAAACTAAAAACCAATTACTTTTAACTGTTTGGTGAATATGCTTGCTAGCTAATCTCTAGATCCACACAATTCAAGGAAAATGTCACCATTGTTGGAAATCTCGTGAATGAAGTGATGGTTAGTGTTAATGTGTTTTATTTTTTGGTGAAACACATGGTTCTTTGACAATGCAATTGTTTAACTATTGTCACAAAATATAAAATCTAGTTCCTTCTCCACATGTGAAATCTTTCAAGAGTCTTCTTAGTCATACCACATGACATGATGTTGTAGTATCTACTACATATTCTACTTCTATAGAAGATATTGAGACAATGGATTGTTTTTTAGATTCTCATGAAATCAATTTTGTGCCCAAATGAAAAGCATATCATGAGGTGTTTTTATTATCATTATTTGTATCAGTAAAGTCATGTCTATGTATCATGTAAGTGTGTTTTCTTCAGAAGTTTTGTACCACAACCCTTAGTTAGCTATAGATGTGATATACATTAAAATTACTTTCCATCTTTTCAATAAAAGTAATTGGGAGACTCAATAAATTTGGAAATGAAATTCGTTACATGCATAACATGAGGCCTACTTGTAGTAAGGAACATGAGGTTTCTTACAAGCCTCTTATTCGGTGTTGAATCAAGTGTTCATCCTTCATCTGAAGTGCTCAATTATGTTCCCATTTCAATATATGTTTCTATTGGTTTTGATTTGTCCTTCCTGAACCTATTCAAGATATTTCTAGCATCACTTTGTTGGAATTTGAAAATGCCTTAAGTAGATCGCTAAACTTCATTTCTCAAAAATTACATCACGAAACCAATCTTTGTCATCTCAAACTATTTTTCATGAAAGCTTTGAAATCATATAACATATTTCTAGTACATATTATATCATCAACATAAAGACAAACTATAAGAATATTACATTTCCAATCTCATTTGGTATAAAGAGTGGGTTTATTGCATGAATTTTTGAACACATTTTTGAACAAATATGAGTCAATTTAATTGTACCAAGCTCTTGGATCTTGCTTCAATATATACAAAAAAAAATCAACACGCACACTTTGTACTCTTGGTCCTTTACTTCAAATCATGGTGATTGATCTACATACACCTCTTCCTCTAAATTTCCATTCAAAAATATTGATTACAAATACATATAGAAAATTTACCATTTGTTATGGGTTTCTATGGTTAAGGTAACTCTAATAGTATCCAACCTTGCTAGTGGAGAAAATTTCTCACAATAGTTAATTCCAGGTTGTTCAGAAAACATTTTGGAAGCATTCCTTTCCTTATATTTATTATCTTTCCTTCCTCATTCAATTTTATATGGTAATCCAACTTAACACTAATGTTGGTTTTATCTATGGTAGATCAACAAGATCCCATGTCTCATTCCTTTCACTGGATTGAATTTATTTTTTCATAGCCTACACCCAATGTTCTTCTTTAATTGTCTCTTTAAAATACTTGTATTTAGAGAATAATAATGAAAAGTGATTTTTTTGATCTGTGTCATCGAAGCACTCATATATTCCATTAAAACTCCTTTTTTCATCATTTCTCACTAGAGCTACCGACTCACTAATGGAAGAAGAACTATTTATATAATTTCTTACTAAGGGTATGTTGACATGAGGGGTCCTGACCGAGGTTCGGCTTTATGGGTTGCCAAAAAATCCTTGTACTACTGGCCCTTTCGGCAATGGCCTGCTTGCGCAAACCAAGGTCTCACCCGAAGTAGTATGGGAGGGTGCTGGAACTAGGTTTTTTTTCCCTGAGACAGATAAATTTAAGTGAAGGGGGTCCTTCCGCATTGATTAGACAAGTGCCCAATACAAAAACCCCTTTAACTGTGTATCAGCAGAATATCTCCAACAGAGCTTATAAATCATGCAATAGTAGATCAAATGAATCAAGACATCCAAATCTAACCAGATATATGAATTTATCATCTTATACAGTATTGAATTCACGTGCACATCAAAAATCATCAGTATGCAGTGAACAGATATAAATAACGCAGTGCACAGTCAATAATCATAACATAGAACGCTTCAGTCCTCAAAAAAGGTCTTCTTATTGATTAACATTCAAATCCAGCTTACAGACTCTATCTGCTAGCCCGCACACACAGCCAATGGGGTATGCACACATCAGAACTTAGGTAATCCGCGCATACATCTAGCAAGATCCCTTACCGAAAAAATCGACACAAAAGATCCACAAGTTTGTATCTTGCTTAATTACTTCTTATTTAGCCCCCTCTAGACTTGACATATCCATCTATTTATATCATGCTAGCCCACGATATCCTATGGTCCACAAACCATGGTTTGCGGACCCTTGGTCTACCCTTTTGACCCATTAAAATGCATTGGTGGTTTTTACCCACCCCAAACCCCCTACGCTAGACTAAATATTAAAAAATATTACAAAACTAGACAAAATTGAGGTTAGGGAAACCTGTTTGAACAGTCTTCGACTTTATGGTTTGCCAGAAACACCTATACTACTGGCCCTTTCGGGAATGGCCTGCTTGTGTAGGCCAAGGTCTCACCCAAAGTAGTATGGGAGGGTGTTGGAACCAGGTTTCCACACCCTGAGAGAGAAATTTAGGTGAAGGGGGTCCTTCTAGATTGATCAATCCAGTTCCCAATACAGAAACCCCCTTAACTGTGTATCATCAGAATATCTCCAGCGGAGCTTATAAATCATGCAATAGTAGATCAACCAAAGCAAGACATCCAAATCTAACCAGATCTATTCATTTATCATGTTATATAATATCTCATTCACGTGCGCATCAAAAATCATCAGTATGCAGTGAAAAGATATAAATAACACAGTGCGCAGCCAATAATCATAACATAGAATGCTTGAGTACTCAAAAAAGGTCTTCTTATTCATTAACATTCAGATCTAGCTTACAGACTCTATTTACTAGCCCGTGCACACAGCCAGTGCAATTCGCACACAACAGGACTCGAGGGCTCCGCGCATACAACCAACAGGAGCCATTACCCAGACAATCGACACAAAAGATCCACAATTTCATATCTAGCTTAATTACTTCTTACTTACGCCCATCTAGACTTGACATATCCAACTATTTATATCAAGCTAGCCTGCGCTATCCTATGGTGTGCAAACCGTGGTTTCTCAACCCTTGGTCTACCCTTTTCACCCATTACAATTCATTGGGGGTCTTGAACCACCCAAAAATGCTTGCACTAGACTAAATATTACAAAAATGGACAAAATTGAGGTTATGGAACACTGTTCCAACAGTCCCCCATCACAATCTTGTGACTCGTCTTGAGTCATAGCGTCGTTGGGGTCTTCATCCTGTCCTTGAGCTGCTCCATCACAACAGCGAATGAAGGCAAAAAACAAAGGATATGCAGTGGCAGTCTGTGCGATGTCCAAATGTTTCTACAAGGTTGGTCCTTCCATGGCAGCGGTGACACTGTCCAAATTCTAGTTCAACTATCGCACCACCACGTCTCAGTCCTATGAAAGTTTGAGGGTTTCATATGACCAGGGTGTCAAATGGTCACTGAGTATTTGTTTCTTGCATTAGAGCTGATTATTTTCACTATGAAGCACGTGGCTGGTTCGAAGTCGGGTTAAGTTTTGCACTGGAACAAGAGTGGTCATCGTAGCTTCCATCTGCTCAAATTCATGTTCCTTCTAATGAAACTCCTAGTCAATTTGTTGGAGGAGAGGGTCGCGTTGTACTTGGGACCATAATTCCATAGCATTTTCAAATAGAGTGACACTCTGGCTAATCTGTGTCGTGATAGTGGTCGTGGCCTCTATAACTAATGTGGCTCGCTGGGTGCGCACTTTTGGAGGGGTTACAGGCTGGAGCTTGGCCTACAACGATGCGATCTAAAGCTAAATATTAGCTTTGACAACCTATACCTCGGTCTGAGACATCTTCAGGGCAGTGACCAATCATTCGAACTTGGCTTGTAGTTCAGCAGTAGCAGGAATGACTTCTGGCATGTCTTCACAGATCCGGTTAATCAACTGTTCTGAGGAAGATTGTTGTGCGATGGTGGCGATGTGCGCCACCTGGATTTGGGTAGCTTCAGTAGCTTGAGTCATAATAGTCTGTGCGGCCTCACCGAGGTGCTGGTGTGCGCATATTTCTCAGTGCTAAAGTTCGCTAGTGATGGCAGTAAATAATTCATGCAGTTGTGTGCCTATCAAACGACTAATATCAAGTTCGACAGATAAGCATGCCTCGACTTGGGTGCAAATTCAGTGGGGGAAATTGTAAAAGCAGCACCAGGGAGAGGGCAGATTCGACTATCTTCGATGGTTGTCAGTACTGTAATGGGGACCAGTTGGCCCACGTGAGTCTGCCTCGCTTGATCCATGCACACTTTATTCTGCCTCACTTGATCTACACTTGCTTGAAGGGTGTCCGCTTTGAGCCAAAGTGCCTGTAGCTCTGCTTGCAAGACTTCTAAAATGGGCTTGTTTTGTTCTTCCCAAGTAGTCCATCAATTGGTAGATAAAGTGGTGACAACATCGAAAATCTAGTGAAGGTCATCCTCTGTCAGGGTAACCTCTGCGTTGGCGCCGGTCTTAATGGCCTTATGCTTCTTTCTAAACCCCTGAGACAACCCACAGGGACGTTTGAGACTATGCAAGACTGATGTACCTGCATCATCAATATCGTTTATGTTCTGATCCGAAGAGGAGTCTGGTACTGATTGCGCGTTAGTGCTTTTCGGGGTCATCTCCTACGTGGAGGCCAGAATCACCGGCTCCGTTGTTGGGCCAAGCGGAGCGGTATAGTTTGATACTACCAAATGATCTGTGGACATATTGAAGTGTCCTGCAACTAAATAGTGTCGGTACTTTTGTAGGGCATAGACCATTGCCAGCCCCTCCCACTCCGTGGAATAATAGCTACACTCCGCGCTCAACAACTTCCTGCTAGTGAAGTCCACTGGGTGATCTATATCCCCTTCTCCAGGCTGTGCCAAGACAACTCCCAAGTTGATCCCTGATTCATCTACATGGACATGGAAGATATTTTCCCAATCGGGGAATATCAAGATAGAAACACTCACCATATTTTCTTTTAGTAGCTCAAATCTCCTTTGGCATTCATCATTCCAGAAGAATGACACATCCTTTTTCAATAGTTTTTCCATCGAAGTGGTGATCAAAGCGTATCCATGTATGAATTTTCTGTAGTAACCTGTGTGGCCGAGGATGGAGCGTAGTTGTTTTTCAGTGGTTGGAACCACCAAGTTGATGATAATCATGACCTTGGTCAGGTTGACCATCAGCGCCTGTTGACATACCACGTTTCCTAATAGAATTTCAAATGCAACATAGAAGGTTCATTTCTTGATGTTTAGTGAGATATGGTGTTTCCTGCAGGTGCCCAGCATCATGCGTAGATTTGATACATGCTTCTTTACTAATTCGAACATCGTCTAGTAATCATAATAGTCTTCTAGGAATTTGTGCATAACCTCTTTGGATACAGTTAGAACACTGCGTGAAAATATGGCAGGGGCATTCTTTAGTCCAAAGGGCATGATAGTATACTCAAATGAACCCCACTCTGTCGTGAAAGCTGATTTTATACGATCTTCAGGTGCAATATGTATCTGATGGTACCCTGAGAACCCATCAGTAAATGAATAAGCTTCGTGACCCCACATGTTATCTAGGATTTCATCGGAGAATGGTGTGGGGAACATATCATGGACACAGGCATCGTTTAGTTTGTGTAGGTCGACGCAGATCCGTATCTCTCCTTTAGTCTTATTTTCCTAGAACACCATGGGGCTTACCTAGTCCGATTGTTCCACTGGTTCAATGATACCCGCGACCACCATTTTCTCAATTTCCTCCTTAAATTTTTTCTTATACTTTGGGTTTATGCGATAGGTCCATTGTTTGACTGGTCGTACATCTGGTTTCAACATAATCCTCATAACTCACATGTCTCCTACGATTCCCTTAAGTTCAAAGAAATTAGTCAGGAATAGATCTTGATATTCAGTTAGCAGCTCTGCCACCTTTCCCACCGTGCCATCATCTTATTAATCCCAAATCTTGGCCATCTTGGGTTGTTCTTTAACCAATATTGATTTATTTTATTTTTAGATGTCCGGTGACATTGAATCTTCGCAGCAACGGACCCGCAACAACTCATTCCCCTTCTGACTCTTCGATCATAATATTACAAGGATATTCGTCACAGGCTTCCATTGACAAATTTCTATAGTTTATGATATCCTGTAGCTATGCATCCCTAGCTGGCACAGTGTGTACCTGCTTAGGGCAAGCCTCACCAAACACCAGAGCATCTATATCCTGTGGGGCTTCATCAAGCCGCTCGACGCCTCCCGTTAGTCCAAACATCATTACAAAGTCTTCATCCATCATACTCCAATGCTTGGTGTGCTAGTGTAGTTCTGCGTCCAAATACCAAGTGGTGGGGATTGGTCCTAATGTGTGAATAAATTCGTGGACCCATTCATTCCTTGGCCCTCACTCCCTACTTCTAGCCAACGAGCCACGTGCTTGCGCAGATCCCCTTGCCCCGAGAAGATTTTTATTGATGGGTTAACTAGTATGCGGAATTGTAAGTTTAACATCCTACGACATTCCCCCTAGTCACAAAAATATCCTTTATGAGTCTCCCACCAGTCTGCAGGGGTTGTACGCATGGCCATGTCCAAGGCCCAAAATCATCGTTCCTCAAGAACGTTAGCTTCTATTGCTTCAAGGAAATTTTCAACATTACCAGAGCCATAAAAGTAGGGTAATTCTCTTACCTCCAAAGAAATACAACAGAATCTCTTCATAACCTTAAGACACCTTAGTGCAGACACATCATGTAGCCAGTTTTGCCAGTTTTCGATCTCTTCGTCTGATTCGGATAAGCACTCACTATCCTTTTGCCAACATAGCATGCCGTCAGCTGTGGGGTTGATCAAGTCATCATCCCAGGTGGTTATTTTGTATATGTGATCGACATATTCTTATTCTTGTATCGATTCAGTAAACCATTCTTATTTCGATGGATCCAGCGGGACTATTACCCTTGTGCATTCATTTTCAAAGATCATGCTTCTCATATTTAGATTAATGATGCCTCCCATGTCAATAGCCCAATCGAGACCCAAGAGTGCAAGATAAGGGTCCCAATCGTCTACTATATGGATTACCTCAAAATATGTGCGGACCTTAACATCTTCAATATCTACCACTACCTTCGTTAGTCTTCCTAGTGGGATAATCTTCTGCTTATTAGCCATCCATGGTTGAATAGTCGACCATTCCAGTTTAGGTTCTCCCATTCATTTGCAGGTCTGCTTGGGTAGGATGTTAGCATCTGAGCCTAAGTCAAGGATGACTTTTCCTATTTCGTATTCCCCAATTTGTGCAGTCATGCACATTTCTCGTCCCATCCTTTTCTTGCTTTTGTATATTTTGTTCAAAGTTTTAACCTCTGGCTGTGGAGAAATCCTTTCTTCACAATTGTCTATTACGGCTCAGATATTTTTTACAGCCTTCTGGTTGCACAACATCTTCATACTGGCTGAAGGAATGGTTTAAATGCTTTGTTTAATTGTAGATCTACCACCTCCTTCAGGGTAGGTGTTTCATTTTCAGCCATCTCCCTTTTTGGTTCGATGAAGGCTTCTTTTCCCTTTTTTAGGTCTAAGAATTCCGCTTTTTCCTCAGCCTTCCGAATTACTGATTCAGTTTCCACCTTTTCCTCAGCTCCTCTGGTGGAAATTCCATTGCGTGTGATCACATTGACACATGGCCCTTCGTACCGTGGTTTTGCCTTAACTCTTTGCACCTTCTGTGTAGGTGTTTGCTTCTTCTCTTGAATTTTTGTTATTAGCATTGCATAGTCTTCAATGACATGGTCGAATTTCCGGCAATATATGCAACACTCTCGTGCCAGGTTCAGAAAATCACGTGCGAAATGTTCTATATCTCCATAGTTGTAACATCTCAGGTGTCCACACCCTCGACCAACACTCCCCCTCTTCCTCCTCCCCTTCTTCTAAGAGGGGATCCCCCCCCTGTCCTGAAGGAGACAGTGGCAACAAGGGGTCTACTTGCACTCTGTATAAGTTGCCCCTATCTACGATAAGGTGAAGGGTTCAACAATTTTACTCGTCATGACGTATAGATGAATATAATCAACACCACTTTTGTTTCAATTCTGACACATAAGCACCCAATCACACGCAGTGATATGTATCGTGTCTTCCTGCCACCCGACAATCATCACACCATAGTCTAGGACTGCTAGGGTCAACCATTTCCCTAGGTCGTAGAGGGCTTGGTCCCTCAGCATGCATGTAGTCTGATAACAGTGGGCATTGATCCTTAGTGTGACTCGGTCCCTTACAACATATGCATTAGACATTTGGGTTGGCTTCCTTATCGCGGTTGTTTTGCAAGCTCTGAATTTCTAAGTGCATTGCCTCCAATTGGTTCTAGATTTGGAGAGTCGTGAACTGTGTATCATCCCTTGGAACAACTTGTAACTTCATGGCTATTTCCAGTGCTTCCTCTTGGTAGTGAATCTTTTGTTGTCCCATGGGCCCACGCAAGTGTGGTAGTAGCATAGCGATGAACCACTCTTTATGCTGCTTATCTTCGTAGATAAATTCCCCATCACTGATAACCTTTTTTAACCATTGTTCAGCCTCCTAAATGGTCTCTGTAGGTCATTGCTCAAAGCCCTTTAGTTCGACTACACATTGAGCATATGACTTAGGCTTCTGAAATTGTTGCTTTACAGCAATCTTAATATCTTGTATAGATGTGTTCACGTGTTGACCAATGTATCCCATGAACCAATCCAGTGCCTTTCCTTCAAAAGCTATGGATAGCTACGCTCATTTGATAGCATCATTGTTCACATTTTGTGCGGTCCATACCAATTCGACTACAAACCAGAATCGATCCATGTAAGCAGATTCATGTGCGTAGCCATGTCATCCTCTAATGATGGCAGGGGAGGCGTATGAGAGTTTTTACACTTACGGGGGTTCGATGCAGGTATGGATGGGGGGCTGGTTCCACCTTGCGCATCCCTTTCTTGGTTATGATCAGATGAATCCCTCAAGGGATTGTATACTGATCTGTCTCCTTCTTGATTAACCCAATAGTATTTACCACTTCGTGTTGTGCTCCTACTCTGATCAGAGGTCATTCACTCAATTTGGCCACACAAGACACCTTTTTCGCTCAATAGCATCTTAATCAACAACGACAAGGTTTTTAGGAACTTAACTCTAAATCATTTGAAGAACCTCTGTTCTACTTCCAAATATGACACAATTTGATCAATAGCAAATTTCCTCATGAATCTGCCCAATATACTATGAACTCAATGAGCCATAGTTCTAGTAATCTTATTATCTATTTTTTCCAATTTCCAGACCAACTCGGGGGTCCACTGTGTGACCTGATCGTCCTTCGAGTAAGTCTGAAATCTCGCCAGTTGAACTAGCCACTCTTGCAACTCATGTGCGAAGGATATAAAGAAGATTTAGTGCACTTCCGAAAAAATATACCTATTTTTACACTCTTCTATGGACAACATTTCACTCCTATTTTCTTTTAGGGAAAATTCATGAATCTGTTCTTCAAACCGATATTCTAACTCAGGTTTTAATGGCTGCCAATGACCCGATGGCATTACCTAATTCCTCTCTCAAAATTCTCCTGGACACGACAACAAAACCATTTGCTGGCTTGAGGGGTCCTAACCGAGGTTCGGCTTTATGGTTTTCCGACAAACCCCTATACTACTGGCCCTTTCGGAAATGGCCTACTTTCCCAGGCCAAGGTCTCACTCGGAGTAGTATGGAAGGGTGCTGGAACAAGGTTTCCACACCTTGAGAGAGAGAAAGTCAAGTGAAGGGGTCATTCCAGATTGATCAAGCTAGTGCCCAATACAGAAACCCGTTTAACTATGTATTAGCGGAATATCTCCAACGGAGCTTATAAATCCTGCAATAGTAGATCAACCGAAGCAAGACATCCAAATCTAACCAGATCTATGCATTTATCATCTTATACAGTATCACATCTACGTGAGCATCAAAAGTCATCACTATGCAGTGAACATATATAAATAACACAGTGCACAACCAATAATCATAACACAAAACACTTCAATACACAAAAAAGGTCTTCTTATTCATTAACATTCAGATCCACCTTACAAACTCTAGCTACTAGCCCATGCACATAGCCAGCGAGGTCTGCACACAACAGGACTCAGGGTCTCTGTGCACACAGCTAACAGGAGCCCTTACCCAGACAATTGACACAAAAGGTCCACAAGTTCATATCTATCTCAATTACTTCTTACTTAGCCCCCTCTAGACTTGACAAATCCATATATTTATATCATGCTAGCCTGCACTATCCTATGGTCTGCAAATTGTGGTTTGCGGACCCTTGGTCTACCCTTTTGACCCATTACAATTCATTGGGGGTTTTGACCCACCCAAAGCACCCTGTGCTAGACAAAATATTACAAAATATTACAAAACTGGACAAAATTGAGGTTAGGGAACCCTATTCCAACAGGGTACTATCTCATAACTCTTGGAAGAAGAACTATTTTGAGTATGTTATTGTTGTCTTTTCACTTGTAATATTGGTAGTATTAGTGGAGGTACTTGCTATCCTAAACATTCAATTTTTTCATCTATTTGCAAAAATAAATTTTAACTATTTATTGTTTCATTTTCTTGGTCATTCCATGATTTTTTTCTCCAAGAATTTTACATCTCCATTCACCACAAATTTGTTGGTAACTAGGCCCTACAATTTATATGCTTTGGAATGTTCACTATACCCAATGAGTATGTGTTTTTCACTTCTTTAATCATGTTTTTTAGTTCTTGTCATACATCTACGTAGGAAATACAACCAAAAATTCTAAAGTGAGATACACTTGACTTCGTGCCACTCCATGCTTCTTAAGGAACTTTACCTTTCACACTTGTTGTTGGAGATTCATATAGTATGTAGGCTAAACAAGAAATATGATCCAGGGTGTCCTAGTAATGAAATGAAATGTAGAAAAGGAAATGAAACAAACAAAAGAAAATATAATAGAAAGGATGGCGATTGGTGAAAATCCAACTTCTATGGTGAAAGAGCATCATCTTCTCCTCCATCGCCTCCAATCACATCTCATAAATTTGACTATTAGTAAGTGATGTAACCCTGCCTCCAAATGTTAGCTCATCTAGTTCAACACTTAAGTTCACATTGGTTTTGTGGCTTTCTCAACTAACAAAATTCATTAGGCATCGGGTTCCAAAAGGTCGTCCCCTCATTTAGATGAAAATCATAAGCATTAAATTTAAAAATACATTATCGCATTCATTCATGACCCATTTTCTTGTGTTGGCAATGTATCAACTAGCAATAGCTCCCGTCCCTACACTGAAATTATAATAACATTACAAAAGTTGGGGCAAATAAATAAATTGTCATACATTATTATTATTGAAATAACAAATTTCTATTACTTAAATTGCATCTTTGAATGGATATATTAATTCAACACCTTAAAAAATCTTTAAAGAATTTAAATATATAATTTCAAAAATTAAAATCCTTTTGTTTAATAAATCTTCTAAATTTCTAAACAAAAGTATTTAAAACAAATGATGTTATATATATATATATATATATATATATATATATATATATATATATATATATATATATATATATATATATATATATATATATATATATATATATATATATATATATATTACTTAAACTCTGGGTTGATATAAATGTGAATTTAATTTGCAAAAGATTAAAAGTTAATGTTTAGAGGTTAACTCATTGTAAGATCTATTTGTAAGATTCAACCATGGTTTCACTTCTGAATATTTGTTTTGAACCAACATATTAAATAAATTATGGTAGATGAAATGTGATATGATATACATATTTTGAGAATTTTAAAATGTAATTTTTTTAGTAGAAGATATGATGAACAATTTATATTTGGGAAGTTTTAAATTTTTTCAATATTTGGTAAATATGAAGTTACGATGAATCTATATTGGATATTAATAATATTATTAGTATTTTTATAAATTTAACATATCTATACATAAAAATATTCTTATGTTTAATTGTATTAAAATTTCTCATATATATATATGACAAATTTTCCTTGACATGTTTTATAATTTTTATTTTTAATGTGATATAGATAATATTGATGATATAAATAGATAAAATAATTCAAAATCAAGTTTATTGTAACTATCATATTTTTGTATGATTATTAATTAAATTTAAATATGAAGTTTTAATGGTTAGAAATATAAATGAGTGTCTTAATTTATGTAGTCAAATATATCCTGATTTATGTTTCTTCTCTTTGATAGTTTTATCTTCTCTCAATAGTGACAATCCATTGTTCTTCTTTCATCCTGCTTTCCACCCCTTTGCTCTTTTTTTCAGTCTAGATTTTCCCTTTTAATCTTTTCCTTTTCCTTTCATCTTTTTTTTTTTTTTTTTTTCCTTTTTTGGAATTTGTATGTTTACTTAATTTTTTACCCTTCTTTTAACCTTTCCCATTTTCCTCACTCCTTTCAACTTGTCCATTTTTTATGTCAATAAAATTTTATTCTTTCTTGCCTCCATTCAATGACTATTTCTTCTTCTTTTTCCCTCTTACCTCTCTCGTGCTTTAAATTCAAATACCAATGCTCTCTTTTGATATCATTAGAAAGTTTCCACTCTAAATTCTTTATTTCAAAAATAATCAACATATAACTATTACATATATCTATATTTAAAATTATTTTATTTTTTAAATAATATATTTATTAATTACATTTTTTAAGTTAGTATATGTTTATTGATTATATTTTTCTAGATATTAAAATATTATGATTATGGATCATTATTATTTAAATTTATTTTAATGTAATATGCCTATTATAATATTTTATTAAAAAAATGGTTTGTAATTTTATTAATAAAAAAAATATAATATAAAAAAATGAAAATCAATATTATTATTTAATATAATACTTCATTTCACATTATTATTATTTTATATAATACTTCATTTCACAGCGCTACAATATCTATTCTATATTAAACCTATATCTAATTTACACACATTTACCAACACTAACCTACATTCTATACTAACTCTAGAATGTGACTAAGGGCAACAAGACAAATAATTTGGTGAACAAAACTACGGAAAAACCACGATTCTGAATTATTTTGCGCATGAACTCGTTAGGTGAAAACCCTACTACCGCATTATTGTTTGATTTCAACCATAGGACTCAATGAAGAATAATTTTAAGATATAAAAGCTTCTACCCACATTTTTAATGCGATTGAGAAGATTCATTTCAATACATTTTAAGCCATTACAAAAGGCATTGGGCAAGGACTTTCATCCACGCGTTTGGGCAGTGACTGTTCGAATTTCAATCTCAACATTCAATTAGAACTAAATGAAGAATAATTTTAAAATATAAAAGCTTCTACCCACATTTTTAATGTGATTGAGAAGTTTCATGTCAATACATTTGAAGTCATTACAAAAGGCATTGGACAAGGACTTTCATCCACGGGTTTAGGCCGCGAATGTTCGAATTTCAATCTCAACATTCAATTCTACGGGCTTTCATTAAAGGATTTAAGTAAAAACCATGTCCTTTAGGAACTGTTTGAATTTTTACTACATTAAATGAAATATAGATTTTAAAGATGAAAATTAGGTACTCACATTTTTATCGTGATTGGGAATATCCATGCGAAGACTAAGTCGACATCGGAAATGAAAAGTTTAAGTTGACATTGGGTATGAAACTTCGTAAAATTAATTAAGTAATGGTGAGAGGTTATTTTACAGTTTAGTATGATGTGTAAAGATGTTTTTAAGTTTTTTTTTTGTTTACATGGTAATGTGGATCTTTACATGAATTCACCCAAAACTTATAGTTTGAGAAATTTATGGTTTGAGAAACCAAGTTTTAGAGATATTTAACCTGTCAAAATCACTTGAGAATTACACAAGTTCAAAATTTTGTTTATGTTAATAAAAAAATTAAAAAACTAAAAATAAAAAAAAAAAAATAATTAATCTAAATTTATTTAACTCCTAATCTATCATAATATATATATATTTTTTTAATAAAAAAATTACACCTCAAAAATTTTGATCCCTTTCAAAACAAAACATGTAATAGTTCCAAAATTAAATGAATCTAAACTACTTTTCAAACTAATGATTAAAAAATATAAGCGAACATTAAAATATTATATTATTTTCCGTTGCGTGGATATGGGTTGGTGTGAGTGTGGCAAGTTCGGTTTGAATGACTTCAAGGAAGTGCAGAGTTATATACTTGGGTATGTGGGTGTTTTACGTATTGGAGCAAATGACTAATACTATTGTTTTATATTATTATTAATATTGATATTTTCCATGTCCTATTCGATCTGAGTTGGTGCCAGAGTGGCAAGTGTAGCCAGAATAATTTTAGGCATTTGAGGATAGATACTTGGGACTACATTTGGGCACTTCAAGATTCAACAAGATTCTTACTGTTTGTAGTATGTGGGTCGGCGATTGTACCCTTGCACATAGAATCAGCAACTCATTGGCCTCCCTTTTGGCCTCCCTTTCGAGGAGGGGTTCCTGTGTGCCATTGATTAGGAATTCTCAGAGTGGGTTCCTGCTGTTGAGCAGTGGAGAAAGTTTGTAGCACTGATGATTGAAGAATGAACAAGATTACAGAGTTGGATAACTTATTGGCATGGGAATAACAGGTTAGATCCCCTATTGGGATTTCTCAGGAAGCAAAATGAAACAATACTGATTGGTTCTCCTTTTGTATTTGCAAAACCTAGCTATCAGAGTGGAATGGAGCATTCAGAGAGCTATACATGTGTTACATCCCACGGCTCAAAATTGAGTACAAAACACATATATACCCATTCCGGTATGGAAACTGAAACTGTGCAATACCCTGTTAAAAAACAACATCAAAGCCAAATGCGGGAGGTTGCATCGCCACCTGGGAATAATTCAAATGTTGCAGTGCTTCCTGTTGCCTATTTTCTCAGGGCTTGCTATCTCTGCAAACGGCAGTTGAGCCATGGGAAGGACATCTACATGTACAGGTCTGTTATAATTATCATACCATGGCTTTTCGGTTAGAGATTGATATAAAGTTTGCAGAATCACATGGAAATTTGATTATAGCTTCAGGCCAATGTTTCTTTTTCATTTTTGCAATGTTGTATCCAAAAACCCTATTCAATTAATCTAGAATCTTGATAATGGGATCCCATGGAATGTGGATTCAATAGAGCCTCTTGATTTTGTGTGTGCCCCATTTGGGTCGGAGATTTCTGAGAACCCATTCTTCAAGAATTAGTCTCATTCTCAGTTTGCTGATTATTGCAGAGGTGACAAAGCATTCTGCAGCATGGAATGCCGCCACAAACAGATTTTGATGGATCAATGAAGGGAAGCTTTTTCATCAAATTCTTCTTCTTTTGGTGGAAATTTTTTCTTTAACAAGTACAGCCACTGCTGCATAAGAGAGGAATGGGAACTGTCTGAGCAAATAAATACATTTCAGTTCCTGTATTGCTCGGATCTGGAGGCTGTAGAAAAATACACTTTAGCAGATGATATAAAAACATATGTCTGTAGCTTTTGTCCAGGGGAAAAGGGATGGGGTGGGTTTCTCTTAGGCATATTGATCTGGGATTGAGCTATGTTGTGTACATGTTGCCGAAAGTTTTTAGGTTCAATCCCTCTGTAAATTTTCAGAGGCCATTTAGAGAGATGGAATCCAAGAGCTTCCTAAGGTATATGAGTTTCTTAATAAGGTATGTACCATACCTGTAGCAGAGAGATCTAGAAGGTCAACAGAGCCGAGACAAATTTATAGAGAGGTAGGCATATGCTCTTGTCTGTTATGATGGATGTCAGTGTCAATTACAATAGAAAACAATTTCTCTAATATTAGGTTTATTGCAAATTTCTGATGTGGTATTGCACATTTCTGACGTGTTTCCCACAGACAAAGATCAGAAATTCGAACCAAATGCTGAGAACTTTAACATATTATGTGTGTTCTCATCTGTTCACAGTTTTTCCTGAAAGTCAAGATTACATTGCATAACGATTTAATTTGGTTTACGTAGTTGCTGCACATTATATTGGAAGAAAGATCTTTTGTGTTTGACAAATAAACCCCAGAAATAATGAGACTATATATGTCTTACCGTTAGGTTTGTTCACTGAATGCTATTGCTTCTAAATTTGACCAAAGTAAAATCAGACATGTTCGACCAGTATGGGCAGATAAAAGGACAGGTGTGATTGCAATTCAAGATCAAGTCCCATATTGCAGGTTTCTTAAACCTCTTAAAATGACATTTTAACCCTGCACTCCAAAGAGATCTTTAAGGAGTCCTCCCTTCCTGTCACCAAGGACAAAAGAAAGTAAACTAAATTAGATTTGATTTAATTAAAAAAAATAAAGTTCTGGTTGCTTAAATTATATGACTGTTAGTTTATCTGGGCAGCTCAATCAGCTATTGCCCTGTTACTAAGTATTATTTATTATGTAAATAATGACGTTTAAATTTCGAACTATAAAAAACAAATGAAATTAGTTTTGATTAAATTTTATGTGTTAATTTATTGCAGCTCAATTAACCATTCTCTGTTATAAAGTAATAGGTAAACCATGAAATTCTGCCCAACAAACTTGATTTATTATTAACTAAATCAAAGTACTTAGACATTTCTGCTAAACAAATTATGAAAATAATGAAATTAAAGTTCAAATTAAAAAAAAGAAGAAGAAGAAGTTTTGATTAAATTTTGTTGAATTAGTTTTGATTAAGTTTTGTGTTAACTCTTACAACTCAATTCACAATTCAATTATAAAATAATATGGTTTAACTCAATTCAGTAATATGTAAGCCATGTAATTCTTCCCAACAAAGTCGTCCATTGATTATTAGTTAAATCAAAATACTTAGCCAATTCTGCCAAACAGTCTGGAAGAGAAATTTTACTACTATACCGATTTAAATTTAAATCTATAAATGTTAATATAGATTTACTTCCCAACAACGTTTGAATGTTTATTAATATTAATATGTGCAGATATAAGAATGTGGAAAAGATGTCAAAATTTTGTATTGTTTTTATATATTTTTTATTATAACAACGGTCCATTTCCAAAAGGAGAAGTGGAAAATCAAGCTTAATAGCATTAAGCTATTAAATTGCAGCAATTCTGTAACAATAAAAAGTTATTTATCAATCTAGAGTTACAGAATCTTATTTATTAATTTAGAAGGTTTAGTAATATTAATCTTTGCATATATAAGAATGTGGTAAAGGTCCCACGGCCCATTTCCAAAAGGAGACGTGGAAAATCAATATTGATAGCATTAAGCTATTAAATTGCAGCCATGCTCTGGAAGTAACAATAAAAACTTATTTATCAATCTAGAGTTACAGAATCTTTATTATTAATTTAGAGTTACAGAGATTAAAATTAGTCTTGAGTCAGAACAGTGGCGGGCAGGATTATAAACTACTTGTCCATGGAATACTTTTGATTACACTGACTACGTTCGTTGTCCTTCTCTAACACCTCGTACTGCAATCTAACTGCAACTTCTTCGTTTATCTTTTTATCTTTTACACTTTTAAAGAAGGCAAAGAACTCAGAAAAACCTTAACAAACCCAGACCGTTTTCTTACTGCCAATTTGGATAATTAGGCTGCTAACGAGGCTTCAATGCTCATGTAAGTTTTTTAACTACCTCTTCCACTTCTGCAAATGTTATCTCCCTCATTAGTGCCAGGTTCTGATCCCGACTTACTTTCAAAGGTATATGAGTGGTGATTTGCTGTATTGCTGCTGCTCTATTGTGATTCGACTCAGTGACCATATCTTGAAAATGCCTCAGTAACAGGTCTTCCATTTCATTATGCTGATAAATTTTGTTTCCATTTTCATATTTTAGTGAGAAAATCCTATTGTGTTGTCTTAGTTGAATTAGTGATTTATGGAAAAAACTTGTGTTTTTCTCGCCTTCTTTTAACCACTTCACCCTTGATTTCTGTTTCCATAATATTTCATCCTGTTTTCGTCTTTCCTCTAATTCACTAAGAATTTTTCCTTCTTGATCAATCAGAGCTTATGTTCGACCATGTAGAATCATTTCCTGTTGGTTTTGTTTCATTCGATTTTGGAGAGTGATTATTGTTGCCTGAATATTGCCAAACTGTGTTTTGTTCTAGGTTTTGATTTTTTTTTTTAATTGTTTGAATCTTAGTTGGAAAGTATGCATTCTATTTCTGCCTTGTGTGTTGAACGATGTCCACCATTTTCGCACTTGTTCCAGGAATGAAGGGTCTCTTAGCCAAAACAATTCAAAAAGAAACGACCTATTTTTTGGGACATCTTTGATATCAATTTCCAGTTGAATGGGCCAATGATCATAACCAGTGCTTGGTGGAATTGTTGCTTCATAATAAGCATCTACGCTCAGCAGCTCCTCCGAGATTAGAAATTGATCAAGCCTAGATGCTATTTGATGTCTTTCCCCCCTTTGATTGTTTCAAGTAAAGATTCCATTGACTGTGGGGATGTCAACAAGTTTTAAATCTATTAGGAGGTCTCTGAACAACTCCATTTCAGGATCTTCTCTTCTGGTTCCACCTTTTTTTTCTGATAGATTCAAAATCATATTGAAATCCCCTCCTATCATCAAGTATTGCTGTGTATGTTGGGATCTCAAGGTTCTTATGTTGTGAAAGAAGTCGTTCTTCTCTCCTTGTATATAAGGACCATATACTGTTGTGATCATTACCATTCCTCGAGTACCGATTTGTCAAAACCTTCCAAAAATGGTCCATGATGATCCTATCCATTCATCCACTTCTACCTCGGCTGGGTTCCATATGATTGCAACTCCTCGAGCCGTACCTCTAGCATCATTCTCCATTACTTCATAGTGCGGTTTAAAGGACTGTAAAATTGCTTCGAATTTATTAGCTGAAACTTTCGTTTCTTGAATTAGCATAATTTGTGGTTCTTCCATTTTCAATTTATCTTTTAAATATCTTTCTTTACATAGGCTGTTTAAGCCCCATATATTCCAAGAGATTACCTTCATTGTGAAAATTTTGGAGCTGGTTGAAATACTGTTGTTAACGGCGCTATCTTCCCTGTATTTATCAACATTTGTCCCACTAATTGGATGGATTCTTGCAGCATTTTCCTACCTTTTTTCTTGCCTGTTTTTGATGAATTTGGTGCTTTAGTGGCGTTATTTTCTGCCATATTTGCCTATTTTTTGGCCTACTGAGTCAAATAATTCTCAAAAGTTTATTGATATAGCTTCTTTTGATCCTGTGGTATAAATCTGTCATCTAGGTTTCTCCATTCGTGCAATAAACGTTTCATGACCTGTTTCTCTGCACATAGGTCGTTTTTTTGTGTTTCAATTTCCATTGTCGATTGCCTTTTGTTCCTCTGTTATCTTCTCCTCTGGTTCTGTTTGTTCCATCGTTGATTTCCTTTTTCCTGCCATATTTTTCTGAGGAGTATTTGCAGCAGTGGGTGCAGACATGTCTTCCATTTCTTTGGAGGTTTCACCTTCCTCTTGTAAGATTTCAAATGGGTTTTCAGAAGATCTATATTTATTTCCACTAGACTGGTTAATCTGCATTCGATTTGTTTGTTTTTACTATTAACAGTTACAAATCCTTCCTCCGTTTCTTGTGCAACTCTTTTATTTATTGGGATCTTTCCTTGTTTATCTACAATATTCTGAGGGCACGTTTTATATAAATGCCCATATTCATGACAGCAGTGGCAGCGAAATGGAATATGCTCATAGTCCAGGGTTTGGTGCCATATCTTTCCTTCATATTTAAGTTCAATCGATTCAGGAAGAGGTTCAGATATATTCATGTAAACACGGATTCTAGCAAAAGACGTATATCTTCCTCTACATGTTGTCTCTGCTATTTTCACAAAGCTGCCTAAAGAATTTCCAATTCCTTCTAAAATCTCAGGGTCCCAAAAATCCATGGGTAATGCAAATAATCTAACCCAGACTGGTGCAGCCAAAAATTGTTCCTCATCTGGGTTGTAACATTCCTCCCACTGCCTAAGAAAAATGCCTGCATTATTAAAAAAATATGGGCCACCTTCAAATATTCTTTCTTTATCTAAAAGGTTTGTAAAGATAACCGTAAAAAAACCTATGGGGCCAAACTTGAGATCCAAATGTCCTTTTGGTTGCAATTTTGTTTGAATCCACTTCAATAGATCCTTCTCAGTTGGCCAGATACCTATGAATTTACATATAAGTGCATGATCTTTCATATATCCCCTATATTCATCCAATTTATTTGGTGGTATAACAACCTGGGTTTCTTCAATGCCCGAGGAAGACATTCCTGCTTGGTTCTTGCTTGCCATTCTGCCCCCAGTACTGGTCCACCTTTCTGATTTCCTCCCCCCGTTCCTGGTTTCACTCTGCTACATTGTTCTCCTGTAGTCACACTTCTGTAGGAGCGGGTCGACCCCCCTCTCGGGGCCACTGCCATGGCATCCTCAATGGCAGTTCGATTCCTAATTTCTGTGGATGGCTCGGCCTGATTCTTCAAACCCTAGCCTGTGGCAACAAATCGTCGTTACTCCTTTCTTCTTCTTTCTTGGAGCTCCATTCACCCGCGTCTTCCAAAGCATAAAGCACCTAGACCAGACGACTTTACTATAAGATTCCAAACATTAAAAATTTGGATAGATCTAAAACATCTTAGTGTTCTCATTTAATACAATCTTTCATCAAGAACCAGAACACAAGAAATGCAACTATTTTATTTATATTATTCACTGAAATTAAAATAATGCCCAGACCATAAAATCTTGCAAATGGCATGCACAACTGCTTGACAATGAAAAATATAAGAAACTAAAGCCCACTTGTGAATCCTGGATGGATCCACCACATAAACATCACCGCGGGATTTTCGTCCCGGGATCAATGCTAGAACTGGCCAGGCCAGGTTCTCAACCCAAACATAATAAGATAGATAATACGAGAATGCTCTAAATGCCTAGCTTCTCTCCCATTTTATAGGCTTGATGGGTCAATACCAACAATAAATACCATGGGTCAATACCATGGGAAAATACCACTGTAAGTACCATGGATCGATTCTATCCACTTTGATTAGATCAAGAAAGGGAATATTACAAATCCTCCCTCCGAAAGATTACTTGTCCTCAAGCGATCCACTTCTATCCACAACAGAAGCATTTGTACATTGATACCAGGATTCCATACAATCTGATGTACCCTCCATGTTGAATGGTCCTAAATGGATCCTCCAATACCTGGATCCCAAACAATCCTCCGACCAATCCTCCCATCAATAGATTTACCTGGATCCCAAAAAATCCTTTCCCCAATGGATTCTCCCGGATCCCAATGCCACCTAAATCCTGGGACCTGTGGGTTATGGTACCATTTCAACCATCCATCACTGCCCGCACCAAAGGGCCCAAGCTACAATATGCCCTCAGCTGTGAGTATCCTCCAAAGAATCAACCTATCGATAGAATACCAACTCATAATCTCTCGCCAATCCATACTTGTGGAGGGATGAATATTTGCAAATCTACTATGTTGATGTTGTTCGATGCTCAATTCACGCTTCTTTTCTTGGTTACCCAACATGATGGAATTGGAGAACTCTTCCCTTCTATTCCCAATGTATAAAGGTGGATTGTTGGTAGTGTTGCAAGACTTATCTATGTACTCCTGTAGAGGGCTACTCTGGAACTCCCATTCGTACTCCTCTTGCTACCTTATGAGGGATTTGAGTCATTCTTCAACACTAGACAACTTGGTCTTTGATTCGGCACATACCCCTATGAGTTCCTCAATTTTTCTTTTCTCCTATAAGACAGTGTCTCGGACTATCCAGACTTTCTGCTTCAACAACATAAGATCTTTCTTGAAATGCTTGATCCTTTCTCGAAAGCCTTCTATTGGAAATTCTAGTGCCCTGCTGAATGTCTCTGTATTTGACTGCACTGGATGCCCCACGACCACATCTTCAACTTGAGACTTTGACCAACTCTCTAGGAATGGTCCATTTTGCACATTATGTTTGTCATGTTGCTCCTCATGATCATACGCATCATCCTGGTTCACTATGGCTCGATCCTCCCTCAAATCTCCCAGGTCTCGTTCATCTGTGGAGACAATATGTTCATCCCTTTCAACTGTTGAACATAGATGCATTGGTGGAGTTTTATGTATACTTGATTGTTCATATTCTTCATGAATATTCCCCTGGGGATCTACAAACTCCATTGTATAGGAATCAACCTCATCAATGGCATTAGGTAGAATTACCTCATGCACTTCCAAATATTTGTCGTCCTGTAAGCCTCCCTAAATAATGTCACGATGTTTCTCACCATCCTGAAGATCAATAGACCCATCTACAAAATATTCCCCATGATTTGAAGTAATCTCCTCTTGTTCTATCTTTGTTTCCTTCTTCTTATCACCTGGACAAGAATGGTTAAGGGCCCAAGGTCCCTTGCAGATAAAGCATAGTCCTCTCCTCCTTATTTCATTCTTGATGCTGATTTTGTTCTTGCTTTGATTATCATTTTGGGCTATGGAGATATGGCTATTTAAAGGACCATATAACCTCACTAGTACATCAAGGATTTTCTTGTTGTTTTTCAAAATTTCTTCAAGACGGTCCATCTTCTCCCATACCCAAACAGGAATATATTAATTTTTCATAGGAAGATTTTGTTAATCATGCCTTCAAATATTTTCACAAATTTAACCCACAGACTTATAAATTATTTTCCCTTCACTTATGTCTCCCAATAAAAATAATTTACTAAAAAATAAAAATCCAACTAAGGTGATAAATATCACCAAAGTGAGAAATGCTGGCTAGGGTGAAAAATAAATTTCACCAAAGTTCCTTGCATAAAACTCTCAGGCTAGCAGGATGCACAGCTCTGATACCACTGTAATATTCCAAACAATAAAAATTTGGATAGATCTAAACATCTTAGTGTTCTCATTTAATACAATCTTTCATCAAGAACCAGAACACAAGAAATGCAGCTATTTTATTTATATTATTCACTGAAAGTAAAATACATGCCCAGACCATAAAATCCTACAAATGGCATGCACAACTGCTTGACAATTACAAATATAAGAAACTGAAGCCCACTTGTGAATCCTAGATGGATCCACCACATAAACATCACCGCGGGGTTTTCGTCCTGGGATCAATGCTAAAACTGGCCAGGTCGGGTTCTCAACCCAAACATAATAAGATAGATAATACGAGAATTCTCTAAATGCCTAGCTTCTCTCCCCTTTTATAGGCTTCATGGGTCAATACCAACAAGAAATACCATGGGTCAATACCATGGGAAAATACCACGGTAAGTACCATGGATCGATTCTATCCACTTTGACTGGATCAAGAAAGGGAATATTACATTTACAGCTGAATTTTATCAGGCTACCTAGTCATTCATGGGAAAATATATCTGGGAACTGGTGGAGGAATCAAGGTGCACAAGGAATGTATACCCAGCTCTGAATTCCACACTTACTACTTTAATACCGAAGCAAACCAAAGATGATACCCCAGTAAGGTTCCAGACAATACCCTTGTGTAATGTCATTTACAAAATTCTATCAACAATCATGGTTAATCGGTTGAAGCCTATACTAAATGATATTATTTCACCTGAACAAACTGGCTTTGTTAAAGGCAGACAAATCTTAGATGGAATCATAACAGTACAAGAAGAGATGCATTCCCTCAAAGAGCAAAAAGTAAAAGTTATGTTAATCAAACTTGACCTTTCAAAATCATATGATAGATTAAGCTGGTCTTACTTGAGAGAAATATTGGTAGCTTTTGGTTTTGAATCTAGATGGATACATTGGCTTTTCTCCTGCATTTACACTCCTAATTATTCTATTCTACTAAATGGGGCTCCAAGCCAACCTTTTAATGCATCTCGAGGGATGCGTCAATGTGATCCTATCTCACCTTTTCTGTTTATCATTGCTATTGAAGGCCTTGGCCGTTTTATTAAGGCTCAGATCAGAGAAAATTGCCTGAAAGGGTTGAACTTATGGGGAAGGGATATTAATCTTTCACATCAACAATTTGTTGATGAAATTATGCTCTTCTGTCATGTTTCTTTAGTGGAAGCGAAAGCTATTCTCAGAATCCTTCAAATTTTTATGGATTCTTCTCGAACACTGATTAACAATGATAAATCTAATGTTTACTTCTTTAATACTTCTACAGCCACAGAATGGTTTATATCAAGGATCTTGGGATTCCAAATTGGAGCTCTGCCCATGAAATATTTGGGATTTCCCTTGAATCATTCCTCGCTAAACATAGCAGGGTGGTTAGAAATAATCTCTAAACTCCACTCTCGGCTGTAGAACTGGACGCTTAGAGCACTTAACGCGCCTAGAAGAGTCGCCTTATTAAAATCGGTTCTTCAGTCAATTCCAATATATGAGTTATTAGGCAGACCAGCTCCAAAGACTGTTTGTAATAATCTAATCAAAATTTTTATGAAATTCCTCTAGAAGGGGGCACAAGACATGAGGAAATGGGCACTATTATCCTGGGAGAATCTTATCAAAACCAAAAAATTGAGAGGACTAGGGCTTCGCGGCCCATATATTCTCAACCAAGTAATGGGAGCTAAGTTATGGTGGCGATGGATTCAAGGTGGTCCAGATATATGAAAAGAAATCTGGGAAAAAAATATGCAATGCCCAATACCATTGTGGGGAAATTGAAAGTTGAAATTAATCCTAAAGGGTCAGACAATTGGAACCTAGCAGCTAGCAACAGAGATTTAATACGACATCATAGCTTCTGGGAAGTACGTGGAGGCAGAACAACATCATTTTGGGAGGATTCATGGCAGCAGAGAGAGAAAATCTTCAGTCGCCTAGACCTAGGGGAAATATTCTTATTCACAAACACTCCAACCCACAGATTAATATACAAATACTGGAATACTGAAGAGGAAAGCCAATGACAAATTTGGAAAAGAAAAGAGAAATGGCCGAATGCACCGCACATGGAACAATGGAATAACTTTCCTAAAGAAATGAAAACTAGAATAGTGTTGAAAGCAACAGGGGATGATATTTTGAGGTGGGTTGATCAATCGAAAGGTATGTTCACAATTGAAGAGGCTTACCACCTTAAGTCAAATAACCATCAAGCACCGCCAGGTCCAATTTGGAATAAAATCTGGAATGTCAAATTCTGGCCAAAAGTTGAATATTTCATGTGGTTATTAACTCATAGAAAAACTTTAACATGGGATCATCTTCAACATCGAGGCATTGAAGGCTCGTCTCTTTGTGTTATGTGCAAAAAGGAGGAGGAAAATATAGAACACCTATTCAATAGCTGTACCTTGACAAATGAAATTTGGAAACTTAATGAAGCAATATTTGAACAGTCTGATAGGGATAACACTAGCATTAATACAACCATATGTAATTGGACGAAAGGAGGGTATAAGAGTGAAGTGGTTAACCATGCTTGGCTATTATCAATAGGATTCATTCTCTGGGAGAATAAAAACAGGTACACCTGATATGGAAAATTATAATTGAAAATATACGAGAAACCATTTTGGTAGAATGCTGGTTGGATGATGATTCGAAAGGAGAGGCTAAAAAGGCGAGGATTTTAGCTAAATTGAATTTAAACCCTCAAATTTTATCCCCATCACTGTGGAAGTTCAAGCCAAATCTAGAGAATATAAAGAAAAGTTTGCAGCCACCACCAACAGGCTTTCTGAAGCTTAATTTTGATGGCGCCTCTAAAGGAAACCCAAGACAAGCAGGGATAGGGGGTATATTTATAAATTCGCAAGCATCCGCTGTTAGAATTTATTCATTCCCCATAGTATTTGCAACTAATAATGAAGCTGAATTAATGGCGATCAAACAGGGTCTCATTATTGCAACAAGGGAGAACTATCAAAGACTTATAGTAGAAGGATACTCTGCAATGACAATCGGAATCCTTCAAAAGCTTCAACAAGGAAGCAACTGGGAAAATATCAGTAAAAGTTGGAGAACAACTAGACTAATTGAAGAAATTGGAAATCTTATCCGTCGAATATGATATGTCATTCCAACCCATGTCCTCAAAGAAGGTAATCAAGCAGCTGATTACTTAGAAAATTGGGCCTGCAAAAATGAAGATCGGAGGTTGGATGTTAATGAGAATCACCAATTTTGGAATGTGGAACTTCATCCTCTACAGATCATATTGGAAAAAAGATACCCCCAATCAGGGTGATCATTAAACGAGGATGCCGGCCATGAACCAGGCCAAGTGGAATTTCTAGTTCATGCACATTAATGAACGATGTACGAGCAGTCCAACTAGAAATCATGGAGGCGTGTGATAGATAAGGATATGATGGCAGGGTGGGTAAGACAGCCTGTGATGTCAGAGTTGAGAGAGGGAAACATCAATCTCGCAAAACTATTTAATACCTGTAAAAGGAAAAACAGAGAAAGAAAATACTCTGTCGTAGAAAACGAACAGAGGCGTGCAAGGATGGTAGCAGACTTCATCAGCACCAGACTCATTCTTTTACTGGGGTATGTAATTTTCCTTCCTAAATCCATGTTCATTGCCAAAAATAGGGAAATGTATTTGGTTAGGAAGAGCTCAGGAAATTTTCGCAATAGCTATTTTGCTTGGTTTGTGTTAGTTCTGTTACAATCGATCGAGCCATGTTTCTGTGACCCCTGCTTTAGTAAATCCATGAACCAAATGTTTGTCAGTAGGCGTCATCCTTGTCTAATTTTAAAAATCATAGGTCGCATGGTGGATTATTCCAATATGAATAGAGTCGATAGGAATGTCTGTTGTAGCATACAAGGCTTTAGTTATAAACTCTACTTTCTTTTTGTTGAGATTCAACAAGATGATGAGCTTAGTGAAAAGAGTCACCTCCACTAAGTGGGCCCGCAGGCTATTTTTGGTGCAAGTCTATTTTTAGATTAAGTCTATTTTTAGACTAAGTCTATTTTTAGACATGTCGATCATATTTCAGAAGTTGCAGGATGTTATTTGTGGATGGTTGATCAAGTTGGAAAAATATATGAAATTCTATTTTTAGAATATTCAGCGAAGTCTATTTATAGATCGTCAATCTAAAAATAGATGCATGTCGATTTTTATTAGATCTTAATAATAATCAGACTCTAAACAACAACTTATCTTCTTGGAGCACTTCAGTGCAGTGCACAGATGTGGCACAACAGCTGACAGAACGAATTACACTATTCCTAAGGGTTTATTGGAGCTATTGCATGGAGGACTCAGTTAGAACTCAAGTGGCAGAGTTATGACACGGTTGGAAGAAGTAGTTATGGAGTTGCATTCAGTTTAACTCAGCTAGACTCAATTGAGCTATTTGTATCTAGTCTAACTGATTGATACACTAGTGAGAGTGGAGTGAATTAATTAGTTAATTAATTCAAAAATAATAACTCATTAATCAACTAAACAATACAACAGTTAAATACAGGGCATGGCAGTTTCAGTGGAGACTAGTGAAAGGGCAAGATATACTATCTGTTGTGACTATTAGTGATGCATTGATTGCATCAAACACATAGTGGAGATTCCAATAAGGATTGTGAAATCAATCCAAGAGTAATTAGAATTCATTCAAAGCTATTCTTCAGCAGGGATTGCATAGTGGAGGTAGGCTAGCAGGTGGCATAGATCGATGCATGGATTTGCAAGATTAGGCCTGATTAGTGTATGAATATTGTACTGTACTGAGAGCTTGTGATAAGCTTTGTATGCTTGTATGAGATTTTCATATGATCTCCATGTTACATAATATATAGTTGGGGTTTTCAACTTTAGGCTTTCCCGATTAAAAATTGTGTGATGTGCGATTGATAATTTTTGTTTATGCTTCACATGTGTGTGCAATTAAATTTTCCGCAAAATATTATCAAGTGGAATAGATTCAGTATCTTGCATAAAGTTAAATAGTGTGAGATCAGGTGGATCTTGGACATATGCATGCTTAGTGCATATAATTTCTACATGGTATCAGAGCGTTGTTGATTGAAGATTGCAACTGTGAAGTGAGTTTGTGCTGGTGGACGATTCGAATTTGCTACAGAAGATTCTTGGTGCAGAAATCGAGTATACATTGAAATGTCTTTCAACGGGTTGAGATTGGAGTATGCCCTTGATGGGAGCTCGAATTACATATCCTGGAAGGATATGATGGAGGCAGTGCTAGAGGATAATGGGCTGAAGGAGTTCATCGATAGCGATGTTCCTAAGTCAGGATCTAGTGATGCTGCATTACTTGATGCATGGAAAAAGAAGACTGCAAAGACAAGGAGGATTCTGTTGGAAGGTGTGAAGGACCATATTGTGTCCAGCCTTCACGATAAAGCCACTCAATTCTTAATGTGGAAGGATTTCACAGGCTTGTTCCAAACTAGAAGTGACCAGAGGAAGTTGGCGCTTAAAGACAAGCTCGGAAAAATAAAAATGGAGAAAGGCGAAAATATTCCAAAATACCTCACGAAGTTTGTCCAATGTAAGGATGAACTGGGAAGTGTGTGGGTTATTGTTGATGATGAAGACTTGGTGAGCTTGGCTCTCCTTGGGCTTCCGAAGAGTTGGCATAGCTACGAAGACTCTATCAATCGACGGGAGAAACTGCCGGGATGGGAGCGACTTTGGTCGGATCTTGTGAAGGAGGAGATAAGGCGGGGTACCAGGGATGGATCTTCGTAGAAGAATGAAGATGAAGAGAATTTCACTTTGGCTGCCAAATCAAGGAAAGGGAAGGGGAAGAAATCTTCTTCTAAATCCGTTGCGAAAGGCAAGAAGCAGGACTTGTCCAAAGTGAAGTGTTTTCACTGTCACGAGCATGGACATTTCGCCACTAAATGTCCACAGAAGAAGAAGAATAAGTAGGTTGTTGGATTTGCAGCTGGAGATGCCTTAGCCTCGCAATTTGAGCTCTATTTTTCTTTGATCACATGCTTGGTTTCAAGCTGCATTGGATCGGTGTGGTATCTTGACAGTGGTACGACTTTCCATATGACGGGAGAAAAAGAGTTGTTTAGTGACTTGGAGGAGAAGGATCTCCAGATTCATATAGAGATGGGCAACGATAGTTGGTACAGTGCGACAGGCATTGGGACCATTACCTTTTAGAGGGAGTCTAGTAATCCATTCTTGTTGAAGAATGTCATGCATGTTCCAGGTCTGAAGAAGAACTTGGTCTCGGTCGCAATGTTGGAAGACAGGGGTAATGATGTTGTTTTCAGTGAGGGAAAATCCTTCCTTCGACATAAAACAACGGGTCAAACCAAGAAGATAGGGGTTCAAGTTAAGAATCTTTACAAGATGGAGGTAGATGGTTGTGCTTCAATGGTGGGAAAAGCAGAAGAAGTGGTGAGCCGGGATGAGGGCGAGTTATGGCACAGAAGATTGGGCCATTTTCACCATGGCGCTTTGAATATTTTGTAGAAAATTTCTACTGGACTTCCCAAGGGTACTCTTGCGTAGTCAGATTAGTGCAAAGGATGTACAATGGGTAATTTTGTGAAGACCACATTTCATGAGAAGGAGGACTGTGATTCCATAATCCTAGAGATAATTCACACATACGTGTCTGGATCATTCTCGGTTGCTTCAACAACGAAACACAGGTATTATGTGATATTTGTTGATGAATTTTCTCGTAGATGTTGGATCTTCTTCATGCGGAAGAAGAGTGAAACATTCTCAAAGTTCTGTGAGTTCAAGGCATTGGTGGAGAAAGAGTCGGGGAAGCAGGTGAAAGCTCTAAGGAGCGATAATGGTGATGAATACATCTCGGGAGAATTCAAGGACTTTTATAACAAAGAAGGAATTCGAAGAGAACTCATAGTGCCTCATAACCCACAGTAGAATGGGGTCATGAAGAGAAAGAACAGAATGATCATGGGTGTTGCATGAGTGATGCTACATGACTAGAGCCTACCGATGCACTTGTGGGTAAAAGCATGCAACACTGCGGTTTATGTGAAAAACTGTTGTCCTCATAGAGTACTTGGCATGAGTACACCCGAGGAAGCTTTTATTGGTAAGAACCCTGATATTTCTCGTTTGAAGATTTTTGGCTCACTTGTTTACATTCATGTGATGAAGGATGCTAGGAAGAATTTGGAGCCGACTGTAGAAGTTGGGATATTTTTGGGGTACAAAGAAACACCCCATAACTATCGTGTGTATTTGCCAAACAATCGGATGACTGTTATGCGACAGGATATAAAATTCAATGAGGTGAAAGCCATGAAGTTGTTGCTTGAGAGGGAGCAACACTTGCATGCGAAGGAGGAAATTCTTGTTCCCAAAGATGAGCCTGTGGATGTGGATCATCCACAGGACGAGATTCATGGAGTGGAGGAGTCCACTCATGCAAAACCAAACATCAAACAAGGAAGGAAGCATACCACAGAAGCTAAGAGATTGAAGGTGGATGGGCATAGAATTTATGAGTTCCTACATCATAGAGCAGACAGAGACAGTCACCTGACCGATATACTGGATACATGGATCTTATGAGCAAGTGTATTGTGACAGAGCCATCTTCTTTTGAAGAAGCAGCGTAAGAGCCCACATGGGTAGATGCCATGGTGGAGGAGTGTGACTCCATTGTCAGAAACAGTGCTTGGAAGATTGTTCCAAGGTCGGTGGGAAAATCAGTTGTAGGATCAAGATGGATCTACAAGGTAAAGCAAGTTGCTGATGGGAGCGTCAAGAAGTATAAGGAAATATTTGTTGCTTGGGGATTCTCACAGATTGAGGGGATTGACTATGAAGAAACCTTTGCACCTGTCGCACAGTATTCTTCCATATGGACCATCCTTGCTCTCTCAGCGCAGATGGGTTGGCACATTCATCAGATGGATGTGAAGACTGTGTTTCTTAATGGGATCATTGAGGAAGAGGTGTACATTGAGCAGCTTGAAGGATTTGAGATCTTCAGCAGCGAGTCGCATGTGTGCAGGCTCAAAAGAGAGCTATATGGGCTAAAACAAGCACCTCGTGCTTGGTACACTCAGATCGACAGCTATTTCACTAGACTTGGCCTCACCAAGAGTGAGGCGGATGCAAACCTGTACCAGATTGTGGTGGAGGGTAAGCTTTTAATCATTTTACTTTATGTTGATGATTTGATACTAACAAGTGATGAGCAGTTGATACACTCATGCAAGGCTGATCTTGCAAAAGAGTTTGAGATGAAGGATTTAGGCCTTCTTCATTATTTCCTTGGATTGGAAATATGGCAGCGGGAAGGTGAACTGTTTGTGTCTCAAGGCAAGTATGCCCGAGAGATACTCGAGAAGTTTCACATGCAAGGCTGCAAGCCTATCGACACTCCTCTTCCAGAAAATTAGAAGAAAGAGGATGCTACATCGAAAAAGGTAGTGGATGCCACTGTTTATCGACAGTTGGTGGGTTCGCTTATGTATTTAGTCAATACAAGACCGGACATATGCTATGTGGTGAACCAGCTTTCACAAGTGATGGTTAAGCCTACCAAGCTCTTTTGGAGGGCGGGAAATCATGTCTTGAGATATCTCAAGGGCACATCTGAGTATGGTTTATGGTACAGACAGACAGATGAGGTGAAGTTGCATGGCTTCACGGATGCAGATTGGGTAGGAAGCCCAACAGACAGAAAGAGCACATTAGGAGGTATTTTCAGTATCAGATCTGCGCTAGTTTCTTGGTACAACAGGAAACAAATATCTGTGGCACTCAGTTCAACGGAAGAAGAATACATGGTAGCAAGTTTAGCTTCATGTAAGGCTATCTGGATGAGGAAGATTCTGGTTGGTTTGTTCGGTTCACATTTAGATCCCACGGTGATTCATTGTGATAATCAGAGTTGCATTAAACTCTCGGTTAATCTCGTGTTTCATGATAGATCTAAACATATTGATATCCGGTATCATCATATCAGAGATTGTGTGCAGTGGAAGATCATGTTGCTTCAGTACATTCCTACGGAGGATCAGGATGCAGATATTCTGACGAAGGCGCTCACCAAAAGAAAATTCAAATACCATAGAGGCAGGATCGGGGTGAAGGATAATCCCTATCTTTTTTAGAGGGAGTGTTGAGATTCAACAAGATGATGTTCTTAGTGAAAAGAGTTGCCTTCACTAAGTGGGCCCGCAGGCTATTTTTGGAGCAAGTCTATTTTTAGACTATGTCGATTTTTAGACATGTCAATCATATTTTAGAAGTTGCAGGATGATATTTTTGGATGGTTGATCAAGTTGGAAAAATAGATGAAATTATATTTTTTTAATATTGGGCAAAGTCGATTTATAGATCGTCAATCTAAAAATAGATGCATGTCGATTATTATTAGCTCTTAATAATAATCAAACTCTAAACAACAAATCATTCTCTTGGAGCACTTCAATTCAGTGCACAGATGTGGCACGACAGCTGACAGAAGGAATTACTCTATTCCTAAGGGTTTACTGGAGCTATTGCATGGAGGACTCAGTTAGAACTCAAGTGGCAAAGTTATGACATAGTTGGAAGAAGTGGTTATGGAGTTGTATTCAATTTAACTCAGTTAGACTCAGTTGAGCTAGTTGTATCTATTCTAACTAATTGATACACTAGTGAGAGTGGAGTGAATTAATTATTTAATTAACTCACAAATAATAACTCATTAATCAACTAAACAATATAGCAGTTAACTACAGTGCATGGAAGTTTCAGTGGAGACCAGTGGAGAGATAGGTGAAAGGGCAAGATAGACTATCTGTTGTGACTATTAGTGATGCATTGATTGCATCAAACACATAGTGGAGATGCCAATGAGGATTGTGCAGTCAATCCAAGAGTAATTCGAATTCATTCAGATCTATTCTTCAGCAGGGATTGCGCAGTGGAGGCAGGCTAGCATGTGGCATAGATCGGTGCATGGATTTGCAAGATTAAGCCTGATTAGTGTATGACGATTGTACTATACTTAGAGCTTGTGATAAGATTTGTATGCTTGTATGAGATTTTCATATGATCTCCATGTTACATAATATATAATTGGGGTTTTTCAGCTTCAGGCTTTCCCGGTTAAAAATTGTGTTATGTGCGATTGATAATTTTTTTTTATGCTTCACATGTGTGTGCAATTAAATTTTCCACAAAAGATTAACAAGTGGAATAGATTCGGTATCTTGCATAAAGTTAAATAGTGTGAGATCAAGTGGATCTTGGACATATGCATGGTTAGTGCATATAATTTCTACACTTGTTACGGATTTTAGTCTTACCGTCAAGGAATACAGGTTCAGTTTTCCTATGAAAGATTTGTTTTGTCTGGAGTATGATTGCTAGGGGATTATTACTATATTGGTTAAAACCTATAGGTATCATTATAGGGGGTTATGGGTCTGGGCATACTTTATTCTATTTCATGTGTTGTCTCAACCTCATAGCCTTCCAAACAGTGTCTATCGCGACATAATTGTTCGTAGGTGCTCGATATTTCAGTGGATTCTATATCATTTCTAGATTCAGTGGATTATTAATGATACCAACAACTTTCATACTAACGTCGAGGAGCTTCAGAATCGTCCAAAAGCTATTATGGGCAAAAAGTTACAAAGTTTAATTTTTATTTCCTTTTCTTATTTTCTTGTTCTTATTCCAGAGCACAGGCTTCCTGTAAGCCAGCTCACAATGGTTAAGAGGCAAACAAGAAATTCGTCGGCCTATACTACTGACAAAGGGAAACAGAATATGGTGCAACCAGCAGAGAAGAACATAAAAAGAGGGAGGAAAACAAATGAAGAGGTGTTAATGAACCTCTCAACCACCTATTCACTTGGAAATTCATCACAGGTCAGACAAGAAATACATGGTTGGGAAAGAGAAATCCAGCAAAATAAATAAGACAATGATGCAGAAGCAGAGATTATGGACTTTGTGACTGATCCCGACAATAGTAGAGGTCACCTATCACTTTTTAATCAAAAAGTCCACACGTATTGGATTGTCAAATCTCTAATAGCCAAGGCAATGCAGAGTTTTCATCCTACCAGAGAGAAGCCAGAACCAAAGATGTTAGAACTATTGCAGGATATCGACATCTAGCTGCAACACATCAAGGTTACTCAGTACCAAGCCACTGACTGCATTGGTAGAATTGATGATCGTATTGGAAGAATGGAGAAGCAGATCCAATTACTGCAACAAGCTGATATGCCAGGATCCACTGCAATGGATCCTACCCCAATTGAACCTTCAGATGAATAAAAGTTTAGTTTCTTTCATAGCATGAATTTCGGTTTTCTGCAAAGGACTATAGGTCCAAACAGTTACTTTGATAATAGATTAAATAGTCAGATAGCATATGAAACAAGCAGTAGAATGAAACTTTTTCAGTTTTGGATGGCTTTTAAAGCATTAAGGTGGCCAATAGACCTGGTTTCCTACGGGCAGGTTGAGGCCACAAAATTTCTATCTCTGTAACCTGCTTTCAAAAGATAAATAGAAAATAGCAAAACACTACTAAATTTAAAAAAATAAAAATAAAAATTCTCATGTAAGTTTGTTTCACTTCTCATGTTTACTTTTAGATTGATTACAAAATAAACATTTTTCACTATAAGTAGCAAACTATTTTCTATGTCATTAATAATATAACAAATATATTTTCAGATTGATTATCTAAAATAATTTAGAAGGAGCTGTAGCCGTACACACATTTTTTTAGTATAAAAACCAAACTATTTTCATTAATAACACACGTTAAGTGAGAGCGTTTTATAGAATTTTCGAATGTCGAATGCAAAAATACACTCATCGAACTTCCATTTCCAATTCTGTCAGAGTACTACCGGACATCAAATTTAAACATCTCCTCAGAGATTGCTTCTTCCTCTCAATTTATCGAACTCTTTTCACCTGGAGTGGATAATCACTTTGTGAAATCTTTATTTTCCAATTCTTACGATAATTGGACCTGGGAGGCAGAAGGGGGAGGAGTGATTTTAGACTCCAATTAAAGAGAAGAAATAAGTAAGTATGGATAAGGGTTAGTGTTATCTACAAACAATGTAGTTGAGTGCCTAGCCTTATACCAAGGAAAGGATTGAAATTGGTTAGACAAAAAGAAATCAAAAGATTGATTGTCATTGGATACTTTCTCTCTGAGTTATACAATAATTACACAAGATAAAGACTCACAAAGATATACCTAGACACTCAATACAATGCTAAATTACCCAACAGCTGAGAAAGTTTGAAGAAGCTAAGTTATTCCAAATATTAAGAGCACACAATGAAAAGGAAAATGAAATGGTCAACTTGAGGTTATTCCACCTAAACACATAAAAACACAAATGAAATGGCCAAATTGGGAGCCACCCTCAGCCACTTGTTGATGAATAACTAGACTATGGACATTCATCCTTACCATGATCATGGAAGAATTATGAATTAAACAAATGTTAGGGCGTAGAGGAAGGATGGACACCTTGCAGCGAGGCCAGGCCTTTAATGGTCAGACACTTTTGTTATGATTTTGCAATCAGTGAGTACTAGAATAACAATTAAAGAGGTGCGATTTTATATTGACTGTAAATAGACTCAGTAGGATGACAAGGGAGTGCAATCAACCTGGTATAGTTATGAGATGATAAGAGAGTGCAATTAACTATAGATGCTTATAGATATGGTGAAAGTAAAATTGGAAATTTTTATGATTAGGGGAAGCACCATGGGATTTTCTTGGGAATGTTTCTTGGGCATTTCCTTAGGGACACCTACTAAAAGAAAGAGAAATAGCACTAGATAGGAGGAGATTCCATCAAAGCGAAAAGAAACAAGAGAAAGCCTCACCCCTTCCATCAGAGCGAAGAGAAGCAAGGAAAAGCCTCACCCCAAATCTATGTAACAAATATGTAATTTTTGATAATGTCTTTTGGAAGTGTAATTTTTAATAATGTTTTTTTGGAAATTATATAAATATAGTAAAAAAAAATTTCTCAACTTAGTAGAAATCCAGAAAGAAAAACTATGTTGTAGTCCGTATAGGGATAAAAAAAAATTGCATCTGAATACCTCTTTAAAAAGTTCAGAATATAAAGCCGGACAATTTCTCTGTGTAATACTTCTATATGATTCTAAACATGTATACACTGCATGAAGCAATGAATCAATTTAGATTAAAAAAACCTGCTTTGTTTCTGTTATCACTCAACAAATTATTATCACACATAAAATATGCACGATTCAACCGTATGTGCAATTGAATTTGAAGGTTCGTGCTCTGCTGGGTAATAAATTAATAAATGATTGTGAATTGATCGCTTGGCAATTAATATATTATTTGCAATTATTAGAGTAAGTGGGAGAATCGGCGGCAATGTCGGATCGTTTGAGTAATCTGAATGGTATAAACATTAATCACTGTAAAGTTCATCGGCAAAGATTCCCTATAATGAAAGGTGAAAGAAATTTTTTTTAAAACTTGGAAATCTCAATCTCGTGGCTATAATGAATGATGTTGGCGTATTTTGGTGGGTAAGTAATGGTGGAAGTTGGCATTCATGACTAACTGAATTTTCAATATTAATGTTTTTAATCTATTTATTATTATTGAACTGGTATACTTTTTTAATTGTAGATTATTATATTAATTATTAAATAATTTTTACATTTACTTAATATTATTATTATGTTAATTATTAAATAATAAAGAGTGAAATTTAATATTCTAACTAATAAAATACAAATAGTATAGATATTGAAGTTCAAGTAAAAATTTCAATATTAATTTACTTATTTATTTATAGATAATTTCTTTATCAAATAACATAAATTATATATAAATGAGAAGTTAAGTCTCATTTATTCAAGTGATAGTAAGTATTTCCATTATGAAATACCAATTATCATTTATCAACTATAAAGATAATTGAGTAAGGCATATACAAGAGTTCATAACTAGTCTAGTTGTTTATATATCTTCTTATATTCACATTACCTATGACCTAGAAGCAAAAGAAGCAATTAAAATTCATTTGAAATTCAAGATTTACTTATAATATCATATTAATATTGCGTTGGTTAATATATCTCGATGACAAATTTATTGTTGGAATTCAATGATTTATTTTTCACTAAATACGACTATGGGAGTGTTTGAATCATTGTTTCGATGGCGGAAAGGGATTCAACACCATCAATAACCCCTAGGGCACCCAAAATTATGAAGCTTGACAATTGTAACCATTGGATTTCATCAAAGTCATGTCATATTTTCAATTATTTTATGGGTGAAAATGTCGTCTCCCTATACTATTATTAATGTTACTCAACAACTCCATGAATGAATTTATCTCAAATTAAAATAAATGCTCCATCTCAACCCTCGCTAATTTTCACTCAGGCTTAATAAGTTTCACTTCTAGTAGCTTGAATGCCATCATCATTGTTAAAGTATGCTAAAGTATGCTTCTTCACCTAGCCACTAAACCATTATTCAATGTTGTCGGCATCTTTGAGATGCACGACTAGAGTCTCCTTGTCAATAATTTGAAACTCTTTCTTGTGAACTTGACAATATTGACACTATGTGATTCAATAGATGAAAAATGGAAGACAAAGTAATGGAAAGATAAGATGCAATTCATAGGTGGGACAAAGCTCACATTCAAGAATGCTCACATTTACTCTCAAATTTGTGAAGCCACGGTCGAATACATTTATAAAAATACAATATAATTTAAGGGTTTAAATAGACTACTAAAGAATAGAGTCTAAAACATAATGAAGACATATAATCTGAATGAGACAATAACAATACATAAAAAAGTCTAAATAATGTCTATACTATAATTTTCTCCATTAATCTATTAACACCCCCCCTTTATGCAGAAATATGCTCCCAACAACACCTAATTGATTTCTAAATATTTCAATATTGGTCTTTACAAACGCTTTGTGAAGGTATGAGCCACATTTTCATTTTTGTTACAATACATTAGATCAATCTCCTTTGAATGCATGGCTATTGGGTTTCAATGTGCTTTGATCAAGAATGATATAGTAGATTGTTAGCTAGTCTAATCAAGTTGTGATGATAATTTTTGATAACCATTGAAATTTTATTTTATTCTCCCACATTTGAAGAATCTACATCAACCAAACTGCATGACAAGTAGCACTACACAAGGATTTTCACTCGACTTCAATTGATGACAAAGAAATAGATGTTTGTTTCTTGTTTCTCCATTACATGATCCCAAATCCAAGGCTAAATGCACATCTTATCGTTCATTTTTTTTCATTAGCATTTTCGGCCCATTCTGAATAAAATTAACTTTTCAACTCAACATCAAATTTATCAATATATCTAATACCAAATTTAAAAATTCCTTTCATATATCAAACGAATGTCTTCACTATTTTCCAGTAGATTTCACGGGGATTAGTCTTGCAATGACTAAGTATGTTGAATGAATATGCCATGTTCAACCTAGTTGTAGTGAAATAGTTTAGACTTCACACCAATCGACAATACAATGCACCATCTACCTCTTATGTCCCATCATCACTACATAATTAAAATTATGTTCTAGATGAATTGGCATTACCTTACATTGATTCATATTGAACCTTTTGAGTAGCTCTCTTTTATATTGGCTTTGTGTAACTTCTACTTGAACAAACTCTCTTCATATTTCAAGACCTAAGAAATAGTGTAATTCATCATGGTCTTTCATCTCAAAAACATGTGACAATTGCCTTTTAATTTCTTCAATTAGCTTATATGCATTGCTTGTTATAATAAAATCATCAACATACAAGGAAATAAAAGAAATATGCACCTTTTGATCTTCCTTGATACACAAGTTAGGATCACTCTTACCTTTCTTAAAACCTTTCTAAAGAAAGGAGGAGTCAATCCTTACATATCAATATATTGGTCCATATAAGGATTTCTATAATTTGCAAACAATATTTTCTTGACCCTTAATTGACGATTCAAAAAAGCATATTTGACATCTAACTAATGTAGTTTCCAATTATGTTTTGTAGTTATTTTAATCATTAATTTAATTGTGGTTAGCTTAGCTATATGTAAAAAGGTATAATCATAATCAATTCCCTCTTTCTGCAAAGATACCTTTACAACCAATTCATCTTTGTATCTATCTATACTACCATTAACATAAATTTGGGATTGAACAACCATTTGCAATCTATGGGAACTTTATGTTTATGAAATTCAGCTAATTCACATATATCATTTTTCATTATGGACGCATATTCATCATTTATTGCATCTTTCCAATATTTATGTTATTGAGCTTCTTCAAAATTAAAAGGCTCTATGACATTTATTAGTTCAATCATCAAGGCATAGTCTTTATACTTTACAAGCAGTTGAGTTTGATGTGATGACCTCATTGGCACTTCATTGATATCACCTCCTCTTGGTGTGCTTTGGTTGCTTGAAATATCCATTTTGTTATATTCTTTCTACTATTTTTGTTCTCGTTTATCATCTGCTACTTTAACATTATCACCATAATAATAAGCAATATGTCGTGCATCATAATTTTCCACTTTATGGCCTTCATAAACATGCTCATGAAATAACACATCTCTACTTGCAAAAATTTATGTTTGCAAGGATCAAGCATCTCATATGCTTTGTGATCATAAATATAATCAATAAAACTCCATAGGATTTATTTTGCATCAATTTTTCTCTTATATTTTTTAGGAGCATGAGAAGATAATTTACTTAAAAATATTCTTAAATAATTTACTGGTTGTTTTATATCCATAAAGAGAATTAGAAGGAGTTTTATGGTCTTAACTTTTAGTTGGACTCTTATTTCTCAAATAAACACTAGTACTAACAGCTTCAGCCCAAAAATCATTAGTAGGATTTTTACCATTTATCATGTTTTCTGGAGAATCCACTAAGGTTTTGTTCTTTCTTTCATCAACTTTATATAGTTGTGGAGTATGTGGCACCATGAACAGTTGCACATTTCATAGGTTTTACAATACTTGGTGAATGAACTTGATGTATATTGCCCCCGTTAATCTAATCAGAGGATCTTGATGTATTTACATGTTTGTTCCTTATCCATATTTTTAAAATATTTGATGTATTCAAATACATCACTTTTCTTTATCATAAAAGAAACCCATATATATTTTGTTCATTCATCAATAAATATAAAGAAATAGTATAATACTCCATGTGTTTTTTCTTGCATATGAACACACATATCTTTATGGACAAGTTCAAGAATGTATCTTTTTCTCCTATCTATATTAATCGATAATTCTTCATTACATATTTTCCCTAACACACACCCTTCAAATTTAATATGCTAATTTTAAAATAATGGAAGTCCCTCCACCATTTCTTGTTTTTGAAGTAGTAGAAAATCATGATAGTTAAGGTGAAAATACCCATGGTGCTATATATCTTTATTTGTCAAATTTGTAGCTTAAAACACTCAAAGGGGCATCACACACAAAGCAATATTATATCACGTACGTTCATATTGGGGTAAAAAAAAAAAAAAAAAAAAAAAAAAAATATACTGTCTATATACCTAGGGTTGAGTGGGTTTTTATTTATTATATAGAAATATAAATATTTTGAGGTATTTTTATTTTTATTTTTTGGGCCAAGCGGGTTAGGGAAGGTTGTGGGAAGGCCAAAGTGCACAGAGGAGGTGGGAGGAGAGGGTTAGGGATGTAAATGCATTCTGAGTTCTACTTCGACTTGTCTAGTGTTAGGGAAATATCGCGAGGATAACTGGCTTTGACTGGAGGAGTGGGGTTAGGGAGGTAAACATGATTCTGAGTTCTTAGCTTTGACTGGCTTGCTTCAACTAGTCTATGAGAGGGTTAGTGAAATATCGTGTGGAGGAGAGGGATGGTCTGTGAGAGGGTTAGGGAAATCCATAGGAAATCATACGGAGGAGAGTGGGAGGAGATTTATTCAACTCGGAGATCGACTTAGCAAAAGGAAGACCTGGATATCGACTTAGCAAGAGGAAGAGAAAGACTCAGGAAGATATCTACTAAGCATTTGAGCAGATCTACTAAAAATTCGAGCAACTTGCCATCTCATGCCAAAAACTGCAGAAATAGGTAGGGAAAATTTTAGGGGCTAATATTCATAGGTGGGCTAATTTTCCATGCTTTTTCCAAAAAAAAGTTTCGCTAATTTCCATTCTTTTTCAGAAATGATTCACCCAAAATTTTTAGTACACCATTATTTTACCTTAAAAATCACCAAAATATTTTATCAACCAATATAAAATCATTGCAAATCTAAATATTTCTACAAAAACATCACCAAAATTTTTACAATTTGCTATTAGGGATTAGTAAAATTCGCCAAGGTTTCTAAACATTGAGATAAACTTCCATCCTTAAAGTTTTCTCTGGAAACAGGTGACTAGTTTCCGCCTTAAACCAACTCAATATTGAAATAAATGCCTCCAAATACTATAAATGAGTCCAAGCGCTCTCTCTCCACTTGTTAGCCCCCATGAAAATTTTTGACAAGCAAAATAGGGGCCTAAATTGTCTTTTGGGCCTTCAAGGAATGCACCTCCCTTGAAGACACATCATCCTTGAAGTCCCTGTGCCTTTGCCTTTTTAGGAAGTTCCCTCTGCTGAGTCCCTTTATAAGGTCTCATTGTTTGCAGAAATTGTGCTCCAAAAGATCTATATTTATCCCCTGCATCTCTGCAAATTCCCCCTTTTCCTTCCCAAACTCCCTATGAAATTCCACCCATTCCCTTTGTTATGCCTAAATCCCCTTCATTCCCCTATCGTTACCCTTGGGTGGCCTTAAAATGCTTTAAAACGAGCCAAAAATCATATTTTCTGCATAGACTGGGCCTAGCCCCTTTTCGACATAAGCCTCCGCACCTTTTCCCCCACAGAACCCTGCGCTATGACCAAGCGCTTGCCTGAAGGCGCTAATCTCTAACACATATCGGGGGTATTCCTGGTCGTTGATCTTTGAAGATCGGACGGTGATCGTTTAACCCCGCAGCATTCGTGTTTCCCCATTAAAACCCTCGTTCGTTGCATCTCAGCCGTCCATCCGAAACTTCAAATCTGACGGTCCTTCTCCCTCCATCCTCATGTGGTCCCTACACTCGCTCGTTGTACAAACCCGTTGGTTTATATCTCACCACCTTTGGGCGGAGGGTAGTATTTCTTTTTCGGGAGCGATTCCATACAAAAAATGATGTGTGGCACCTGTATGACGGCAAAACCACCCTCCCATCGTGCGTTAAATTCAGTCTGTGGATGCAGAGCGATATGCATAATAGCTGTCAGATCTGCCCCGGCCCATCCAACGGTCGCCATTCCGCAAAGTTGCGTGAGGTTAAGTCGTGGTCTCAATACTCCTGGCCCACCACCCGTTGCCCTTCGCTGTGCATTCAACCGTCGATCTCCTTTGAGATCCGACGGCCCAGTTATGTTTCCCCCGTTGTTGACTATTCCTACATCTCCCGGTCCCGCCACGTCACGCCCCACGTGTACCCGTCATATACTCTCCCCCATCCCATATATTTGTTCATAGTTCGGGTTTATTAAGGTTATTCATTTAAATCTCCTCTGTGCTCCGCCATTAAGGTTTTCCCTCCATCATTCCTCTCCATTATTCCACCTTCTCACCAGTCGCACAACCTTTTTCATCACCCGCACTGCATCCACCATCCCAGTCATTTTTTTCTTAACAGTTTCGTGTTCTGCAGGGTTGCAGGTAGACGGGAAACCGCCATAGCTTTTATTTCTGTCACAGTGACATAAACGCAGGAAAAGACCACTTCCAAAGGCCGAGATAATAAAAGATAGCCCGAGAAGGTGGCTGACAGGACTTGCATTAAAGAGCAGAGTTCAAACTCTGCAAATATTTCCGGTGCCATTAACACACAGATTTTATAGTCAGAGGTATAAGTGGAGTAGCAGAGAGCTTAAGGCATGCAAATTAAGACATACAAGCCCTAGGTTCAAATATTTAGAGGCAAAGTACTGGATTGAAAACCCAGGGACCACGCAGAAAGTACAACATGCAGAAATCAATGCATATCAGGGGTTTCTACAGCAGAAGAATGTTTTTCCTCCATGAAGGATAGAGCACCCATGCAGTGTTCAATATATGCTGTGTTCTGGAGAGTTTTTCTACCCTGAAACAAATTTGGTACTATCAGAGCATTTATTTCATCAGTATGGCAGACTTCCTTATCATTCATTTATCTTTTGTTTATTCACCAATAGCACCACACAGTACTGTAGTCAAAGTACATCAGAGTTATATCAGAGTTTTCTGAAGACTGAAGAAGATCATTCGTTCACCCAAAGAACACCAGAGATTAATGCACAGGATTTATACAGAGTGGGCTTCGGCCCTCTTTCTTTTTAGAAGTTTTAATTCTGCATTTAGTTCTCCACCTACCTCCTCTGCTCCTCCGGAGTTATAAATTCATGAAGAAACTCATTGTAAAGGTTGTTGATTAGTTATCAGAGAACTGCAAGTAGTTCCTTTTGAGACACAGTCTCTGTGTAAAGTTGTAAGATAGGCTAAGGAATATGATTTCAGATTGAGTATTCAGTTATTGGCAATGTTGTACTTGACTGGTATTGCTATTTAATATGACAAGCACATTTCTTTGGATCTTGATTTGAAGCAGCGGTGATGTTTTCCTATCTTTGTGTTTACATTCATTTCATTTCATTTCTATTGGCTTGCATCCGAATATTGGCATAGGATTTACCCTTGTTAGGTACCCTATGTTTTTTCTCTCCTTGCCATTAATGTTTCTCTTCTGAATGCATTATCTAAGAATTGATTTCAGTTGGTTTAACTAGTGTAGTGGATGTTATTGCCTGCTCTCTGATGTATGAATTAAATGAATTCAGTTCTTAGATGTTTCTTGTTACGGATTTAGTTGGAAGATTTGGGAACACTGGGGATTAGAGTTAGCCCTGTCCACTAGGATCCTTGTGCAACCAGCTGGTCTTTAACTTTGTGCTCTGAAATCTGTGTTACCTCCTCCCCTCCTACTTCATCATATCACACAGTCATCTTTAAAGATCCTATGTTTTAGATGACTAGCCCAATTGAAAGCCTTCCTATTGATTAACAAGCAAATCCTTTCCTGAATCCATTTCCCATGGTTTTGAATATTTCCTATAAAATTTCAACTCTGCCTTATCCCTCTTTGCTCATCCTGGTCTTACACTGAATCCTTCTTTCCTGATAACCAGCAACGAAAGAGAACAAATCAAACAAACAAACCCCGAGCCTTATAACTAGCCTAACATATTTAACCTTTGAACTCCAAAGACATACACCTTTGATAATCTCATACAGAGAGATCCCTCTCTAGGCCCAGGAGGGCTAGATCCTGAGGTTTGAAAGTAGTTTTTATGTTGTCTCATATTTTGGTCTTGCCAATCTGGCCAAAACATGGGAACCCCAACATAATGGCGACTCCGCTGGGGAATTTCTGAAATAATCTCCATCTTGCTACATTCTAAGTTTTAGAAACCTACAATCTCTGGTTAGGTTGGCAGTTAAACACTCCTATTCTCACATCAACCTCTATACCATTTGTTGTGTTTCTCCCATACTCTTGGACAGAGTTTGGAAAGGGCAGGTAGCCTCCGTATATCACACTCTTTCAAAGGTGACATATCTAGTAAATTCCCTCCCAGTCAATCTCTGGTTAGAGTTTGTTGTGTTTGGAAGATATCCTTGAAAAGGGACGTCTCATAAGCACTGTGGTGGATAGTGTACCCTCCAAAACATCCTGAACCTTCCACCTGGCGACTCCATAGTTCCTAAACGTTTTAAAGACTCCACTGGTGATGAGTAGGCCTAATGATTATCTTGGTTCACATAAGACTCCACTGGGAGACCAGCCTCCATAACAACATCAACCACAGTAGAAGTAACAAGTAGGGTTAAGCACTCTGGCTTACAGAACCATCCATACAAGAGCTTACTCTAACCTAGACCCACCTGAAATAGTTGACAACCCTGAAATCATCCTCAAAGGATCACACACACATAAGAAACCAACTATTTCCAACCACATCCATAGAGCTAACTCTGCACTAGAAGATCTTAAGACTCTATCACACTTTCACCTTGACCTAGACCTACCTAATAGGTTACCTAGAGCTAGGTCATTCAGTATCTTAGACCAGCCAGACCCTGAGCTCCCTGGTTCACCACCCCAAAGTGGCAGATACCTTGGAAACAGACAGACCCCTCCATCTACACGTCCAGATATACACTTCATTCAAAACTTGGGTCTCTCCCACCCTAAATATGCTCAACAAACCTCTGCTCGTCCTAGTATCCCTGTTGTCCATATACCAACTGCTCAAGTTAGCCCTTTACCTCATCAAAACATCGTCATGGTAGCCTGGTATGCACCTCTGGTTTTAACTCAGCCTCTAGTACCCTTACTGAATCATTATCAGTCAAAGATCCCACACTTCACTGCAAAAGAGTCCATCACAGCCCAACAAAATGTAGATAAGAAGGAGGATTCTTTTGACTACATGGAAATAGATGATGATACAGTCAAAATGAGAATCTTTGCCCAGAGCTTAGGGGGTGATGTGAAGAAATGGTTTAAGGGCCTACCTCCCTGTAGCATAAATGACCTCCCAGCTCTATATCAGACTTTCATAAACAAATGGGAAGCTAGGGAAAATCCTCGCCAACTCCTAGCAGAATATATGATCCTCAAAAGAAACATAGGAGAGAGTGTCCATGATTACACAACAAGGTTTAACAGCATTTACAATGCCCTCCCTCCACATATGAAACCTCCACAAGGCATGGCTCTAGCGAAATACCCAAAAGGATTTGATGCTGACATGGCCTATGAGCTTAGGGATAAGGAATACAACACATTGGAGGACATGCAGAAAGGAGCAGTGAATATAGAAGCCAATCTGATTGAGAAAAGAGCAAGACTGAGATCTGAGAAAAGGGTAACATATAGAGATGACACTGTAGCTTCCACATCAGATCCAAATTATGATAGGTTATCTAAAAACATGGAAAGACTATAGCAAATGATGGAAAATATGGTCGTCATAGTTAGAAATCAGAACAAAAACCAGAACTAGAACTTTATAAGAAACAATAACACTCCCAACAGACAAAGAGAATCAAATCAGCAAGTTATTCCCCTATTCCAAGAGAACTTTCTTGATGAAGATGAGGGAATCATAGAAGAGTCTGAGGGAAACACAATTAATATGTTTGAAATAGAAGATTCAATCCATAACTGTTACTCAGAAGAAGATCATCCCTCACCCTCTGGTTGGGAGGAGGAATGGTTAGAAACTGAGGATTACAGATTAGGATTTGAAAATGCCATGATGCAGGTCAGAGAAAAATATGAACTTAGAAGAAAAAAGAGCCAAGAAACCGCCAAAACCAAATCTTCTGAGGTCACCATCAAGAAAATACCTGAGAAAAATTCTAAAGCGACTGCCGAAAGTAAAAAATCAACAGCTGAGAGTTATGGAAAGAACAAAGAAAAGGACAACCAAAACACTGATAGACAAGGTAAACCAGCTAGCAGCACTAGCACTGCAGTTAGTGCTCTTGATAAGACTGTCCCAAGCACTGTACATAACAGGAATCAGCACACTGATTCAGCCACTAAGGCAGTGGCTAACAAAACAGAGTTGATCATTCCCAAGAGTCAGTCCACTTTCAATTTGGAGAGTGAGATTGCAAAAATTAAAATCTCTGTCCCACTCTCTGAGTTGGCCACTCAGGATGTATATAAAGGCCAAATTTTGAAAGCATTAAATTTAGGTGAGAACGATGACACTGTAAATCTGAGTGATGATCAACCTGCCCTTCTGTTTGGTCCAAAGATAGAAGGAAAGTTTCAGGATGGGGTAGTGCCCCCTTTCTATATCAGCCTTAATATCCATGATAAGATCCTCCACAATGCAATGCATGACTCCGGAGCATCACACAACCTGATGCCCAAAGTAGTAATGGAAAGATTAGGCCTAGAGATAACCCATCCCTATAAAGACCTATATTCTTTTGACTCTAGTTGAGTAAAGTGTCTTGGCCTGATCAAAGACTTATGTGTGAGCCTTACTCAGATTCCTGCCAAGTGTATGGTCATGGATGTTGTTGTGGCAGATGTGCCGCCCAAATATGGCATGTTATTATCAAGATCATGGGGAGCCAAGCTGCAAGGAACCATGCAGATGGATGGGGCTTATGCCACAATCCCAATCTTTGGCCAATTTAGAAGACTGTACAGGGAAGCACAAATGAAATTCCTGGTTAGTAGCCCTGAAAGGCCTGAAAATTCTCCTCTATACTATGTACATACAGACATAGATTCCTTTATCTTCTGTAATGATGAATCTTTGGGGGAACCAGAATCTGAAAATGTAGGTACATGCAATGGTACACACGATGAAATAGAGCCAATGGATTTTAACATAATGGCTACCCTAGACTCAGAGGATGAAGACGTAGAAAACCTTGAACAGTGCACTGAAATAATGACGCAAAGTGAACTAGGAACAGAATGCAATCAGCCAACTAGCCACCTCTCTGACTTCCACATCCATAGAGAAAAAATAAACAGCCTACAGCCTAGTACAGACCCTATAACGCAACATAATGGCGAACCCAGCTGTAGGGAAAGGAATGTTAACAAAAACTAGAATGAACCCCTGTGGGAATGAATTTCGATGGGTCTCACACAAAAAGAACTGCTAGGGCAGGAGTGTGGATACATAACACATAAATTGATTACACAGAAAGCCATGCCTGCAACCTACACTTCAAATGTACGAACAATGTTGCAGAATATGAGGACCTTATCCTAAGCCTAAACCTGTTGAGAAAATTAGGAGACCGTAGGATAACTGTGCATGGGGACTCTGAGCTGATTATTAAGTAGGTGAATGGTGAATACACAACGAAACATCCTAGATTGAGAGCTTACAGGAATGACACTATGGATTTATTGAAAACATTTGTTGAATACGAATTAGTGTTTGTTCCTAGGAGTCAAAATGTCATTGCAAATGGATTACCTTGCCTAGCTAGTTCATACGCTAAGACTCCAATCAATCAGCAGATCATCATCCAGACTAAATTCAGACCTGCAGTTCCAGATAACGAAAAATATTGGCGGATTTTTGAAGGTGATAAACAGATTGAGGATTTCCTGATAGGCAGGAATGAGTTTGAATTTTCTGATTTAGACTCCAAATCCGATAGTATTTGCCTAAGTGAAGAATCCTCAGATGACGAAGAAACACCTTGTAACATAGAAATGAACTCTTTAAATGAACAGATTGGAAATCCAGATGGAAAATGTGAAAATGCAGAAATTGAATAAGTGGAGGTGCTACAGGCCAAGGATAAGGATATACCCAGAGGGCTGGCACCCTTAGAGGACCTTTTTGACTTTGATGATGTAGAAAAAAAGCCTGCTATAGAACATGCAGACTCTGACGTGGAAGAATGTAACATAGGCACTGAAGATAAGCCCAAAATGATTAAACTGGCTAAGTCTTTACCTGCGGACATGAAGAAAAAATACATTGAACTTTTCAACGAATTCATTGATGTGTTTGCCTGGAGTTATGAAGACTTAAAAACATATGACACAAACATCATTCAGCACAAAATACCCTTGAAAGAAAATCAGAAGCGCTTTAGATAAAAACTTCGCAGAATCAATCCAAAACAATTTCCTGTGGTGGAAAAAGAGATTAAAAATATGTATGAGGCAGGCATAATAGTTCCTGTGAGGTTCTCTGATTGGGTGTCAAATTTAGTGGCTGTGAGAAAGAAAACAGGGGAAATTAGGTTGTGCATCGACTTCAAAAATCTTAATAGAGCCTCACTGAAAGACAATTACCCTTTGCCAAAAATGGAACACATTCTTCAGAAGGTAGTAGGCTCTAAGATAATCTCCCTACTAGATGGTTTCTCAGGTTACAATCAAGTCTTAGTCATCCCAGAAGACCAACTCAAAAAAACCTTTACCACTCCATGGGGCACCTTTACGTATGTTAAGATGCCTTTTGGATTGATGAACGCTGGTGCAACCTTCCAAAGAGCGATGGACATCGCTTTTTCAGATGAGATAGGGAACTTCATTATTATTTACTTAGATGACATAACAGTCTATTCCAAGACTAAAGAAGAACATCTAAAGCATCTGAGAAAATTGTTTGAAAAATGTAGAAGGTTTGGTCTGTCACTGAATCCTAAAAAGACTGTATTTGGGCTGCAAGAAGGAAATATTCTTGGCCACATTATATCTGAAAATGGAATCAGGATATACCCACAGAGAGTTGAGGGAATACTACAAATCACACACTCGAGAAACATCAAAGAATTACAGTCCTTCATTGGGAAAATCAACTTCCTTAGAAGGTTTATTCCAAATCTAGCCGAACACCTTAGGAACATGACTAACATGCTGAAGAAAGGTGAAGGAGTTAAATGGACCGTTGGAGCTAAACAATCTTTTGAATCAGTGAAACTTGCACTCACCAAAGCCCCTATTCTGACCAGCCCAGATTTCTCGAAAGACTTCCTGATCTTTTCATTTGCCTCTGAGCATACAATGGCTGCAGTCTTGCTGCAAAAAAACATAGAGGGAATGGAACAGCCAATTTCCTTTTTCAGCAAAGAACTAAGGGATGCACCCTTGAAAATACAACATAATGGAGAAATAGGCCAATGCTATGATTAAGGCCTTGAAAGAATTCAGGGTGTACATATTGCATTCTCACACCATAGCTTATGTGCCCAACATCATAGTCAAAGATATATTGTCCCAAGACCCAGATGGGAAAAGGGGAAAATGGATTGCTGTGATCTTAGAATACGACCTTGAGATAATACCCACCAAACTGATTAAAGGTCAGGGCTTAGCTCGACTAATGGCTAAATCAAACTTACAAGCCCTAGACATTAACATGATAAATACCTTGGATGAGCAACAAGAATTTCCTCATCCCACTGTAGAGGAAAAGTTTCATAGCTCTCCTTGGTATTCGGATATTTTGTATGTGCTTACACACCTCAATGCCCCACCTGAGCTGTCAAAGACTAAGGCCAGATTCTTAAAGCTAAAACCCAGGAGCTATTGCATATTGAATAAATGCTTATACTGGAAGAACCCAAACGGCTTATTGCTTAAATGTTTGCCTAAAATAGAGGCAGAGAATATTAAACAAGAATTCCATGCTGGAGAATGTGGAGGCCACCTGAGTTGGAAAGCCACTGCTAACAAAATACTCAGAGCTAGTTTTTATTGGCCCACACTCTTCAGTGACATCCATAAGATGATAATTTCCTGCCATAAATGCCATATTTTTGAAGGCAAAAAGAAACTCCTTCCCCTCCCTTTACAACCCATCACCGTTGAAGGGCCCTTTCTGCAATGGGGCCTAGATTTCATAGGGGAGATTCACTCTGCTTCTTCTACACAACACAAATGGATCCTAACAACCAGACTACTTCACTAAGTGGATAGAGGCCATACCCACTAGGAATGCCATATATTCGGTCATCATTAGTTTCCTAGAAGGTCATATCCTCTCTCGGTTTGGCTGCCCAAGGAAAATAATCACTGATAACGCTACTGGTTTCGGATCCAAGAAGATGACTGATTTTTGTCACAGGTATCAAATAGCACTCGGTCATTAAACTACCTATTACCCTCAAGGTAATGGATTAGTTGAATCATTAAACAAGAGCCAGGTGATCATCATCAAAAAGCTGTTAGAGCAGAACAAAAAGTCATGGCATAACAAGTTGGTGCATGCTTTGTGGGCTGATAGGCTTACAAAAAAGAAGTCCATTGGCATGTCACCATTTCAGCTTGTCTATGGTACGGAAGTAGTATTTCCTACCAGCCTTGGAATACCAGTGATAAAGCTGGTCCAGGAGATTCAAACAAAAGAAAACAGTATGGTGAGAAGGATACACCAGAGAATCCATCTCCAGCAAAAAAGAGAAGAAGTTTACAACAGAGCAGTGAAAGTTCAGGAGAATATAAAGAAATTGTTTGACAGAAGAACCAAAGCTGCTGATTTCAAAATTGGAGATAAGGTTTTGAAGTGGGACTCAAAAAGAGAGGATAAAGGAAAGCACAACAAGTTTGAAATTTTTTGGCAAGGTCCATACATCATCCAGGCCACTGTTGGTCCAAATGCTTTCTTCCTACAAGAATTAGATGGTACAGAGATGTTTGGGGGTCCTGTCTATGGCTGGATGCTCAAACACTACTTCTGCTGATTTACAATTTCCAATTTCCATTCCCATTGTACATACTATTGCAGTTTTTACATTTCAAGAAAAAAGAGAGAATGTTTCAAAAAACAAAGGAAAGAGAGAGGTTCAGACATGCTTAAAACATGAACCTATGATGTGCAAAAGATTGACTCTAATATGATCAAAACCTGAGCCAAGGAAAGTAAAGGCAGCTAGTCCTAACATGCTCAAAATCTAGACCAGCAAAGGAGAAATAAGAATCAGCTCTAACATGCCCAAAACCAGAGCTGAAATGAAGAAAAAGAAGTGACTCTAACATGCTCAAAACTTGAGTCACAAAGGGAAGAAGGACACTTCAAGTTTCAGATTTCAAGCCTTCGCAGTTTTGTTTTTAGTCTTCTACAAATTTTGTCCATGTGCAACTGTCTTTATGCCTTGGATCCATAGCAAGTCAGACAGTCTAATCCTAGCTTGACTATTTTTCAATTTCTGTCATAGAATATAGAGAAGAAATTTGCTGGGCAGTTTAATCCCAGCAGGTATTAGATTAGGTAGAGAAGCATATGAGACCAACAGTCTAATCTGGTCTCATGGTGCAATAAGGGTAGATTTAGAATAGGTTTATTTTTTGTTTGCAAAAATAAAATGATGTAAAGGGTCTGCTAGCTTAAATGCACCCTAGAAGAAGAAAAAATGTTAGGATTATAGTGTGGGTAGGTAGTTTGTCGGGAAAGTTTTCTGTTGATGTAATGTCTTCATATTGTGGCAGATGATCTAAAGAAAGAAAGGGATGTGCCATGCAGCAGGCATCTGGCCTACTCCAAAGATCTATTCTCTGAATTCTTGACTCCTTCAAGAAGAAGCCATCCCCATGTGTAGCCACTGTTAGCCCCCATGCAAATTTTTGACAGGCAAAATCGGGGGCTAAATTGTCTTTTGGGCCTTCAAGGAATGCACCTCCCTTGAAGACACATCATCCTTGAAGTCCCTATGCCTTACCTTTTTACGAAGTTCCCTCTTCTGACTCCCTTTATAAGGTCTCATTGTTTGCAAAAATTGTGCTCCAAAAGATCTATATTTATCCCCTGCATCTCTGCAAAGTCCCCATTTTCCTTCCCAAAATCCCTATGAAATTCCACCCACTCCCTTTGTTATGCCGAAATCCCCTTCATTCCCCTATCGTTACCCTTGGCTGGCCTTAAAATTCTTTAAAACGAGCCAAAAATCATATTTTCTGCATAGACTGGGCCTAGCCCCTTTTCGACCTAAGTCTATGCACCTTTTCCCCCACAGAACCCTGCGCTATGACTGAGCGCTGGCCTGAAGGCGCTAATCTCCAACACATATCGAGGGCGTTCCTGGCCGTTGATCTTTGAAGATCGAACAATGATCGTTTAACCCCGCGGCATTCGTGTTTCCCCGTTCAAACCCTCGTTCGTCGCATCTCATCCATCCATCCGAAACTTCAAATACGACGGTCCTTCTCCCTCCATCCTCATGTGGTCCCCACACTCGCTCGTTGTACAAACCCGCTGGTTTATATCACACCGCCTTTGGGCAAAGGGCAGTATTTATTTTTCGGGAGCGATTCCATACAACAAATGACGCGTGGCACCTGTAAGACGGAAAAATCACCCTCCCATCGCGCGTTAAAGTCAGTCCGTGAATGCATAGCGATATGCATAATAGCCGTCAGATTTGCCCCGACCCATCCAATGGTCACCATTCCGCAAAGTTGCGCGAGGTTAAGTCGTGGTCTCCGTACTCTTGGCCCACCGCCCGTTGCCCTCCGTTGTGCATTCAACCGTCGATCTCCTTTGAGATCCGACGGCCCAGTTATGTTTCCCCCGCTGTTCACTGTTCCTACATCTCTCGATCCCACCACGTCACGCCCCACGTGTACCTGTCGTATATTCTCCCCCATCCCATATATGTTTTCATAGGTTGGGTTTATTAAGGTTCTTCATTTAAATCTCCTCTACGCTTCGCCATTAAGGTTTTCCCTCCATCATTCCTCTCCATTATTCCGCCTTCTCACCAGTTGCATGACCTTTTTCATCACCCGCACTGCATCCACCATCCCAATCATTTTTTTCTTAACAGCTTCATGTTCTGTAGGGTTGCAGGTAGACGGGAAACCGCCATAGCTTATTATCTCTGTCATAGTGACATAAACGCAGGAAAAGACCACTTCTAAAGGCCGAGATAATAAAAGATAGTCCGAGAAGGTGGCTGACAGGACTTGCATTAAAGAGCAGAGTTCAAACTCTTCAAATCTTTCCGGCGCCATTAACACACAGATTTTACAGTTAGAGGTATAAGTGGAGCAACAGAGAGCTTAAGGCATGCAAATGAAGACATACAAGCCCTAGGTTCAAAGATTTAGAGGAAAAGTACTCGATTGAAGACCCAGGGACCATGAAGAAAGTACAACATGTAGAAATGAATGCATATTAGGGGTTTCTATAGTAGCAGAATGTTTTTCCTCCATGAAGGACAGAGCGCCCATGCAGTGTTCAATCTATGCCGCGTTCTGGAGAGTTTTTCTACCCTGAAACAGCTCTGGTACTATCAGAGCATTTATTTCATCAGTATGGCAGACTTCTTTATCATTCATTTATCTTTTTTTTATTCACCAATAGCACCACACAGTACTGCAGTTAGAGTACATCAGAGTTATATCAAAGTAGTCTGAAGATTGAAGAAGATCATCCGTTCACCCAAAGAACACCAGAGATTAATGCACAGGATTTATACAGAGTGGGCTTCGGCCCTCTTTCTTTTTAGAAGTTTTAATTCTGCATTTAGTTCTCCACCTACCTCCTCTGCTCCTCCGGAGTTATAAATTCATGAAGAAACTCATTGTAAAGGTTTTTGATCAGTTATCAGAGAACTGCAAGTAGTTCCTTTTGAGACACAGTCTCTGTGTAAAGTTGTAAGATAGGCCGAGGAATGTGATTTCAGACTGAGTATTCAGCTATTGGCAATGTTGTACTTGACTGGTATTGCTATTTAATATGACAAGTACATTTCTTTGGATCCTGATTTGAAGCAGCGGTGATGTTTTCCTATATTTGTGTTTACATTCATTTCATTTTGTTTCTACTGGCTTGCATCAGAATATTGGCATAGGATTTACCCTTGTTAGGTATCCTATGTCTCTGCTCTCCTTGCCATTAATGTTTCTCTTCTGAATGTGTTATCTAAGAATTTATTTTAGTTGGTTTAACCAGTGTAGTGGATGTTATTGCCTTCTCTCTGATGTATGAATTAAATGAATTCAGTTCTTAGATGTTTCTTGTTACGGATTTAGTTGGAAGATTTGGGAACACTGGGGATTAGAGTTAGCCCTGTCCACTAGGATCCTTGTGCGGCCAGCTGGTCTTTAACTTTGTGCTCTAAAATCTGTGTTACCTCCTCCCCTACTACTTCATCATATCACACAGTCATCTTTAAAGATCCTACGTTTTAGATGACTACCCCAATTGAAAGCCTACCTATTGATTAGCAAGCAAATCCTTTCCTGACTCCATTGCCCATGGTTTTGAATATTTCCTGGAACATTTCACCTCTGCCTTATCCCTCTTTTCTCATCCTGGTCTTACACTGAATCCTTCTTTCCTGATAACTAGAAACCAAATCAAACAAATCAAACAAACAAACCCTGAGCCTTATAACTAGCCTAACATCTTTAACCTTTGAACTCCAAAGACATACACCTTTGATAATCTCATACAGAGGGATCCCTCTCTAGGCCCAGGAGGGCTAGATCCTGAGGTCTGAAAGTGGTTTTGATGTTGTCTCATCTTTTGGTCTTGCCAATCTGGCCAAAACATGGGAACCCCAACACCACCGAACAGGACACATCGACCTAGAAATGTAGCCCAAAACATAACCCATATGGCTTGTTGATTACACATAGCTGATTGAGTAATATGATATTACTTGGAAACGGGTTACAATATATATGGGAATCATAGAATGATACAGGTTATGAAGCTGTAATGCAGTCACTATGCTTATGCTTGGTCCCAGTGCTTGTAATCACAATGGTCTCAATACATGTGGAAACTACTATTCATTCTCTACTACTAGTTGAAGCTAGTGTATATTCAATATGTTATTTGTGTACTAATATCAACATCCCGAAACATGTAGGAACCAAGCTCAATAATGCTTAGACTTGTACCTTATTCTAATAAGAAAATATCATTATTCCAATAGGTGGTTGTATCTCCATTAATCTATAAGCAATAGAGTGGTATGTATTCCTATATAAATAGAGTCCATGTAGTTACTAGGTAGATGGAGAAGGATTAATAGGATTCTGCCCACTGAGAGATGAGGAAAGAGTTTGATTGAGGAGCTAGGCTAGCCACTATAATACCCCAGCTAGGCATCAATAGTCTTCCCCAACACTGACATACTAATGGTTGAATTGGTGTGCTAGGGACGTGCACCTGAAGTCAACACTTTTCCTTAAGCCTTGAGCCTTAAGCCACAAAAATTTCACTAGAAAACCACATCAAGAAGAAAATGTATAATCCTTACTATCTTCTTTTTTGGAAGCCCAGCTAGCATGGAAAGTCGAACAGAAAACATCAGTACCAGATATTTCTAAACTAGATCATAGGTGATGAATAAGTAATTGATGTTAATGGAATGGGACACTACTCGTAGTAATTACATTAGAATGGTATTCTTTTTGTATGGTTGTTTCTTGCGCCTAATATGTTTTTGACATATAATGGATGTTCATAAAAACTTCAGAGATATTATTAGCTCTTGTGCACTATAAGTAGATTTATTGCATATATGTAAGTAGCTCAAAAATAATATGCACAAAAGTAGAGGGTGCATGAATGCCTACAACATGAATGTGACTGCATTAAGAGAGTTTAGAGTGTTCGATTTTTATTTAAAAAGAGTTTTCTAGTTGAGATTTGGCATAGTTTCTAATTTTAGCCCGAGCAGATGAGATGGAGGAGTATACAATTTTAGCTAAGAATCCTTATTATTTTTCTTGGATATAGTATTGTAGGCAGAGTTTAGGGTTATAAAAAAGGGATAGTTGCCACTTTATTTCGGTAAAACCTAGTCTTCTTTATATATAAAATAATTCGGGGTGAGTTCAATAGAGAACATACATAGAGAGAGTTGTGTTATATTTCTTCTTTTAGTTAATTAAAGATAGGCAGTTTAGTGTTGTAAATTTGCACTCTTTGTTCATATTTCCAGATTGATTGGTTGTAAATATAGCATTATCATTTATGTAGTTTTGAAAGCAGTTAATCAAGTTTACTCTTCCAAGTTTTTGGGTTTTAGTTTTGAGGTTGCACATATACTTACCATGTTTTGAAAATTTAATGGTGATTTGGGTTCCCCAAACCGCAAAATTGGGTACTCCAAGGGTTATTTCTACATGCATTTTTTTTACGAAAGACATTTTTTTAAAATGTGGGCCCTTTCTCGAAGACCTAATTCATCACTTCCCAACCACTCTCATGCACTTATGAAACATGCACTTGTGTAATTTCATGTTTCACCACACCTTGACAAACAATATTACACCATCACATATATTAGAATCCTTATCATGAGTATCATCTGCCATTATTTTACTCTTGTCTAATCTTTTCATGTAACTCGATTATATAGGGACATTAGTCAACGCTATCGAATTTCATCAAACTACCTAATCGAAGCCTTAAAATATGCTGTAAAAAGGTTAACATGCATGATCAATGATTTTGGTTTGAGTGGAGTGTACATTTTTGGAAGGCCATGACAAAGGAGTTTAACAATCAACACCACCAACACTGGGGTACATATAGGGCTTGGTGATATTGATTAAACGGAAATCACATACCCTCATATGTGATAGAATCTAACAAAATTCTGCAATCCCATTGATTCTAAAATCCTAAAAACTGTGAAGTTTGCCAAATTTTAAATGGGATATGAAGATTTTCTCCATATGAAGTCTGAAGTGGTTGGAAGTATAACCACTCTCAAAAATCCTGAAATAGTGATTGGTAATGTTAAAAATTTTATCAAACAACCCTTTCTTTAAGAATTTAACATTTCTAGTAGGGAACATCCAGTGAGCACCTAGGGAGCATCTAGGGAATTTCTAGCGAGTATGACATGAGCATGTATGGGAGGGTGGTATGGCACATCGGAGTGTGGCAATTCCAAATTTCTAGGTAGCATGCAAATTGATGTTGGATCACAGTTCTAGTTTTTTGCAACACACTTCAAGGGGTGCCCCTATAGTGCCCCCACTCGAATTAAAGTTCTGAGACCTAGAGCAGAGGTGGGGGGTTGTTTCAACACTATTATGTATCAGTTGTATGGGGTAATGTGCACGGACCTCAAGATGATTCATATTGCTATGTGAAATAACATTCTCATCAATGTGTATTGCACTTTGATGTCATAATATACTCTAGTAGATTCCATACAAGAAAACCCAAGCTCTCCCATGAAGTTAAGAATCCAAACTACCTCAATTCCAACAATCACCACTACTTTGTATTTGGCTTCAGTGGTTGACAAGGAAACTTCTTTCTCCCTTTTACATGATCTTATATTCAGACCACATCTAGGTTCTAGCAGTTAAATTTTGGTCATCCCATCACCAACTTTGTCAGGGTTTATCTGAAATGGATCATCTGAATAGTATCTATTTTTTAACTTTGTAATGGAAAATTAATTTGGAAAAGTTTGAAATTTTGAATTAAATGTCCAAAAGCCAAATCCATGGAAGATGAAACTAATCATCTTGATGGTTGGCCTTCCAGGAAATAACTGAGCCAAAGAAATCTACAAGAAATTTCTAGTGAGTAAGAATGCACCAAAATATTTGTTTAGATTGCATATCTCAGCCTTTCTAGCAATTACTTGAGCACGATAATTCTCATAAAAATATGGTTTTCCCATTTGGAATTCCACAGTAGCATCCTTATGTCTATTACGTGGTTGTCTAAATGTTGTGTGCTTTCTTTGATTGGTGAAATTTTGTGTGTACATTTTATAGTAGAATGCAATTTGTGGGTTGCAAACACAGTCCCATTTGATTTTGCAAATCACCCCAGACTGATAATTAAATTCTAATGCCACATTCCCAATCTGTTTTTCTTTCAACACAACACTAACATTCATTTTTTGAAATATTTATTGGATTTTTTCCAAGGTATATATGTCTGTTTATCGTGTTGGTGTCAGTGAGTAATTACAGTTCTATTGTTAATGTGTTGGATCACTGGCTGGTGGTACTCCACAAATCAGCTATTGGATTGATTGTTGGGTTTAAATTAATTTCTTGAATGTTGTGTATCCCACATCTTACAACATCATATAAAATATGACACTTTGTCTGAGCATGGGAACACTCCACATTGGTCGGAATTCCACCTATTACTATATGTGTCAGTATATGCTTGTTATTATCTATTACGACAACCACATTGGAAAATTTAGATATGCATATTATATTGGTTACACTGGTGTTTTTCTTGGAAGCCTTCATTAGAATAAAATGACTTCCCCAATAATCTAAGTCCTCTTATAAATTCATATTGATATCTAACTAGAAGCATAAGGTAGTCCATGCATGATTAGAAGGTTGTCACTGAGCCAAAGCAATATGCAAGAAATTTCTAGTGAGTAATAATGCACCAAAATATTTGTTTAGATGGCATATCTCAACCTTTCTAACAATTACTTGAGAATAATAAAATTCCCAACAAATGATGGTTTTCCCATTTTGCATTCCACAGTAACATCCTTATGTCTATTATGTGGTTCTCTAAATATTTTGTGCTTGCTTTGGTTGGCGAATTTATGTTTATAAATTGTATAGTAGAATGCAATTTGTGGGTTACAAACACAGTCCCATTTTCTTTTTCAAATCACCCCAGGCTGATAATTCAATTCTAATGCCACATTCCCAATCTATTTTTCTAATGAAGGAGCATCATGGTTCCGAAATTTTTTACATTTTGTATAGTCTAGGGGGTCTTGTGTTTTCAATGGAATGTTACAGATGAAGACATGGAAACTAGGAAAAGAAAGGAAAGACTACAGAGTATGTAAACATCAATTAAAAGAAGCAAGGAAATCATTGAAGAATAAACTATGGGATCCAAGAGGACAAATATTGGAAGCTCATGATCTTGAGATCATGCTTATTTTTTTCCTTGGGAGTCTGATGCAAGAGCATCATGCTTCCAAAAACTTGTGCATTTAATAGAAACTAGGGGTCTTGTTTTTTTCAAAATAGTTGGTTTCCTAAGTATTTAATTATTGTAATTTTCAATGTTTCGAGTGATTTATGTGAGACATTTAGAATAATATTTAATTAAATATTGAGAGGCATATTTGTAAATGTTCTCGAATGTAGGAGAACATGAGTGATTGGTGTGTGTTAGCTCCTTATAATCAGCAATATTAGCAAAATTACGACCGCAGGGAGAAACATCGTTTCAACCACTTTGGGATTCTAGGATCTAGCCCTCCTGAATCCGGAGAGGGATCTCTCCAATAAGTGCAAAGAAGGATTTGTCTTTGAAGTTTTAGATGATATTGGAGGCATGAACATAGAAGGCCAAGGGTTTTGTTTGTTTTTGGATGGTTGAGCATGATTACTGTTTGAGGTGGAAAGTTCTAAATGCAAAGAGTTTCAAAGGTGAGAAGTTGCAAGCAAATAGAATAAGCTTTGGCTAGGAAGATAGATAACTGCAGGTTTTATTCCATTGGGCTATGGTGTCATAATAGGCTTTAATTGAAGCAGCAAGAGGCAAGAGTGGTCCATGGGGCAAGTCATCTATGTCTAAGTATCTCTTTAAAGTTTGATTTATGGAATGAAATGATACAACAAGAAGGGGAATTAAACAGGTGAAGAACAAAGAGCAGCCTGAGATCTGGTAAGTACTTTTAAACTAGCCAGCTTTTGACATACACTTAAGAAAGACATGAAAGTAAACTAGGATCTGGTAAGTACTTTTAAACTATCCAGCCTTTGATACACTTTCAATAGAAAACATTTAAAACAGGGGAAACACAAATGATAACAAAGAATGGTTTAAGACCTGGTAAGTACTTTCAAACTAGCCAGCTTTCAACACATTCCAAGGGAAACATTCAGACAGTCTTTAGGGATAAAACTAGGACCACGGCACACCATATCTTCCTTAGTTCATCACTACTTAACATGAAATGAAAATAAAATTTAAGAAAAATATTCAGCTAAGAGAATAGGACGAGGGAATGCCAGCATTCATAACTTCTCAGCTGAATTAAATCATTCCTAAATAACACAGATTGGAAGAAAACATGAAGATAAAGATTTTCAGTCAGAGAAGGGTACTAATATACAGTAGGTCCTAACTCTATGCATGTTGTTCTTTATAAGAGAAGATGAACACAGTGAAAGCAGAAACAAAATAACAAGTTACAGTGAGAAAAACATCACTGTGAACATAGACAAGGATCCCATAAATCAGCTTGTATTGATGCTCCAAACCAGTTACAGCTTTAAGTCCAATGCTTTAGTTTAGCAATCATCTACACTTCCCAGACTAACTAGTCTATCACAAGCAGAGCTCCAAGATCCAATGAACACTATTTACAAGTAGAAGTCTCAAGCTCAGTTACGTTTCAAAGTTTAGCAACTACATCAACCAACCCCTCTCTCATCTTCTGCAGTAGTATTTATAGAAGAATGAGGAGGTGAGATCTGATAAAATATCTCTAAAGATAATTAATACAGAATTAATGGATTCTCAGCCTTTGGGGGGCTCAATGAAGAAGCTTACATAGGTGTCCTCTGTATTAAATAATTTACATTAAGATTTAAGCTCAGTGGGAGCTCTTCTTGAATTTTGAGGCTCTGTGTTGTGTTAACCTCACTCTGCTGATATTTTGTCATGAAGTTTATTTGCAGAATTAACTTGTCTGGCTGCGCTGGGACAAATATCTGATCTTTATCAATAACTTCAGCCTCTATTTGAATGCTTTGAGGCATAGGTGGCACTATGGTAGCTGGGAGGAATCAATTTGCCTTAGATGTGGCGGTGGAGGCTTTCTGTTTGATGAACCTTTATGATTTACCTTAAAACTGTGTTTTAGTTGGGAGGATTAGGATTTTGATTATCATTCTTAGTCGTAATCCCCCATATATTTGTCTTTTATCTCATGTTCTGGTGCATTCTTGTCTTCGAAACTGATACTCTTTGATTTGTGCTTGATTCACTGTGTTTGTCGGTGTGCAAGGCTGTGTAGGGGTCGAATGGCATCAATGCCTCATGAATCATTGATGAAACGAGGAGTTGAAACCCTGCAAATGATTCTCTTTGATGAATAGAAGGCAGGAGAATCGTCACCCTCGGCCTTCAAATTTTCTTCAGCATGGCAGAAAAACCATTTAAACCCTGCAAAATACATAAAACATTATGAAATCCTGCATATATAGGTTTACTGCTTTGGAAGGACATGTGGGGAGAACATGGCCGTTGGATGGCATCATCCAATGGTTGAGATTGATTAGAAGAATTCAAAGGGAAGGCGGAAGAAGAATTTAAATCGGAGCCATCGATTGTGCAAAGATCGATGATCGAGAGCGGAGGTGAATAAATAACGTGAAGGGGTCACATTATTCAGAAATAAAAAATAAAAAGTAGAGAGAAAGGTTTAAAACCTTTGTTTCACCAAAAAATGGTGGAAAAATGAGTGGGGAGTTCGGGATGAACGTGGGCCGTCGAATGAGATCGGCCCATGGGATCAACGGTGGAGATTGGGTACCAAAAAACCTTAGAAACATGCCCCAGACTTCAAAAATTTCAATAAAAACATGGTGAATAAAGTTTCCCGGGTCCGCATTTGGGCCTGTTGACGTGGATGTAGGGACCAGGGTGACTATTTTTGGGTCATCAATCTGCAGATCAGATCGACGGTGGAGATGCTTTTAATAACCGCGTCGTACCACCTCTTTTTTACGGGCCTTTTCAGAGTGTGATTACTATCCGATGAGCTGGCCTCAGATCGGACGGTGCATGCCAATATCGTGCCGAGCCGATATCTGGTCTTTAATGTGCAATGAGGGTGGCATTTGAAAATGGCTCAAGGCCACGTGTCGGTCGGTGGCGCTAATTGTTGCCAAACAGAAAAAATCGCCTCCCTCTTAAAAGCGATGCGATGAATCCCACCGGGTTTTGAATAGTTAATGATCGAAAACATTTAAAACCCAAAAAATTAATATAACAAAGGTTCAAGCTTTGGGGGCGGAAAATATATTTTCAATACGGCTCTGCGCCCGTCTGCGGGGTCGTGGGTTATATGGAAAGTAATATGACCGAGGGTTACAACACGCGGGGATAATCAGCATTGGAGCTTTTAACATGGCAAAATATTTGTGTGCTTGGCTCTCTGCAATGCGATAGGCGCTCAAATGGCTTAGTGCCTGGTTCCAACACCAGGGCGTATGGACGGGAAGGGCTGAGGAGTTAGCCCAAGGAGGCTTAAATCTTAACACAAGATATGTATTTTTATGAAGTTTTCAATGCTTTTCAAGGGTTTTGAGGGTTTTGATAAGGCAAAGGAGTATTAAACCTTATCATAGGGGTTTTGATGAAGGGAAAAAAGGGAAAACATGAAAATGAAGGATTTTTGTGGGAAATAAAAGGATAAAAATGAGGTTAGTCTTTGGAAGAGGGGGGAGGGGGAAAATGGTGCTTGCAGCAGTATTCTGGCTTTGAAATCAGCAGAATTTCTGAATGTAAAATGGGCACAACAGTGAAGATTTGGACAGAGGCATGTGGCCTTTCAAGAGTCTTCAAGAGCCAACACTTTTTTGCAATAAAATTTGTTCCTTGAAGTCTCCAAAAATGATTTAGCCACCTTTTGGTATAAAAAATTTCATAGGTGGCTAACAGTGTGGATTGAGATACTCTGAAATATTGTAAATCTTATATTATAAATTAGTTCATGATTTATGGAGGATCCTTAGGATTTAGTTGAATGTTGAGATCCGCAAGGGATAAAGAAGAGATTTTAGGAATTAATTGAGGACTTAGAGGATTTTTAGTATTTTGTTGAGAAAGCTATGGATCTCAACCAAAATTGGTTACAGAACCTTTTGTATATAATTATAAAGACTCAAAGGCACAAACAGATAAAAAAAAAGAGACAGATTCTGAGAGAGGAAGCTTAATTGTAAGCCTACAGGCATAGAGAGAGAGGAAGAGAAAAGGGCCATGTAAAAGGCACATCAAGCCAAAGCCAGATTGTAACTAGAGTTTGCTTTTATTTGTACATTTATTTAATTAATGAGGAAATCAAATTCATTGTGACTGTGTGTCATTCCTTTTACGTGCTGAGTGATCTGTAATTGAGAATTTATGGTTTCTGTGTGATGAACATGGTGAATGAATTGAAATTGTATGTATAAGTATTTTTGAGTGATAAAGGACTTAATGACTGGGTAGAATCTGTGTGATTCTACTCCAGAGAAAATAGATATGTGTACAGGTAAAGTAAGAAAAAAATCAAGAACCAAACAGGAGGAATCTCAGGAGAGATAAAATTAAAGAAAACATGAGAAATCTTAGGAGAGATAGCATTAAAGAATATCGAACAAGCTCAGACGGAGTAGAGTGGAGAAATTGGTGTTGCAGAGCAACGACAGTATAAACAAACAAAAAATTGACTAAGGAAAAGAACACTTAGAAGATTTCCAAAGAAGGTGAACAAATGGTCTGGATTAAATCGCAAAAGTGAAGGTGAGAGATTAAATAACATAGATTACAAGGCAAAGTCAATTTTGGAAATCTGCGAAGTGAACACGCATCGACACTACACAACATTGCACATCGAAAATTATAGAGGTTACTGTTAAGAGTCTGCACGACATGTTAAGTTGTTTTCGATGTGATGCGAGAAGGAGGGAAGGATGCGATGCAGTGAGGGAGGAGCCATGTGTCAGCACTAAGAAATAACACATATCACAGATTATATGGTTTAGCGTTATCGATAAGTAATTAAACTTGTGGGTGAGCGATTGTGATAAGACAAATAGGTATAGTAAGAATGTTATATTTGGCGAAGATCTATGGTGGATAGTACAACACAACTTCGCATCGACGGAATGATAAGTTTGTTGTTAAGGTTGTCTGGTAAGTTGGATGAAATGCAATGTATTGTGATTGGTTCAAGGTATTTTGGGACCCTCCAGTAGGAAGTTCCACGTGTGTGAAAGATATTTCGGTTTATCTGTAGTCTGGATTAAAGTAGCAATGTTTGATCAGTAATGTATGTATGTTGTATTCAACTCCGAAGTTGTATTCCACTGCATGTAAAAAGGGATTATGTGGGCCATAACCCATAGGTCTGCAATATTTGTATAATGTTAAAGCTGTGGATGAAATAAGGTAACACGAAGGGGTGATGATGAAAAGGTAAAAGTTTATTATATTGAGTTAAAACAGGAGAGCCACTTATGGTTAAACATCTACGTGCATTTGATGAACAAAAAATATTAATGTGGGTAATTGTGGGGTTAATTTTTCTAACCCTGCATATTTGGTTAATTGTGACCTTCTAGTTACATCATTTGGTATTATAGCAGGTAAAATATCTTTTGGGAGAAATAAGAATAAGAAGAGTTTTGATGATGATGACAGAGTTAAATTATGCAGAAGACAGTGGTAGCAGAATAGAATAAGATTCAGTGTGATTGCGGATCAGAGGAGAAGGAGTCATATTATAAATCTGAAAAGGTGGAGACAAGTGCACGAAGAAAATTCAGACAGTAAAATATCACAAAGTGATGGTTGTTTTCTTGAGAAGAATGAAGATCCATTCAATTGTGAAGAGTGGAAGCAGACTGCTTATGAAATCGTGCAAGTATCGTTTTATTTAATTTTGATTTGAGTTTTGCAGGTTGAAAACAAAGGAGGACTATCTCAGCAAGGACAACAAGAGGAGTTGTAAAGAAAAGAAGAACCAGTTGTGTTCTTGAAGGCAGAGTAAAGTGGATACTCTAAAAAAAAGTGGCAAAGAACCTAAATTTTCCAGTTGAAGGTTGGACGGAGAGGAAAAGAGTGTTCTCAGAAGAAAGTAGAATTGCAAAAGCCAAGGAGAAAAGGAGTTTCTCAATATAAGTTCCAGAGATAGAGAACCAGTGTTACCAAAAGACCGAGCTTAAAGGAGAGATGGCTTGGTGAGGTACTTACAGTAGGTATGGATACTTGATGAGAAGGAGAGGCTTAGTGCAATTCACAAGTGAACAGATGCAGTTCACAAGAGATAGAAGAATGACCATTGATAGTCATAGCATAAGTTGAAAGAGAAGCCACACCAGAATAAGAGTGGATAAATATGACAAGATAAATAGCATATAGAAGATAAGTCAAGAAGAGATTGACAGAGAGAAAGATGAGATAAATTTCCAACTGGTGTTATTGGTGGATGTGTTGTAGAGAAATAAGGTAGACCAGAGGTATGGTTGGACTATGAGGGAGAAAGTGAAATGGCATAGACTACACGAGAAGAGAAAGAAGCAGGTGAATATAAAGCTAATAGAAGAGCTGAGGAATATTTAGGAGATAATGAATGTTCAATTGAGTATAGAGAAGCTCAAAGGAGTTGAGCTACAACAGAATAAAATTGTTGGAGAAGAACAAATTCCTTTTGAACTTGAAGATGGAGCAATGATGTCTGAAACATTAGTTGAGGCTAATGAGCCTTATGATTTTGAAATTAAAAATTTTTGTATGGTTTCAGGTGTAATACATGATGATAGACAATATTAGGGTATTGTCAAAGAAGAGGAAATAGAGAGACATAATCTCAATTCTGTTTTAAAGAAGAAATATGAGACAATTAGGTTTCATGAGGAAACTCATATACAGGTGAAGAAAGATATTGCTTTTCAACATACTACTCGAGTTGTAAGGAGAGGGAGTTTGGATTATATTGGTAGCCAAAAGAAAGAAAATTAAGTTTACTTTTGTAAGCCTGAGCAAGGTATTTTCTTTGATGAAGAAAGTGAATATGTGAAGGATGGACAAGATAAAGATCTTGTGAGATGTTTGACTGTCATGGGCAACCAAAAAGAAGAACATATATTGGAGACTGCTATGAGAAATGCCAGAGATGACTTTATACTTATTTAGTGTAAGGAAGAGATTAGAGTACTAGAAGAATTGTTGAGAGATCCTAAAAGTGAAGAGGAAATTACAGATGAAGGAGAAGAGATGTTTATAACATCTAAGGAGATGGACGTGAGTTTAACTTTTCAAGTTTATGATGTATTTGTAGGTGATGAAGAAGATACAAATGAAGTTGTAATAAAGGAGATCGAGGAAATCTTAATAAACTTCCTGCATTCTTGTCACTGGGAGGAGGGGATTCATCATAAGCATAAGCATGCGATAAGCCTCCTTGGTGGTGAAAGTTCCTGCAGAGGTGTGTCCCCATCAAATGATATCGGCTCCTTCAGAAGTGCGGATTTGGCGCTTGGAAAGTTCTTGCTTAATGTCATCTGTGAGATGGAGGTCAAGATGATCTTGGAGGTGATCTTCAGTTAGCCATTGAAGATACTGAGAGGGGGGGTGCATATTGTCCTATGTGCCCCAAAATTGGTTGATGCGCGGTTGTTGAAGGTGCTCCATAGCACCCTACCAGTCAAAGTTGGGAAAGAGGGAGGCCATTTTGGGCATTTGTTGCCAAGAGTCATTCCAAAAGTTTTCTTGGTTCCCTGATCTGACTTCCCAGAAGCTGTGATCATGAAACAAGGCACGTTGCTACTTGGCTGCCTTCCAGATGAATGACCCATCCCTCTCAGCATCGAAGCATATGAGGTCGCTTATTGGCCAGTTGCCAGCATACTTGGCGGTTTACATCTGCGCCCAAAGGGTGTCCGTGTTGGATATAATTTTCCACCAAATTTTGGCCCCCATGACTTCAGTACTATGCTGTGGGTATCTCAGCCCAAGCCCATCATAGTTTTTAGGGGCACACACGTCTTTCCAGTTGACTAAAACCCATTTTCTATTGCCTTTGTCTCCACCCCAGAGAAAGTTTCATTGGAGGCCTCTGATGGCTTTGATCACCCATTTAGGGGCCGCTAGCATGGAGAACAGATACAGGGGCATGCACTGAAGAATGGATTTGACAAGGACAAGGCAGCTATTGAGGTTGAGGGCTCGATGGTCCAAAGGGAGAGGTGTGATTCCAATCTATCCAGTAAGTCTCTCCAAGAGGAGTGTTTCATGACTAAATCGGTGAGGGGGGCCCCAGATACTTGGAGGGGAGGGATGCGATTGGGAAGCCAAGTATACGGGCGATATTGTGTTGAGTAAGCAGGGGAATGTTGAAAAAGAAAATCTGGGACTTGGAATTGTTGACAGAAGTACCGGCGGCCAAGAAGAAGCAATCCAAGATGGACTTGAAGGATGAGGCCTTTTGCACCAAGGGGTGACCAAAGAGAATAATATCAGCAACAAACTGCTGGTACTTGATGGGGGGGGCGATGGTGAAGATTGATACCTCTGATAGATTGCTTATGGACATGGGATTTAATGAGCCTGCTTAAGCCTTCTGCCATCAGAACAAAAAGAAAAGGAGAAAGAGATTCCCCTTAACAGATACCTTTGGAGGGTGAGAAAGGGGCCAAGGGGGAGCCATTGAGGAGGATGGAAAATATCGGGGAGGTGACGAGGCTCATGACCCAATGAATCCAAGTTTGACAAAAACCAAAGGCGGTCAACATTTGTTGAATGTACTCCCAGCTAAGCTTATCAAAGGCTTTGGAGAGGTCAATTTTGAGTAACATACCTGGAATCTTGCAAGTATTCAGAGAGTGTGTTACCTCATCAGTGAGAATGATGCCATCAAGAACGTGGCAACCTTCAACGTAGCCTATTTTTTCTTGGGAGATAAGTAGAGGCAGTAGGGGCTTAAGATGATTGGAAATCACCTTTGAGACCAGTTTATACAGAACATTGTAGAGGGAAATTGGTCTGACTTTGTTGGGAGATGTCACTTGATCTTCATTGGGGATGAGAGTGATGAAAGTGGCTTTGAGAGAAGGGAGAATCCAGTGCATTGATCTAGATTCTTCAACCAACACCCATATTTTAGACGTAATATCTTCATAGAAGAAGTGGAAGAAATTTGTAGTGAAGTCGTCCGGATTGGGGGCTTTCCCTACTTTGAGATGGGCCATAGCCTGATCCACTTCCTGAATTTGAACGAGTCTGAGCAACATTTGTTTGTGGTCCTCAGTGATCATAGTAGGAATTTTCTGAGTGATCTTATTGATGGCTTCCTGTCGGTTTAGAGGCGTCTCTGTCAGAGTTTCCTTGAAGTGGTTGAGGAGCTCTTGTTCAATCTCCTCATGCGTATCTAGATTGATACCTTGCTCATTTTTTATGATGGAGATTCTATTGACCATTTTTCTTTGAATGGTGGATCGATGGAAGAATTTCATGTTCTCCTCACCCTCCTTTAGCCAGCGAATTCTGGATTTTTATTTCCAGAGCATCTCCTCCTACACTTCCCGTTCCTCAATCTGGTTCTTGAGTTGTTTCTCTTGCCGGTCAAGCTCCTGTATGTGTCTTGAGTTAATGAGTCATTGTTGAAGATCAACCATTTTTGCCTCTAGATCTTTTTGACTCTTGAAAATGTTGCCAAATTTGTGTTGATTCCAATGCTTTAATCTGGCTTTGATTATCTTGAGCTTTTGCTAAAATTTGTACATACTGGAGCCCTCATTGGGGATGATTTTGTGCCACCAATCGACTACCATTTCTCTGAAGCCAAGGTTGGGTAGCCAGAATTTCTTGAAGAGAAATGGTTTTCGAAGTCCACGACCAGGTCTTTGCCAATGGAGCTGGATGGGCCAGTCATCAGAACTAGCGGCTGGGAGGATAGAGGAGAAAATGTCTCCTCTAGTGTGGATAAGTGAATTTGAGACGAGGAAGAGATCAAATCTGGATGCAATATGATGGTGTCCATTCCTACGATTGTTCCAAGTGTGGATTCCATTGGCAGTGGGGATTTCAAACAAGTGATTATGGAGAATGAAATCCTTGAACTGCAGACTGTCAAATTCCAAGAGAGAACGTCCCCCATGCTTTTCTCTGAGGCTGGTAATCATGTTTAAATCACCTCCAAGAATCCAAAAGGGGTGGGGGTTGAAAATAGAGAGGGAGGCTAGGTCTTCTAAAAGCTAGATCTTGCAGGAGGAGACTTGGGGGAAGTAAACATTGGTGATGAGGCCCTTAAGGTTGGAGCCAATGAGATGGAAGGTGGCCTAAAGGAAGTGATGGGAGGCGTGGAAATTGGAGAGGGTGAGGAGAGAAGGATTCCAAGAAATAGCGAGACCCCCAGAGGCTCCAAGCACATCAACAACCGTGATATTACAACCATGCCAAAGTCAAGATAAAATGGATTGGAAGGTGGAACTGGTACCTTTGGTTTCCTGCATAAATAATATGGAAGGTTTATTGCGTCTAATACAATTTTTTATCATACGACACTTTGAGGGGCTATTGATCCCTCGAATGTTCCAAGATGTAAGCTTCATCATGTACTAGTTTGATTCAGAGCTTTGAAAAGATTTTTCAACTTAGGATATCTGCTAGATTCAACCAGCTGATCCCCGAGGGTTTCTCTTGGTATGTGTTCCCCTTGGACCCATAGATGGGCACTTCCTTTGAGCAGTTGAGCTTTGAGAAGGGCCTCCTCTAAGTTGTCAATCTATCTTGGTGGGATGGTGTGGAATTCTTTGGAACTGCAAGCTTTTCCCAATCTTGTGAGATCAAGATCCCCAAAATCGATGGTTTTGGTACCTCAATCATATAGGAAATGGAAGCAAGAGAAGTGTCGTTTGCTGAGGCATTGATTTGACTAGAGGAGATATGAGGGTCTAAATACATACTGGAATAAGACTTAGGGGGATCAGACAACTACTGAGTGGTGGGGATGCTCGGTGATTCCATTTTTTTGTCCTTTGGAGCATTTTCATGCGGCTTGTGTTGTGCTAATAGGTTAGGGAGCAGAATATTGAGAGGCAGAATAGATCCAAAAGTGGGGGAAAGACTAGGGGTTGATTCCGAGGGGAGTGAGGGTTGGATATTTTCCGGATTGAGGTTGGCAAGAAGATGGAAAATGTTGCTGGTTGAGGGTTGGGTGCCATTGTTGGTGAAAGGCTGGGAAGGACTAGGGGTATCAATGTTTTTCTTTGCATGTATTTTGCGAGGAGCAACCTTGGTGAAGCCGTCAGGATCAAGGGAGTTGGAGTTTCCCAGAGGATTAGGTGGAGGGTTTTAAGGGAAATCTCTAACTAAATGGCCATGCATGTGGAATTTATGACAACGAAAAAGGAACATGTTCATAGTCAATAGATTGGATCCATTAAAAATCTTCATGCCATAAAATTACTGAATCAGGGAGAGCTTTCGCAAGGTGCATGTACACATAGATGCGGGCGTAGGCAGTGTATCAGTTGTGCTTTTTTTCTTCTGTGACTTTGATGAAGGTTCCCAAGCTGTTGCCGATCTCATTGAGGGTGATTTCCTCCCAATATTCCTGTGGCAGAGAGTAAATTCAAATCCATACTGATGCCCAGTTGAAGTCTTCTTTGTCAGGGTTGAAGCGTTCCATCCAGTCCCAAAGAAAAAACCCCGCTGCGTTGAAGAAGTAAGGCCCTCCGTCCATGACTCGATTTTTTTCTTCGAGACAGGTAAAGATGATGTTGAAGAATCCTTTGGGGCCATGTTGAAGGGTGGCTTGTCCCTTTGGCTTCCATTTGGCATTGATCCATCCATATAGGGATTTTTCAGTAGGCCAGAACCCAATGGACTTTCCAATAAAGGCGTGGTCATGCATGTACTAGATTCGGCTGCTGATTCTCTCGACAGGGAAGTGGATCTCGGGCTTCTTGGGCTCGATTGGTATGCAGGTAGAAGATTTCACCGTGTGCATCTCATTGGTGCTAACCCCTTCTTGGGTTTGATTCGCAAATGGAGGCATATATTTGTTAGCCTCAGACTTCAACGCCTGGGCCATTGCAGAGTTGTTATATTTGTCCGTTGTTGTAGAGTCGATGGGATTTCCAGAGATGGAGGGGGGGGGGTGTGATGGAGCCCCCCCCCTTTGGTTTCTGCCATGCGAAAGGCAGGCTGCAATAGGAAGAACGTGATAGCACAAGCTGTAGGGGAATATCAAGAGCTATGATGGCGCCCACTACGGGGACGCAGAGGAAACCCTAGGGTTCTAGGTCATTTCTCATCTCAATCATTGATATTCCAATCGCCGATCCTAACCCAAAGATTATTGTTTATTATGTGGACTAATATGTAGGTATTCAACAAGACCTTCTCTTTCCTCATGGGTCCCCCTTTAGGATTGTACTATTACTTTTCTAACTGGTGGATCATTTTCCCTCACTAGCCATGGAAGTATCCCTCGTACAGTTTACAATGGGTGTCTCAAAAAGCTCACATTCTTGTTTCCCTAAAGTGGTGGTGTGTTATCTTATGTTGGATTGTAACCCAGGCATATTTTTAAAACCTTTGCAATGGTGGTCATACCCTATGACCGAATGGTTCTCATACACGAAACAGTGTGAGGTATAATTGGGACTTAAGATTAGGGATACCCATTACAATGTTGGAGACATCCAGTACCATCAACAAGACCTCAGGTTAACAAATTAATGTTAAATATTTAAGAAATTAATTAAGCCAACATTTTTGGCACCATTTCCAGGGAGGCATTAAAAAGGTTAGGAAGTTAGTAGTTTAGTTGTGCGTTTATTTTATGCTAGTGTGAATTATTTTAATCTTGATACATATAAAGGAAGATTCTAGCTCATGATGAATATAAAATGGGTGATAGAAGGTCTTAATAGCATTAGGAAGCCCAAGTACATGATATATTTCACTTTGAATTTGTTTTCTTTTAGCATATTTATTTATTTGTTTAAAAATTTTTTATTTTCAAGGTGTTTTAAGAACCTCCAATACACTAATCCATCTGTTAATAGGATCCACTAGCTAGCAGAAGAAGGAAGTTAAAAATATTGAAAGGAAATGCTACTCCAAGAGATCACTCAAATCCTAAGCCAAGGCATATTTTCATCTCAAGAAGAGAAAATCCTAATAATTAACCATTAGAAACATAACTAAATCTCAAGGAGAAAGAGAAGGGAAACAAATTCATGAGCAATATATAGAATTAGATCTAGAAGATAACAAGCCATATTAGAAATAATACTGAGGAGACTTGATAATCCTTTTCAATGTCCAAAAAAAACTCATGATTCAAAGAAAAAAAAACAATGGAGAGCATATAATGGATCCATAAATTGAGAATTTTCTTTCCTACTTATCACTAGATCCTTCATGCATTCAAGAGATTAATCGATGATCCTTGGAAGACCTACATAGCATGATAAATGAGGGCATGCCAACTATTTTTAATGAATAAGAAATTAAATAATATGTGGGTCACATTGAAGCTTGGTTCCAACCAATTGTCAACACACAAAACTCCTCCATCATTCAACAACTCTTGGAACCATATTAGTAAAACAAATTGGTCTCTCATACTCCAGGACACATCAATCCTACTTCTCAAGTTTGAGTATGAGCATATTTTTTATCTTGTTACACACATGGATTCATTGGAAATATTCCTATAATTGAGAATATGCTTTCTTTTCAAGCAAAGTAAGATAGTGTTGGAGAATAAATAAATAAATAGTAAATATAGAAATAGGTCTAATTTTCAAAACCAAAAAACTAGTGTGTTTAGATAGGGACATTATTGTCCCTAGGGGGAAACTCAATTGGTTAATTTGAAACTTGTGAAATTGTTAAAAGAAGATCACCCAGGTTCAAATCCCCGATTAAGTGACCCAGTTTACGGCAAGGAAGACAAGTCATGAAACCCGAGAGTTTTACTAGTAGTTACATGTCACGTGGTATGTTGGGTTGCTCCGAGATACAAAAAAAAAGATAGGGACATTTATTGAAAACCAAGTTACTAGTGGCAAAGCTTCTCCATAATCACAAATTATTATTTTGTTCCTATACAAATTATTCAAATTTTTGTATATCCAAGTGTTACTAGAAGTTGGATGTATTAAGGGCCTCCTACTAATGATTCTTTAGTAATTGAAATCATCGCAATGTTTGGGTCCAAGGCTAGAGAATTATATTAGTACCTTGAGGCATGCATTCGTTAAAGGAAGGTACTCTTGATAATGCTAGAGAGAATACATCAATTCCCCCTAATTGTCAAATCCTATAGGTGACTCAACCTAAGCACATCCATTCCACCCTAGTAAGATGTACTAAGGTGCCTTCATGCTAATTAATATCCCTAGTTAGTCATCTTGCTTTGGTTAATGGTATACATTAATGGCCAATAATCCAATGATATTTTCTCATGCTCGAGTCTAGAAAATCCATTCACATGACAAGAGTTGCACCATGAGTTCTAGATTTGATGAATATTTCATGAAGTATTCAACAATAATTGCAGCCTTTTAGTTTGAAAATAAGGGAGGAAAATTAGGTGTTGTACCTTCAGGGCACTAGTAATTTGATCCTTCATTAATAATAAACACTAAATATTCGTCCCTACAAAATCAACCTTCATCAATTAGCCACCCCATACAATCAACAATCATCATTTTTTTCTCTAAAAAATAGCTTCAAAATTTAGTGGTCATAAACATTGATTTAAGTGCTTTGTTCTGTATCGGATCAATGGAACATATGTCTCAAACGCATTCTCTTAATCAAAATGTTAGGTAGATTCCAAAAGTAAAACCTCAAGTAAAAATAAACTTGATTTTTTTTTTTTTTAAATATAGAGGATAATTATAATAAATTAATGTAAGCTTTCACTCCCATCTAACCACTTTATTTTTTCTATCCCCTTGCAAATTTTTGACATGCTTCTTCCCTCACTCTATTGTGCTATTATATGTTTTCAATCATGTTTTCTTGTGGGGCCTTTGTAATAATCCTTTTCCACCACAACACTCCATTCCCTTCCTTATATTATGCTCTTCCATCTATGAAAAATCATCGCTAGTTTCCTCCATCATCCAATATAAATTATAGTGAGAAAATTCATTTACAATATTTTGAATCCTCTGCCTCAATAAAAAATCCATTAACCTGCACCAAAAAACATCCCCTTGCCTCTCCCTTTCTATGTTAAAGCTTTCTGTCAATCGCGCTGTTGGAAATTCACATAACCCAAACCTGATTTCAAATGAGCAAGAAGACATTTACGAATTTTCTACAAAGGTGATTTAGAATATTTGAAAGCAATAAAGTAGAATTGGTTTCTTCTAGAGAAAGGATAAAAAACATAACTTCACCTACCCTACTTTTCCATTGAAGGTAATGTGGATATATTGTAAATTGTATTCATACATTGAAAACTAATGTTTCATGTGCATATTTTTGATAGCCTAGAAATAGGTGTCATAATTTAGACTTACAATTCTTGAATAATAATCGTGCATCAATATATAAGGTTTTGAGAAAACAATAGCCTTTTCGAACATGCTTATTGGTTGGTATTTTCACATCCTTAGTTTAAAAACTTTCATAGTTCACTTGAGCATGCAAAAAGTACAATGAGAAGTTTGTATTTGAAATTTTAGTTAAGTCCCAAATATTTTCGTGCTTTGGGGATATTCCTCTTTCTATTGATGGGAATTTTGGGAAGTATCTTTTTTATGATATGTCATTGCTTCAATCTGTAGTAGAGATTGTTTCCCAATCGAGTGTAACATTGATGAAATGGTTGAGTACAATAATCAACTAACAAATGGTATTTTCTAGGCATATTCACGAAATTTCCAAGCATTCAAGAATGTAAAGATTGAGTTAATGATGCCATAAGTGGCACATATAATTCAGTTCAACAAGGTTGTATTTTGAAATAAAGAAAGGAATGATAAAGTTACAAGAGTTTTTGTTGGTGTACTTGGTGACCTTATAGAAACACTTGGAAATAATAATATAACAATATTCCAAAATTCAATGCGCACAATGAGTTTCTTGGTGAATGCATGACTTTTGGGGATAAACAGCTCGAAGAGACAACATCTTAGGAATAATCAACAATGTGCATGAGGAATCCATGTTGGCTATAGGTGCTCTTACTTAAGTTACTGGTGTTGAATTTTCCAAGTAGATGCCAAAGTTCTATATGTATGTTGAAATGTGTTTCTAGAAGTTTGAACAATATCAAGTTTGTCTAGTAACAATGGTTATGGTAGGTCACATTTGTTGTAATGTTATGGAAGCTAATACTTTTCCTTTTTGTGATGGTTTTATGACCCACCTTATAGAATACCTCTAAAGTAGTCAGATGCATTTGGTGCATCTTAAGGCTATTGTTATGAGAAAAATTGACCTAAGAAAACATGTTACTTTTAGCCTGGTGGATCAGAGTATGATCTACCCATATGTGGGTGCGTGATCATGAAAAATATAAAATATTTGAACCCTAATCTTTTTCTACACAAACGAATACATTCAGCACTTCTATGCGATAAGAGGAAGATCAGAAGCATAATCTTGGTATCCTCATAGATCGGTGGAGTCTCTTGGGTATGATGCAGAGGAAGCCCACTTACACTTGAATATATCATTCCACCTACAATAAAACAAGAATAAACACACAACACCACTAAACAAGAAAACAATGGCCTTTTCGTAGATGCATGTTAGCTTAAAACCAACATATTCAAAACATGGATATAGAAAAGGAACATATGCATATTAATCCAAAATGATAATAGATAAGGTGTATGCCTCCAAACAAGAGATGCCTCTCCTCCAACATACAACTTGTCCTCCTTCTCCCAATGCAACATACCTCCCACACTATAATATGGATACTTTGTCTTACCCCCCTTCATCTTGGTGATAGTATACAGGATCATTCTATCCTCTGTGATAATATATCTAGAAACCTAGGGGCTTGAGTAGTTAGGAACTTCTACAATAATGGACACTTGGCCAACTCATACACAATTAACATAGTTACCGATCAAAAGGGAAAATTACCTAGGACCTGTTTTTTGAGGTACCAAAAAAAGCACCCACTTTTGAAAAGTGGTGATGCAGAGTCACCCTTTTTTTTTGGAGCATAGTTTTGGCACTTTAATTTTTCTTATGCTTTTTTTAATGTCATGATTTTCATGTTGATTTTGAAAACTGGTGATGTAGAATAACTTGTTTTTTTTTAAGCATACTTTTGGAACTATATATTTTCTTCGATATATTTTTTTAAATGTCATGTCGATTTAGAAAAATGGTGATTTTTTGGGCACTTTAAATTTTTTTATTTATCAAGTATGAACATTTGTTTTAAAATGCTAGTGATTTTCATGCTAAATTTGAAAAGTGTTGATGCAACATCAATCCTTTTTGTTTAGAGTTGTGATTTTCATCTTGGTAAAAAACATCAAAAAAAAAACTAAAAAACATCAAAAAAAATTTTAATATAAAAAATATATGAAAAAAACTAATAGAAGTGTAAAAAAATACAAAAATAACTTGTAAAAAAAAATTTAAACAAAAAAATTCAAAATAAATAAATAAAGGGGAAAAATTAAAAAAACTCATAATTTAAAGAAAAATAAATAAAATTTAACCAATTTTTTTTCAGGTTTAAAAAAAAGTGTAATTAAAGAATATGATAAAATAAAATAATTAAAATTCAAAATTAAAAAGCAATTAAAATAATCAAAATACTTAAAAGAAAAATAATTAAATATGGAATTTTAAATTTAAAAATAACATTAAAAAAAAAATTAAAACAAAGAAAATTTAAATTAAAAATTAAAAAGCATTAAAGTTTAAAAATAAAATTTAAATTAAACACACACACAAATATGAAAAATAAATTTTCAAAGAATAAAAAAAAACATAATTTATTTTTTTATTAAAAAAATAAATAAAAATTTAAAAATAATAAAATAAGAAAGCACATTTTTTTTTAAATCAATTTTTTTAAAAGAAACTAAAAACTAAAAAAACATTAAATTAAAATAATAGTAATAATAAATAATTTAAGAATATAAATTAAAATTAAAAAATTTATTAAAGAAATACTAAAAAATAAAAAAATAAAAATTAAATTAAAAAAATAATAAAAAATAATAAAAAAGTTAAAAATTTGTGTTTTACAACTGCCATGGCTGTCGCAGGGCTCAGCGGGTGGGCGAAGGGAGAGTTGCCAACTCTCTCGTCGCCTGCCAGCCAAGCTCCATAACTGGGTCAAACAATTTTTTTTTAATTTCATTTTTTTTTTGTTTTTTTTTTTTATTTCATTTTTTTATTTTTTATTTTTATAAAATTTTATAAAATTTATTTCATATTTTTTAACTATTTAAAAAAAAAAAATTATTTAATATATATATATATATATATATATATATAAAATTAAAAAAAAAACTCTATATATATGTATTTTTCATATATTTATATATTTTTCTTTAATTTAAATTATTATTTAAATTTTGATTTAGTTATTTTTTAATTGCAATTTTTATTATTTATATATTTTTTTAAAATTTAAATTATTTTTTATTTTAATATTTTTTTTAATCAATTTTAACTAATTCTAGTCTTTTAATTTTATTTTATCAAAATTTTCAAATAATGCAGTTTATTATTATTATTATTATTATTTTATAACTTTAAAAAAAGTGTTTTTGTTTTTCTGGTTAATTTTTATTTTTTTCTTTGAAATTGTAAGTTTTTTTTTCCTTTTCTTATTTATTTTTCATTTTTTTTTAAATATTTTTATTTATTCATTATTTTTTACAAGTGATTTTTTATCTTTAATGCCGTGCCTAAAAATCATTGGAATTTTATTTCATAAACGTGATATTTTATCTTTAATGTCATCCTCGGATTTTTAGGGCCTTTTATAGACGCAATAATAGATTATCTTTAATACCATGCCTAAAAATCGTTGGAATTTTAAGACTTCATATTTGATCTTTAATGTCATGTTTATCGTTGAAATTTTAGGGTTTTTCAAAGTTATGATATTTTATCTTTAATGTCATTATTTAAAACTGTTGACAAATTACACCGAAAAAAAATATGTTATTCCAACATTAATACGTTCCATTTTCAAGGTGTTGTTTGCACACAAAAAATTGATGGCGTCATTCCAATATCAACACTTTTCGTTTTCAAGTTGTGTTTTGCAACACAAAATTGGCGATGTTATTCCACCATCAACACTTTTTTTTTTTAGGGTGTTTTTTCAATCCTTTTTTCAAGAAAAATATTGGTTTTTAGCATAATTTATAAAAATGTTGAAATTTGACCCTAAAAAAATGTGTTATGGAAGACACTTTCATTTTTGGGTTGTTTTTCATGTTTTTTGAGCTTTTTTGGGCTAGAGTTCTCGTTTTGAGGTAATAGTTCCCGTTTGATCAGTAAATGTGTTAATTGGGTCAAGTTAATATCCTTAGGAATAACAAACTCTAGAAACCTTTTCACAATTCCGATCTTTTTATCAATTATCTGAATTATGAAATAATTATTATATCATAATTATAAAATCGTGACAAAATAATTATGATAAATAAATCATGTAATTGCACACTTTTAACATGGAATAAATCCCACAGAAGTAAAAGCAAAGGTGGAAGGGGATGCATTCTAGCCAGCAACTGAGGTGAGTTGAACTTCGGTTTATCTTACTATAATGGAGTGGTAAATAAGGTTATAACATATTCCCTCTAATGCATGAGGTCATAAGAGAAACTGATGGCCGAAATGCATTACAACAAAAATCAAAACTTAAAATGGGAGCAAGGAGCCAAAAATTTGAAGATGGATTGGAGGAACTCAAGTGTCGATGTCTCAACTCAGCTGATAACAACCCCAAAGTGGGAATACAAATGCTCGATCATAAATAGATAAGTAACATGACCGCCAAACATACATTGCGGATCCATGACATGAAATGCACAACAAACAATACAAAATAGATTCATGTGACTCATAAAAGAGATCATAACCACCAGCAAATACAGTGTGGATCTATGTCACAATATATATCAGTAAGACTATTGACACATAATATATAGGAAGTGTTCTATAGTAGTCCTCAACGTACATAATGAATATACATAAATTGAACCCAACATGGGAAGGGTGCCATATAACAGTGAGATGTCCCTAACCTAGAGTCTTCAACAAAACCTCGATTTTATGAATCTATGGAATGGAAATAGATGTGCTAATTTCCAACATGTTAGAAGCTGCCTAATTACCATCCAATGAGGTGTAAAGTTAACATACAAGAGGGGACACATTAATGATGAAAATGGGCCCCAAGGTACCTAGTATAGTCCACTAAGTGTGAATAAATGAGTTGATGTCAAAAACTTACGAACTTAGCCGATCAGGAGTCAACGGTGTAAACTCATTTTTGGTCACGAGGAAGCCTTCCATTGAGTTCTGCAAGCTCCAAGGTACTACTAGTTCCTAGATCAAGATCTTGGATAATGAGCTAAAGTTGACAAGATAAGACACGCCAAAGGAGGGCCTTGATGTATCCCCGTATCAATCAACAAAAAACAAACTGCGATGATGTAGTGAATGGATGAAGAAATGAAGTACAACTAACATAGGGATGGTCAACAAATAAAGGTCAACGTGTAGCTGCAGATGGCTGATACAGGTTGAGACATCCCTTGAATGTATGATGAAATGACACAAAAATTACTTGGAAGCATGACTAATGAGCATCATGTGATATCATGCAATAACACGGGAGGTATTGAAACAAGCTCCATAGTGACTAGAAGAGTAGCCAACTGAAGGAGTAGACAAAATCATCTATATAATACAAATCCTAGCTATCTACAACCCAATTGTAAGACAATGATGCATACAAGTGTCATGTTCAAGGGAAGCATGAGTGACGCTCTCGTTTTGATGAATAAAATAAATAAAGGTCACCTTCCCATTTTCCCTTTTTAGTCTCCTTCATTGTTTAATGAGCACGAAAGAGAAGACAATTATGTTCAATAAGTTCCTTTTTCATAGAGTTTAACATGGCCAAAAGCATATAAAAATATAGTCGTGCATTTCTCATGGTTTAAGGAGACTTGAGAATGGAAAAGAGATCACTAAACTACTTTTAATTTACGTACATGAGAGAACATTTGAGGTCTAAAATGGGCCTCCTAAGAAAAATGTACAACCAGAATAAGCTTTGTAAGAACCAATAGTGTTGAAGATGATGATGTCAACCATGTGGGATGATTCACCATTTTTGGGATTAAAAAGTAAAAAAATTAAAAAATAATAAAATAATAAAAATACTATGTTAGCTTGTATTTTCAACTTATATCCCTAATTTTTTACTTAAATTTTGAGTGGGAGTACTCCAACGAGTAAAATCTTAGGGAGATAAGTTGAGAATACAAGTTGAAAAAGTAGTTTTATTATTTTATTATTTTGTAATTTTTTTACATTTTTACTCTAAAAATGCTGAATCATATTCCACGGCTGACATCATCATATTGAATCGTATTGGTTCTTGAAAAGTTTATTTTGGTTGTACATTTTTCTTAGGAGGCCCATTTTAGACCTCAAAATTTATCTAATGCCAAGTAACCCCCATCCACTAGGAGACTAGACTCTACTATTCAGCTCAACATATTATGTTCTCATATAGATCTATGAACTACCATCTGCTGAAAGCCACCATCATCAACAATCCTCACCCAACTCTGATTGGACTATTCAACTCTGAATGGATGGAGAAATTGTTCCTTTCACTGAAACTTTGCAATCACTGATCCACACCCACGAAGTCACTACTCCTATACTCTATGCGGACCTCGTTTCATCTATTTTCATACTAGACCCCATTACTTTATGCTCACCTTAATTCATATCTCCAATATGATATCCAACAATAAGACACCATAAAAAATTAATCAAAAACACCACAAATAACATGCTATCAAATCCAAAAAATATTGGCACAAATGTAACCATCAATAATACACAAATAATTCATATCTACTCAAATAACCATCAATAATACATTCATCCACCATCATAAACTCTACTCAATATCCTACAAATAAAATCTGCTACAATAACCACAAATTTAATCTTAAAACTAATGTTCTACTTCAAGATTCTACTACAACACTTCCATTTACACTCATACACTGAAGCATTTATGCTCACAACTAGCTCTAAATCATATTTCCTCTATGTAGTCGTTTCTAACTCACTCACATTGGACCAACCATCACACAACTTCAAAGTGAAGAAAAAAAAAACAATAGTGATGAATTTCACCTTTGGCTAGGGATCAAGAGTGCACTAATTTGACAAAATCAAGCCACTACGACCACTACTTTTGTACTAAAGTTGTTCACATAATTGAAGGAATTTTTCAAACCATTCCCAACCTTATTCAGTTAGTCTAGAAGCCTTTAGGAATTTCCATGTCGAAAAAATTCCGACCTGTGTGTGGAATCCGAAGATTTTTTCATAGAAGTTAAACCACACGCAAAAAACCATACGATCCTGGTTGCAACCACATTCACAGGCTTCTCTCCATATGGTTGTATCCTTTCAAGAACACTCACAAGCTTCCATGGGTGTGATTGGGGCAAAGGATGGTAAAAATCAAAGATCCTCTGCTCAATACCTCAACCAACTATTGGAACCTCTCCTCTAGCTCATGTACAATCCTCCAAACCTCTGTTAAGTACCTTCAAACCTCTCTAGATAACCTAAGCATGTGTACCAACTGTCACTAGAAAATTGACCTAGAAACCAACAAAGAAAGGTTGGCATTCCTACCAACAAGTCCTTAGCTCTCCCCAACCACCTGCACAACCTACAACACATCTTAACACACTCTATAAAACCTTAGAAACATCATCATCAAACCAACATAATATTGCAACATGTCATTTTCATGAGCATAAGCATGAATACCTAGATGAATACCTTGTATGCCAACTCATATAGTGTGGAAACTCAAAAAAATAGATCACCTGAGAAACCATATCCAACACCCATACAAACAACATCTATCTATAGCAGCATCAACAAACAATCAAAACATGTCTTGTAATCATCTCTACTCAGCTTCTAGTTCCTACAATAGGTCATGAACACTACTATCATATGAGGAACCATCAACCACACCAATGACATCATCTGGCCATCATGAGTGTGACATCATAAGGTTTACATAAATTCCAACACAATAATATAAATACCAACTCAAACAACTGCAACCATACTACAAAGAAGGCATCTAAACATTAGCTAGAATACATAGGGTTGACATAAATGCCAACATGAGCTAGCTTCCATCATGAAACTAATGCCAACTATAACTAGCTTAAACCATGGACACCATAATTCCACAAATCTTCCCCTTTGGTATTCATGGAATCCATATAGAAACTCGAGACCAATATCCTCTATCAATGTTGTTTTAAAATAAATTGCAAAGGGTCAACTTCATATGATAAGGAAACAAAAACTAAAGAAAAATCATTGGAGTAACTGATCTCTTCATGGATGAACAATAATTCACATCAACAAGCATCCATGCCTCTAATATCAGTATCAACAAGCTACACACATAAGCCAATCATCATTCATAGCAACATGTCCAACCAAACAACCTCTAACAACATGTAGAAATATGGAAAATTGTATGGAACATAAATGAACAACATCATAATAGTAACTATGAGCAACATTAAGTATATGGAACAATATGCACATGAAGCACTAACTACGACTTTCCACATAACAAAAAAATCGATAGGAAACATCAACCTCTCTAATCATATCATGAGATCAAAGCCAAATAATCAAATCATAGGATGAGTAAATTCATGAACTCCTCCAAGTGGGTGTTAATGCCGACAATGTATGGCTAAAATGAATAGGAACGATAATGCTCTCCCTGAACTTATGCCATCTCCAAAATAAACTCCAACCTACAACGAACCTCTTATGCTGCAAATAATGATTCCTTGTCACAAATAGAAGTACTGTATGGCCCATGACTCCATAAGACCATACTTGAATGACATATGACACTGTACATACATGGGTGTAGTAGCGACACAAGAACTCATACATGAATCACATATGACCTCAGGACTCGTGACTAGATGAACCAATGGTACATACAATACAAGTACATCCCTTCATGAGCATTTTAAATGGTTTTTAAAATTAATTAAATTGTTGATATCAAATATCATATGGACCAATGACCAAAAAAAATTACAAAATATGGTTGTTACAATATCATTAGCCCATGCATCTTCCTACAAAGTGACTCCATGTGACTCCTCCATAACAATCCTATCACCATGATAACTCAACTAACTATTCACCGGACCCTCTATCAAGATGAAAAGATGAATCAATAATAATTAAATGGTTGTAGTAAGTTGAATATAATAGCCCATACATGGTTGTTCCAAGTCTCAAGTCGCCCCTCTACATGGATGAAACAATGATCACATTTTATGCATGGTTTTACAACCTTTCCAACCAACTTGTCAGTGAAACCAAAAACATATATATGTTTGGAAAATGTACTAATTTCACTCGAAAAAAATATGTAAATAAAAAACAAATATATGAGTGAAAAATAATAATAAAATGCCAAATAACTCATGTAAATCTCATACCATGCATAACCCCGCCCAAGCTCAATATACCTCCAATATGTAGGTTGATCCTATGGGCCTGAATGTGTAAGAGGTTAAAATGAACTTAATTGTTGCTAGAATAACACGTACTCATCAAGCCACCACCCTGAGTTTATGCACCTCTCATGAACTCTATTTTTCTCAATAAATATGCAAGAAATAATCATGGACTACAGGAGGGGCTTCTCTTCACCAATTGAAGAGTAGCTACTCCTTTTCTCTCCACATGATCTATGGATGCTTCATTTATTCCTTCACTGGTTTTATGATAGGCCCTCTTTTTTTTTCGATTTTTTTGTTGATTTTGGCTTAGTTAATAGGGAAAAAAGCAATCTCTTTCCATATGTCCATTTTTATCACATGTGTAACACTACACATGGCCAAGATATGGAGTAAGAGGATCAAATATCCTGTTGCTCATGCTAGATCTATACCTTGCATGCAATTTTATTCTACTCCATTGGTTAGCTATGCAATCATATGCCTTATGGCCAAACATGTTACATGAACATCAATAACCATGATCAGCACAATTATTCGAATTTCCAACATCCTTGGCCATTGATACTGCTACAATATCTTCTGTTTGGATCTACGCATTCTACTCCTACAATTAGTTGCAACATGCCCTAACTCGTGAAAATTGTAATATTCTACCTTATGCATGAAAGGGAAAAAAAGGCTTTGGTTCCTTTGAAATTTTATAGATCTGTCATGATTCTCTCTAGGATAAAAGATTTTCTAAAATTAGGGATCCTTGAGGTTATCTTCTTTGTTGTTGTTGGTTTTGTTGCTTGACTTACTGTTGGTTTATTTTTTTCTACTATTGCTGCTAGAATTTTTTTCTATAGGTTACTTTGTTTCCACTTTTGCGTTTTTACCTGCATGAAAACAAGACTCACCCTTCTGAAATCCAAGGCCATATTTATCCAATGGTGATATTAGGAGCTCTCGCAAACTATCTAATGTCACAACTCTCTTATCCATCTTCCATTGCTTTCTCAAGAACACCACTTCAACCTCTAATCTCTCACATTCATTTTCCTTTTCTTGGTATTGCTTCCTCATACCTTCCTCAAATTTTTCTAATTATGCTGATTTTATCTTCAAGATGACAATCTCTTCCTTTTTCTTGCCCTCCTTATCATAACAAATATTCAATAGTTTCTCTTGATTATTGCATGCAATTGTTATTCTAGAAATATCAGCTCTAAGAACCTTAATATAAATCTCATATTCACTAGGCACTTCAACATGATCAAAATATGAATCATAGAAAGTTTTAATCAAAAGAAAATCATTAATATTTATACCTTTGGGTTCATGATTTTATGATCTCTACACATCATGAGATGAATAATTTTCACTAGAATAATGAGACACTTGTCGTTGAGATCCCTGAATTCGTAGGCCCTTCTTATTCTTCTTGTTCTTCTTAGTGTCACTCTTTCTCCCATTTTTCTTATTATTGCGAGTGTCATCTCCGTATATGGACTCTAGCTTGTCCCACATTTCTTTAGCGTCTTTCAAACCTACTGGATTTTTCAAATCATCATCATGAAGATTCATGTATATTATCCATCTAGCCTACACATACTGAAAATTTTAGGTGTAATTGGATCCTTGCCACATCCTTCACACACCAATCTCCAAATTTTAGATCCGCAAGGAAAAAATAAGAACATTCTTACTCCATAACTTTACATTTCCAGCAGTGAGGACAACCCCTTCTTAGGAATTCATTACGAAAATAAATGCAAATTTCTTCCAAAAAACCCCAAATCTACTCTCCAATGATCAATTTTCAACTAAGAGCCTTTCTCTAATACCACTTATTGGAAAAATATTGAGTTCTGAGGGGGGGGGGTGAATAAATAATGTGACTCATTAACAATTTTACCAATTTAAACTTTAGCTCACTCAAACTCACTAATTATCAAAAACTCATTAGACTTTTGTAGATCTATGCATGAACCATAAGCATCAAGTATACCACATGAGCAAGATAATCATGAACAAAAATATAAGAAATTATCAACACATGAGACACAAGATATCTGTTGGAAAACCATATTCTAGAAAAAAACCACCCTTGTTGTTATTGCAATTCTCTGAACCTTCTATTAAGAAAAACATGTCTTTTACGTATATTTGTTGACTCCCATTACCTAGGAAACTCAACCTAAAATGCACTAAACTATCTCCCATCAACCAAGAGACTCGATTCTAGTAATAAGCTAGGAAGAATATGTTCTCACCTCGATCTATGTACTACCATCTACTAAAATCCACCATGATCAACAATCCTCTCCCAACTTTGATTGGACTATCCAACTCATACTGGATTAAGATATTGTTCCTTTAGTTGAAAATTTGCAATAAATTCTCCAAACCCATGAATTCACTGCTCATCTACCCTATGCAGACCTCATTTGATCTATTTTCATACTAGATCCGAAGACTTTCTACTCAACTTGACTAAGTTATGCAATACAATCTCGAGCACCAAGACACCATAAAAAAATCAATCCAAAACACCATAAATAACATGCTCTCAACTCCAAAAAATAGTGGCACAAATGTAACCATCAATAATAAAATAATCTAACAACATAAAATCTACTCCATATCCTCCAAATAAACTCTACTACAACAAACGCGAATATGATCTAAAATTTCTAGATAATTCTTGAGAGTTTTCTTCTTTCATTTCCAAATCTACTACAATAATAGGAGATATAAGTGTTGAAATCGATGATTTATTTGAACATTTTAAAAATTATTTTATTAGCTCTCTAAATTCAAAATTGCAAATTTTGCAGGTCAAGAAAAATCAGGAAAAAATTGAAGAAGTGTTTTTCCCTCATTTCTAAAAGGAGCATCCCATGGATAGTTTCTCTTTCTTACCTATGATGAAAGCAACATATCAAAGATATGGAGAAGTTGCAACAACTTCACCAACATGGAAACCAGGGCCTACATGAATGTTTCAAAACACTTCCTTTCCATTGTCTTACTTGCAAAATCCATTATGGAATACTCCTATGTTAGGGCAGCCATGTCAATCTCAATATAACCCCCACAAATCGTGTCCACAAGTTTCGCATGGTTCATCTTATGACTACATGACTAATCTCCCTCATCTTGTAGAACAAATACATCATCGATATTCTTTACCATATTTTCAACAACATATTTCATATCTATCAAAATCATCCACACAACCTAATAAACTACATCATCAAAATCCTCCATGTGCTACACAATTTCTTGCTCAACTCATTCCACACCCTCACAATAATAAACCAGTACAACATGCTATTATTGCTGAACTACAAAATTTACCCACCCTTCCTACCCATCCTATCTCACATGCACCAGTACTCAAAAGTTGTATTGAGATTGGGAAGGCTTCAAATCTAGAAATTGTAGAATTCTTGGAATAACTTCATGACATGAAAACCGTAGGAAATCAAGAGAGTCAAGGTTGTATTGAATATTTGTTTCACTCCATCGTTTATTGGCAGTATCGCTCCATACTTCAGCAGTTTTTGGCACCATCTTTTCAAAGGAGCTTGGTTTCTGCTACTGTGGTATTTATTAATGTGTATTTGTCTATTTTGGCTATGTATATACTTGAGGTCTGGTTTCAAAACTAGTTCCATTGGAAGTACTCTTATACATAGAGATATTTCATTTTTTTCAAAGTAAAATAGGTTAGTGTAGAAAATAAAATAAATAAGTAAATAAATAAATAGATTTATGTATATGTAAAATGAGGTGTATTTGTTGCGATATGATGTGTAAATCGATATTGGTGATAGATCTTTGGATTTATTTGTGTATGCAGACATATTTGGCTGGTAAGAATTCTAGTGAATTTTCTTCTTTCATTTCCAAAGCTACTACAAGAACACGAGATATAAGAGCTAAAATCAATGATTTATTTGAAAATTTGAAAATTGATTTTATTAGCTCTCTAAATTCATAATTGCATGTTTTGCGGGTCAAGAAAAATCAAGAAAATTTTGAAAAAGTGTTTTTCCCTCATTTTTAAAAGGAGCATCCCATGGATAGTTTCTCTTTCTTACCTATCATGAAAGAAACATATCAAAGAGATGGATAAGTTGCACTAATTTCACAGCCATGGAAAGCATGACCTACATTTATGTTTCAAAACACTTCCTTTCCATTTTCTTCCTTGCATAATCCATGATGGGATACTCATGTGTTAGGGAAACCATGTCAATCTCAATATAGCTCCCACCAATCGTGTTTGTTGTGTGCGGGAATCGCAGTTAAGAAAACTCCTTTCAACACTTAATTTTCAACACAGAGTTCGTAAACTTAGAGAGGAAGCACAAGAAATGGTAGAAGTTGTTTGAAATTTTCCTATCCAGTCCTACTTCTTAAATCAAGATATTGAAAAATTGAAAAGAAATATCACACAAAAATTTACACCAAAGAAGTTCAAATGTCGGAATGAAAAAGAAAGTACTTTGCGAAGAAATAAAATAAAGGAAATTCCACACTTGTTGTAAACAATCTTGATCGCAGAAATGAAATTCTATGTTGATCTCCAATAAGTGTGTTGGAAGGTTCACAAGTGGGCCCTTGGAAAAATCCACCTTCTCAAAGATTGTCCTTCCTACACTAGGTTGTTATTCCTGCACTCCTACAATATGTTTGCACTAGTACAGGTACAAGACTTAGGTGCAAGAAGTATATTTTACACTTGCACTGGATATTTATGTCTTTGTGCAGGGGCTCTAAGCTCGAAGCTTCGAGAAATCTCTTCCTGTAACAGGATATTGGTTCCTATACTAGAAGAGAGATTCCTGCACCAAGTTTTCTAGTTACTTTCGAGAAAGGAAATGATGTGCTAATCTATGAAAGAAATTTACAAAGGTGAATCAAAATTCTGAAATAACTTGCACATGTAAAAGAATTCTTCAACCAAACTGAATCTTGCAATGAAAATAAACTTTGAAATAAAACAGACTTCAAAAGTTAAAGCACACTTTCCTCAATGCAGTGAAAGAAATAACTCAAGTATGACATCAAACTTTTATCCCTCTGATAGTTACTCACATAAACCAGACCTACCTTTAATATTTGTTAACTCGAAAAGGTTCACTTTAATTATTCAGATTTAAGTTCTAATTATTTCCTTTTAAAAATATGAAGTGAAGGCATAGATAGATGTGTCATAAGAGCGTGCGTTGATCAGTTAACAAAGCATATTCTAATTCCTAGGATTTAAACTCTTGTTATTAAAAATACTTCTATTTACTAATGAAAATTCACTTACAGAAATAAATCGAATTCTTGCGAAAGAAAGGAATAAAACAATATTTCTGTAATGAACCAAAAAACCAAGTTGTAGAAATTATAAATGCAATAGTGCAGGAATGGCATGCTTTCCCAATTCTAGGTAGAAATAAAATAATATTCGTAAAAGGAAATAATTGAAAATAAATCAAACTTAACTAATAAACAAGCCATGGATCCGTCACACTTGACTGTGAATAAAATAAAACTAGAATTCTTATGAAGAAATAAATCATAAACTCAATCCACACTTTTCATAAATAAAATCAACACACACCTTTAACTAAACGAAGGCACAAGAGGGAAAAGGAGTTGGGTTGGGTGGGCCCTAGCCAACCAGCTCGAACACTCAAAGACGCATCAGTAATATATTAAAATGTAGAATGTAAACAACATGGTATAGCTCCTTGTATTAATTGGAATAAGCAAAAATACATTATAAATATGGATCCAACCCAAAACTAGTGCAACAATACAAAATTACAAATTTTCCAGAGTCACAATTGCATGGCTATCGCCCCCTTATTTCCTATTTGAAATCTATATTTATACAACCCTTTCAGCCTATGGCCATAACGAAATTACATACAATCCTTCTAATTCCAACTTTTCGGCTGAGGAATAACAACTAGCATTGCAAAATAAGCTAGCGGCTATAACAAAATGCTAATCTAATGGTTGGTTAGCAACCCAATATTCGATCATATCCCTAACTATACTCCACTCTTAATACTACTCAATATGACCACAAATGAATAGGTCAAGCTCAGATGAGAAGACCGCATTCGGTAACGAGCTGTCGCAAAAGTTTAGGAGCGGTCGACTGCCAACGGTGCAAGAATCTGCCTGCACTAGAGCATGTTGATTCAAGATTAATAGATTTTCTTATCAAAATAATTTCGGAAGAGAAATATTATTTGCAATAATATAAAAGTCATAAAATATATTAAAAATGATTAATTAAGTACTTAATAAACCTTAAGTATGAAATATAAAACTAGTGCAGGGATAGGACAAGATTCTTGGACTAGTGTAGGTATAAGGAAGCTTATAAGGATACAACAAAGGTTTATGATCATGGTTTTAAGGTAGGAAAGGGATTAAAAATAAGGAATTTTATCCTACTAACATCCTCCCATCCCTAGTCTATTATATGTCCTCACACATCCTTTACCTAATGCAAAAATTCAAAAATAGGAGGTCTCCCTTTAGTCCTGGACTTGTATACTAAGCCCTACTTTTACTCTCTTTATTCTTTTACCTCTAGCCCTCTTAAGCTGCTGGGTCACATTTTTTAATAATTTTATAGCACTTTGAGGCCTGAAACTTCCATACCTTGACTTGTCATTTTTTCTCTTTGACTTCTTCTGTCAATTCCATTTTGCCTTGCTTGTGCACTGTATCCTGCTCCTTCATGGCTTTGCTCAATGCTTCCAAGTCATGAACTCGTTGCTCAAGCTCTTTTATCTAATTGTTTAGATAGAGGGTGTTGTTCTCTATTTCCAAATTTTCTGGTTCAAGGATCTTCTCTACAACTGACTCGAAACATGTACCATCATCGTCGGGGTCAATGTGATCTTGACCATTGAATTTATGTATTTCAATTTCATCAAGGGTTTCAATGCCCAAAACTTCAATATCACCAAGGGTCTTAGTATTTTCCATGTCCATATCACCAAGGGCTTCAATACCCTGCACATTTATCTCATCATGGGTTTCACTACCATGTACATTTATCTCATCAGGGATTTCAATACCTTGTACCTCAAAATTATCAAGGGTTTCAACATGTTGTTCCTCGTCATCTTCCCGACCCTCTGCCAATTCTCTACTTGGACTCAGTCTAAATTTTATTTTATTTAATTTATGAAGGAAGGTTGACAAGGGTATTTCATCCTCCTTCTCTGCATGACCTTCATTAACCTCAATATGAGTTTCTGCCTCTCCAAGAACCGAAAGATTATGATCTCTAGGTGAAGGCGGTGGTGACTCATCCAAAAAATCAGGGAGCTCGACTGATTGTGACTCACCCTCAAAGAGGGAGACTCTCTCTTCATCAATTTCCTGGTCATTCTTCTTACTGTGCACAAATTTTCCTTGAGAGGGTGCTCCTCTTCTTGTATGAGCGTTTTCTTGCTTTTGTCTTGGTAGGGTGTGGAGTCAAAGCTTCTGATGTTCTTTTCTTGCCTGCATCCTTCTTCTCGGATGGTTTCCCTGTACTTTGTCCCTGGAGCTCCTTCAAAATTCCTTCTAATTCATTATTTTGACCTCCACCTCCTCCTTAACCAAAAATCACGATAAGCCTATAATGATACAGTTGTCATGTGACCTAAATCACCGTCCCCTTCTGAACACATTTCACCATATTTTCCAGGCTTCTGAGTAGGAAATAGGGAAAATTGATAAGTTTCCCTGACTCAAAGTGCAACAGCAAAAAAATATGGTATAGGAATTTTAATGAATAACGTCCCTTGTAGGTAATAATTATTTGCAGTATGTACCAAAGGTCTCGGTCTTTCCCAAGTTTGGTACTGTGCCGAAGCCCCTTCTTTCAAATAACTTTCAACTTCCGGTTGACAATAAATCTAGGCCACCTTTTCTTCTTAAATTTCTCCTTTTTGAAGCATTGTTCTCCTGCGGTCAATAGGCCCGTAGCATAAGCTATGGATTCTTCTATGACCTCAAATTCCATTCAACCAACCTTAGCCTGGCCCCCGTCAAACATCCTTGTAAATTCCAATGCCACAGTTGTATCGAATCCATTGAACATTTGCAAAAATGGGAGAAATATTGATTCTTGCAACAGTGCAAGATTGTTCTGATACTCAATTGTCTGCTCTATTTCCTTCACAGAATATGCTTCATTTCTAATGGGTTCCATCTCTTTCTGAATTCACCCCAATTCTCTATCAAAAAAATATCACACCGAAGAGCTAAAAGGGGTTGCCAAGAATTTTACAATGATGGAGCCATTCGCCCACCGCCTTATTGGCCCCTTCCGTATAATCACGCTCCATCATTATTCCTTTGGGACAAATGCACACGAATTGGTCTAGTACAAGTAGACAATGATGATTGGAAGAGGCGGAGGCTTTAGTGATAACGCAGTGTAATGATCATGCACGGTCAAATTATGAGGTAAGGCCATCATTGATAGGTGATGAAAAATATTTTCAAAAAGAGGTAAGTGTTGGGTTTCAGATGGGTTGGGTTCGTACTATCCCACATTTGCTTCATAATTTCACATAAGGCGTACTTCAATACTCATTCAAAAGATAAGACTTCATGACCTAAAATATCTTGTACTTCAAATAATTTCTTCCTACATTAGTAAATGCCAAAGAAAAGTCTTAACCATAGTTCAAATAATTAGATGCTATGGTCTATTGATGGGGCAATAATTCTATATGAAAAAAGATTAAAATACAGAATTTTTAATGCACATTTTTGCATTAGGCGTCCCTGCATTACGTTAATCGGCCTTGCATGTGTTTTCACCTTCGGGCATGTGCCTGCACTGATCGTGCTTGCACTAAAGCTACATGCACCAAACTTGCCTGCACCGCAATGTGCCTGTACTGAAATGTGCCTACACTCAAACGTGCCTGCACTAAGACGTTCTTGCACTGAGAGGTGCTTGCACCAAGGATTTCTGTAACATCGAAGAGAAAAAGGTACAAAAATAAATTCTTATAGAGTACAATTCATTGGCTGGAAAAAAAAAATTGCCTGTTTATACGAGGAAAGTTTTATTCGCCATTATTTGTTGTCAAGGATTCCTTCCGATTTGACTTACAAATTCATATCAGATTCTTTAATCGATCCATGAGGGAAAAGAGAAGTGGGAAAGGGTAATTTCCAGAATGGGAAGGAATATCATGGCAGGGATTCTAAGAATGAAACCACCAAGAGGGATAAACGAAAAAGGGACTTTGGGGGAAATATTCAGGGGGGGAAAGAGGGAAATACGAAATCAGATAGGGATAGTTTTATTAGAAGAAAAAGGAGGGCATTTCATTACAGGATCAAAAGAAGAAAAATAGTTGGAAATTACGAAACGAGAAATAGAAGAAGGGAAGAATTTACCTTTAAAATTTGCCTACATTAGTGCCATAAAAAGTTAATGCAATGGGAATTGAGCGTTGTTTGAATAAAAATTTATGTAAGGGCCTGGATCCCATTTGAACTTTATTCTTCTTGGTGACAACCAACACATCTAAAAATTAAAAAAAACATTCCCTTTTTATTGAAATTTTGATCTTCCTTCCAGCATGCTAGTTTGCAGGTTGATCCTTTTGCAATCATGTCAATCAACTGATTTTCATAATTATAGGATTTTTTTTTCTTTCTTCTTTTCCTTTTTATTTTTGTCATTTTCTTATTTTTATTATATTTTTTTCTAGGAAAAGAAAGAAATAGATTTTCAATAGGTTGGTGTTGCCACCTACCATCTCATTTTCACATTAGGGGAATTTTAAGGTCTAAAATGGGCCTCCTAAGGAAAATGTAAAATCAAAATTCACTTTATGAGAACCAATCACATTTTAGGGGATGACATCATCCCTAATGGTTGAGGTGGCATTGCTTGAGTTAAATGTACTTACTTGTCACATTCTCAAGGGTAGATAAAAACTCATGGTTAACCATGGTAGTGCTCTAAGTACTTTTAAAGTCAAAGTAAAGTACTCATAATAAATGCCATTTCACACTTTTTGAATAAAAATATGTTACTGTCATTTCATATTTCTTGAAAGAAACAATGCATATCCCTATACATTTATTATATTATATTATATTATTTTTATACAGTATATTAATTACATGTACTTATACAATTTAAATAATATAAATTTTAATTAATAGTATATAATATAATTAAGAATTTATAAATTCATATTTATATTTATTTTAATTTATTTAAGTACAAAGGACAAATGCATTAGTTGTTCAATGATAATGACTTTTTTTTGAAAAACTCATTCTTATTTATAGTCACATCAATACAGTTTTTTTATTAATTGTATTTCGGTACAACTTTTGAGTTGAATTTAACTATGGTTACATGGATTGTTGTGCAAAAAGTGAATTTGAAATTCATAAATATTATTTTATTGGTTTAGATATTATTTTATTATTTCCTTCGGAAGCCCATTTTAGACCTCAAAATTCCCCTAATGGATTGCTGTTGGACTTGCTGCATAAAATTTCCTTTAGTGAGGGGCTGGAAATATACATTTAATCTATGCGCATTCACTAGGAACACTAAATTCCATCCACTAATAGTTTTGATTTCTAACGCTCCATTTTCAAACACTTTAACCACCTCATAAGGTCCCATCCAGCGTGTATGGAATTTTCCTTTAAAATATTTAAATATGGAATCGTCAAGGAGTACCCAATCACGTAACCATTTTCTTGGAGGTGATATGATTTGTATTTCCTATGCCGACTTTTGTACTACTGCATCACACCTTGTACCAAATTAGAAATAAACTGCGGACCATTGTCAGAAAAAATATCTCTAGGCACACCAAATCTAGTAAATATTTCAGTAAAAAGAAAATCAACAACAACCCTTTCAGTAGAAAAATAAAAATCTTTATCCTCTACCCATTTTGTAACGAAATCCGTACAAACCAAAATATGATTTTTACTTGATGATGTCATATTTATTGGTCCTACAAAATTAATAACCCATTTTTCAAAAGGCTCAATCATAACTTGAGGACATAAAGGAATTTCATTGGTTTGATTGGGTTGGCCCATTCGCTGACAGTTATCACATCACTTGACATATTATTTGGCATCCTTAAATAAGGAAGGAAAAAAATAGCTATCTTGTAAAATTTTGTATGTAGTACGCTTATTAGAGAAGTGACCTTCGCAAGGCTTGTCATGAGTAGATTTTAAGATTTCAAACATTTCCTCTTCTCTTACACACCTTCGGATAATGAGATGCAGCCCCGTGTAAAAGATTTCTCCTTCAACCCAAGAATATGCAATACTTTTCTGTATAATATTCTGCATTTCACGAGTAGATAAGTGAGGTGGTGTCTTTCAGGTGACTAAATAGTTAGCTTGTCAGCAAACCATGGAGATTCCATTGACACAGCAAAAAGATGTTTGTCAACGAAATCATCATCAATAGGAATTACCTCACCAGGATTATTTAATCTTTAAAGATAATCTACTACTACATTAGATTTTCCTGGTCTATCAACAACAATAATAGTAAATTACTGTAATAATAGTAACCAACTAGTCAATCTATCGCTAGTTAATGGTTTATTCATCAAATATTTTATTGTGGAATGGGAAATATGAACAAAGACTTCATGCCTTGTAATGTAGTGTCTGAATCTATTAATAGAAAAAATTACAGCTAAAAACTCTTTCTCAGTAATTGTGTAGTTTAGCTCAGTGGGTGACAAGTTTTTGCTGATGAATTAGATAGCATAGGAATTTTTTTCTTCTTCTTATCCTGAAGTTTCGCTAATGGAAATGTCTAAGGTATCAAAGGAAATATGAAATGGCAGGGACCAGTTTGGTCCTCTCAAAACTAGTTCCTATACTAGTTTTTCCTTCAATGTCTCAAAGGACTATTGGCAAGCTATGGACCAAGAAAACTCACTATCCTTAGCTAAAAGTGAGAAAAGGGGGGGAGAAATCCTAGAGAATTTCTCAATGAATCTCCTATAGTAACCTGCATGTCCTACGAAACCTCTCACTTCCCTTTGTGTTTTGGGTGCGGGAAGACTCAAAATAATTTCTATCTTTGCAGTGTCAAACTAGACACCTTTCTCAGAAATGAGATGGCCAAGAACATGAATCTACACTTCATTAGGGAAATTTTTAGGTCTAAAATGGGCCTCCTAAGGAAATTATAAAATAATAGTGGAAATAATAAAATAATAACTGATGACATCATCAAATTTTAGAGGGAAAAAAGAAAAAACTATTTTTTCAACTTGTATTTTCAACTTATCTCCCAAAGATTTTACTCAAATTTTGAGAGGGAGTACTCATTGGATGAAAAATTTAATTCCTCATCTAAGGAGTACACATGTTGCATACTTTCAATGGACGCTGCAACATTAAAAATGAGAAATACATGAAAAATGTGATTACAATCACGTTTTTTTATGTATTTTTCATTTTTTGCGTGGCAGGGTCCATCGAAAGTATGCAAGATGGGTACTCCTTGGATGAGAAATTAAATTTTGCATCCAATGTGTACTCCCGCTAGAAATTTGAGTAAAAACTTTGGGAGATAAGTTTAAAATACGAGTTGAAAAAGTAGTTTTATTATTTTACTATTTCTTAATATTTTTACCCTTTTAGTTAAAAAATGGTGAATCATCCCCCATGGTTGACATCATCATCTTGAATCATATTGGTTCTTATAAATTTTATTTTGGTTGTACATTTTTTCTTAGGAGGCCCATTCTAGACATCAAAATTCCCCTAATGTTTATCACTCAAGGCAACATGAGCTTCTTGGCAATGAAGAAGCACCTTTTCTAGATTTTTGAGGCCCTCCTGAAATGAATCACCAAACACAGAGAAGTCATCCATATAGATTTCCACACACTCAAGGTCAACAAAAATAGCTAGGACTACCGTTTGAAAGGTCATTGGGGAATTACATATCCCAAAGGGGAGAAATTGGTAAGAAAATATACCCCATAGACATGTAAAGGTTGTTTTGTCTTGATCCTCGGGTGCAATCTGTATCTGGTTATAACCACTAAAGCCATATAGAAAAGAGAAGTACTTATTACCAGCAAGGGTATCAAGCACCTGATGGATGAAAGGAATGGGGAAGTAATCCTTAAGGGTGGCTTTGTTCAATTCTCTATAATCAATGAAAATGTGCCATATCCCATATTATTTTGGGACTAACACCAAAGGGGAGACCCATTGGATATCGAAAATAGGATAGATAAAATAAACATCTAAGAGTTTTTTCAATTCTTCTTTTACGACATCTCTTAGAGCTGGGTTCATACGCCTTTGGGGCTATTAGACAGGTCAGGTTCCATCCTGAATATAAATATGGTGAGTGCAATTTTCAGGAGGGATGCCTTCCATATCTTCTTAACCCCACGCAAAGGCATCAATTTGGTTTCACAACAAATTCACAAGCTACTCTTGCTGGGATGAATCCATGTCTGAACTGATATGCAAAGATTTTCCTAGACTGATCTCAACAAGAGTGGGATCAGACTCAAGAGTACAGACAAGTGTTGCTAGATATGGTGATGAGGGAGTTTGATAATTGTGACTTTCTAGAAAATCTAGACCAAAAATTTGGCTCAATGACTCAAAATTAGGCATGGTGACTAGATTGTTCAGGAAGTCATGTATATCACCTTCCTGTGAGGACTCATCACAATGATGTAGCATAGATACATACTGAGTATCCATGTCACTACTGTAATCTAGACACAAGGTGTCTCAGAGCTCCTGAATGGATCTAGCAGGTGGATATAAGGTGACCTTCTTCCTAGAATCTCCATGGGAAATACAAATGTCACCAGATCGACATCCAATGTAAGCATCGGCCATAGAAAGCCATAGTCACCCCAAGATCAAGGGGTGTCCTCCTATAGGAATATTTGGCTGAAGCACAATGAAGTCTGTGGGATATTCCCAAGAATCTAATAAAATGATCACATCATCCAACAACCCTTATGGATTGATTTTAGATCTTTTTGCCAATTCAAGCATGGTGGGAGTAGGACGAATATGAACCAATAGAAGTTGATCCATGGTTTTCTTGGACATAACATTAATGGTTTCCTCTAGGTCTATAAGCACATTAGAGACAAGGACATCACCTATCTGAATAGAGGCAACAAGGTTTTCGGTATCAGTGTATTTTTCCATGTGCATACCTCCCATCATTAACTCTACTTCTCTTCCAACAAATTGAATGGTTTGGGGCTCCAATATTCTCCTTCCTATCTTCTTTAGAAAGAGACCCCTAGTGATTTTTGTACAGATGGGGATCAGTTTGATAGATTGGAACAAAGGTACCTTTACAAAAATATTCCTAAGTTTAGAAGCCAAGCTAGACTCAGGAATGGGGTCATTCCTATCCACAACTAGCCTCCTTAGATAGGGAGGCTGGTTTGAAGAGGATGGAAAAGGCTCTAAAGGTACGAGGATGGTCTGAATGGTGACATCTCTCACAGAATGGTCAACAGTTTCCTCTTCACATTTCTCTTCGATAATCACCATTGATTTCTCTTCTAATTTTCTGAAGTTACTATCTTTCCCAATCTCAATTGGAGATCATTGACTCCAACTGGCATAGAATGATATCTGGATGGAAAAAGTGGGTTCATATAATGGATCATTTGTACCTCTTTGTTATTGGGATTTGGTATGGGTTGGGCAGGGAGTTGAGGAGTTCAGAATGGTGGAGGCAAAGGTAATGGTGGCATAGGATGACTCAGCTGGTGCAATGATGGTTGTTGCATTAGGTAAGGTGCATATGTAGGGGGGTATGATTGCATAGTTGTAGGATAGGAATGGTGTGAATGGTTTGGCCCTCTCTATCATTGTTTCCAAGAATGGGAGGGTTTTCCATAATGATATTGGTTCCCATGTTGCCAATTTTGAGAGTGATTAGTTTTAGCATAGGAATATGGATGTGCATTATAACTAAAAAATTATGGTGGAAGCTCAGGACCCATACCTACACTTACCTGAGGATAGTTTCTTCATTCTCCCATAACATGAAATGATTCGGCTTTAGGTTTTCGCCCCCTCAAATACAGCTTTCAACCCAGGTATGGAAGGACATTTTTCCGTGGCATGGTTATCTTCACAAATTGCACATTTATTAGTTCCTTTAACATTAAGAGGACATTCTCTTAAAAGATGTTTTTTTCTACATTTTTGACAAAAAGTAGATAATGACTCTTGTTCGTCTACAAGTTTTTGCTGAAATTGTATATATTCTATTTGTTTGCTAACAATTTTCATTATTCAAATTTTTATTTTATCGATTTTGTTCTCCAATCCAACGGTCATAGCATTAGTAGATTCGGTTTTCTTATTTCTTTTTCAAATTCATTTACCGGATATATATTGATTCCTTGGGAATTTCCTGCACAAGTCAGGGATTTAATCAAATGTTTTCTGGGAAATATCTCCTTGTCCTAAAAAATTTAAATTATTCCTAGCATCATTAGTAAGTCGATGTAAGAACAAGGTCCTAATGTTACTCAAATCAAATTTGTGCTTTGACCTTTGGAGGATATACAACAATATCTCTAAGTAGTCCTGTGGATTCTCATCATCATTTTGCACAATAGTAAAGATTTTATCTTGAATATATCTAGTTTTACAATATTCCTGATATTTTGACAAGAACACTCTCTTCATTTGTTTCCAAGAAGCTATAGTGTTTCCCCTAGTCCCATGAACCAGCGTAATGCTGCATCCTTGAGAGTTGCAGGAAACAACTTTAATTTATGAGCATTAGATGAATAATCATAGCTCCTACATAAAATTCAAAACTGAAATAGAAACTAATCTGTATCTTCATGTACCTTACCATAGAAATGAGGAAGAATCAATGGTGGAATATTCTTCATTTTCACAATTACTTCGGGATCCACAATTGGGAATCCAAAAGTGGATTGTTCCTCATTTACCTAATTTTCGCCAGATCCCTCGGCGTGGTCCTCGTTATCTACCATTGTTGTTCCTCCAATCGAACCACTCTCAATAGGCTTAGAAGGTTGAATATGGGTTCTAATAGTTTTCTTTTTTCCCTTTGTGGGTTGTGTCACCCCTAGACTATTGTTTCCAAAGTCCAAGTGGACAGTTCTTGCGCCATGAGTCTGGGTTTGTTTGGACTTTCTACCTACAAAAGAAGGACCAATGAGAGAATTTTTTTCAGATTTACCAGTGTTTCCTCAGCCCTTAGTGTGCTTCAGACCCCTACTCCTTTTAGGCATTCATTTCAAAGAAATTACAAAACAAAAACTCAATAAAATGCTCGAAATAAATAACTCAACACCTATAAATTGCTTCAATCAATAGAAGAAAACTGTAGATAAAATAATAGCATACTTACCGTGATTGCAGAAAATGGAAAATTCTTACCAATTCAAATCCCTCCCCCCGGCAACGGCGCAAAAATATTGGGTGCGAGAATCACAACAAAGAAAACTCCTTTCAACACTTAATTGTCAACCCAAGGTTCATAAACTTAGAGATGAAGCATAGGAAGTACGAGAAGTGGTATGAAATTTTCCTATCCAGTCTTACTTCTTAGATCAAAATCTTGAAAAATCGAAAAGAAAGATCACACAGGAATTTACACCAAAGAAGTTCTAGTGTATGAATGCGAGAAAGTAATTTATGAAGAAATAAAATTAAGGAACTTTCACACTTGTAGTAAACAATCTTGATTGCTGAAATGAAATTCTATGGTGATCGCCAGTAAAGGTGTTGGCAGGTTCACAAGTGGGCCCTTGGAAATATCTGCCTTCTTAAAGATTTTCCTTCCTGCACCAAGTTATTATTCATGTACTCCTACAATATACTTGCACTAGTAGAGGTACATGAATTAGGTGCAAGAATTATATTTTAAACTTGCATTGGAGATTTATGTCTTTGTGCAGGGGCTCTAAGCTCCAAGCTTCAAGCACTCTCTTTCTATAACAGGATGTTGGTTCCTGTACCGAAATGAAGATTTTTGCACCAAGTTTTCCAATTACTTTCGGGAAAGGAAAGGGTGTGCTAATCTATGAAAGAAATTTTCAAAGGTGAATTAGAATTCTAAAATAAATTGCACACGTAAAAGAATGCTTCAACCAAACTGAATCTTGCGTTGAAAATAAACTTCGAAACAAAACAAACTTCAAAATTTAAAGCACACTTTTTTCAATGCAGTAAAAGAAATAACTCAAGTATGACATCAGGCTTTTATCCCTGTCATAGTTACTCACATAAACAATATCTGCCTTTAATGTTTGTTTACTCGGAAAGGTTCATTTTAATTATTCAGATTTAAATTTTAATTCTTTCCTTTTAAAAAAATGAAGTGCAGGAACAGATCGATGTGTCATAACAATGTTCATTCATCAGTTAACAAAGAAAATTTTAATTCCGAGGATTTTAACTCTTGGTATTAAAAATACTTCTATTTACTAATGAACATTCACTTGAAAAAATAAATATAGTTCTTGCAAAAGAAAGGAATGAAACAATGTTGTTGTAATGAACCGGAAAACCAAGTTGCAGAAATTATAAACGAACTAGTGTAGGAATGACGTGCTTGTGCAATTCCAGGTGGAAATAAACTAAGATTCATAAAAGGAAATAACTGAAAGTAAATCGACCTTAATTAATAAACACACCACGGATCCGTCACACTTAACTGTCAACAAAATAAAACCAGAATTATTATGAAGAAATAAATCATAAACTCAATCCACACTTTGCATAAATAAAATAAACACAGACCTTTAACTGAATGAAAGCATGAGAGGGAAAACGATTTGGGTTGTGCTGAAGCCCCGAAAATCGGGTCTACAACAAGGGGGATACCCACTCGGTCCGGACCTTGGTTAGCAGCTCCTTTTCCGTTTGGTGTAGTGGGTTTGACTGGGGACAATGGGACCAGTTTCCCAATATGTGTGTGTGTGTGTTTGAGATTTGATATTTCTTTTCTAAAATTCCTAAGTAAAATTCTTTTAATCTATTTCTAATCTATTCATATGCAGAATGTATTCTAAGAAATATCTAATTCTAAACTAACCCGGGATGTAATATTTCAATATATGTGATCTAAAAGGATTTCAGATAACAATTGATAATAAAGATCATTCAATTATTATGAGAAAATAATTCAATAAAGATAAACTATTTCACATAAAAATTTAGATGAAACAGTTGTGGAAAACATATCGCATATTAAGCTATTCATATATCAAGCACAAATAAATAATTATCACCGTACAAAAATGCCAAATGATAACTCAAATATTCAAACATTAACATATAAACAACTAAACATAAATATTACTTTTAACACAGAAACAGAAACAGTTAAGAGATAAAAGTACCATTTATAACTGGTTCTACTCATGAGCTATAAGCAATAATGATTTATCTCTTTCTTAATCCAACATCTATCAAGAGTACAGAAATGCAACATCAGTAACAGATATTAGACACAGATATCAATAAATCTCGTTCCATTCATTTATCAAAACCTCCTCTAAGAGTGCAGAAATGCATGTTCTGAGGACAAGTTTTTGAAAAATTTCAGGACCCCTTCTCTAACTGCATTAGAAGGGTTTAAATAATAATGGCTAAAATCTAAAAATAGTTTATTACAAAAATTTAGGATTCAGTTTAAATGACCGTCCTTTTTCTAGGCAAGAATACAGTAAAACTAAAACTAAATCTAAAACTAAAGACTATCAACTATCTACCTATGAATTTGATCTTTGATCTTGCAAGCATCCAGCATTGTTTTGAGAAGAGGTGGTTGACCGACTTCAAATTTCAACTACCCCGAAAAGACAGAATCGGAAAGTGTAGGCACAATCTTCTCAGCAGAACTAATAATAAAATTAAGCGCACTGCATTGACTATGTGGTTTCACTAGATGTGTCTAGTAAGAATCCCAGTTTAATCTTGTCAGTCCTTGAATTGACTTTGTCTTTTCATCAGCTTTCTGCCTCCATTCTGTTTGCAATTTCTGTGCTTGCGGAAGGTGTCCCAGAATAATTTCTGAAATCAAATTAACTTTGTGCAAATTTTCATTTACACAATCAGTAATGTTACTCGCTGTTGTAGTTGATTCCTCTGTCGCTTTTTCTGCTTCTCTGATCTATGCATCCCAATTATTGAAAAGTATCTCTTTATGACAGTCGTTGATAATTGGTGCCCCAAATATTCTTCCTTCCTCTGTCCTTTTCCATGCCAAATAATTAGAAACTTTTTCATTAGCTAAATCATAATTATGTCGTAATTCTACGACATGATTAGTGATTTTAGACCCCTATTTGGCTCAGTTTCCATTGTGAGATCTTCGACACGGGCATATATTTGTTCTTTGGGTAGTTGTTTTATTCGAAAACAAACTGCGAAATAAACTCTGGAAGCTTAGGGTCATCTTTGTGCTCCTCTTGGATAATCTATATTTGTTTCTCTTTATCTGCCAAACTTTTCTGATATCCAATTTGCATATGTTGAAGCTCTTGCTGTAACTTTTCAAGTTTTATCTGTGCGTCACTGTTAGCACGGGCTTGTTGCAATTTTTGTTGCAGAACTTGTATCTGATCTTCTTTTTCATTTAATAATAGCCTTACCTCGGATGCTTTGTCAATAGCTGCGGAGGCGTAAGCTCCTGTAATCTGAGATAACTTGGTAAGATTATCAGTTCGATGCGTAGTAGGATCCTTCCATAAGACATCTAATTGTTCTGCCTCAGTAGATATTGAGCTCTCTAACTTTCTCTTTTTCCTCTGCTTCCTCACTACTGCTTTATACTGCGGGCTGTAGAATACATCTAGAGGAGGAATGTCCTCTATATTGAGTACAATTTCAGAAGAGGGAGTGATAGGTATATGCTCAGTTTCTGTGACTTTGCCACTTATTCTCGTGCTCAAAAATTTTGTTGTCTGTACAGGGGTCTGTATATTCTGTCCTTCCACATTAAGAAATTGATTAAAAGTTTCCTATTCTTTGTCCAATTCAATCCTGACTGTCGGTTGCTATACATTGAGAGGTGGAAGATTCAACTGTGGAGTGGTAAAAGTCTATTATTGTGAAAGCTCTTTTGATTGAGCTGTATCCTTCACTGAGCTTTCATCATTATCAATCTTTTTAGAACGCTCAGAAGTCTCTTTGTTAGACTTCGCATTAGAATTTTCTGTATCTGAGCTGCCACTAAGACTGACACTAGGAGTTGGTTCCCTTGCGGGTTCCAAGCGTAAATTTTCCAAAGGGATAGTAGTTAGTCTTCTTTCTCTGTAAACTTTAAATTCCTGAAATTCTTCTGGGGATAACTGTGTTTGAGCTAAATGTAAAACTTCTTTAAATGAACATTTTTTTTGAAACATATCATCAAAAGGATCTTCTTCTCCAGAAAACACTCTTACTTTGATTGCAGTGGTGAAATATTTGACAACATCATTTGGATCAAATAACCTTCTCGAAAACTTGAATAGTTGTAAGCATGTAATATTGCTTACCTCTTTGAATGCGTGACCAACATCAAACAATGAAAATGTTCCACAGGCTACGGGAAATTGTGGCCAAATGCATTTCTTCTTCTCCTCTAATTCCTTTGTCAAACATCCTTCACCGCAGGTTTGATAAGCAATCTCCCGAGCTACAAGTTTATCCGGAACATACAGGGGTAAAACATGGGGGGAAGAAGAACTTCCAAAAACCCTCACATAAGTAAACAATTCTTCTCCAAACCATCTTGCGACAGGGAGAATGTTGACTTCTGCTTCCGGGGATAACCTTGGAGCATCCTTATTATACAATATTATGTACAGAGGCAGCATTATGCCATGGCAAATTTTGTAAAAATGAGGAACAAACTTTGATTCCCACAACTCTTTGTGATAGACATGAATAGGCAAGGGATCATGAATTTTCCATTGCCAACCCATCAAAGGGAATTTAGAAAAAAAACAAATTGAATCCATAACATAGGAAGATGGATAAAAAGAAGGATAAATCCTCTGAGAAACCGTTCGTTTAGACCGGTAACTGAAAATAGCAGTGGCCAAATTATCAGAAAAGATTTTGGCCTAGTCTACAATTGTAGCGTTAACAGCAGCATTCAACAAAGGGAGCCATTCAAGCAAGACCATATTTATGTCAGGCTTTCCAAAAAGCCTGCATAACATAGCAGCAACAAAACAATATGGAGAGGTGAGCGAACCAGTACTGTACATACCGTGTTTGTTTTTCTTCAATGGTTCATCTCTTTTGGTCCATTCCTTGGTCCATTCCGCCAAATTTGCATTTTCTCTGGCGAATTTCTCCATAAATTGTTTGTTGTAAGTCGCCTGCGGTTCCGGTAAGTGATACGTAAGCCTCAAATCTTATTTAGTGAATGACTCGATGAGTTCTTGTCCTGGAGTTCTAAATTTCCTGTCTGAAATATCGGTGTTATCCAGCACCCATTTTACCATATCTGTATATGGAAGAATTCTCGGTCTTGCTGCTATTCTATGCAGAAATGAACAAGCCAATTCTGTAAGAGATGCTTCAGAGGAATTACTTGATCCTGCAGTAGCTGCGACTTCCATTACCTTGGGATTTTCTTCTTCAAGCAGATTATGCATGCCCTCCCAGGTAGTGATACCGGCGTCCTTGTTGCAAGAAGTATCCACATACAAGGAAGCCATCTCTTTGTTTTTAGCACTCGAAACTTTCTCTTTCTTACCCATAATGCTCTGTGAATGCTTTGTATAGTCTTCTACTCCTTCGCGCCTGCAGTTTTACGAATTAAGTGAGAGTAATGATATGAAAAAGGTGACAGGATAGTTTTAAATGCTGAAGGTGGATGAAAAATATTATTTTAAACGTGCAACAACCTTTCAATCAAAACAAAATCCTTTCCATCAATGATTAACAATTCATTCATTAATTTTGACATCAAAGCGCATAACAAATATTTATTTATGAAAAGATTTACTTTGGACAACACGCTAGAAGAATTTGTGATAATGCGATTTGCGATTTGCTGTGCAATATCGCAAAATCGCAATATCGCGGATCGCAATCATCACAAATCGAAATTATTGCAGGATCGCATTCATCGCAATCGCAACATCCACAAATCGCAGTCTCATATCATCGCGAAATCGCAATATCGCAAAATCGCGAAATTGCAATTTCACAAAATATAACTTATTAAACAACTTTTCTGCAATATGTGGTTCGCGATCAATACTTTAATGTATAGTTCTTTGGGATCGTGCTATCGCAATATCGCGGAATCACAATTTTAAAAGATTCTTCTTTTACAAAAGATATCCACTTTTTGCGATGGATGTGGTATTTTTTTTCAAAGAAATATTATGTTCTGATCTATCATAAACTTAGGTTTATTTTAAAGATTTTCAAAATAATTTCCCTAAGTTATGATAGTAAGTTTTATTTGAGAAAGGAAACAAACACTAATTAATTTATTTTTTTTAGATTTTTTGACTAAGGGTCCCCACTTATTTAGTATTATTACTAATATTAAATAAGAAGGGGGGTTGTTGCTGGCCACAACAATTGGCGATTCACTTGGAAGAACCAGTTATCTCTGCTTTTCTTTTGAATTTTCTAAACTTTTCAAAACATAAAATTTTCCAGAAAATCAAACTTTATTATAAAAAGACAAAGTACATTATGCTTTTAATCTATAAATGATATTTCATTTCTTCTATATTCAACTTTGATTATTCACTTCCTCAAGCTAGTCGTTGCATTTACATCAGTCATTACTTGGTTTATAAAGATAAAAACAAAGGCTTCTCTGTAAATTAGCTTTAAATATGCTCATTTTTCGTAGGTAGAGCCATTTCTGCCAGCAAGCGTTTATAGCCTCGACAGGGTTACATGTTACCCAACAATGATCCTGTATCCTATTTAGAGAAATATACAATTTTCAAAGAGAAATCCATATTCACACTTATTACTTTTGTTTTTCTTTTTTATTATTAAAGAACAATGTCTTGGTTTGGTAGCCAATTCATGACAATGCCATTCACTTGATTTATAACTTTGCTGAACAAGCTGGCTTGTGATGAGACCCCTTGTCTTTTGATTGCAACAATCTTGAGTCATTGCCCTGTTATGGTATGCGGTATTGGAAAAGTCAGCAAGCTATAATATCTATGATCATGATAAGTCGACTCGTGATGAGACCTCTTACTCTTTAAGTTAAAAAGTGTATTATTGGATAATTCTTTGAACATTGTAATTTTCTAAGTGGGGAGGATATCATTGTTTCCTTAAGATAGCTCTGGATGACAATAGTAGAGTTTTTTGGAAGGAACTTTTCTATAGAGAAATTTTGTTTTGCTATTGATACCTTTCATTAAACTGATATAAAACAATGTTTCACTAAAAGTTGCCTTTCATCAAAGTTTTCAAAGTTGAAACTAGTATCATTTCAAGACTAAAGTTAACTGTATCTTTGAATAACAATAATCAATATTCTGAAAAGAATTCTATTTATAAAAGTCAAGAAACAAAATCTAAAAAGAGAATTTATCTCTTCTTTCTGAATTCCAAATGTAACCATTAACAATTCGTTTTATTTTAACAAATAAAGAAAACTAATATACAAAATAGAAGAATGATCTCCTATGGAAAGTATTTTTTGAGAATTTTTCCATTAACAGGTAAAGACTCTCTTTTGCCTATTAAATCCTGTAACATAAAATTAGATGGACCTATGATTTCTGAAATTTGAAAAGGACCAAGCCACATTTGTTGAAATTTCGTATGTTTTCATTTTTCCTCATGAGCCTTGTCCCATTTTAAAACAAGATCTCCAACCTGAAAGTCTTTTCTGGTTATCATGTTTGAATCAAAAGAAGCTTTTACTAATGCTTGATGATGAGCATGAGTTATTTTGGCTTTTTCTCGTTGTTCTTCTAACTTAATTATTTCCATCTATCTTAGTTGCAAGGAAGAAGTTGGTGCTTCATATATATATTGAACTAAGGCCAAAGAAGGAATTGCTAAATGAGTTGGAAGAACTACTTCTTTCCCATAAACTAAATTAAAGGGAGAAGTGCCAATAGAAGCTTTCTGTGTTATTCGATCTGCCCATAAAGCAGATATTAAATATTTATGCCAATTTTTATGATTTTGATCAACGGTTCGATTAATGATTCTAATTAAGTTTTTATTTGTGGATTCAGCTAACCCATTTCCCTGTGGACAATAGTTGGCAGAGTATTTAAGTTTAAAACCTCTCTTGAGTGCAAATTCAGTCATAGCATTACTAGAAAAATATGATGCATTGTCAAACACTAAAGCAGAAGGTAAACCAAACTTGGTGATTATGAACTGATCTATGAATTCAATGATGTGCTCAGCATTAGTAGTCTTGAGAGGGACCGCTTCTACCCATTTCGTAAAATAATCAGTTGCTGTAATGATATACCTATGTTGCTTAGAAGAGTGAGGAATGATCTCACCTATTATGTCCAATCCCCATTGATCAAAAGGTTGTTCAATGTTTATTGGTTGTAATGGTAATGATGGTTTCTTTTGTCTTCCAACTGCAGTTTGAAAAATTTGACATTTTCTTACATAGATATGTGAATCTTTGAATAAAGTGGGCTAGTAATAGCCTGCGTGAAGAATTTTATGTGTAGTAGCATCTCCAGCATAATGTCCACCTGCTAGCCCATCATGAAGTTCTTGCAAGACTTTTTTAGCTTCAGATTTCTCCAAACATCTAAGAAGAACAGAATCGTAATTCATTTTAAAAAGAACATCGTTTACAAGCTGATATTGTTTAGCCTTCAACCTTAAAGCTCTTTTCTTGGTGTGATCTAGATTTGGAGGAGCATATCCATTTTTCAGATAAAAAGTGATATCAGCATATAATGATTCAACATCGTTTAGGATTACCTCATACATTTGTATCTCTTCAGATGATTTCTCAGAAATCTGTGATGCCCCAGCTAGTATTTTGCAAAAGCCTTGACCTCTTACAATATTTGCTGGTTTGATCTCAACATCATATTCTTGTAAGGCAGTAATCCAATTAGCTCTTTTCTCACCCACATCTTTTTGGACTAAAAGATTTCTTACCGCTGGAAACGGTACAATGATTTTTGTATAGGTTTTAAGTAAAAAAGGTCTGAAATACTTAATTGCTTTAAAAACAGCGTAAGCTTGTTTCTCCACATCTGAGTAATTCAACTCAGCTCCCTGTAAATTTGAACTGAAGAAAGCAATTGGGGCTTCTGCTTTGTCTTGATTTGCTTGAGTGAGAATTGCAGCGTAAGATTTATCAGAGGCAAATGTGTACAAAATAAAAGGATCGGAAAAATTTGGAGTTGATAAAGATGGAGCATTAATGATTGCTTGTTTGATTAGATTGAATGCCTCATATTCATCTTGGCCCCATTTGAAGTTTGAATTCTTTTTAATCATTGCTTGTAAAGGAGATACAATTCTTGAAAAATCTGGTACGAATCTCTTTACAAAATTAATTTGGCCGAGAAAAGATTGCATAGCTTTCTTGTTGTGAGGTAAAGATATTTCAGAAATTTCCTTGATTCTATCAGGATCAATATGAATTCTAGATTTTGACACTATGAATCCAAGAAGTTTTCCTTCACTTAATGCAAAAAAGTATTTTTTCGGGTTAAGTGAAATTCCATACCTTTGACAACGTTGGAATATCTGTTTCAAATCTCTAAGATGATTGCTTCGTTTTTTGGAATATACAGTTATATCATCCAAATAAATTACCACTGATTTGTTAACTAATCCCTTAAAAGTGATGTCCATGGCTCTTTGAAATGTAGGACCAGCGTTGATTAGACCAAAAGGCATCTTTTGATATGCATAAGTGCCCCATTTGGTTCTGAATGTAGTTTTCAATTCATCATCTGGATGGACTAACACTTTGTTGTAGCCAGAGAAACCATCTAAGAAAGACATTAATTCTGATCCTGCAACTGCCTGTAATATTTGCTCCATGGGAGGCAAAGGAAAATTATCTTTTTGGCAGGCTTTTTTAAGATTTCGAAAGTCTATGCAAATTCTAATATCTTTGTTTTTCTTTCTAACAGGAACCATATTGGAAACCCATTTAGAATGTCGAACAGGAAAAATAATTTTGGCTTTCAATAACTTATTGAGTTCAGATTTGATTTGATTTTCTAGATTGGGATGGATTTTTCTGAGCTTTTGTTGTACAGGTTTCTCGTCATTTATCATTGGGATAGTATGTTGGATGATAGAAGTGTCATAAGTTTTGAGTTCATCGTAGTTCCAAGAAAAAACACTTTTATATTGTTTCAAAAGACGAACATATGATGATTTTTCTTCAGGAGTTAGACCAAGGCCTAGGTTGATATTCTGTGGTTTGGTATCAGTTCCTAGATTTACTAATTCATAATTCAAAGTTGAACTTTGTAATTTTGAATTGGTAGATCTTTTAAATCGGTCTTTCAAATCGTAGAGGTCTTCTAATTTGACTATTGACTTTGGAATAGAATTATTAGTGCTATCATGTTGTAATTATTGGTCATGTTGGTCTTCATCGATTATCTGATTGGTATAAGATCCTTCAGATGTGAGGAAACTTACAATATTAGGATCATCATTGAAAATTCTCCAATTGGTAACGTTATCCGGAATCAAAGGTATAAAGATTAATTCAATTGAAAATCAATCAGGACTAAAGTCTTCTGCAGGGATGAGCTTAGAGGCTACATTGGCTAAGAGGTTTGAACTAGAATTTTGGATTCTAGGAATTGGTGAAATATTGAATGCTATAAAATGCTCAGTCAGATCTTGAACTAAATATTGATAATGCTTTAAATGAACTGATAAACAATGTATAGTATTGCATACCTGTTTTATTACAATTTCTGAATCTCCAAAAACTTGCAGATATTTGATATCCAATCCGATTGCTTTATATAACCCTTGGATTAAAGCCTTGTATTTTGTGATATTATTAGTGCACTCAAACTCAAGTCTGCAGATTAGCATAATATTGTCTCCCTCTGGACTAACCAACACGCATCCTGCTTCTACTCCTTCATTAGACTTAGAACCATAAAAAAATAATTTCCAAAATAAAGATTTATTTACAGGAGTATATACAAAATTAATACATTTAGAATTGTCTGTTTGAGAAAAAATTTCTATTTGAGATAAAACAGAATGTTCTAAATAAGGTGAAGTATGAGCATTGAAATTTCCTAAGAAAGAATCAACTGAATAATTGCCAATGATATTACTGCTGTATGCGACTGGTTCATTTTCTCCTTCCAGTTCTGTTACTATGTATTTCTGATGCTTTTCTCGTTCAACCTTTATCTGATTTGGTTTACCATTGTAAGGAAGCCACATGTGCGACCAATCACTTGCAAAGTATCCATGAAGTTTTTCTGACCAATCTCTGCTAAGAATTAAGCCATAAAATTCTGGAATATCTGCAACTAAAATATCAATAACTTGACATACCTTTGGATTTGATGACAGCCTTATGGTAACCTAGTTTAATTCGCCAATCACTTCAACTTGCGATCGATCTAACTGCACTATGCGCACAATAGATTTTTGTGGTTGAAAGTTCAATTTTGCACATACTGATTTTGGTAGAATGTTAGATGAAGCTCCAGAATCCACTAAACAGTTATGCAAATTTTTATTAAAAACTTCATAAGTAAGAAGAAATGGAGGAGTATGAGATCTGGACCTTCCTCCAATTAAAGCGATATTTTCAAGATCAACTTTACTAATCGAATTAGTTGGAGGTCTTCCCATGTCATTGGAAGCTTGAGAAATTACAGGATCGGGCAAAGGTTTTTCTGGTACAGCATGTAATTCTTTCAAAAGTACTTTTTGCTGGTGTTTTAACTTGCTCAATTCGTAAAAAGTGATGTTAGCCCTAGTCTTCTTCATATCTTCTATAATGTTATATTCCATTTCATCCGGAACAATCAGTGTTCTTGATGGAATTGATGAATCTGTTTGGACAGGGCTAGTTTGAATTGCTTTGGATGTCGTTTTCTTGGGTGCAACTTTATCCTTAGTTAATGAGCTTGCGCTCTTTGGCTTAGGAGTAGTTTGAGTAGGATCAAGTTGATTTCTACTTCGAGTGTTAACCAAGGATGCTTCTTGATCTTCCTCATCTGGGACGATGAAATCCCACATGCCTTGTACTTCTACCACCTCTTCTTCATCAGTAGTTTCTTCAGTAATAGTCTCTTCTTCTTCTTCTTCTGATTCAGCATTTGTAATAGCATTTGGTGGCTTTGAATTAGTTGAAGGATTTCTTCTAAAAGGCTTAAAAGATTTTTTATAAAATGTTTCTGCCACTTGTTTCTTGATATCAACCATCTCATTGGACATGGTTTTCAAAAATTTTTGTAATCCTTCTAAATTAAATGGATCTTTTGGTTGTTTTTTCTTGGGATCTTCTTTAAAAATGACCTTTTTGGATTTCCGTTATTCTATTGCATTTTTCTTTTCTAAAGCAATGATTCGTTTCTCTACTGCTATTGCTTCTTTCATATTGTCTGCTAAAGTTGTTTTGTTTGCCCTATCAACAAAGATTGATATGTTTGATGGCAAAGCATAAATGTACCATTCACTTCGCACTTCTTCGCTAGGCTTGGAGGCAGTAGCAATTTTGTTTAACAATTTATTGAAACGTGAATTGAAATCTTTGACAAGTTCTTTTGAATCAGCTCTAAGATTAGACAAATCATTGATCAATGTTGCTGTAGACCTATCATCACCAAATTTAGTCAAAAATTGATCTTGAAAGATATCCCAACTAGTAATGGATCCAGATGGTAATGAGAAATACCATGATCCAGCTGCTCCTTATAGGGTATAAGGAAAAATTCAGACAACAACATCTTCATTAACAACTCCATTGAGATTTATGGATAACATAAATTTGTTTATATGTTCTTCTGCTAGCATGCCTGCTTCAGGATTAAACTTAGGCAGCCATTTTTCAGGATGGGTCGGTATTTGACTCAAGGGTGTAGGCATTAAGATTGCCCATGGATTATTCCATGGCATTTGGGCCATCACTGAACTACTAATAGATGAAACTGTAGAAGATGATATTTGTGACTGAGAAGATGGAGATATTATGATTTGAGAAGGAGATGTGGAAGATTGAGTGGACTGATGGAAAATAGTTTGGAGTGGAGGAGTGGGTGGTTGACTTCACGATGAAGAGTTTGAGATGGATGATGATGATGAAAGAGTCTCACTATCAGACCCTTTAGGTGATTTTATATCTCTTTTTCTTGTAGGTAGAGGTAACTCAGTTGGTTGAATGCCAAGCTTTTCACTCTGTAATCTAGTGAGAGGATGAGTAGGATTATATTGTGAAGTCACACTGCCTTGAGATTTATCAGACCTTTGAGGTGATATTGAAAATATCTGAAGTTTATGAATCAAGGATTCAACTTCAGGAGGTCCAATAGCATATTCTTCTGAAAAGTCAGGATTTGTAGCAGTGTCTGTTCTTCTTTCGACTTCTGGTTTTAGATTTAAAATTTCTGAGTATGATGGAGAAGTCGGGGAAGATGGTGAGGGTGATTTACTCTCAGAATGGTATTTAGATTTAGATTCACTTGCCTTTCATAGTTCGAGGCCCTCCTTCTAGCGCCAAATATGTTGAAGCCTCAAAAATCGGGTCTACAACAAGGGGGATACCCACCCGGTCCGGACCTTGGTTAGCAGGTCCTTTTCCGTTTGGTGTAGTGGGTCCGACTAGGTATAATGGGACCAATTTCCAAATATGTGTGTGTGTGTGTTTGAGATTTGAGATTTCTTTTCTAAAATTCCTAAGTAAAATGCTTTTAATATATTTCTAATCTATTCATATGCAAACTGTATTCTAAGAAATATCTAATTCTAAACTAACCCGGGATGTAATCTTTCAATATATGCGATCTAAAAGGATTTCAGATAACAATTGATAATAAAGATCATTCAATTATTATGAGAAAAGAATTCAATAAAGATAAACTATTTCACATAAAAAGTTAGATGAAACAGTTGCGGAAAACATATCTCATATTAATCTATTCATATATCAAGCACAAATAAATAATTATCACCGTACAAAAATGCCAAATGATAAATCAAATATTCAAACATTAACATATAAAAAACTAAACATAAATATTACTTTTAACATAGAAACATAAACAATCAAGAGATAAAAGTACCATTTATAACTGGTTCTACTCATGAGCTAGAAGCAATAATGATTTATATCTTTCTTAATCCAACATCTATCAAGAGTACAGAAATGCAACATCAGTAATAGATATTAGACACAAATATCAATAAATCTCGTTCCATTCATTTATCAAAACCTCCTCTGAGGGTGCAGAAATGCATGTTCTGAGGACAAGTTTTTGACAAATTTCAGGACCCCTTCTCTAAATGCATGAGAAGGGTTTAAATACTAATGGCTAAAATCTAAAAATAGTTTATTACAAAAATTTAGGATTCGGTTTAAATGACCGTCCTTTTTCTAGGCAAGTATATAGTAAAACTAAAACTAAATCTAAAAATAAAGACTATCAACTATCTACTTATGAATTTGATCTTTGATCTTGCAAGCATCCAACATTGTTTTGAGAAGAGGTGGTTGACTGACTTCAAATTTCAACTGCCCCGAAAAGACAGAATCGACAAGTGTAGGCACAATATTCTCAGCAGAATTAATAATACAATTAAGCGCACTGCATTGACTGTGTGGTTTCACTAGATGTGTCCAGTAATAATCCCATTTTAATCTTGTCAGTCCTTGAATTGACTTTGCCTTTTCATCATCTTTCTTCCTCCATTCTGTTTTCAATTGCTGTACTTGCGGAAGGTGTCCCGAAATAATTTCTGAAATCAAATGAACTTTGTGCAAATTTTCATTTACACAATCAGTAATGTTACTTGCTGCTATAGTTGATTCCTCAGCCGCTTTTTCTGCTTCTCTGATCTGTGCATCCAAATTATTGAAAAGTATCTCTTTATGATTGTCGTTGATAATTGGTGCCCCAACTCTTCTTCCTTCCTCCGTCTTTTTCCATGCCAAATAATTAGAAACTTTTTCATTAGCTAAATCATAATTATGTCGTAATTCTACGACATGATTAGTGATTTTATCACTTTGCTGACAAAAAGAGTTCCATTGTGAGATCTTCTGACATAGTATATCTTGTTGTTGCAGTAGTTGTTTGTTCAAAGAAACAGACTCTGAAATAAATTCTGGAAGCTTAGGGTCATCTTTGTGCTCCTCTTGGATAATTTGTATTTGTTTCTCTTTATCGGCCAAACTTTTTTGATATCCGATTTGTATCTCTTGAAGCTCTTGCTGTAACTTTTCAAGTTTTATTTGTGCTTCACTGTTGGCAAGACCCTGTTGCAATTGTTGTTGCAGAACTTGTATCTGATCTTCTTTTTCATTTAATAATAGACTTACCTCAGATTATTTGTCAATAGTTGCGGAGGCATAAGCTCCTGTAATCTGAGATAACTTGGTAAGATTATCAGTTGGATCCGTAGTAGGGTCCTTCCATAAGACATTTAATTGTTCTGCCTCAGTAGAGATTGAGCTCTCCAACTTTCTCTTTTTCCTCTGCTTCCTCACTACTGCTTTATACTGCGGGCTATAGAACACATCTAGAGGAGGAATGTCCTCTATATTGAGTACAATTTCAGAAGAGGGAGTGATAGGTATATGCTCAGTTTCTGTGACGTTGCCACTTATTCCCGTGCTCAAAAATTTTGTTGTTTGTACAGGGGTCTGTATATTCTGTCCTTCCACATTAACCAATTGATTAAAAGTTTCCCATTCTTTGTCCAATTCAGTCCTGACTATTGGTCGATGTACATTGAGAGGTGGAAGATTCAACTGTGGAGTGGTAAAATTCTGTTGTTGTGAAAGCTTTTTTGATTGAGCTGTATCCTTCACTGAGCTTTCATCATTATCAGTATTTTTAGAACGCTCAGAAGTCTCTTTCTCAGACTTCGACTTAGAATTTTCTGTATTTGAGCTGCCACTAAGACTGACACTAGGAGTTGGTTCCCTTATGGGTTCCAAGCGTAAATTTTCCAAAGGGATAGTAGTTAGTCTTCTCTGTCTGTAAACTTTAAATTCCTGAAATTCTTCTGGGGATAACTGTGTTTGGGCTAAATGCAAAACTTCTTTAAATGAACATTTTGTTTGAAACATATCATCAAAAGGATCTTCTTCTCTAGAAAATACTCTTACCTTGATTGGAGTGGTGAAATCTTTGACAACATCATTTGGATCAAATAACCTTCTCGAAAACTTGAACAGTTGTAAGCATGTAATATTTCTTACCTCTTTGAATGCGTGACCAACATCAAACAATGAAAATGTTCCACAGGCTACGGGAAATTGTGGCCAAATGCCCTTCTTCTTCTCCTTTAATTCCTTTGTCAAACCTACTTCACCACAGGTTTGATAAGCAATCTCCCGAGCTACAAGTTTATCCAGAACATACAGGGGTAAAACATGGGGGGAAGCAGAACTTCCAAAAACCCTCACATAAGTAAACAACTCTTCTCCAAACCATCTTGCGACAGGGAGAATGTAGACTTTTGCTTTCGAGGATAACCTTGGAGCATCCTTATTATACAATATTCTGTACAGAGGTAGCATTATGCCATGGAAAATTTTGTAAAAATGAGGAACAAACTTTGATTCCCACAACTCTTTGTGATAGACATGAATAGGCAAGGGATCATGAATTTTCCATTGCCAACCCATCAAAGGGAATTTAGAAACAAAACAAATTGAATCCATAACATAGGCAGATAGATAAAAAGGAGGATAAATCCTCTCAGAAATCGTCCGTTTAGACCGGTATCTGAAAATAGCAGTGGCCAAATTATCAGACAAGATTTTGGCCCAGTCTACAATTGTAGCGTTAACAACAACATTCAACAAAGGGAGCCATTCAGGCAAGACCATATTTATGTCAGGCTTTCCAAAAAGCCTGCATAACATAGCAGTAGCGAAACAATATGGAGAGGTGAGTGAACCAGTACTATACATACCGTGTTTGTTTTTCTTCAATGGTTCATCTCTTTTGGTCCATTCCTTGGTGCATTCCGCCAAATTTGCATTTTCTATGAGGAATTTCTCCATAAATTGTTTGTTTTAAGTTGCCTGCGGTTCCGGTAAGTGATACATAAGCCTCAAATATTCTGTAGTGAATGACCCGATGAGTTCTTGTCCTGGAGTTCTAAATTGCCTGTATGAAATATCGGTGTTATCCAGCACCCATTTTACCATATCTGTATATGGAAGAATTCTCGGTCTTGCTGCTATTCTGTGCAGAAATGAACAAGCCAATTCTGTAAGAGACGCTTCAGAGGAATTATTTGATCCTGCAGTAGCTGCGACTTCCATTACCCTGGGATTTTCTTCTTCGAGCAGATTATGCATGCCCTCCTAGGTAGTGATACCAACGTCCTTGTTGTAAGCAGCATCTGCATACAAGGAAGCCATCTCTTTGTTTTCAGCACTCGGAACTTTCTCTTTCTTACCCATAATGCTCTATGAATGCTTTGTATAGTCTTCTGCTCCTTCGCGCCTGCAGTTTTATGAATTAAGTGAGAGTAATGATATGAGAAAGGTGACGAGATAGTTTTAAATGCTGAAGGCGGATGAAAAATATTATTTTAAATGTGAAACAACCTTTCAATAAAAAAAAAATTCCTTTCCATCAATGATTAACAATCCATTAATTAATTTTGACATCAAAGCGCATAACGGATATTTATTTATCAAAATATTTACTTTGGACAACGCGCTAGAAGAATTTGTGATAATGCGATTTGCGATCTACTGTGAAATATCGCAAAATCGCAATATCGCGGATTGCAATCATCGGAAATTGAAATTATTGCAGGATCGCATTCATTGCAAATCGCAACATCCACAAATCGCAGTCTCATATCATCGCGAAATCGCAATATCGCAAAATCGCGAAATCACAATTTCACAAAATATAACTTATTAAACAACTTTTCTGCGATATGCGGTTTACGATCAATACTTTAATGTATAGTTCTTTGGGATCGCTCTATCGCAATATCGCGGAATCGCAATTTTAAAAGATTCTGCTTTTACAAATGATATCCACTTTTTGCGATGGATGTGGTATTTTTCTTCGAAGAAAGATTATGTTTTGATCTATCATAAAATTAGGTTTATTTTAAAGATTTTCAAAAGAATTTCCTTAAGTTATGATAGTAAGTTTTATTTGAGAAAGGAAACAAACACTAATTAATTTTTTTTTTTGGATTTTTTGACTAACGGTCCCCACTTATAAAGTATTATTACTAATATTAAATAATAAGGGGTTTGTTGCTGGCCACAACAGGTTGGTAGGACCCTATCTAACCATTTCGTTTCCCGTTTTAGAGAACTTGAAGCTTTAGCACTCAAAGAGGCATCAATAACATATTAAAACACATAATGTAAACAACATGGCATAGCTCCTTGTATTAATTTGAATCAGAAAAAATACATTATAAGTATGGATCTAGCCCAAAACGAGGGTGACAACACAAAATTATAAATGTATTAGAGTTACAATAGCATGGATATTACCCCCTAATTTCCTATATGAAATATATATTTATACAACCCTTTCGTTCTATGGCCATAATGAAGTTACACACAATCATTCTAACTCCAACGTTTCAACAGAAACAAAATAACAACTAGCATTGCAAAATAAGCCAATGCCTATAACAAAATGCTAGTCTACTCGTTGGCCGACAACCAAATATTTGATCATATCCCTTACTATCCTCCGCTCTGAATTCTACTAAAGATGACCACAATTGAACAGGTCGAGCTGGGATGAGAAGCCCACGTTAGGTAACGAGTTGCCAACGGTGTAGGAATCTACCTGCACTAGACCATTCTGATTCAAGATTAATACATTTTATTATCAAAATACTTTACGAAGAGAAATTTATTTGAAAGAATATAAAAGGCATAAATTATATTAAAAATGATTAAATAAGTACTTAATAAACCTTAAGTATGAAATATAAAACTAGTGCAGGGATAGGACAAGATTCTTGGACTAGTGTAGGTATAAGGAATTTTATGAGGATACAACAGAGGTTTATGATTGTGGTTTTAAGGTAGGAAAGGGGTTAAAAATGAGGCACTTTATCCTACTAACAGTGTCCACAAGTTTTGCTTGGTTCATCTTATGATTACATGACTACTCTCCCTCATCTAGTAGCACAAACACATCATCCATATTCTTTACCATCTTTTTAACAACATATTTCTTGTATATAAAAATCATCCACACAACCTAATCAACTACATAATCAAAATACTCCATGCACTACAGAATTTCTTGCTCAACTAATTCCACACCCTCACAATAATAAACTAGTACATCATTCTTTCACTGCTGAAATGCAAAATTTACCCACCCTTCCTACCCATCCTATCTCACATGCACCATTACAGAAAACTTGTATTGAGTTTGGGAAGGCTTCAAATCCAGAAATTGAAAAATTCATGGAAGAACTTCATGATATGAAAACCATGGGAAATCAATATAGTTAAGGTTGTATTGAAGATTGTTTTCACTCTATCATTTAGCATCGCTCCATACTTTAGCAATTTTTGGCACCATCTTTTCAAGGGAAGTGGGTCACTCCTACCCTGGTATTTATAAATGTGGTTTTTTTCTATTTTGGGCATGTATATAGTTGAGGCCTTCTTCCAAAGATGGTTCCATTGGAATTACTCTTATACGTAGCTATATTTCATCTTTTTCAAAGTAAATTAGGTTAGTGTAGAAAATAAAATAAATAAGTAAATAAATAAATACATTTCTTTATATGTAAAAGAGGTGTGTTTTTTGAAATATGATGTGTAAATCAATATTGGTGATAGATATTTGGATTTATTTGTGCATGTAGACATATTATATTGAAAATTAAATTTCTACAAACACCCATCACCATTTTTAAAAACCAATGTTTGTATATCATATTTAATGGCTTGCGACCTTCATGAATTTTTTGGAAAAATAGTTGGGACAGTCATGTCTTGAGGGATGACATGGGAATGTTTAAAAAAAAAATTCTATAATAATTATTCCTTAATGTCTAATTTACAACCCAATTTTAATAATTCAATTTTTATTTGAAATGAAAAAGTTTTAACGAAAACATTAAAAGGGTGATTAGTAGGCAGCTCAGAAACATAATTGGGACAGTCAGTGTTTGGAGGCATAAATTAATATATCTTGCAAACCTGTTTATATGGTATATTCCCCTATGAGTATAGTTTAAAAATAAATTTTAATCACTTTATTTCTATATCGTATGATAAATTGATGACCAAAATATTGACTTCCTATCGTAAATCAGCATTCTCAAAACTCTGTTTTTCTGGTTGTTCACTAGCATATTTTTCCCATCAATTCTTCTTGCCTCAAAAACCTGTATCTATTGGAGATAGATATATGAAAATAATCTAATATCCAATTTTAATAATTTCAATCCGTGATGAATGAAAAAGTTATGCTTAAAATATCAATTGTTGGTTTAAGTTGGGAAATCGAAAATGACTTTGTTATGCATGTTGTTATGAGAAAATTCAACATATCATATCATGGAATTATTGAAAGTTACTTCTATTGGTGATATCTCTTTGAATTAGCTTTCATTTGGCTTTGAAATCACTCAAATTGGACGAAAAAATAAATAAATTTAGGATCAAAACACTTTTGGTTTGTATGGTCATCCACTACTCTCCTGCGGGTAACAAATTATTTTCTTTGTTACTTTTTTCTTTCATGGATTTGTTTTATAGAGTAACTACTTGCTATTTTTTTAATATTCCTTGGATTAAGAGAGCATGTGCACCTTTATTCTTCCAATATTTTATGTTTTATTGTAGGTAGATGGTTGTTTTAGCAGGTCAAAGGGGAATAAAGGAAGTCCATTTATGAAAAAGTTATTCTTGTAGAAAATGTTAATGAAATAAGGGCATTTCATCCAAACATATATTAAGAATTTTAATGTCATATGAATTTAAGTTTTTTTAGGCATCATGATCTAAAATTTCTTATAATATATTGCCACAAATGTCCCACTAATACCTACCTACAAGGAAACGATTTCATTACTTGACGGATTCATAACAGGAAAAATGAAGAATTGAAAATTTGAAGTCTTTTCCACCAAAGAAGTTTTTTCAAAAGACCCTTTTTTTTTCATTCATTCACCATTGAAATATTGTTGTTCCTCGAAACATATTTTTGTTCCCTTAGGAAAAAACATTGCTGCAACTGAAATCACAGTTGTTGTAACTTAAGTTATTTATTTGTTTATCAAACTTTTCAATAAAGTGTTGCTTATTTTCTAATTGCACTTATGTTTTTATGTTTCAGGTGTTACAAGTCACAACCTTTGCTCCTTCATAAAAATAAAAATAAATTCTTAAGTTTCATATTGATGCTCCACATCTATCATTTTATTTCCCAATCTTATCAAGTATATGGTTTCCTCACATCTCATATAAAAAAAAACCCTTATGGTAAGTCTTTTCAAGAAAGACTATGATTGTTGGATGACTAATCCTTCTCCATGTCACCTTTTTAAGATCACACATTGAGTTCATTTTTGGGAAGGATTTCCATAGTCATACTTGATATTTTATGCTTACAAGATTAAAATTGTATGGGTAGTTTCAAGGTTCTAACATGAAATAATGGTATTATTGGATAAATAATCCTTGAATCACGACTGTCATTCCTTTGGGCACAATTGTTGTTCCTTATAGCTCATCCATTCTCTCTTTTAGATACAGTTTTTGTTCCCTTTCCAATTAGAACGGTTGATGTTTCTTTTATGGTTTGTGTATTTCGTCATTGTTGTTCCTTTTCATGTGAACATATGTTGTTCTATTAATCATACAATTTTTGTTCCTTTCCTAAAATGAACAGCCACAGTTCCTTTCATGGTTTGTTTGTTTTACAGTTGTTGTTCATTTTGGGGTGAATAACTATCATTCCCTTTTTCAGACAGTTGATGTTTCCTTCCCAGATAGAACAGTTGATGTTTCTTTTATGCTTTGAGTATTTCACAATTGCCGTTCCTTTTGCATGAAACAACTGTTGTTTCATTTTTCGAACAACCATTTTTCTTTTTCAAAAGTTACAGTTGTTGTTTCTTTTTATAGGCTGTTGTTCTATAAAATGAACAGTTGTTGTTCAGTCAAAGGAAAGATTGTTGTTCCCTTCAAAGGAGAGATTGATGTTCCCTTCAAATGAATGATTGTTGTTCCCTTTGTCACAATTGTTGTTCCCTTCAAAGGAACGATTGATGTTTCCTTTTTCACAACTGTTGTTCCCTTAAAATGGGTGATTGCTGTTCCTTTAGTCACAACTAGTGTTCCCTCTATTACAATTGTTGCTACCTAAGTCATGTTTTCCCATTTTCATTTAATACTTGGTGAATGGGAAATACTTTTAATGTTCTAGGTCCTCTTTGACATAATGATTGGGTAGTGAATTTATATTTTCTTATCTACATACATAATCTTATTTTTAAGGAATAATTATGCAAATATGATTTCACCATGTCAATTTTAAACTTTCTTAAATTTTTCAAGTCTCTGATCTTGTAAAATATATGATGATTACCAAAACATTATACTTAAATATTTCTGTCACTATCTAATGAACTATTCCTCAACCCAAATACTAACAAAGAAAAATATATTTATCATTAGTCATTTGAAAGTTATTAGTTTTTAAGAAGCAAGACTACCCAAGTTCAAAATGGTTACTACAAAAAATTTTACACCATCCCTAGCTCTTAAAGAGCCGATCTGCCGGCCTATCTATTAAGTAATATTTTGTTGATTAAAAATAACCATAGTTGACTTTTAAATAAAAATAGTCAACTGAAAGGTAAGAGGTCTCATCACGAGCCGACCTACCAGGATCATAGGTCATAATAAAGTGACATTACCACTACTAGTCACTAAGCCGTGGTAATGGCCTTACATTGTAAAACTGAAGGACAAGAGGTCTCATCATGAGTTTTCTTGCTCATTTTTGTTAGCTCCCATGAATGGAATTTTTATTAACTAGTTACCAATCTTGAACAACGATCTTTAGTAGACATCCAAGTAAATTTAAATTCTCTTGTAACTATGTATTTACTTCTAATAAATGGGACACTAGCATCTCAATGGGTTCGAAAACCATCTCTGTCGAGACTTTGGACGCTTGCTGGTAGTAGTGGCCATGCCTATGGTATAGAAGTTAATTCAATACTATGATATACTTGGTTACATTTTTTTCTCAAAGCTAATTGTTGATAAAGCCTATTGTTGCATATATAAGGTTTGTTGGAAGTCATAGTTTATGATGGTTATGGTTTATGTTTATTATTGGGTTATCAATATTCACTTTACATGTTAGGGATGAAACTTTTAGGACACTTGAAATTTGACATTTTCTATCATCTAATGTATTGTTCCTTTATTATAAATGTTTCATATCTGTAAACAAAGATATTTTTCTTTCCCAATCAGTCTCCATTTATTCATAGGTTAAAAACACTAGTATTATTTTGGGGAAGAACAAAGAGGCCTAATTCTGATTGTGAACACCAAGTAATTGGTCAAACCTTGAGAAAAAAAGACTAATATAACTAATTATCACAAATTTTGTGCTCCTAAGAACAAACGCTTATGGGTATAGGGAATGCATATTTTTCTCATCATTTTTAGCCTCATTTATAGTCCCTTCTTATCCATTATTATCCCATGATATTTGCAACATGGTTATGTTACTTTTATATATAATGAGGTAATTGAGGTGATGAATTACTGATTGCGTTTACTTATGCGATGGGTTATAGAAATATTGATGATAAAGAAACTAATAAGTTTGGGGGAAGAAAAACCTGCTACACTTTATCATTACTTTCTTTCAGCTTCCGTGGCTTTCGTCTTCAGTATCAATTTCAGCATAAGCTCAACCTACATCAACTTCAACAAATGTCTGTCCATACATGCCATTCCACACTTTTACGAAGGTAAAACTTGAGCTAAAATAACATAATTGTTTTATTTATTAAAAGTTTAAGAGAATGTCATGAAAATCCATTGAGAATTATTCACTCATAATTTTTAATCATTAGTTCCACTTCTTTACCACTTCCCATTTTTCAGTAACACAAAGATTTTAGTTTGGAGGAGTGTTACTTTCATTCATTTATTTATTATGACCATGCCATTAGTATTATTTTTCATCCATAGCCTTATTCTTTCTAAAATCCTCCCCTATTCCATGTTGTTATACACCAAACATAGATTTCAACAATAATTGTAGAAACTACCTCAATTTTATTTCTAGCATAGCATGAGGGTATGCTAATTCTCTAGTTTGGGGGAGTTGTTATGCATGATGAATGTTTTCTCCTTTATTCCTCATTTAAGGAATACAATTTCGTTTTGATACATTGCATAGACTGATTCGTGTAAATATTTAAAACTATGAACTGGATCTTTGAATAACAAAGTGATATCACTAAAATAGAGAAACCCGGAAAATTTCAAGCTAAACTAGTTTGTATAATTGCAAAAATCATGCACTATCACCTACAACCATTTTTTTGATATCTTGTTATATTTTCATTGGATTGCTTTGATTTTCGGTGTGGAGAAGTATTAATATAATAGAAATCTTCCTGCAAAATTTCAAAAAAAATTGGTTTGTAGTTTTTGAGAAAATGGTTAATGAAGTTTGTTGTTACTTGTATCATATTTTGTTGCAACCTCATTTACATATTGTTGAAATTCAATGTGTCAATTGGTACACCTTCAACAACATTTCTAGAATTGAATATCTATTATTACAAATAAGTATTTGAGGAAGAAGCCATTTTTTCCATCAATATCATGGGTTGGGGTGAGGAAGTTTTTTATTGTATTACAACATGGTTAATACAAAGGCATTGGGTTGCATGAAGACATGCAACATGTTCAATTTGGGGGAATGTACGGCCACTAAATTGTCATTATCATTACCACTTTTTAACGTCTATTTCGTCCATTTCTACCATTCTTTATCACATTATTTATCATAATTTATTATTTAATTATATTTTATAACTATTTATGCTCTTATGGATAAGTAATACATATTCTCCATTATTTTTAATAAATTGATAATTATTATGCATGATTGTCAGATATGGTTTATTAATTTGTTATAACATCACTCACGCTTTTAGCCTCCAATATCTCTTGCAGATTGGAAATTCGATCTTCAACTCATAATAGAATATTTCAACCCAGAAATTTGTTGGGATAAAAAGTGACAGTTTTGCGTTGGCGATTTCAAACAAATTAAGGTGAGTCTTGAAAACTCGAGACAATTTTTTTCCAGAACGTATCAATTAAGGTTTGTATTGAAATTTTTCCAACATTTGGTCTAGATTGAGAGAAATGGAAGGTTCTTCGAAGATGATTTTCTATGATTTGTTGTTGTGTTTCTTTTCCAAATTCTTCCAATTGCAATACTAGATTTGACTTGTTCCAGCTGAAACATGATGGAAATATATTTAATATATGATATTTCTGATCAATTTTTTGTATACAATCTATAATTGTATTATAACATCATTTTGTAATCAAAGAGGAGGGAATGAAAAATTGTTGAATGGGGATGAACAATTGCTAAATTGGAGATGAAAATTTGTTGAATAGGAGATGAATAATTGTTGAACTTGATACAAAGCTAAGAGCTTCATTCTAATGTAATTATTTCTCTCATATATTTTAATGAAGGAAACTATTCATTGATTTCTACATCTGCTACTTGTAATCTGATCTAAATTATTCCTCAAGGAAAAAATGAGTCTTGGGCAGTTGGGCACACTACCTTGGATGAGGTGTTGCATTGAACATATAAAGTATTTTACTTATGTGCTTGTTTATTTGAATTTAAATTAATTTTCCTTAAATGAAATTTCCTTTTTCATCAATTAATTTGTTGTTTACTGCATTTTCCATATTTTTTGTTTCCTGCAATTTCTAGATTTCATTTAATTTATTGTTTTAGATTAGCATTTGAATTATGTTGGGTGAAATAGGCTAAATTTCTAATTTCGCAATGTGTGATTTAATTCATTATTGATTCAATTTGTGTGATTAGAATAATTATTTTCATGTCATTTACTTTCTCTTTTTGAGATTTAGTATTGTTTTTCAAGTCTTACATTTTATTTCTTTTAGAATGAACTTGATAGTGTAGAACATAATCATGTAGAATGACTGTTAGTTGTTGGTATTTTTTTGCACATATTTTTCCGATTTCCTTGAAACAAAAAGATGTTCCTTGGATTGATAATTGATGACTAGGTGCTTATTTTTTTTAATTAAGAAATTATTTATACCCAGAACTTGTGCAATATAGGTGTTCACATCATTGGAGGAATTTTTCAAACCATTCCCAACCTTATTCAATTAATCTAGAAGCCTGTAGGTATTTCCATGCGGAAATACATCTGATCTGCACGACGAATCTAAATATTTATTCTTGGGAGTTTAATTGCACACACAAAATAGTATCATCCTAGTTACAACCACATGCATAGGCTTCTTTCTATGCATATGGAGCCCTTCAGCAACACTTACAATCTCTCATGGATGCGGTTGCGGAAGAGGATGGTCAAAACACAAGATCCTCTACTCAAGACCTCAACCACTTATTGGAATCTCTCCTCTAACTCCTATACAAGCCTTCAAACCTCTCTTAAGTTCTTTAACACCTCTCCAAATATCCTAAGAATTTCCCCCAAGTGTCACTCCCAAATGGACCTAGAAACCATAACACAAAGGTTGGCATGAGTGTGTTAGCCACCTATAAGAAATTATCATATCAAATGGTGGATAAATATTTTTAGGCCTTCAAGAAACAATTTCATGACCAAATTGTGAGTTCTTGAAGTCTTATGATAATATTTATCCTATGAGATAATCTTCACTGTTGTTTCCCTCTTTATCCTAAAGAACCTGTTGTTTTCTAAGAGAAAGACTGCTTAAAAATCGATTTTCATTTTTATTCCCTTCATAAAATCCCTCCATTAACCTTCATTTAACCTCTAAACCTTTCAAAAATCCTTTTTAAACCTTATGTCTTGCTCTCATTTGGTCTAAAAAGTCCCTTCTTTCATTTATGGAAACCCTCAAATTGGCTTAAAGTCACTATTTTGGGCCTAAAAACAGTCTTTTTGCATTATAAAGGCATTAAGTCCCTGACGGCTTATTACCTTAAGCCCTGACCTTCATACGACCTTAAGCCCCGCAACCGAGCACTAAAAGGCCTAAAATCCTCTTCCAAACCCTTTTTTCCTTTTTTTTTTCATAAACACGACGTTATGATTTGAAATAAATCTGGGCCGTCGATCTCTACAGATCAACGGCCATCGGCTCATCGCATCACAAGTCTGCATGGGTCCTTCCTTTTCTGTGTCTTTTAAAGTTTTGATCCGATCCCTCAGAGCAAACCTCGGCTGTTGATCCACCTTCATCCGATGTTCTGGATCTCATCGTATCATGCCCATCCATCATGTTGCCCTCCGCCGATGCGATCCCCGATTTAATCTGGACCATCGATCATTCCTCTAATCTGACGGTCAGTACACCATCGCACCCGCCAATTTAATCTTGATCGTTGATCTCTCTTAGATCGAACGGTCTGCGCTCAATTTCATTGGCACATTTCATCGCCACCTTGCCCTTTCCTCCCACCGATGCGATTCTACGATGAAATCTCCACTGTTGATCTTCTTGGATCCGACAGCTGCCATTGACCCATCTTCTCCACCCAATCGCCTTCCCTTCTTTTCCCTTTTAACATAACCTGCCCCTGCGTTCAATCCTGAGCATCCGTTCTATAGATCCAATGGCCAAGATCTATCCCAGCCTTTCAAACATTCTAACAACCCATCTGCTCCCCTTTAATTCTTGACCGTCCATTCCCAAGATCCAACGGACAGGATCTATACCGCCGTTCACCTTGCGACAAGCCACCTTATGTCACTACCGGGCCCCACCATATGTTCTGCCAACACACGTTGCTGCCTATTGCATGCAACCCGCTTCTTCCGATCTGACCCTCTAGATCCGATGGTCACTATGCGATATCACTTTTTTTCTGTGCCCAAGAGTTAACGTCTCAAAAAAACGCGAAATGGGCGGTATTGGGAGGGACACTTTTCAGCAGGTGTATGGTATCACGCTTTTTCTGGCAATACTGCTTACCCCCTAAATATTTTGCGAAAACCGCTATCGGTCTTCCGCCATACCGCTGCCCTCCTCAACCTCATTTTCACTTTTAATCTTAGCCGTTGATCTCTAAGATCGAACGGCCCACGTTATATCCCAGCCCCATTCATTTTATATTCGTCTATGCTCCCAAATTCTCCCTCGAAAGATCTCCACTGTCGATCTCTTAGATCAGACGGTCATGTTTTAATCTCTCCCCCATCCATGTCCCAACTAACTTACCCCCGAAACATTTCTCTGAGTAATCTCGTCCGTTGATTTCTCTAATCCAACGGTCCATGTTCGCTGTCACGCCGAAACTCCATTCTTCACCTGGTTAGTTGTTCTTCCAGGACTTTCCTCCTTTTTTCTGGTGCATCCATGTTCTTCCTCACTGCCCCTCCACCCTCACGAGCCTCTGAAGCAGTCTTAACCAAATTTCATAGGCTTTTACAATGAGGTTGTGTGTTTTTGCAGGGTTATTAATGGTGGTTTTTCTGTGTTTTTACATAGTCATAGACAGGTGACAAAAAGGCTTGGAGTGAGGATTATGTGCCTTAATACAATGAAGAAAAGGATCTGTAGGGTATGAAATCCAAGTTTACAACATCTGAATCACGATCCAGGGTTTAACAGAAGCCCTCCAATAGCAGAAAGCCACCTATATAAACAAAGAAAACAAAGTGTATCAGTAATGAAGATTCAATGTTAAAGGGTGATTAAAGCCGAAGCCCGAAGATCAGGTTCTAATCCATAGATCAAAGGATAAGGACAGTGTTAAAGAATGAAGACCCTAAAACAAAGATCAAAGGCTAGTTAAGCCTAAAACACAGACCGAAAGCGAATTAAAAGTGTTTTAAGGTTAAACAGAGAAATATCAGTAAAGAAGCCTCCTCCGCCACATCAAAGGTTAAATATCATTTCAACTACCAAAGCGCCGCCTATAACTTCAATTAATCAAAAGGATGCATAGTTACTGCCTTAGTCAGTGATATTTTGTTTAAAGCAGCCAGATTTATTGCCAGCCTGCCTAAAGAGTTTTAAAGTCAACAAATTCTACTAAGCGGCTAAATACTTAATGAAAACCAATTAATACAGATAAAATATCAGAAAACTTCTCTGTTGAGCCCCTCAAAGGCCGAGAAGCATAAAATTTGCATTGCTTGAACAGTTAGACCCTTCTTACACTCCACCTCCTCATTCTTCTATAAATACTACTGTATAAGATTGTATAGAGGTTGGTCTCTGGATATCTATTGCATGTAAATAGTTTTCTGAAGTTTTTGTAGCCCTATTTGTAATTGAAGATACATAAGATAAGATGAGAAGTTTGAAGCTGTAGAGACCCACTGGACTTGATTATTGTAACTGGTTTGAACATCAAATACAAGTTGATTTATGGGATCCTGGTCTACGTCAATAGTGATGTATTTATTATTGTAAATTGTTATTTTCTTTTTGTTTCCATTCTGTCCGCTTTTATTTGATAAAGAACATCAAATATAGAGCTATGATTTACTCTTTAAAGTACCCTACTCTCACTGATAAGCTTTATCTTTATGTTTTCCTCCTTTGTGTATTTAAGAATGATTCAATACAGTCCAAGCAGTTAAGGAATGTTGGTGTTCCCACGTCTTACTATCTAAACTTTAAACATTTTTCTTGAATGATATTTTCATTACATGCTAAGTAGAGTTGAACTAGGAAAGTTTATGGTTTTCCCTGTCTTCTAGTTCTTTCTCCAAAGGTTGTTTGAAAGTTGCCCCTAAGAGTATATTAAAAGCAGGCTAGTTTCAAAGTACTTACCTGATCTTAGACTCTTTTTATGTTTACCATGAATGTTTTCCTTTTGAATATGCTGAAAGTAGGCTAAGTTAAAAGTATTTACTTGATCTTAAGATATTCTAAGTGTTTTAAATGTTTTCTATTGAAATTACATCAAAAGCAGGATAGTTTCAAAGTACTTCCCTAATCTTAGATTAATTTTGTGTCTTTTCTTAAGTGCATGCCAAAAGCATGATAGTTTCAAAGTACTTACTTGATATTAGGCTACTCTTTGTTCTTCATCTGTTTGATTTCCCTCACTCCATTCCTTATTGTTCCATTCCATAAAATCAACTTAAAGAGATCCTTTGACATAGATGACTTGCCCCATGGACCACTCTTGAACCTTGGTGTTTCAATTAAATCCTCTTATGACTCCATAGCTCAATGGATTAAAGCTGCTCCTTGCCTATATTATTAGCTGAACCACTCTCCCATTTATTTACATCTCCACCCTTCATATAGATTTCCTTCACCTTCATCATATCCTTGCCCAACCAAAACAAAAAAAAAAACCCTTGTTCTTAATAATTAGCCTAATATCACACTAAAAACCTTAAAATATAGATCAATCTTTGCACTTATAGAGAGATCCCTCTCTGGATTCAGGAGGGCTAGATCCTATAATCCCAAATTGGTTCATATGTACGCTTTGTAGTTTGTATTTTCCAATCTTGCAAATTACAGAGACCTAACATTCTGGCGACTCAGTTGGGGACTTCTGAGTAAAATCCTTAAAACAAAAGACTTAGTATTCAGTGCAGTATAAGTAGCTTTGTTCAAGCACTATCAAGCATGTTGGTAATCATGATAGGACTTATTTGAATTAGTGACAAACTAAGTAACCCTTAGGATTCTCATAGAGCCTTATCAAACCTTGAAGTAATCAGCTAGCTAAGCCATAAGCGTAAAATCTCTTTGTCTCATCATCGTAGCTAAGTGTTGACATATATTTAGCGAACTCTCATAACCCATAGGACTAAAAGAACTCAGAAAACCCAAAAATATTTCAGATTGGTATTCAAATCAATAATGGTGGTGGACCATAAAATATTTTACCTTCTAAAGCTAAAAATTTCCACCTGGTGAATTCACAATCTTAAACAGACCTAAAGACTCCACTCGGAAACCCTTTCTCATTACATCATACAAAATTAGTTAAGAAGGCTTTAAGGATTAAGTTTTCTTGCTAAAGATCAGTTAGCCTCCTAAATATTGTCATATTTGGTTAAAATTTTCTTGTTGTTGAGTTTGAAAACATAGCATAGTGGCTTCTAGAAGAATCCATACTAGAGCCCATCCTGACCCAAATCCACCAGAGATAGGTGATAATCCTGAAAGCATACTTAGGAAGTCTCCTAAGGTTCAAGCTTCAACTATTGTTAATTCATTTCATAGAGCTATCTCTGTCCGTGAAAACCTTGTAGCTCTATAAGATTCACAACTTGCCTTAAGAAACCCATTCAGAACTAGGTCACTTGATGATATAGATCAGATAGATTTTGAGCCTTCACCTTCATCCCAAGATAGAAGTGAACATCCTGGTAGCAGAGAAACTACTCCACCTTATTTACATTTCCTTCATAATTTTGGTTTCTCTCATCCTATATCTGCTCAAAAATCTCTTGCTAGTCCATCCACTTATGTTATCCATACACCCACTATTCAAACTACACCATTCCATCAAGCCCCTCCACTTGTAAACCCCCCACTTTTCCCACCACCTCCTATCATGGCAACATGGTATGCTCCCTTAGTCCTTCCTTTACCTTTAGTCAATCTGCCATAGGATTATCAGTCCAAGATACCATTGTATGATGCCAGTAGTGCTACTACAACTTCACAAGATGTGGACAAGATGAATGACTACTTTGATAGAAACGAGATTGATGATGAAACTGTTAAACTTAGATTTTTTGCTCAAATTTTAGGGGGAGAAATAAGAAAATGGTTCAAAGGTTTAACCCCTAATGGTATTAATGACCTCCAAGCCCTCCATCAGTTATTCCTAAACAAGTGGGAAGTTAAGAAAAACCCTCTCCAAATACTTTTAGACTATTAAAATCTCAAAAGAAACATTGGGGAAAGTACTCAAAATTATTTCACTAGATTCAATAGTGTGTATAATGCCTTACCCCCAGAATTGAAACCTCCACAAGGCTCAGCCTTGAACAAGTTTCCTGAAGGATTTGATCTTGAAATGGCCTATCAGCTAAGAGAAAGAGATCCTTTGACTCTAGAAGATATGCAAAAAGGAGCTCTTGCTGTGGAAGTGAATTTGATGGAGAAAAGAGCAAGGATGAGGAATGAGAAGAAAGTATCATTTAGGGAGGAATCTGTACCCTCTACCTCTAGCTCTAAAATGGAAAGAATGATGGAGGAAATGATGAAAAATATGAGCATACTTGAGAGAGCACAAGCTAGTCAATGTTGGAAATGTTGTCATTGATGGCAAAGGTAAAGATAGGAGTAGCACCTAAACTATCCATAAGGCAAAAGAGACAGAGAGGTAGTAGAGGCAGTAGATGAAACAGAGGAAGCAAGGCAGATAAGGAACTAAGGCGGCAAAGAGACCAACAGAAAGAGAAAAGAAGGAGAGAGGTAGCAAGGCAGCAAAGGAAGCAAGGCAGATAAGGAACTAAGGCATCAGACAAAGTAGAGTAATGAATATGCGATGCGGTCTGATGACATAAGGACAAAAGGAGGGTCATTGGATTTTGAAAGGGGAAGAGTTAAGAGAAGAAGATAATTGGGAGTATAAATGGCTTCTATGTGCAATTGACTATGCATGGATGATTGTGAGTCTATCAGGGTTTATAAACAGAGTTGAATAAACCCTATGGCAAAGGAGAAGTATTTGAACCAACAATAAGGAAATGGAGGCAGAAAAGACAGAGACAGACAAAGGAGGCAACAAATAATCGAACAAAGGAAGCTAAGGCAGAGGTAGAGGAAGCGAATATAATAGAGGCAGAGCCGTTATCACAGCAATAAAGGTAGAGGTAGAGCGACAGAAGCAGCAGAGGCAGAGACACAGCTATTATTGTGGAGAAACAACTATTATTCTGAGAATCGCTATTCCCACCTGGTGAATATATATATATATATAACTAAATTTCGAGAATCGCTAACTCAGCCGGAGGATATATGTATACAATTCCGAGAATCTTTACCCAGCCGGGCGTTACACATAACATAAATATAATTCCAAGAATCATAACCCAAGCTGCAATGTAATGCATAGTTAATATAAATTTCATTTCGGGAATCGTATACTCCAGCAGCAAAGTATTGCACTTTATATTCAAAGGACCAAAACATATATATATGTGTGTGTGTGTGTGTGTGTGTGTAGCCATATGCAGCGCGAGATCCAAAGAAATGTAGTAATATAAGGTGGGACCCTTCCCAATCGCATCGAAGATTATAAGGGCAGCGGAACAGGTTAAAATAAGAGTTGCGATTGTGATTGGAAGTCCAGATCCGATGGGTATATAAACTACAACTCATACATACCGTGAGTTCTGGTGAACAGTGATGATCGCATCGGAGAATATAAGGGTTGCGATTGCAATTGGAAGTCCGGATCCGATGGGTATATAAACTACAACTCATACATACCGTGAGTTCCAGTGAACAGTGATGATCACATCGGAGAATTTAAGAGTTGTGATTGCGATTGGAAGTCCGGACCCGATGGGTATATAAACCACAACTCATATATAGCTTGAGTTCCAGTTCTAATCACATCGGCAAATCTTATTGAACAGTGACCAATCACATCAGATTTAAGTAGGGCATCAGAACATGCAACAAAAAATTTGCGATTGCGATTAAACGCATCGCATCAGGTCAATCGCATCAAAGTTAAACAAAGCAGCAGAACATGCAAATAGAATTTTGCGATTGCAATCAATCGAAATTAGAAATCGCTGGAGGAGAAGCATATCGCATTGGAAAACGTGTCAGGTGGGCCTGAAATGAGTTTGTATATGTTTAAACAGGTTTTATTATATACGCCAAGAATTGATTTAAGTCATACCTAAAAGGGCAGTTTGTATGTTAAACTTATGCCAAGAGTTGAAATTGGATTATATATATATATATATATATATATATATATATATATATATATATATATATATATATCTTTGTTACAATGTGCGCGTGGTGCGTGGGTTATATATGTTATATAGATATGCCTCGGCTTAGTGAGAGGGCAATTATTAAATATAAAACAATTATGATGAACGTATGTTCCGCTTCCGGACAGCCATCATCAAGACACATCTTGTGTACGAACGTTGGAGATTTTTCCAAATTTACGGTCGGTACAGCATAAAGGCTCGTTCTGATGTCTGACGGTTACATCATCGCCCGAGAGGACGAGAGAAGAAAAGTAAGTGAAAAAGAGATAAAACACAGTCACAGAAAAGATAGACACAGTCAAAGAAAATACAAACACACAGCGAGCCAAAAGACTAAATGATTTGAGATGGAATTCTCATTGTAATTTGAATGTAAATGTTTTAATCGTTTTTTTTATTGTTTGTGATGCATTGGCAAGTCTCTGAAAGAGAGCAAGTAGCCCACTGTAATATTAAAATAAGCACCTGTAGTTATATTTTCTAAATGAGCGGATAAAAGAGATGAGAAGGTAGAAGGCAAAGAGACATGGCTGTCCATTTCAAATTCCCCGTAGAATACAAATAGCCATGAAGATTTTTTGTATAAAATAGGATAATATCCAAGGGGAAAAGGTTGACGAAAATAGAGTGAGAAAAGAAGAGAGTGTGCAGTAGAATTGAAGAGAGTTGAAGAAAATAAGAAAGCTGCAAGAGGCTAGAGAGAGTGAATATAGAGAATGCGGAGTATGGAATTGAGGCTAAGAAGATAAGAAGAAGGAGGAGCAGAACGAGATGCTGTGAAAATTTAGAGAATGCAGAAATGAAGCAGTGAGGCAGAGCAGAAGGAGGAGCTGAGCAAAGAAGAAGGAGAAGCTGATAGTGAATCTGAGAAGATGCAGAAATGATATAAGGACAAATATGAGGACTGTTGAACAACAGAAGAAAAGGTACAGAACAGAGCTGATATCCAAGGTAAATCAACAAGTGTTTTTCTTTTGAAATAGTAAGGAAGTTGGAGCTTCCCTATCAAGTTGTAGCTTGATAGATGTCAGTTGTAGCTGACTGAGGTAGGAGCCTCCTATAGGTTGGTGCCTGCAGAAAATATATGGGAGTTGGTGTTTCCACATCATGTTGTAGCTCGATAAAATGTCAGTTATGTGGGCGGCGAGGTTACCGGAAACCTCCTGTGGGTTGGTGCACATAAAATTGAGTAGAGTTTGAGCTTCCTTGCAAGTTGTAGCTTACAAAAATTGAGGTTAGACCTCCTTGTGGGTTGGTGCCTACGAGAAAATGGGTGGTGAGAGGAGTTTAGACTTGCCTTTGCATCACAACAATAATAAGATGTGTTTTTCTCCCTTTATGGGTTTCCACTTATATCTGGTGTCTCTGTGCATGATGTTTATGTGTTGATCTGGTTTATATCATCTGCTTAATACTTGCTGCTCTCAGATTAAGCCTACTGTTACATTATATTAATGCTTGCTGCTCACAGTCTAAGATTACTCACATGTTAAGTTGAACATGAAATGAAGGTGTAAACAAGTGTTAATGAAAAAGTTTTAAAAGTCCATGAGTGTGTTAAACTGATTCACCCCCCCCCCCCCCCCTCTCAGTTTAACTAAGGGTTCAAAAGTCAAAATCAATTAACTCCCCAAAATAGAAATCAATTTCAAAATCAAAATCAGAATTTCAGGAGAAACCAACATCAAAAGAGACCAAGAGACCCTGATCAGGATATTATTCCTCCTTTCCATCAAAACTATGTGAGTGAGGTTGAAGAAACAATTGAACAAATAGAGGAAGATGATATAAACATGTTGGGAGTAGACAATGATTCTTTTGATGTTCCGTACAATAGGAAACAAGGTCTATATACTCCCTATGATGATGGAAGAATGGAAGATTAAAATTACTATCAAGAATTGTAAAATGTCATCATAGAGACTCCAAAAGAATATGACCTTAGGAGTGAAAAGAATCAGGAAACTCCCAAAACTAAAACCTCTGAAAATTCTACAAAAAATAGCCCTGTCAATAAACCCAAAGTTGCAAAACAAAAAGACAAAACAGTGGCTATAAATTCTGATCAAAACAAAGAGAAAGGCACTCAAATGAATGAAAAATAGAGTGCAGACCGTAGCAGCATTAGTACTTCAGCTAGTTCTCTTGTTAAAACAATTTTGACTAATGTAAATAGAAAAAATCAGCAAGCTGATTTTTCTAATAGGATGGTGATTAATAAGGTTGAAACAAACATTGTAAAAAATCAGATGCCTTTTAATTTGGAACAGGAAATTGCCAAGATTAAAATGTCTATTCCCCTCACTGAATTAGTCACCCAAGATGTATATAGATCACAAATTTTGAAAGCTTTCAACATAGAGGAAAATAATGACATTGTCAACCTCAATGATGACCAACCAGAGCTCTTATTTGGTCCTAAGATTGAGGGTAGATACCAAGAAGGGCTAGTTCCTCCTTTTTATGTTAATTTGAAAATTCATGACAAAATTTTGCACAATGCCATGCATGATTCATGGGCCTCTCATAACTTAATTCCCAAAGCATTAATTGAGAGTCTAGGCCTTGAAATCACTAGACCATACAAATATCTATACTCCTTTGACTCCAGTAGAGTGAAATGTTTAGGTTTGATCAAAGACCTTTGTGTAAACTTAGCTCAAATTCCAGCAAGTGTTTAGTGATGGATATTGTAGTGGCTGATGTACCCCCCAAGTATGGTATGCTATTATCAAGATCATGGGGGGCTAAGTTACAAGGAACAATGCAAATAGATATGACTTATGCTACCATCCCTATTTTTAATCAAACCAGAAGACTATATAGGGAATATCATATGCAATATATGGTCAGTAGCCAAGAGAGACCAGAAAACTCTCCTCTTTATTCTATGCATACAGGCCTTGACTCATTTATTCTCTTCAATCATGAAAAATTTAATGATAAGGAAACCTTAATTGACTTAGTGGTCACTTCTCACTGTAACATATTGGTAGACACAAAAAATGAGGAAGACAAGACAAAAGTATCAAGACAGTTTTCCAAAACAGAAAATCACAGCAAACTAATCACAGGTCTAGAGCTACAAAACAGTCATCCATTGTTTGTTAACCTTGAGAGTCAAGAGAAGAGTCCTCAACATAATGAAGAACATGAGGAACTAAACCAATTTCAACATGGTGTTGATTTACAAGAGCAATCTAAAAGTACACAAGGTAAAGAGGATACTTATCAAACTAGTAATTCTGAAAACAGTCCTCTTTGGAGTATGAATTTTGATGGGTCTTGTACAAAGAGTGATGTCGGAGAAGGAATATGGATACACAACACTGAAAACAATCATGTTGAAGGGAATTCGTATAGGTTAAACTTCCAATGTACAAATAACATAGCTGAGTACGAAGCCCTCCTTTTAGGCCTACACTTATTGAAGAAATTAGGGGCCAAAAGGATAAAAGTTCAGGGGGATTCAGAGTTGATTATTAGGCAAGTGAATGGGGAATATAGTGCCAAACACCCTAGACTAAGAGCCTATAGAAATGATGTCATGGATTTATTGAAAACATTTGATGAATTCCAACTTGTCTTTGTCCCAAGAAACCAAAATGTTCTTGGCAATGGTTTAGCCTTTGCTTCTAAAACTTGTCTAAAACCTTATGAAACCAAACACTGCACCACCCAAATCAAATTTAGACCAGATGTCCCAGACAATGAAAAATATTGGAAAGTGTTTGATGGAGATAAACAAATAGAAGACTTCCTACAGTCCATAAATGAATTTGAGCTGTCAAGTTCAGATTCAGAGTATGAACCAGACTGTCCTATGCAAGAAAATATGCTTGATGAAGAGGTAAAGTCTCCATAGATTGCTAAGATGAATCTGTTAGCTAATAAATTTGAAAATAAAATAGAAATTAGTGCATATTTAGAAAAAGAAGACTTAGAAATGTTGCAATCTAACACTCAAAACTTGCCAAAAGGACTGGTCCCATTAGAAGAATTGTTTGACTTCAATGATGTTTCCAAAAAACCAAAACTGGAGCCTATTGAAACTGAAGTTGAAGAGTGTAACATAGGCAGTGAACAAAAACCAAAAATGATCAAACTGTCTAAAACATTGCCAGCTCACATCAAACTGAAATATATTGAGCTATTTAAGGAATTTTCTGATGTATATTCATGGAGCTATGAGGATCTAAAATCCTATGACACAAATATAATTCAGCATAAGATACCCCTCAAAGAAAACCAGAAGCATTATAGACAAAAATTGTGCAGAATAAACCCTGTTCAATTACCCCTAGTTGAGAAATAAATTAAGAAAATACTTGATGCTGGAATTATAGTCCCTGTTAGATATTCAGATTGGGTGTCTAATCTCGTGTTAGTTAGGAAAAATACAGGAGAAATAAGGCTTTGTATTGATTTTAGGAACTTAAACAGAGCCTCATTGTAGGACAACTACCCTTTACCCAAGATGGGACACATTTTACAAAAGGTTGTTGGTTCTAAAATAATTTCTTTGCTAGATGGCTTCTCAGGTTATAACCAAATTCTGGTACATCCTGAGGATCGAATCAAAACAACCTTTACCACACCTTGGGGTACTTTCATTTATGTGAAAATTCCCTTTGTTTTAATGAATGCTGGTGCTACATTTCAAAGAGCCATGGATATAGCATTCTCAAAAGAATTAGGATACTTCATCATTATTTACCTTGATGATATCACTGTTTTTCCCAAAACAGATGAAGAACACCTAGAACACTTGAGAAAATTATTTTAGAAATGCAGAAGATTTGGGTTATCTTTAAATCCAAAGAAAACAATGTTTGGTCTCCAAGAAGGCAAACTACTTGGACACATCATATCAGAAGAAGGGATAAAGACAGACCCAAAGAGGATTGTGGGTATATTGCAAATCAACCATCCCTAAAACGTCAAGGAACTTCAATATTTCATTGGGAAGATCAATTTCTTGAGAATGTTCATACCCAATCTAGCTAAACTCCTTAGAAACATAACAAACACGCTAAAAAAGGAACAAGGAGTTAAATGGACCTTAGAAGAAAAGAAATCATTTGAACTAGTAAAAAAAGCAATAACCAAAACACCAGTTCTCATTAGTCCTGACTTTAAGAAAGATTTTTTCATTTTTTCATTTGCATCAGAACACACAGTGGTTGTTGTCCTATTACAGAAAAACTTTAAGGGACAAGAGCAGCCAATTGCATTCTTTAGTAAGGCATTGAGAGATGCACCTCTGAAGTACAATATCATGGAAAAACAAGCCTTTGCCTTAGTCAAAGCCTTAAAAGACTTCAGAGTTTACATTTTACATTCCCACATAATTGCCTTTGTGCTAAATTCAGGTGTAAAAGACATTTTAACATAGGACCCATATGGAAAAAGAGGAAAGTGGATTGCCGTGACACTTGAATATGATTTAGAAATCAAGCCCACTAAGCTCATAAAAGGCCAAGGACTAGCAATATTAATGGCTAAGTCTAATTTTGAAGCTCTTGATATAAACATGTTAGAGGCATTAGATGAATAGGAGGAGTTGTCAACTGCCATTATTGAAATCATTTTATGTTTTCATCTTGGTATGCTGATATTTTGTATGTTTTGCTCAATTTGAATACACCTTTTGGTTTGTCTAAAACAAAGGCAAGATTTTTAAAGTTGAAATCTATTAACTACTGCATTTTGGATAAATGTCTATATTGGAAAAATTCTAGTGGATTATTGCTTAAATTTTTGCCTGAGAATGATGCAGATAAGATCAAGGATGAATTACATGAAGGAGAATGTGGAGGCTATTGGCCCACCCTCTTTCAAGATGTCCATAAAATGATTATTGCCTGTCACAAATGCCAAATTTTTGAAGGCAAAAGAAAATTGCTTCCCTTACCCTTGCATCCAATCACTGTTGAAGCCCCTTTTCAGCAGTGGGGTATAGACTTCATTGGGGAAATCCATCCACCCTCATCTGCCCAACATAGATGGATTCTCACTGCAACAGAATACTTTACCAAATGGATAGAAGCCATCCCTTCTAGGCAGGCCAATGACTATGCTATCATAAAATTTCTTGAAAATCATATCCTATCTAGATTTGGATGTCCTAGAAATATTATCACTGATAATGTTGTTGCATTTGGATCCAAAAATATGGTTGAATTCTGTCACAAATATCATATTACATTGGGCCATTATACTGCTTATTACCCTCAAGGTAATGGGTTAGCAGAATCCTCAAACAAGAGTTTGGTAAATATAATCAAGAAGTTGCTAGAAGACAATAACAAATCATGGCACACAAACCTAGTGCATGCACTATGGGCTGACAGATTAACACTTAAGAAATCAATTGGAATGTCACCTTACTAGCTAGTTTATGGAGCAGATGCAATTTTTCCAACCAGTCTAGGAGTGCCAGTCATGAAGCTGATCCAAGAAGTACAATCTGAGGATAATGATATGTCAAGAAGAATCAATCAGACTATACATCTTCAACAAACCAGAGAGGAAGTCTACAACAGAGCACTACAGAAGCAAGAAAACATCAAGAAGTTGTTTGATAAAAGAACAAGGGCTAGTAATTTCAGCATTGGTGACAAAGTTTTGAAGTGGGATTCCAGGAGAGAAGATAAGGGAAAACATGGAAAATTTGATAACTTATGGCTAGGACCTTACCTAATTCATTCTACTACTGGTAAAAATGCTTATTTCTTGCAGGAAGTGAATGGAACTGAACTCTTTGGAGGTCCTGTCAATGGCAGGATGCTCAAACATTATTTTTCTTAACTATATCAGTTTGAAGCTTTTTTATTTTTTCTCATTGAAAATATCATATCCATCATTGCATTCAAAGTTAGAAAAGAAAAGAAAATACAAAAACAATAAAGATAGAAAAGACGGCAGAGTGAAAACAGGAAAGCTATATCCCCATACCAAAAAAGAGAAAAAAAAGTCTGGAAGTGTGCAAGCTCAAGTGCCACTCCTAAAACACAATTCTAGTTAGTCATACAGCCTAATCATGACTAATTATTTTTTCAATTTACTGCTGATAGGTTAGTGAATTAGATCAGCCAAACAGCTCAATCTTGGATTGTCAGTAAGGTAGATTAGGATAGAAAAACAAAGGTTCAAACAAGCTCAAAATCTGAACCTATGAATCTCAAAATAGGAATGGCTCTAATTATATTAAATCTTGAGCCAAATATAGGAAACAAACTGGTTCCAATATGCTCAAAACTTGAACCAGGAAAGAAAGAGAAGACAGCTCAAACAAGCCTAAAAACAGAGTTAAAGAAATAATGAAGGATGCTTTAGTTTTCAGATCTTAAGCCTTCACAATTTTGTTTTAAATTTCTGTAAATTTTAGTCTATCTAAAACTTGTTTTTATGCCATAGATCTGCATCAAGTCAAACTGCTTAATCTTGGATTGACTGCTTTTAAATTTCCTGTCTTAGAATTTAGAGAATAAAGGTCTGTTAGACAGTCTAATCCTGACTGATAGTATTTAGGTAGAGAAATTTATGAACTCAACTGTTTAAACTGAGTTCATGGATAAATAAGGCTCGAATTAAATAGTTTTATGTTTTCAATAAAAGAATAAAATGTTGATGAAAAGGTTTGCAAGTCCAAATGCACATTCTGAAGAAAAAATGTTAGGAAGTAGGTTGTGTAGGTAGCTGTTTGTGAAGAATTTTTTCTACTGATATCAAATGTTCTAATCATCTTACAAGCAGTTGATCAAATAAGAGGAAAAGGTTGTCAAGGTACAAAGCCACTGATCCACCTCCAGAGAATGTTGTTCTGAGGTTCTTGACACCTCCAAGGAGCTACCATCCCAAGTTGGAGCCGTTGTTAGCCACCTATAAAAATTTGTCATATAAAATGGGGGCTAAATCTTTTTAGGCCTTCAAGAAACAATTTCATGACCAAATTGTGAGTTCTTGAAGTCTTATGATAATATTTATCCTATGAGATAATCTTCACTACCGTTTCCCTCTTTATCCTAAAGAACCTATTGTTTGCTAAGAGAAAGATTGCTTAAAAACCCATTTTCATTTTTATTCCTTTCATAACATCCCTCCATTAACCTTCATTTAACCTCTAAACCATTCCAAAATCCTTTTTAAACCTCATATCCTCCTCTCATTTGGTCTAAAAAGTCCCTTCTTTCATTTACTGAAACCCTCAAATTGGCTTAAAAATCACTATTTTGGGCTTAAAAATAGTATTTTTGCATTATAAAGGCATTAAGCCCCTGAGGGCTTATTACCTTAAGCCCTGACCTTCATACGACCTTAACCCCACAACCGGGCACTAAAAGGCCTAAAATCCTCTTTGCGACGCTTTTTTCCTTTGTTTTTCATAAACTTGAAGTTATGATTTGAAATAAATTTGGGCTATCGATCTCTACAGATCAACGGCCATCAGATCATCGCATCACAAGTCCGCATGGGTCCTTCCTTTTCTGTGTCTTTAAAAGTTCCGATGCGATCCCTGAGAGCAAACCTCAGCCATTGATCCACCTTCATTTGACGTTCCGGATCTCATCGCATCGTGCCCATCCATCATGATGCCCTCCGCCGATGCGATCCTCGATTTAATCTGGACCATCGATCATTCCTCTGATCCGATGGTCAGTACACCATCACACCCGCCGATTTAATCCTAACCATTGATCTCTATTAGATCGAACGGTCCGCGCTCAATCTCATCGGCACATTTCATCGCCACCTTACCCTTTCCTCCCATTGATGTGATTCTGTGATGAAATCTCCACCGTTGATATTCTTGGATTTGACGGCTCCCATTGACCCATATTCTCCGCCCAATCGCCTTCCCTTCTTTTCCCTTTTAACATAACCCTCCCCTGTGTTCAATCTTGACCATCCATTCTATAGATCCAATGGTCAGGATCTATCCTGGCCTTTCAAACATCTTGATAACCCATCCGCTCCCCTTTAATTCTTGACCGTCCATTCCCAAGATCCAACGGTTAGGATCTAAACCACCGTTCACCTCGCAACAAGCCACCTTACGTCACTACTGGGCCCCACCATATGTTCCGCCTGCACATGTTGTTGCGTATCGCGTGCAACCCACTTTGTCCGATATGACCCTCTAGATCCGAAGGTCGCTATGCGATATCGCGTTTTTTCTGCGCCCAAGAGTTTACATCTCAAAAAAATGCGAAATGGGCAGTAGTGGGAGGGACACTTGTCAACAAGTGTATGGTATCGCGTTTTTTCTAGCAATACCGCCTACCCCCTAAATATTTTGTGAAAATCGTTGTCGGTCTTCTGCCATACCGCTGCCCTCCTCAACCTCATTTTCGCTTTTAATCTCAACCGTCGATCTCTAAGATCGAACGGCCCACGTTATATCCCAACCCGATTCATTTTCCCTTTGTCTATGATCCCAAACGATCCCTCGAAAGATCTGTGCCATTGATCTCTTAGATTGGATGGTCCAGTTTTAATCTCACCCCCCATCCATGTCCCAACTAACTTACCCCCAAAACATTTCTCTGAGTAATCTCGACCATTGATTGCTCTAATCCAACGGTCCACGTTCACTGTCATGCCGAAACTCCATTCTTCACCTGGTTAGTTGTTCTTCCAGGACTTTCCTCCTTTTTTCTGCTACATCCATGTTCTTCCTCACTGCCCCTCCACCCTCACGAGCCTCTGAAGCAGTCTTAACCAAATTCCATAGGCTTTTATAATGAGGTTGTGTGTTTTTGCAGGGTTATTAATGGTGGTTGTTCTGTGTTTTTCCATAGTCACAGAAAGGTGACAAAAAGGCTCGGAGTGACGATTTTGTGCCTTAATAAAATGAATAAAAGGATCTGCAGGGTATGAAATCCAAGTTTAAAACATCTGGATCGCGATCTAGGGTTTAACAAAAGCCCTCCAATAGCAGAAAGCCACCTGTATAAAAAAAGAAAACAAAGTGTATCAGTAATGAAGATTCAATGTTAAAGGGTGATTAAAGCCAAAGCCTGAAGATCAGGTTCTAATCCACAGATCAAAGGATAAGGACAATGTTAAAGAATGAAGACCCCAAAACAAAGATCAAAGGCTAGTTAAGCCTAAAACACAGACCGAAAGCAAATTAAAAGTGTTTTAAGGTTAAACAGAGAAATATCGGTAAAGAAGCTTCCTCTGCCACATCAAAGGCTAAATATCCTTTAAACTACCAAAGCGCCACCTATAACTTCAATTAATCAAAAGAAGGCATAATTACTGCCTTAGTCAGTGATATTTTGTTTAAAGCAGCCAGAGTTATTGCCAGCGTACCTAAAGAGTTTTAAAGTCAACAAATTCTGCTAAGCGACTGAATACTTAATGAAAACCAATTAATACAGAGAAAATATCAGAAAACTTCTCTATTGAGCCCCTCAAAGGCTGAGAAGCATAAAATATGCACTAATTGAACAGTTAGACCCTTCTTACAATCCACCTCCTCATTCTTTTGTAAATAATACTATAGAAGATTGTATAGAGGTTGGTCTCTGGATATCTGTTGCATGTAAATAGTTTTCTGAAGTTGCTGTAGCCTTGTTTGTAATTGAAGATACATAAGCTGAGATGAGAAGTTTGAAACTGTAGAGACCCACTGGACTTGATGATTGTAACTCGTTTGAACATCAAATACAAGCTGATTTATGGTATCCTGGTCTACGTCAATGGTGATGTATTTCTTATTGTAAATTGTTATTTTCTTTTTGTTTCCATTCTGTCCACTTTTCTCTGATAAAGAACAACAAATATAGAGCTAGGATTTACTCTTTAAAGTACCCTACTCTCACTGATAAGCTTTATCTTTATGTTTTCCTCCTTTGTGTATGTAAGAATGATTCAATACAGTCCAAGTAGTTAAGGAATGTTTGTGTTCCCACGTCTTACTGTCTAAAATTTAAACATTGTTCTTGAATGATATTTTCATTACATTTTAAGTAGAGTTGGGCTAGGAAATTTTATGGTTTGCCCTGTCTTCTAGTTTTTTCTCCAAAGGTTGTTTGAAAGTTTCCCCTAAGAGTATATTAAAATCAAGCTAGTTTCAAAGTACTTACCTGATCTTAGACTATTTTTATGTTTACCATGAATGTTTTCCTTTTGAATATGCTGAAAGTAGGCTAAGTTAAAAGTCTTTACTTGATCTTAAGCTATTCTAAGTGTTTTAAATGTTTTCTATTGAAATTACATCAAAAGCAGGATAGTTTCAAAGTACTTACCTGATCTTAGATCAATTTTATGTCTTTTCTTAAGTGCATGCCAAAATCAGGATAGTTTCAAAGTACTTACTTGATCTTAGGATGCTCTTTTTTCTTCATCTGTTTGATTTCTGTCACTCCTTTCCTTATTGTTCCATTCCATAAAATCAACTTAAATAGATCCTTTGACATAGATGACTTGCCCCATGGACTACTCTTGAACCTTTTTGTTTCAATTAAATCCTCTTATGACTCCATATCCCAATGGATTAAAGATTCTCCTTGCCTATCTTATTAGCTGAACCATTCTCCCACTTATTTACACCTCCACCCTTCATATAGACTTCCTTCACCTTCATAATATCCTTGCCCAACCAAAACCAAACAAAAAGCCTTGTTCTTAATAACTAGCCTAATATCACATTAAAAACCTTAAAAGATAAATCAATCTTTGCACTTATAGAGAGATCCCTCTCTGGATTCAGGAGGGCTAGATCCTAGAATCCCAAAGTAGTTCATATGTAGGCTTTGCAGTTTGTATTTGGCAATATTGCAAATTACAGAGACCTAACAAAGTGAAAACAAGTCCTCATCTCTCCTCAACCACTTTCACAAGCTGAAACACATTTGAAGACACTCTATAATGCCTCAAAAAAATCATCATCAAACCAATATACTACTTCTACAAGTCCTCTTCGTGAGCATAAGCAGGAATACCTAGATCAAGACCTAGTATGCCAACTCAAGAACGTAGATCACCTAAGCTGCAATATCAAACACCTGTAGTAACAACATATATCTAAAGCAACATCAACAAACCATCAAAACATGTCCTGCAATAATCTATACTTATCCTCGAGGTCTGTAGTAGGTCATGAAAACCACTGGCATATGAGCATCCGTTAGCCACACCAATGCAATCATATGACAATCATGAGTGTGAAATCGTAAGGTTGTCATCAATTCCAACATAATCAACTCATTGCCAACTCGATCAACTGCATCCATACAACAAATATGGCCTCCAAACATTAGCTAGACTACATAGGGTTGACATTAATTCCAACATGAGCTAGCTGCTATTACTTCCCTCCATGTGTTTTTTGAAGGAGATGATGAGTTAATGGTATTGATTACGAAGCTAAATATAGTTAAATTACCTATTGGGGGGGGGGGGATATCAGGCCATATAGCTAACGAGGAAGGCTTGAAGGAAAAAGTGTTACCCATCGAACCCCTATCGATAAAGCACAACAAGGAAGGAATATTTTTTTATATCCATGGATATCACCAGTTAAAGGTCAAGCGATTTTTGGGGAGAGCATCATCCATATGCACCTGACCACCCCTCGAAGCAGTTCAGGGAGTAACTTACATGAGCCATAAGCAAGAGCCGGCCCCCCTGAAGTTGAAAAGTGAATATTTAATCCAACAACTCAGATTTATTCTCAGGGGTGAGCGTAGGTTCAACCTCTTACCATCCAACCTATTAGAGTAATATGGGGACCACATGCCATGTGGTTCAATCCATCAAAGCCTTTTCAAGAAAACATGAATTCAAAGGTAAACGGTAACTTAATGGCCCTTCGCTCATGTCCACCTATCCCCCGTCATCATCCAACCTTGTCAGGCCATGTGTCCCCTCCCAATGATTTCAACTCCATGTCATCTGATCATTGTCCTCTATAATTATAAAAATCCCTTCCTACCTCATATTTTCAAAATTTTCTCACCAAATCCTTGTATATTCTTTCCTATGAGTCATCACACAAAACATCTTTTGAATGATCAATTGTCCATGAACCTCATCTCAATGTCGTTTTGGACCTCTTTTGTGATAAATAGGTAACCAAACACCTTTCTCCACCTATAATTTGTTCAGATACTTGAAAAAATGAATAAGGTGGACCCAAATACCCCAAAAAACCATGAGGGGAAACCCTCTTCCAGCCTCGACCCCCTCATGAACAAAGGGGCCCAAATTGTTGACCCTATATGTGTCTACCACCTTGTTAACCTCCTTTTTGACCTATTTTGGAACCATGTTAGGGCAGAAGACCCCTTCGAGGTAGTCGACTCAGGATTTTACTACCATATTATGCCCTTCATCCACCATTTTCTCGAATTTGTCTCTTGGCTAGTTGCATCATACATTGAGAAGAAGAGTTACTTTGTTTCTTCCTCTACGACCAAAATACTTGAAGTAACCCCATAATTGATAATAAAATTCATGTTTTACCCCACCTCTCATAAACACCAACAGTTTACTGATGCCATCATAGTCTATCATTACTCTACCCTCCAAGAAAATGAGTAACAATATTTCCTACATATGTTCCTAGCCCCAAGCCTACAATCCCTGCCTGTGGCAGATAGTTGCCCCACCACGCTCTTTGAAGAAATCATCCAACCCATTACGTCTCTCATTTCTCATCTCCTCAAGGATGATGATGATAATATAGCCTTAACATCCACCTTGGGATTTTTAAGACAAATGATGCAGCCTAACCATCTGTTTGATATCCCATTACCTATCCGAGACCATAAGATTTCAACTACACCATTTCCCTATCAAATATTTTTTAGATATTACTCTCTATTGTTCTATTTGTTTCTATACACACATGTGGATGAGTTTGAGTGCATGGGCCTCAGTCTGATTGCTAGCAACAAACATAGGAACTTTGTGTTCGACTTTGATGTTGTAGTTCAGAATAAACCAGAATTTGATAGTTACTCACAATTTATATCAAATTATATGTCCATTGCATATAATATTATCCATGGTATTTCTCCCCCTAGAGTTCTCCCCCAACAGAAAAAGCTTATCCATCTTAGCAAAGACACCAGGGTAGGAGACTGGTACCTTTTTTAGGATCACATAGAAATCATGGTTTAAGGGGGTGAACATCCCCCTTATTGCCTATTTGTGTTCATTTGCATGAGGATATTTTCTCTGGAATTCATTAGATAGAGCCTCAATGCATACCAACTCCACTTTGTCCCTAAAATTAAGGGACATATGTTTAAATTGGGAAGGCTTGTGGGACCTTCTGTTGTTAATTCCAAGCAGGCCTTCAAGGTAGTTGAATGTCTACTCAAAACGATCAATTTTGACCTAGGGGATTTCTCGAACTATGATCCTCATGGTGTCATTTACCAAAGGAGGAAGAAGATAAAATATTAAACTTAGGAACATGAATCTAGGTCTGAGTTCAAATGGAAAGCTAACTTTGATTCATGTCACATGAATATAGAGATGGATATCAAGACTCAAGTGACGAAGGAAAAATAAAAAAGAGTTCCATGGACCAAACTAGAGATACAAATATGGAGAACGTACACGTAGGAAAAAGGGAAAAAACCCAAGAGACAAATGAAAAGGAGCTTGAAAATAGGTTAGTGGAAATAAGTTGAGATCACATAGGTTTCCAAGTGACCTTGGAGGATCCATCACAAGTTGTTGCCTCTTCCTCTTTAGAGGTAGCTATCTTAGGTGAAAAATGAAGTGCAACATTTATTAGATCAAACTAGCCTAAGAAAAGAATAAGAAGGTGAGGGAGGAGATGTAGTAGAAAATGGAACCTCACTCAGTTTCATACCAGACCAGACTATTGGCTTCTATGGATTTAGAAAGGAACCAAAATAAGTTTTCATTACAACATCCACTAGCATTGTCTTATCATTCAGGATCTCAGTTCAAAGCCTTGGATGTTTCACTAGATTTAGCAAGTGTTCCCCTGCCAGATAAGATAATTTTGCACAGGTAGTTTGGAGAAATGCTATATAGTGAGCTTAATAATAATTCCCTCACTATCAACAAGGACAAAATTCTTGGAAATGACTGTAACCAAGTTTAAGCAAGAGACAGCCAACTCCAGCGCTCTCCACATGTAGAATGAGAGATTCAAGGAGTTGATCAGGGAGATAAGTGTGAGCCCGGAGGATAAATATTATTTTGAATCTCCCCCTCATAGTTATCATACATAAATTCATGAGTGAAGACATAAATAAATATGCCACGCAATGAACATGTTCAATCTAAATATCTTGCACGAGTAGAGGAAGAGAAGGACATCATAGCCAAAAAAGCTCATGGAAAGTAATAATGATATATTATCCCTTAAGCCATATGAATAAGAGTTGAACATGAAAATAGAGTCACATATATGCTCAATGATCATCCCTAGATATCCCCAAAACAACACTGAACATCTCACTAAGGTTGTTATTGAGATCCAACTTTCAGAAGGGAAAAATAAAAAGGTACAAAAGGATTTGAATGCTACCCAAAAAAACCTAGCACATAAAGATAAATATATAGAGACTCCCAGGACAAATATTGACATCCTTAGTAATAATCTAGAGGTAGAAAACCAATATTTTTCTCAGTTGAAGGAAAATATGAAAGGTAACATGCCTCTACTGCAAGAAAAAAATTTACTCTAGGATGACATCATTGAAGAGATGAGAAAAAACTATGAGTTCATAACCTTGATGGATGAATAGAAAACAATGATCAAATATTATGAATACTTCATCCTATCATCCAAAGAAGATGGAGAAAAGAAATCCAAAATTTCCAAAATATTTATCTAGTTTGAGAATGAAATTCCTCTCATTGAGATAAGGCCTATAGATGTGGTGTACAGAGTGAGTGATATCATGGATATTCCTAAGGTTTTCCAGAAGGAGGAAGCTAGAGTCAAAGATCAAGAGTGCTTGAAGGTACTATTGAAGAATGTGGTTTCTTTAAAAACTGAGTTCAGGAGAATTGTCAGAGAAGGATTACCCAGCTAGTGGGAATTTTTGGGGGTGTTGATTCAGTGGGAACAATACAACCAAATATTGGTGGAGGCCAAGATAAACATAGACTCTTCCCATGAGAAGACTACCACCCTAAAGGGAAATACTGTGGTGAAATATCTTAAGAATGACTTCCAACTGTTGGCGATGGTAAAGAGATTGTTTCTTTCTATACTATATTATTCAGGTTTGACCAATCTTAAAATTGCATATCAGTTGTTCTTTTGGGCCCCTCATATAGCTCTAGTGATGTGGCTGATATGTCAGTAGTTCTTCAATTAGCCTATGCTCCATATCATCGAACCCTCAATGTAGCCTCCATATCCTACTTATCATGTCTAGAGATATTGCTAATCATGTCAACCATGAGACTTTATTTTATCTCTTATGTAAATATCTTTTATTTTAGTCAGTCACTTAGAGTTTGGTTAGTACAGTGGTGCCACATTTCACACTATGGTTTGTTATGATTATTCATTATCATGAAATAAAGAAGGAATATATTTGTAATGGGATCTCCCTCCGAGGCCCTCTAAAAATAGTTTTATGATACTGAACCAAAGGTTCAAAAGTTTGAGTTTTCTTTCAAAAATAGAAGTGTTGTAAACTGCACATTAAATGTATGCTCTATGGAAGATTAATATAACATTTTTGGTGATTATAGCACATCTGAATGTGTAGTATGTATTATTTCTATTTGTTTTTCACTTGTGTTCAACATTAATCTCAGATAACATGTAATAGTAGTTTTTGGGTGTGTTTTCATGAATTTATTGATTCATCTAAGTCAAATGATGATGAAATATGCCTATATTGATATGAAATTAGATCATTAAAGTGTGCTCCATGTAACTTCTCATTCCATAAATATCCCTCTAACACCCTCCTCCTACATCTACCCAAGTAACCGGCCAATCGAGGTAAACATGTGATGAATATATACTATGATATGATTCCACTTCCTATGTGTCAGTTAAGGAAGTGAAATCGACGAAACACAACAACACATACCTCTTACACCTACTACTGGACACCCAAGAACCATATAGACCTTCCAGTCTATTTTTATGCAGGAAAATCCTCTTTGTGGATGGAGAGAATCCCTCTAGCCCTATGATTGGTCTAGTAACAACATGGAACAATTTGAAGCCTAATTTCCTAGATTGTAAATGCATGCATATCGTGAATAGATCACCTACCTCGTTCTGATGCTATTCCTCACTTGAATCCTTCGATCCTTCATGCTCTGTAGTCAGATCTTCACCATCACCAGTGCTTGGTTACCTGCACAAGGGATCAAACAACAAAAAACGTGAAAGCTTAACATATATCTTGCATATACAATGTACCTAGTTGATCAAGGAAAACTAAGAGTCCAATCAAACATTAAATATGATAATGGAAAGCATAAATCAATTGTATTATATTAAAATAGAGAGGGGGAGTCACAACCTGCGCCCTGATGTCACAAATCTCCTTCAACGGGTCCGGATCTAGGCATGCCTCCAAAGTGCTCGTTTCAACTTGATGTGAAGGGAAAGAGGTCTCAACTCTCGCTTGATACCTATAGCAACAAATATCTCTCTAGTGTTCTTCAAACTCTATTCTAACTAGAAGAGCTATGGGAGATTGTCCATTTTATAGCAAGGGAGGAGGGAGCATGGATCCACTTAATGTGGGGAAATTGGTTATCCCTTTAGGTGGTTCCACTTTTGTAGGAACAAAGAGCCCAAAGGGAGAAGCTCGGCTCTATCCTCAGGAACAAACAACCAACTCTCTGTCATGAAGCTTCTAGATATCGAAGCCTCACTTCCATTTTTTAAAAACTTCCAAAAGAGAATCGACATGGGTATGATCCTCATTCTAGAGCCGATCGACACTACCCTAGAAAAAATAATAACCATCGGCGTGAGCGAGATACGGTGAGGGCACACTCCTCCAAATAATCATATTTTGAAGGAGTTGATTCAGGAATGGTTAACAAACAGTTTACTCATTGTGCTAGAAGGGATATGATGGCACATTTTCATGATGGAAAATAGACACAGGGGTCACTGTTAAGGGTCTCCAGGATCAAGAATGGGGAGTACATCAACAGTGAAAAATTGTTTTGTAACAAATGCCCCACTAAAGCAGGAAGGGCGAATGAGAGTGAGGCGTGAAATGATTTAAGAGTACATGCTAGGGCCAAGACACCGCCATGAGAAAATTGATACAAACAAGCACACACACACGCACACACACACACACACACACACACACACACACACACACATATATATATATAAACTAAAATATCTGAAATAATCACATGACATGAGGCATGGACGTAGCCATCCATAGAAGAGACCATGAAACAGGATCTGAGGTATGGTCGTAGCCATCCAAATAAAAAGGATCAAAAATATAGACTCAAGGTATGGTCACAACCATAAAAATGAAAGAGTCATGTGTACACTCATGAATAATACATATCACCTCAAAACCTAGGCTTTATCAGACAAAAACCAGGGTGTTGTGCTCCATCACGTCCCGATCAACAAATTCAAGCATGTGAATAAATGAATTGAAGTCAAACATGCAAGAAAATTGTCTGATTAGCAGCCAATGATGTAAACCCTTAACAGGCATGAGAGAAACTACCAATAACGAAAATGGCTCTCAAGGTACGAAGAGTAGAATCCATGGGATGCGAATAAGGATTTTACGTAGAACACTCACGAAATCACCTGATCGATGCAAACAACCTGCCATTAAGGCATGCAAGCTCTAAGGCACTGAAAAATGGATCTCAAAATCAACTTCCCAGATAATGGGCTGAAGTCAATAGGAAGTGATATGTCGAAGGAGAGCCATAATGTATCCCACATCATTGACACGAGATCAAGGCAATAAGATAATAATTAATGTGATGAGAGAACTAGGCAATGAATGAGATGCATAATCAAATTATCTTGAACATATCAGAGACATGACTACGAAGTTTGGAAGTATTTGACTCAAATGAAATTAGAGGTCATGTTTGAAAAAAATGGTAATGGCATGAGAGGCAAAACATATTTCCCAGACCCATGGAGGAAAAGTGGCGAATGTAGGATATACTCAACCCGACACGAAACAGAGGATGTGTCATGTTCAAGAGCGACATACTGCCAACAAAACTGATTAATGCTTTCCATTTTCCCCCACCATTTCTTGCGAGTACCACAATTATTTTTGTATACAAGCTTGAAGGGGATAACATATTATTGACATGATATAAGTTTTTCCTTCAGATAAATCCATCCTAGTACATCTTACGAGCCCTAGGAAGGAGGAACTCGGTGTTTTCATGATGACGGATCCAACGCCGTTAAATTTTAACGAGTTCGACAAAGGTGGAACTCGACATATTTTCACGTTTAGAAAGTTTGAAAAGAGGAAAAAAGAAAACTCCAGATGGCCCTTTTTGTAAATAGTCCCTCATATCCGAAAAGGTTGAAAATGAAGTGTGAGAGAACCTCTTAGTCACAATTGACTAAGGTATTCATTTTTCGGAAATAATTTATCCCAGCCAGAAAAACGGGTAAACATATACTTGGTAAATGACATTTCGTGCACTTTAACAAGATCAAAATGACAAGAACTCGGCAATGTTTTCATGTTTAGGGATTCAGAAAAGAGATGAAAGATGACTCCAGGGGGGTTAATTTTTTTATGTATTTTTAATGGAGTCTGGAAAATTAATAAACTAGAACTCGTAAATATGCCACCCATGAAGAAATTGAAACTGTCCCTGCACAAGAACAAACCCATAAACTATTTTCGAGGTAAAAGTATTAAAATATTTTTAAAATATGGTAAAAATCCCTAAAACGACATCAAGCACTTATAAAAAATGGAGAACGTAAAAATCATTTCACTTTTTACTTTCACACTGCTGAGAAGGAGTTTTTACCCTCTTTTACCTCAATTCTTCAAGAGAATATTGCGGGAGATTTGGGAGGCCAATGAATGAACTGTCAATTCCAGGTAAGAGGTGCTCTCCTTTCCTCCATTTCAATACCTTTTTTATTGTGTTTCATGGCACATTTTAAATTTGGTGAGAGGATTTTAAATTCATGGATGTGGCGGATTAGGGAGGGTTTCCCATGTTAGGATCTCGTTGGAATGTCATTTTTAAAATGGGTAGAGAGTCAATCGATGCTGTTATTTTTAAAATAGTCGTGCTACCTGTGGAGTGAAAAACAATGCAAAAACTCTCAATAAAAGTTATCTAAGTCAAATATTTTAGCCTAAATAGTGACAAGAGACCATTTGAATGTTGTTTGGAGGGAGGAAGAGAAATCAATCATGATGATTGAATGGAAAGAGAGATAATAGGATGAGGTTGATAGAGAAACCATGCAGAAGATGGGTTGTATGGATTCATTGAGGAACTATGGGCTCCCCAAGTTCTTCATGACCCCTGGCATAAGATCCCAACCAGATCTACAATATTTGATGAGTACTGGGAAAATGGCCAGGAGATATTTATTCTTAATGACCAGGAACTTGTAATTGAAGTGGCTAATATCTTCTTCATTACTAGCCTCTCACGTAGAGGGGAAAGAGCATGGTTTTCTGGAGCTCGGATCATGGGCGATAGCATGGAAATGCTCATTGGGAGATCATGATCCGAGGAAAGAAGATATTCGAGCAGAAAGATATCCATTAGCATGGTGGCCGATCTACCGCTCAAAGTAGTGCCATATACCATCACACATGTGGTTAGGGCACAAGCACCACATGAGGCCACCAAGGCTCACATACAGACTATGGTGGAGTGCATGCCACCCACCATTTTCAACTGGTGTGAGGTCGTGGTGGAGAATATGCTCACAAAGTGAAAAAATAGTAAACTGAAGCAGTTCAAGTATGGGTCCATTCTGATGGCCATATTCTTAAAACAAGTACCACTATTCGAATACCAGGGAGTAGAGATAGAGGCACCATTAACACGAGAGACCCGACTGGTGAGGTGGGAAGAGTTGATGCCTTGTGGAGGGGGCGAACAACATATGTCTTTCAAACCTGCCTTATTTACATGGTTGAGGCGTCAACTGATCATTGGGGAAGACTAGCCATACTCCGAGACAGATTTCTGGGGTGACCCTGATTTACCACTTCCAGCGGGTGATCACTGAGACGACAGAGGTAAAAACATGTCTTTTTTTATTTTTTTCATGTTTTACATTTTTTTGTATATATGTGTTGATATGAAACTTGATGTGTCATAGATGTCAGACCACAAAGGCCAGCAGGGATGTCATTTATCGCCAGGAGGGTGGAGAGAGACTTCGAGGGTGATCAATATGTGGAAGGAGCGGATCCAGAAGAAGAGATTGCATGGAACCTAGATTCCTTGACTACTGGGATTCCAGAATATCCCCACATGGGAGACATCCCCCACCAGTACCAGTGACATACTGTCAAGGTATCCGATCACATTCATCGGCTATTGACTTGAGGTATTTGAGCAGTAGCCTACTACTGTGACCATCACGAATATTATTTTAGCTTTTCCTTTTTTGCAGTTTTAGTTTTGTCGAGACCTATGAGTCTCACTATGTACCAGAACATATATTATTTTTTGGGGGTTACGATGTACTTTTGAACACTGTTTTCAAATGAATATATATATATATGTGTGTGTGTGTGTGTGTGTGTGTGTGTGTGTGTGTTTTATTTTATTATTCCATGCATGTTATAATGATTATAAATTTCACAAATGTCTATCTAGAACATAATTAGCCAATGCATATGTTAATGTATGCATGTGTCATGGAATGTGATCATATGTAATGTAATCAAAATTTCTTTCTAATAAACGAACACACAAAATTTAAGGGTTTTTGATGGAATAATTATCATTGAGTTGTAGGACAACAAGTTGTGAATCCAGGTTAACAACCAGTTCTCTAATGCCCAGAGAGATTTCTTTGGACAAAAGTTCAATGAATGCACTGTATTCAAAAAAATTATTGGTTGTACGACCTAAACATATACCTTACAGATCTACTAACTCACCATTAAGGTCATAGATAACCTTGGCCGCAGAAGATAGGTTTCAGGTACTATGGCAGGCACCATCAACGAAACCGACATAAGGAGCCGAAGACATCTGAAAATCAAGTAAAACAAGATACACAGGAAAACTGCTTGCAAACGCACACCAAACAAAAAATGTACAAAAATGAAAAGAAAAATAATGTAAAAAAGAGTATATACACTAGAAAATCATGCATAATATCTCTTTAGATAATGCTCGTTTCTGGTTTTATCCAAAGGATTACCTTCACAATCGATCATCTCATAGGCCCCCTTCTGTAAAACACGTTTTACGATATATGACCCATGCCACATAGGTTCAAATTTTCCTGCCCCAGTTTGTCATGTGCTTGGTCATAGAGAAGGACCAAGTCTCCTTCAGAGAAGGCATGTGGAGAAACCGTCTGATCAAAATGGTCTTTGACCCGTTTCTTCTATGCTTCAGTAACCAAAGTGGCAAAGGATCAAGTTTCATCAAGCCTTTCCAAGTACAAGAGACGTTTCTCCTCTGGTGAGGTATTAGGAAGCAATTCGACAGCTAACTTGAGCGAAGGAATTTCACATTCAATTCAAAATTTTTCTTCGAGGCCATATACTAACTGAAATGGAGTGAATCTAGTAGCATTCTTCGAGGAGTTTTGGTATGCCCAGAGAGTTGAAAACAACATGATATTCCAATTGAATTGTGTTGATCAACGGTTGTCATTGATGCCAACCCAAGCAGCACCAAGGGCTAACCTGATCTTGCATGGGAATTTTGACCTACCAAATTAATATATTATGGGTCAATTTTTTTTTATGGTTTCTACTTGTCAAGATGTTTTCGTTGATATATGACACGCCACGAAATTCTTCATAGTTTGAGAGATATTCATGTTTGAAGTTAGTAACCCCAGTTACTGGGTTAAAACCCCATGGGTCATTGAAAAGTCAGTAATTAATAATTTGTAAGCTCCTAAAATCCCTCCCACATTCACTTGTTGAAGACCCTCTCAGCCTAATCATTTATATAAATTGTGATTCTCATATCCTCTGCATGCAGGGATTCTGCTACCTAAAACAGGTCATCTTCGAATTTTCACTATAACGCTTTTTCTATGAAGGTTCAGAAGCTAAAATTTTTATGAGGTGAAGCCAAAATTATGAGGAAGCTCCTGTAAACATTTCAAAGCATGGTGGGAAATATTTTCATAGATATGATCTATGGAAGTTAGGGTTTGTGTAGGCTCCTGAACTTCATCTCAAAGAGGTGACCTTGGGAGAATCATCATAACTCTCTCTCTCAGTATTATATTGGAATTTTGTAAAAATAGACAGATAGTGCAGGGATTTTAGTTTGTGTTGTATCAATTTTAGAGTTGAATAAAGAAACAGTGACATATGTCATGCCGTACAAGTTTGCTCTACTGAACCAATCCATAATTAGGTCATTGTGAGATATTGGGCATAAATTTTCCTTGAAGAATCCAAATTGGGTCAAACCTGTGGCATTGTAAATAAGACTCAGAGGAATATTAGATGACTAAAAATCACATATTGGGGATATGAAATAACATATATACACCAGATTTAATATCGAGCTTCTAGAAGGCAAGAAAAATCTACATCATGTGTTTTCAAGGGCTGCAAAGGACCATAATTTATAGGCCAACAAATAAAAGTAAGGTGCAGCAGAGGTTAGCATGACAAGAACAAAAATCAAGGTGGTGAACAAAAACAATAAGCTCACCACATGAAGTCTTCAAGTGGACAGCACTGCATACAGTCATTGTAAAGGTATCATTGTAAAGGCATCATTGTAAAAATTGTATAGGTGTCTATCTGCCAAGAGTTGTAAAGGAAGTGTTAGGAGGTATAGGATCATCATTAGGTGGTTGTGTCATAGTTTGGGTTATGGTCTAGTGTTTATTCTTCTTCTACATCATTCTATATCATTGTAAATTGGACCATTTTTCCTAGTACATGAGATCATTCTTCTTTTATTATTCTATAGGGTGGTTGGGTTGTGCTAGGCTTCTGCATGAAATCACCAACAGGTTCAAGCTTGTGAAAAATTCAGGGTGGTAGGGTGGTGCTAGGGTGAGTTGTAGCTGATTGGGTGTTGGGGCATCCGTTCAGTTGACTACTGAATAATCTCGAGCATTGGAGCATCCATGTAGTGGGAGTTGGAGACGAATGCTTTTCTAGATTCTAGGAAGTTGGAGATTTCTTTTCAATTGGAGTTTAATATTAAAGAATTATTAGAAAATCATTTAGGTGGTTTTTGTCCCAGAGGGGGTTTCCACCTTAAACACTGTGTGCATTTTTGTTTCTTTTTTTACTGTTATCATTGTACAAACACTGATAATAATTTAAGATTAAATAATGCTTTGAAATATTGATAATAATACTAATTGAAAGAATACTAATTCACCACCCCCCCCCCTCTCATTATTTACAAAAATTGGTATTAGATCTTGGTTCCTTCAATAAAATTTTAACAACTGGAAGGAGGTTATGGAGCATACCAAGAATGGTTTACCTCTATTCAATGAAAACAATAATGCACTATGGAAAGGAATAATGGAGGTCTATCTCTTGGCGCAAGGTTATGAAGTATGGGACACTGTTTAAAATGGATTTACATCAACCGCGGATGAACAAGGTAAGAATAATTTGGTAAATGATGCAAAAGAAAAGAATATTAATATGATTGGACTTATTGAATCTGCTTATCATGAGCTGTTGGGTTGTAAAACTGCCAAAAATGTATCGGAAAAGCTTCAGAATATATGTGCAGGTGACTCAAATGTTAAAAAAACAAAGCTTCAAATCTATAGAGAAAAATTTGAGCAACTTAGAATGAAATAAGATGGCAACATTGATGCATACTTCCAACATGTTTATGAAACAACAAACACTCTAGAAGGATTGGGAGAGCCTATTGATGAGAATACTATTATACGAAATATTCTTAGAACATTACCCGGAAGATTCAAACAAAAAGTATCAGTCTTAGAATACAGTGCAAGTCTGGAAAAACTTAGCAAAGAGGAATTACATGGAGTTCTCATATCATATTAAATGAGACTTGATGAAGAAGAGGGTACTTCGCATATAGAAACTATGTTTTCTGCATCTAAGAAAGCCAATAAGGACAAATAGCCTCCAAAGGCAAAGACCTGCACCTGCAAGTGTGAAGAAAACGAAAATATCTCATCATCCGATGAATATAGTGACAACGAAGAAGAAGTAAATGAGATATTATTGTTTATGACTAAGCACAATAAAAAAGAGGTATCAAACAACGAGGAGGAAGGGTTGACCATAGAATAATTTTCTAAGGAGGCAATCAAGATTACAAAAGAGCTCAAGGCTGAGAAGATCTATTCCAATACTCTTGAAGAACAAGTTCAAAGTCTTAAAATTGAAGTTAAAGAACAAAAATGTATTGAAGAGTCACTTCAGAAGAAGTTGGAAGAAAGAAACCAAGAAAGGGAAGCATTAGAAGCCGAAGTAGTCTCCCTGCGTAAGGAAGTGAAGAAGTGAAAACCTGTCCAAAACTATGCCAATAGCTCAAGGGCATTGGAATAACTCATCAAAAATAAAGGATCTTACAATGAGAGAACTTGCCTCGGTTACAAAGAAGAAGAAGGTGGACCTTCTACAAAAAAATACAATGAAACTATGAGATCTGACACGCATGTAGACTTAATTGGAAAATATTCGCAATAACAGCCTTGGAAGACAATTCCCTGATGAAGATTTCCATCCAGGTACCAATATCGCTTTCATGGGTATTGTTATTCATGTGGAAAATTTGGTCATAAAGTTGTAGAATGTCGCACGAACCCTAGGAACCAATACAATTCCAGTAGATTTGTCAAATATGAACCTCCCAGGGCTCAATGAAACATCAATAGATTTGAAAATTTAATAAATAATATTGAATGTTACAAATGTTGAAACTTTGGACACATAGCCAGAGACTGCAGACTTGAAAATACTCTAGAAGAATCTTTGAATCTACATAACGAACAAACATGGAAGAAGAAGAAGACTGATAATTGTGCTCTCACTCTCAAGGCTCAAAACAACAAATATGTGTGGTATGTTGATAGCGGGTTTTCAATGCATATGACTGGAGATAGAAATAAATTTTTATCTCTGAAAGAGAAGAAGGATGGAACTATGTCCTTTAGAAATGATGGATCTTCAAATGTTATAGGATCAGGTACCGTCACTCTCCGAAGAAAATATTATCTAGCCAAGAATGTTCTATTGGTTGAAACCATGAATCAAAATCTGCTCAGTTTTGGACAAATGTGTGATCAAGGACACACAATACTGTTCAACTCCAAAAAATGTGACATCAGGAAAGGAAGGTGTGGTAAAATTGTGGCTACAGCAAGTTGAGCTCCAAACGACATATATGTTATGGATGAAGCAACTAAGGCACATCTACTAGCTAAAGAGGATGATATAATCTTTGATAGAAATTATGATCAACTAAGTAATAAATTTTCTACAAATATGAAAAAAAAATTCGATATGTCTTTACTTGGTGAGCTAACATACTTCCTAGGGCTTCAAATATCTCATCAAGAGAAAGGAATATTTATATTTCAAGCCAAGTACATCAAGGAAATGCTCAAGAAATTCAAAATGGAATATTGCAAACTCGTCCTTACTCCGATGGTAACAGGTTGCAAATTGAGCATAGACGAGTCATTTAAGGATGTGGATCAGATTTTGTACAGATCTATGATTGGTAGTCTTCAATATGTAATAGCCTCCCGACCAGATGTTATGCAAGCATATGGAAAAGAAACAAGATTCTAAGTAGCACCAAAAGAATCACATACTATTACCATCAAAATAATTCTTCGATATCTAAAGTGAACAACAAAATATCACTTGTGGTATCCCAAGGGTAACAATCTAATGATTCAAGTCTTTACAAATGAAAATTGGGCAGGCAGCATTGATGATCTTAAGAGTACTCGTGAAGCATTTGAATATATTCGCTAGAAGCTTTGGATTCTCCCAAGTTCTCATTAGATTTTCCTTATTCATAAAATAAAGGGGGAGTGGAAGAGTGTATAGGTCCACAAGATGGTTGTGTGTCAGGGGGAGTTACCCTTTGCCATTGATGTAAAAGGGGAGAGAATTTTATATGAAGAGGTGTCATGATCGCAGGGGGAGTACTTGTGTTTCCATGAATGCCAAAGGGGGAGATTTTTGGTTAGTGGTTTTCATTGATGTCAATCCAAGAAGTACCAGGTGCTACCCTGATCTTGCATGGGAATTTTGAACTACAAAATTACTATATTCTGGGTCAATATATTTTTTTTGGTTTCTACTTTTTGAGATGTTTCCGTTGATATATGGCACTTCATGTAATTCTTCATGGTTTGAGAGATATTCATGTTTGAAGTTAGTAACCCCAGTTAGTGGTCTAAAACCCCATGGGGTTGTGGCATGGGTCATTGAAAATTCAATAATTAATAAATTTTAAGCTCCTAAAATCTGTCCCATGTTCAGTTGTTGAAGACCCTCTAAACCTAAAAATTTATATAAATTCTTATCCGCATTTCCTCCTCATGCAGGGATTTCTCTACCTGAAATAGATCATTGTGGAATTTTCACTATAACGTTTTTTATACGAAGGCTTTGAAGATAAAAATTTTATGAAGTGAAGCCGAAATCCTGAGGAAGATATTGTAAAAATTTCAGAGCATGGTGCATAATATTTTTGTAGATATGATTTGTGGAAGTTAGGAATTTTGAAGGCTCCTGAACTTCATCTCAAAGAGGTGACCTTGGGAAAATTGTCATAACTCTCTCCCTTAGTATCGGATTGGAATTCTATAAAAAAGGGTGGATAGTATACTGAATTTATTTTCTCTATATCAATTTCAAATAATAATAAAAAAACAGTGACAAATGGAACGCCATACAAGTTCTCTCTACTGAACCAAACCATAAATTAGGTCATTGTGAGAGATTGGGCATAAATTTTTCTTGAAGAATCCAAATTGGGTTAGAACTATGGCATTGGAAATAAGACTCAGAGTAATACGACAAGACTGAAAATCACATGTTGGGAATCTAAAATAGCATAGATATACCAAATTCAATATCGAGCTCCTAGAAGGCAAGAAAAAGGCCTAGATCATGTGTTGTCAATGGCTGCAAAGGACCAGACTTTCTAGGCCAAAAAAGAAACGAAAGGTGCAGGAGAGGGTAGCATGAAAAGAGTAGCAATCAAGGTGCAAAACAACAACAATATACTCACCACATGAAGTCTTCAAGTGGGAAGCACTGCATACAGTGATTGTAAAGGCATCATTGTAAAATTGTACATGTGTCTATCTCCCAGGAGTTTCAAAGACAGTGTCAGGAGGTCTAGTATCATCACTAGGTGGTTGTGTCATAGTTGGAGTTATGGTCTAGTGTGTCTTCTTCTTCTACATCATTCTATATCATTGTAAAGTGGATCATTTTCCCTGGCACAAGAGTCCATTCTTCTTTTATTCTTCTATAGGGTGGTAGGAAGGTGTTAGGCTAGTGCATGAAGTCACCAACAGGTTCAAGCTTCTAAAAGCTTCAGGGTGGTAGGGTCGTGCTAGGGTGATTTTTATCTCATTAGATGTTGGGGTATCCGTTCAGTTGACTACTAAATGATCTCGAGCATTGGAGCGTTCATCCAATGGGTGCCGGAGAAGAATGTTTTTCTAGATTCTAGGAGGTTGGAGCTTTATTTTCAATTGGAGTTGAATATTAAAGAATTATTAGAAAATAATTCAGGAGATTTTTGTCTCGGAGGGGGTTTCCACCTTAAAAATTATGTGCATTTGTGTTCCTTTTGTTTACTTCTATAATTGTACAAACACTGATAATAATTGAAGATTCACTAATGCTATGAAAGATTAGTACTCATACTAATTAAAAGGAATACGGATTCAATTCACCTCTCAGTATTTCCAACAACTTGTGCATCCCAATAGTGCACTAAAGCATAGTAACTAAGACTTTATTTACTGCTTCAACTTGGTTGTTGGCCTAAGGGTAATATGGAGCTGAGTTGTTGTGATGCAAGCCCAATTGAGAATTCAACTCGACCATCACGTAATGGTGAAAATGAGAGCCATTATTGGTGACAATGGCTTGAGGAACAACGAATCATGCGATAACATGTTTGAAGAGAAATTGAGCCGCAATTTTAACGTTAGCAGCATATGTAGGCATCGCCTTGGCCCATTTAGTGAAATAGTCCAGAGCGACAATGATATAGCATGTCCCTCAGCCAAATGAGGGTTACATGTTATGAATCCAATGCCCCATTTGGAAAACGGGCTGATGGTAACAACTGGGTGTAAGGGTGTGGATGGGGCTCGCATCTTCTGCTGATAAATTTGGCAAGCATGGCATTTACGGATGACAAGGATGTAGTCTTTGAAAATAGAAGGCCATAAATAACCATGAAGGATTTTTTGAGTTGTTGTTAGAAAAATTATATATTATTGAGCAATGCAACACATAAAATATGTGGAAAATACAAACACACAAAACACATAAAATCAGAGAGACACAGATATACGTGGTTCACCCAGTTTGGGCTACATCCACCCCGAACAGCCAGTGCTTCATTTTTATTATCCAGAAAAATGAAGAGACAAAACCTACAGTAGATCTGTTGTAATATCCTCTGTTCTCTCTCATATTCTCCCTTATCTATTTCCCGCTCAAAGAATACACATATAATACCTAGCCGTAATACAATACCCTCATATAAAGAGAGGGGTTTGCCTTCTAGGGAAAAAAACCCTAAACTAAACATAAATTCTACCATCAGATCATCCGCCTAATGAACGGCCCAGATTGACTAGAAATTACTATACTTTTAGAAGGAAAATTTACAACTATTTTTAACTTTAGGGGCGCTGCCCCCGAAACCCCCGCCGGGGGACTGCTGGCCCCTGGACCCCCCAGCTGGGGGTCAGCCACCCCAGACCCCGCGGGGGGGACAAGTCCCCCCCATACCCCCTCATTGCAAGGGTGTACAGTTTTCCTGGGGTATACATCCAACTAAAACAAGCATCTCTGAATCAGGATGAAAATCAGGCTCCACACCCAATAATCTCCCACTTGGAGACTGATTGTAGCAACTCCACCACTGCTTAATTTGCGAGACAATGAATCCTATTTGGACCTGGCTATTTCTCATCTTCATCATCATCCTTGAAGACCAATTGAAACTGAGCACACTCTTAATTTCTCCCTGGTTACAACTTTTGTTAGCATATCTGCAGGATTCTGGCTAGTGTGTATCTTTTCCAGCTTCAACTCTCCATCTTCCAATACTAACCGTATGAAATGGTACTTGAGATGTATGTGTTTAGTCCTGGAATGAAATGTTGAGTTCTTTTCAAGATGAATAGCACTTTGGCTATCACTGTATAGTGTGCCCATATCATGCTTCTTACCCAATTCATCCATAAACCTTTGTAACCAAATCATTTCTTTACTAGCCTCTGTAGCATCAGCATACTCGGCTTCTGTTGTTGAAAGTGCAACAACACTTTGGATTTTTGAAACCCAACTAACAGCTGTTCCACCTATAGTAAATACATATCCTGTAGTTCTCCTCCTGTTATCTTTTTCACCTACCATATCTACATCAACATATCCCTGTAGAGCAATGTTTGAACCACCAAAGCATAATGCTTGATTTGTGGTACCTCTCAAATATCTGAGAATCCATTTTACTGCCATCCAATGTTCTTTTCCTGGATTATTCATGTACCTGCTTACAAATCCCACTGCATGTGCAATATCAGGCCTTGTGCAGACCATTGCATACATTAAGATTCCAACTGCAGATGCATATGGAACTTTAGACATATAATCCATGTCTTCTTGGGTCTTTGGGCACATCTCCTTACTAAGTTTGAAATGGCTAGCAAAAGGTGTACTAACTGGTTTTGCATTCTGCATATTAAATATTTTCAACACCTTTCTATGTACTCATTCTGAGACAGTGTTAATTTGCGATTTTTCCTGTCTCTAGTTATCCTCATACCAAGGATTTGTTTTGCAGCTCCCAAATCCTTCATTGCAAATGAATTTGCCAGTTTTATTTTGAGCACATTTATTTCCTGCATGTTAGACCCTGCAACAAGCATGTCATCTACATACAATAACAATATAATATAGCTGCCATCATTTTTCCTTTTTAGATAAACACAATGATCCGAGTGACATCTAGTATAACCTTGTTCAGACATAAACTTGTCAAATTTTAGATACCACTGCCTTGGAGCCTGTTTTAAGCCATACAAGCTCTTCTTTAACCTGCACACCAATTTTTCTTTCCCTTTGACCTCATATCCTTCTGGTTGCTCCATATATATCTCTTCCTCCAAATCTCCATGGAGAAATGTTGTCTTTACATCTAATTGTTCAAGATGTAAATCTTCCGCTGCTACAAGACTTAAAATATTTTTAATTGAATTCATCTTAACAACAGGAGAAAATATTTCATCAAAATCAATACCTTTCTTCTGTGTAAACCCCTTCACCACAAATCTAGCTTTGTACCTCTGTTTTCTTCCATCTTCTTCCTTCAACTTGTAAACCCATTTATTCTACAATTTAGTTTTACCTGTAGGCAACCTCACTAAGTCCCAAGTCTGGTTATGCATTAAGGAGTCCATCTCTTCTTCCATGGCCAGCTCCCACTTCTTCCTGCTTTCAACCTGCATTGCTTCTTCATAACATTCAGGTTCACCAGAATCAGTCAACAATAAATAATATAATGAAGGAGAGTATCGTTCAGGGGGTCTACTTATCTTGGTAGATCTTCTAACACCACTTTCAGGTGTTTGAGGTGCTTGTTGCTGTTGTGGTGGTTGCTGCTGCTGTGGTTGTTGATTATTATTATTTTCAGGCACCTTTACTTTTTCAGTTATCTCATCAAGAACCGTGTATTCCTTGCTTTCTTTTTCCTGTTTCTTTTCCTGCAGCTGATTCTTATACAAGACCTTTTCATTGAATATTACATCTCTGCTCCTAATTATTTTGTGATTTTCATAATCATATAAGCGATAACCAAAATCATTAACACCATATCCAATAAAGGTACATTTCTTTGTTTTTTCCTCAAGATTTGTTCTATTTTATTTATTAATGTGGACAAAGGCCTCACAACCAAAAGGCTTTAAAGAAGAGTAGTTTACCTTTTTACCTATCCATGCTTCCTCTGGAATACCACCATCCAAGGAACTTGAAGGCCCTCTGTTTATTTTATAAACAACAGTATCTACAGCATCCGCCCAAAATTGTAAAGGCAATCCTGCATGCAATCTCTTGCACCTTGCACGCTCCATGATTGTTCTGTTCATCCTTTCTGACACACCATTTTCTTGTGGTGTTCTCGGAACTGTCTTCTCTCTACGAATTCCATGCTCTGAATAGTACCTATCAAACTCTTTGCTGCAATATTCACCTCCATTGTCTGAATTGAGACACTTCAACTTCTTTCCTGTCTCAATCTCAACCAAAGCTTTCCATTTCTTGAAAATATCAAATACATTAGATTTATTCTGAATACAATAAATCCATGTTTTTCTAGTTGCATCATCAATAAAAGTAACATAATAACGAGAGCCACCAAGAGATGATACCTGAGCAAGTCCCCATACATCTGTATGCACAAGCTCCAATTTTTCGCTCTTCTTTTCTTTCCCAACTCTGAGAAATCTGACTCTCTTTTGTTTTCCATAAATGCAATTCTCACAGAAACCCAAATCAACATTCTTCAAACCTAGCAACAAATTTCTTGAGTGAAGAATCTTCATTCCCTTCTCACTCATGTGTCCGAGCCTATGATGCCATAATGCTGCATCTGCTCCTTTGGAAGTTAAAGCATTAACAGAGTTAGAAATACCATTGCATAAATACAATGTACCAGCCTTTTCACCTTTTGCTATTACCAGGGCTCCTTTGGTGACCTTCCAAGCTTTATCTGTGAAAGTTGTCACACAACCTTCACCGCCTAACTACCCTGTTGAAATCATATTTTTCTTTAGATCTGGAACATGCCTTACCTCCTTTAATAGCCATTGGTTTCCATTCTACTGTTTTACAAGAACCTTACCCATTCCAAAAATTTTACAGGGTTTATCATCACCCAAATGGACTTGTCCAAAATCTCCTTGAACATAGTCATGAAAATATTTCTTATCAGGCGTGGCATGGAATGAGGCCCCTGAATCTACTACCCAGGAATCAGTAACATTTTCAAAAGAAAGAATCAAATCATCTTGTAACACATCACCTGTCACATTTGCTTCATGATTGTTTTCTTATTGCGCGTCTCCTTCTTTTCCCTTCCGAGATCTACATTCTTTCTTTAGGTGTCCTTTCTTTCCGCATTTCCAGCACAGTATCCCAGATCTTGACTTAGATCTGCCTTTTCTTGATTTACTTTGATATCATGAGCTATTTCCTCTTTCCATTCTCCTTCCCCTAGACTCTGCACTCAAAGCATTACCTGATGTCTCACCGGAGCTTTTCCGTCGCATTTCCTCGCTAAGGATAGCACCGACAACATCATAAAACTTTAAAGTACTAGATCCAGAGATAGAGTTACTAATGGCCATTACTAAACCATTCCTACTCTCTGGCAATGAGCACAAGAATAATAGAGCTCTAACTTCATCTTCAAAGTTTACCCCTACAGAACTAAACTGACTGGTAACTATATTGAAATCATTTAAATGGTCTGCAACAGATCCACCTTCCGACATCTTCATATTAAATAATCGTTTCATAAGAAATAACTTGTTTGAGGCCGAGGGTTTTTCATATAGTTTCGCCAACGTCTTCATCAAACCCTCTGTTGCTATTTCCTTCGAAATATTGAAGGCGACTGACACCGCAAGGCACAACCGTACTGTTCTGAGTGCCTTTCTATTGAGAATGTTCCATTCCGCATTTGTCATGGCCGTTGGCTTATTTGTTTTTCTGCTCAATGGTAGGTACAAATATTTCTGATACAAATAATATTCCATCTGCATCTTCCACAGCAGGAAGTTTTGGCCGTTAAATTTCTTGACCCTAAACTTACCATCTTCTGCCATTGTTCCCACTCGAACCAAGAACCCTTCTTTCCTGTGAGTTTATCAACCAAATATACCTTCGGCTCTGATACTAGTTGTTAGAAAAATTATATATTATGGAGCAATGCAACACATAAAATATGCGGAAAATACAAGCACACAAAACACATAAAACTAGAGAGACAAATATATACGTGGTTCACCCAGTTTGGGCTACGTCTACCCCGAACAGCCAGTCCTTCCTTTCTATTATCCAGCAAAATGAAGAGACAAAACCTACAGAAGATCCACTGTAATATCCTCTGTTCTCTCTCACAGTCTCCCTTATCTATTTCCCGCTTAGAGAATACACATATAATACCTAGCCGTAATACAATACCCTCATACAAAGAGAGGGGGTTTCCTTTTAGGGTAAAAAACCCTAAACTAAACATAACTTCTACCATCAGATCATCCGCCTAATGAATGGCCCAGATTGACTAGAAATTACTATACTTTTACAAGGAAATCTTACATCTATTTTTAGCTTCAGGGGCGCTGCCCCCGAAACCCCCTTCGGGGAACTGCTGGCCCCCGAACCCCCCAGCCAGGCCATTAGCCCCCCAGACCCCGCGGGGGGGACAAGTCCCCCCCGCACCTCCCCGCTGCAAAGGTGTATAGTTTTCCTGGGGTATACATCCAACTAAAACAAGGATCTCTGAATGAGGATGAAAATCAGGCTCCACACCCAATAGTTGTTGCATAGTCAAAAATATGACCAACACATTCCTTGAAGTGGAAGTCATTGAGCACTCTCTTAGCCTCTTCGAAAGTTAGAAAATGGCGAAGAATATAATCGATGCCGACTCGATATAAAGTATCACCAATGATACGATATGGTTGGGAATGACATCAAATCCATCGATGATCAGATTTTTCTAACTCAAATCGGAAATTTTGGCTCTAGAGATACACAACGATATCACCGTACCATGGATCGAAAATGTTGATCATGAAGAGAGTGTCATCTAGAATGTGCTCATCGAAATCAGATGGAGCAGAAACAAAGAGAAGGGATCATATCAATTAAGCGAAAACCAATGATTTCTTTGATTTGGCAGCAGTGAATTCCAAATCAAACTCCTATAAAATGACAATCCATTTTGAATATCCCCCCCTAGCAACTAGCAGGTCAAAATATAATTCATAGGATTGCAGTCAGAGATCATGGTAATCATGCATAAAAGAATATAACGTCGAAAGTGCTGAACATCATGTACCACAGTTAAAGCTAGTTTCTCAACATGGGCATATCGAGTCTCTGTATCCATAATGTTACGACTGAGGTAATAGATGAAATTTTCAGTACCATCATCATCATCCTAGATGATTACCATAGTAATGGAACTAGAGGAAGCTTCTAAGTAAAGGAAATAGTCACGATGATAACTTGGGGGATGGAGTAAAGGGGCATTAATGAGAACGTTCTTTAAAGCATCAAAGGAGCATTGAGAAACTTCATCCCATAGAAATGGGATCTGTAATATTCCCAAATAGGGAAAGAAGCAATATTGAACACAAAATTGGAAATAACAGTGTCTAAAATCACATAAATATAGGAAACCAATATGGAGCCATTTTATTATATATATCAGTAGTAAAGAAGTGTAATATAATGGGGCACAATTCATACAACATGAGCTAACAAGCCTCCAATGAATAAACCTCTCAAAAGTGAGGTGTTGCTACTATACCAAAATGTCGGACATCTGCTACATCGCAGTCATAGTGAACATAGCTACAACATGGGATCATATAATAATACAAAAATACTGATATATTCCTTAAGAGATACTATACATAAATATCGAGGCTATATATCAACCTTCCAATAGAACCCAAGAGGGTTTCCAAAAAATACACCAAAATACAAATGGTGAACTAAATCCCTAGGGATGAAGATTCAGTGCAAATAAATAGCTAAAAATATGTGGCTAATCTAATGTAGAATAGAATGAATCCTCCTCCCAATACACTCTCCATGTCAAAGGTTGATCCCTTCAATGGAAAACCATATCCCCAAATTGTGTACTGAGACCACCCCTACAACTCCTCCTTAAAATAATGCAGTTCAAGACTGAAACTGTGCTATAGGGGCTAGTAATAAATTGGCCTCATGCCAAATGCTACAATAAAGCTCAAAGGCCTTCTTTGCTAGCCTCCCAATGGAAGGAAACCTTCCTCCATTGAAAATAAGCTCTGAAGTGACCCAAATGTACTCTCCAATGCTGCACCCTGCAACACAGCACAACCCTCTGCAGAAAATGCACTATAGAAGAAAGATGGAGCTTGGCCTGTTGTTCGAATGTGGAAATATAGTCCACATACTTATCTTTAGTGGGCACTAGAATTCCCTTGAGGATGAAGGTTGGATTCTTTCTCGGGAACACCCTTGTGCTAAACAGCACTGTAGTCTCCGTTAAACAGTTGAAGAGAGAAACTAGTCGTATAGACCATAGACAAAATAATAATCAAAACATGTTTTCCATGGCTTCCATCCCCTTCCTTACATGCTTGGGGAGCTTCCTCACCTCGGGCCCCACTCATTAAAGCCACTACTTCCATGTATGGAGTCTCCCTCCAAAACTGTGATGTCCCTCAATGACTTCCACTCCTTCCATACTAGTGTTGTTGATTTGGTCAATGTTGACCTAGTCTACATGCTCCAACCCCATTTCACACACAAGGGTGCTTAATCAAGCCATTAAACTGGTATCCATTCACATTAGGAGTCATTTTATTCATACTAAGGTGATTTATGGGTCTTATTACCCTGTTATTCTTCTAACTAGCAAGAAAAAAAAATTAATATTCCAACTAGCTTATAGCTAATTCAAAATATTATAGTCCTCCCCTCCCAAATGTTGCTTGTCCTCAAACAATTGTAAAGGTGAGTGCTGCAAATATTCTCCTCCTTCCTTGGTGACACCTCCATGTGATAATCTCTCATCATGAACCAAGTGTCTCCCAACCAATTTCTCCATGAAATTCTCCTTCCAAATACTCATGACATGCCAATGACTCACCTCATAAGGAAAAAAAAAAAATCAAATGTAGCAATCATGGTTTGCCCAATGTTCTCCCTAAAACATGAAGCATAAGAAACATGGGTAATCTCACTCCCAATGGGCACATTCAATCCTTGCATCCTTCCTCCAATCATGCCCACAATAAGGATAAGGACATCATCAATGCATGGGATGATAATCAAGGATACATAAGCTGCCATATGTAATGCTAGAGGAGGATCATAGTCCCACATGTGGAACCAGCATAGTATGTCTCCTAACTTCCTCAAAATATAAGATAATAAGTGGTTTCCCCACCACTTGTTTGCTGCCATAGTCTTCTCACATGCTTTGAGAAGGTGAGTAATGTTTGGTTCCAATGGAGTACACCCTGAATGATATTTCATCTACCTAAGTCCTCATAGGGAGTGGCCATGCTCAACACTGTTTATGTCCCCAATTTCACCATGAAGTTTTTAATGAAGAGTTCCCCCACTTGGAGCAATGACCGGCACATGTATGGTAAAGGAATGCAAATATTCAACAAATAAATCATTATGCATAAAAAAATGATCCTTACCATATACTTTGATAAGACTAATGGAGTTTCTCGTAGATAGATCCCCTCTTACTCCTAAAGAGGAAAGAGGTGGCTATGATAACTCCATCAAAGAGTTAGGCCTCTACTCCATCTCCAAATTATCCATGCATCTCCTAATATGATGATGTATCTCCTCTTCAAAGCTTTCCCAAGAAAATATCTCCCTGATGGTGTGATATGCTCTCATGGAATAAGTGTGGCCGAAGAGGAAATATTCATGTGATGTATGTAGTAACTTCTCCTTGAGCTTGGATGATGTACATAAGAAGATCCTACTCTGATAGTAGACGACCCCATCCCTTACTGAATATACCTAGTCTAATAGCTAGTCATCAAGTGTCATGCATGTAAAATGATCCTTGGAATAATCCACCTATAGCTGGGATTTCCAATAAGGATATCCTCCATAGTGACAACGTTGATGATCTGTCATGTAAAGCATCTGTCATGTGGCTGCCCCCTTCTTTGACATCTCCCATGTCAAAGTCACATATCAGGATGCTGCTATCCTTCCTCTGCTTCTCCTCCTGTAGCTACTCATGCTTAAGTAAAGGTTGAAGCTTTAGGAGGTTAGTCTTCCATGGAAAGCTATCACCCATCCAAAACTTCCTGATTTTTGCCAATGCATGCATGAGTGGCCACCATCATCTACCATGTGTGGAATATTTCTCCCCAAGTTAGGATATCTTCTGAGCCTCCAAAGTCAAGGAGTAGTCTCCTTGCACCATGATGGTGCCATCCTCCATCCCTATAGCATCCTCTCTTAACGAAAGATGTGGGGTCAGAGTGGTTAATGATGATATTGGGAGAATGTCTCCCTCCTCCTTCATCCTACCCAAGACTCTCTACGTTGTGTAATGACCTCCCAATGTTCCCACTCCTCCTGGATCTATGAGTGGTGCAACATGTTTTGAGTCATTTCTCCCCAACTCCTGATCAGGTGGGCTCCCAGGTGGAATACCACTAAACAAAAATGTATCATATGTTAAAGCCATCTGCATAACTGATGGGATTGTTAGGTCCTTGCTTCCACTGCAAAAATTGAGCTCTGTTTTCTGTGTGGAAGCTGTCTGTGAGGGATATGTGTGCATGCCCATAATCATCTAATGTTTTCCACTCTTTCTTTCCATCCACTGCATATGCAAAGTCTCCCAATATATGGTGACCTTACCCAAAGTAATAAACCCTTGCACACCCAATATCACATTTGTGTCAGGTATTTCAACCACAAAAAATTTGATCAGTCAATGTATATGTCCCCATGGTGACAGATAAAGGTGGAAAATAATGCATGAACTACATATTTCTAGCTCTTGGGACCAAAACTGAAAATCCCTCAAGATTATCAGTGGGTATTTCCCTCCTCTGCACTAGTTGGGCATCAATAAATTTGTGGGTAGCCCCATCGTCAATCAAAACTGAAACCCTCTGATCCGAAATGGAACCTCGAACCCTCAAGGTCAAGTACTTGGGTACTCCTCTCAATGATGCAAGGGCCCCTGAGATTGGAGCAAACATTAGGGGAATTTTGAGGTCTAAAATGGGCCTCCTAATGAAATTACAAAATAATATTCGAATTCATAAAATAAGATTTGATCACATCATCAAATTTTAGAGGGAAAAAAGGAAAAACTATTTTTTTCGACTCGTATTTTCAACTTATCTCCCTATGGGTTTACTAAAATTTCGAGCAGAAGCACTCATTGGATGCATAATTTAATTTCCCATTTAAGGAGTACACATGTTGCATACTTTCAATGGACACTACTACATGAAAAATGAGAAATACATGAAAAACGTGATTGTAAACATGTGTTTTTATTTATTTCTCATTTTTCGTGTAGCACGGTCCATCGAAAGTATGCAACATGGGTACTCCTTGGATGAGGAATTAAATTTGTATCCAACGAGTACTCCCTCTCGAAATTTGAGTAAAAAATAAGAGAGATAAGTTGAAAATATGAGTTGAAAAAGTAGTTTGATTATTTTATTATTTTTTATTATTTTTACTTTTTTACTCTAAAAATGATGAATCATCCCCCATGGTTGAAATCGTCATATTGAATCCTATTGGTTCTTATAAAGTTTATTTTTGTATACATTTTTGTTATGAAGCCCATTTTAGACCTAAAAATTCCCCTAATGTGCTCCATTATCACCTCCTGGTGGTGGTGGATCCTCTCTTGCTATCCTAGCGTTGCGACCTCCTTCTAGTTCCTCTTCTCCTTCCTCCTCATCATCACAAAATACCTCTATATAGTGTGCCTTACCTACTGTACATCTATGTCCGGGTGCCCATTATTCTTGGAATGTGAAGAAAAGATTCCTTCTCCTCAAGTCTCTTCAGACATCATCACTAAGAGGTAATTTGTTTTGGCCCTCCTTTGAAGGATGAGCCTTCTCATATTTTCCCTTTGATGGAAAAGTGGGATTTTGCTGAAATGTTGCGTTTTCTCTTGGAAAGGCATCTTGTAGATCTCTAGCCCTTTCAATTGCATCTTGAAGGTAGTGGGTTTGGTAGATTTAACCAACCCATGTAGAGGTTCTTCTAGCCCATCAATAAACATATAGACCCTCCTTGTTGTAGATAAATCAAGAACCATAATATAAAGTTTTAGAAATTCAAAAATATAAGTTTCTCGATTACCTGCTTGTTTGAGCTTAGCTAGCCCAATGAAAGGTGCCTCTAGGTCTCTTCGATCAAACCTCTCCAAAAACCTCCTTGTGAACTCTGAATATGCAGTCACATTGGCATGACCCAATGTAGAAATACTGTGAAACCACCAATCATGTGCTTCACCCTCAAGGTGTAGCACCGCTATTTTGATGACCTCCATCTCTGGTACTTGGTTCAGTTGAAATTATATATCTATTTTTTTTACCCAAGGTTCCACAGTGCATTAGGTGACCCATAAAAAGTGGGTAAGAAAACGTTTCCCATAGTCTGGTGAAGATCATGATTCTGTATGAATCCTCAACCTCTATTGTGATGTCGGGGTATCCTGTTGTCCTTAATGTGATAGAACACTTGAAAGCTCAAATGGTCCTTGAATCTCTGAGATTATTCTTCAAGACTTTCTTGTTCTTGAAACCCTCCATTTCCCATTACTAAAAATATAGGTATTGTAGAGCGTTGGGAAACTTGCTGCTTCACTCATTGATCACTCCAGTGATGAGAAATGTTGGATCCTTCTCCATGTAGAAACCCTTTAGGGTATTCTTTGTGTCTATCCATCCTCATATCGTTTATTTCTCTTGCAATTTCTTGCATAGTTCTAAGAAGAAGCTTAGGGAACTCCTTTTCATCCTCCTCTCCTCATATGGAAGTTTTTCCCTTGTCTTCTTTATCATCTGTATAACCATATCTCCAGTTTCTTCTGAGATACCTCTCCTCTAGATCTATGAGAGGATCTCCTTCTTTTGATGACATATTGGCATAGATGCATAGGCTGAGCCAAGGTTATGCTCTGATACCACTATATTATTCCCAAATAGGGAAAGCAACAATATTGAACACAAAATTGGAAATAGCAGTGTATAACATCACATCAATATAGGAAACCAATATGGAGCCATTTTATTATATAGATCAGCAACAAATAAGTGTAATATAATGGGGCACAATTCATACAACATGAGCTAACAAGCCTCCAATGAATAAACCTCTCAAAATTGAGGTGCTGATACTATAGGAAAATTCCAGAGAGCTACTACACCGCAGTCATAGTGAACATAGCTACAACATGGGATCATACAACAATAAAAATATATTGATATATGCCTCAAGAGATACTAGACATAAAGATTGAGGCTCTATATCAACCTCCCAATAGAACCCAAGAGGGTTTCCGAAATATAAACCAAAACAAAATGGTGAACCAAAGCCCTAAGGCTGAAGATTAACTGCAAATAAATAGCTAGAAAGATGTGGCTGATCTGATGTAGCATAGAATGAAGCCTCCTCCTAGTCCAGGTGAAAGGTTGATCCCTTCACTGCAGAACCATCTTCCCAAATGGTGTATTGAAACCACCCCTGCAACTCCTCCCTAAAATAGCGCAGTTCAGGACTAAAACTGTGCTGTAGGGGCTAATAATAAATTTTCCTGGTGCCAACTCCTGCAATAAATCTCAAGGGGCTTCTTTTCTAGCCTCCCAATGGAAGGAAACCTTCCTCCGCTGAAAATAAGCTCTGAAGTGACCCAAATGTACTCTCCATTGCTACACCCTGCAACACAGCACAACCCTCTACAAAAACTTCATTGTAGAAGAAATATGGAGCTTGGCCTCATTCCGGAATGTGGAAATATAGTCCAAATACTTCTCTTGAGTGGGCACTCGAAGTTTCTCGAGGATGAAGGTGGTATTTACACTTGAGAACACCCTTTTGCTAAACAGCACTGTAGTCTCGACTAAACACCTGAAGAGAGAAACTATTCATAGAGACCATAGACAAAATAATAATAAAAAACATGATTTCCATGGGTGCCATTCCCTTCCTTATATGCTTGGTGAGCTTCCTCACCTTGGGCCCCACTCATTAAAGCCACTACCTCCATGCATGGAGTCTCCCTCCAAAACTATGTTGTCCCTCAATGAATGCACTCCTTCCATACCAACGTTGTTGATTTGGTCAAAGTTGACCCAGTCTACATTCTCCAGTCCCTTTTCACACACAAGGGTGCTTAATCAAGCCACTAAAATGATCTCCATTCACATTAAGAGTGGTTTTATTCCTACTAAGGATATTTATAGGTCTCCATACACTCTTATTCTTCTAACTAATAAGCAAAAACAAAATTTAATATTTCAAATAGTTTATAGCTAATTGAGAAAATTACAAGATCCCTTGTTTCAGTAATCATGTAAAACCATCAGCAAGTTCTGCATAGTTGGGAATGAAATGACGTAGGGAATTAGCTTTCCATTGCAGAATCTACAGTTGAGATAAAGAGGAGGGAGGGGGTAAATTAATGATAGCCTCGACTTTCAAGGGATCAAGATGAATGCCTTCTTTAGAGATGACAAAAGAAAGGATTTTACTAGATTCAATGCATAAAACACACTTATGTTGATTCAAACGAATATTATAGTGTCCGCAACGTAGAAAAATCTCCTGAAGGTGCGTAGGATGGTTGCATCACTTAGATGAGTGAACAAGGAGGTCATCCAGGTAAGGCTATACAATGTGCTTAATGTAATGGAAAGTATAGGACATCACGCACTAAAAGGTACCACCAACATTCTTTAGGCTGAAAGGGACTTTTTTGTAACCAAAATTTCCCCATGGACAAATAAATGCAGTCTTGTGCTGGTCAGCTGAAAAGATTTTAATATGGTAGTCACCATAAAATCCATCCATAAAGGATAATATCTAACTCCCAGTGCATTCATCGATGATGTGGTCAATAAACGGAGTGGGAGAGTTATCCTTCTGGCAGGCCCGATTGATATCTCGGTAATCAACACAAATACGAATGGTACCCTGATTTTTATTGACATGGAAAATATTTGAAACCTAATCTATCAATGGGATAGGATAAATAAATCTTGCCATAAGAAGTTTTTCAACCTCTCCCTTGATGGCAGCTACCTTTCTAGGGTGCACAAGCCAACGTTGCTGACGAACATGCTTTGCGTCAAGGTAAGTCAATATTTTATGAACCACTATACTCAGGTCGATGCCAAGCATTTCCTCATAGGACCATGAAAAAAGATCTCGAAATTTTTGAAAGAGACTATTATAGAGCTTGACCTCATCTGGAAAGAAAGTCACCCTAATATGAATGTTCTCGAAAATTCTTGGTTTTAGAGAAATGATGATAGGCATTGTCTCAGTAATAATGCCCATGTTCCCCTCAGAGAATACCTCATGGGCCAACATCGATGTTGGGAGTGGATCACATGGAACATGGGGAGCGAGATTTTCAAGACACAACTGAGATACTCCAGGGCTCATGAGAAATGGTGAACGATGATGGATATCATTCCAAGGTGTTTCCTCAAGAGACATAGTTTCCACGATACTCTCGTCAGATGGAAATGTTTCATTTAGGGAACTAGACAAATCTGAGGAACCGAGCCAAACAGATTAGGATTATACATCAAAATGCATGATAGAAGTAGCATGTTTGGAATTATTTGTCAAAGATGAGATGATTTCACAATAATTGACCTCTACCTAGCTTAATGGCATCATGTCACGAGACGAATCAACCTGATCAGGTGAAGGGATGATCCAAGGATCAGAATAGGTGGGGATCATATTGACCTGAGCATTTTTCAGTGGAGGAAGAGAAAATAGACCCAGAAGGGTAGAATCTTTGAAAATTTCTGTCCCCACACTCTCATAAGGCGTGGTAGTATGGTCTTCATATGGAAAATTCCCTTCTAAAGAAGTGGAAGTGAAAAAGGAAAACTGATCAAAAATGATAATATTTTTTCATGCAGGAAATAGAGAGAATGAAAGAGAGTGGATGACATGTAAAGAATAGTGTGAGTCCAATTGCGATGTAATATTCCCAATTAGCTTTAAGCTAGTTGGAATATTAAATTTTGTTTTTGCTTCTTAGTTTGAATAATAAGAGGGTATGGAGACCCATAAATCTCCTTAGTAGGAATAAAATCACTCCTAATGTGAATGGAGATCATCTTAGTAGCTTTATTAAGCATCCTTGTTTGTGAAAATGGGTTGTAACATGTAGACTGGATCAATTTTGACCAAATCAAAAAGCGTTGGTATGGAAGGAGTGGCATTCATTGAGCGACAACGCAATTTTGGAGGGAGACTCCATGCATGGAAGTAGTGTCCTTAATGAGTGGGACCCAAGGTGAGGAATCTCTCCAAGCATATAAGAAAGGGGATGACATCCATAGAAGGCATTTTTTTATTATTATTTTGTCTATGGTCTGTATCACTAGTTGCTCTCTTTAGTTGTTTAGCAGGGACTGTTGTGCTATTTAACACAAGGGTGTTCCTGAGTGGGAATACCACCTTCATCCTCGGGGACTTTGAGTGCCCACTCAGGAGAAGTATTTGGATTATATTTCCACATTCTGACATCATGCCAAGTTCCATCTTTCTTATAAAATGTAGTTTCTGCAGAGGGTTGTGCTGTGTTGCAGGGTGCAGTAGTGGAGAGTACATTTTAGTCACTTCAGAGCTTATTCTTAGTGGAGGAAGGTTTCCTTCCATTAGGATGCTAGTAAAGAAGGCCCTTGAGATTTATTGGAGCATTTGGCACGTGGAAAATTTATTATTAGCCCCTACAACGTAGTCCCAATCTTGAACTACATTATTTTAAGGAGGAGTTGCAAGGGTGGTTTCAGTACACCATTTGTCGAGATTGTTTTCCAGTGAAGGGATCATCCTTTCACCTGGAGAGTCTATTGGGAGGAGGCTTCATTCTATGCTACATCAGAGTAGCCACATATTTCCATCTATTTATTTGCAGTGAATCTTCATCCCTAGGGCTTTGGTTCCCCATTTGTATTTTGGTGTATTTTCTGGAAACCCTCTTTGGTTCTATTGGGAGGTTGATATAGAGTCTGGATCTCTATGTCTAGTATCTCTTGAGGCATATATTAGTTTTTTTTAATATTGTATGACCCCATGCTGTAGCTATGTTCACTATGACTTCACTGTAGTAGCTCTCTGACATTTTGGTATAGTAGTAGCAACTCACTTTTGAGATGTTTATTCATTGGAGGCTTGTTAGATCATGTTGTATGATTTGTGCCCCATTATATTACACTAATTTTCTGTTGATCTATATAATAAAATGGCTCCATATTGGTTTCCTCTACTGATGTGATGTTATACACTGTTATTTCCAATTTTGTGCTCAATATTCTTTCCTTCCCTATTTGGGAATATTATAGTGGTATTAAATAATAATCTTGGATTCTACTATGCATCTAAGCCAATATGTCATCAGAAGAAGGAGATCCTGTCACAGATAGAGAGAATAGGTATCTCAAAAGAACCTGGAGATATGATTATATAGATGATAGAGAAGACAAGGGTAAAACCCCTTTATCATAAGGAGATGAGGAGAAGGATTTCCCTAAGCTTCTTCTTCAAAATATGTAAGATATTGCAAGAGAAATAAAGGAGATGAAGATGGATAGACACAAAGAATCCCCTAAAGGGTTTCTACATGGAGAAGGCTCTAACATTTATCACCAGTGGAGTGATCAATGAGTGAAGCAACAGGTTTCCCAACGCTCTACACTGCCTACATTTTTAGTAGTGGGAAATGGAGGGTTTCAAGAACAAGAAACTCTTGAAGACGATTTTATTGAGTGTGACTCTCAATCTCAGAGATTCAAGGACCATTTGATATTTCAATGGTTCTATTAGATCAAGAACAATGGGAAACCCCGACATCACAATAGAAGTGGAGGATTCATATAGAATCATGATCTTCACCGGACTATGGGAAAATATTTCTTACCCACTTTTGATGGGTCATCTAAATGAACTACCAAATCTTGGGTAGAAAATCTAGACATATACTTCCAGCTGAACCAAGTACCGGAGATGGAGGCCATCAAAATAGCAGCACCGCACCTTGAGGGTGAAGCTCGTGATTGGTGGTTTCATGGTATTTATGCATTGGTTCATGCCAATGTGATTGCATATTCAGAGTTCACAAGGAGGTTGGTGGAGAGGCTTGATCGAAGAGACCCGGAGGCACCTTTCATTAGGCTAGCTAAGCTCAAACAATTAGGTAATCCAAAAACTTATATTTCTGAATTTCTAAAACTTTCTGTTATGGTTCTTGATTTATCTGCAGCAAGGAGGGTCTATATGTTTATTGATGGGCTAGCAGAACCTCTACATGGGTTGGTTAAATCTACCAACCCACTACCATTCAAGAAGCCATTGAAAGGGCTAGAGATCTATAAAATTCCTTGCCAAGAGAAAAGGAAACATTTCAATAAAAGCCCACTTTTCCATTAAAGGGAAACGATGACAAGGCTCATCCTTAAAAGGAGGGCCAAAACAAAGTTTCTCTTAGTGATGGTGTCCGAAGATACTTGAGAAGAAGGAAGCTTTGCTTCACATGCCAAGAATCATGGGTGCCCGAACATAGATGTGCAGCAGGGAAGGCACACTATATAGAGGTATTTTCTGATGATGAGGAGGAAGGAGAAGAGGAACCAGAAGGATATCACAACGCTGTGATAATAGGATAGGATCCACCACCATGAGGAGGTGGGAATGGAGAATTTTCTCCAATTGGAGGGGCCCTTGCATCATTGAGAGGAGTACCCAAGTACTTTACCTTGAGTGTTCGAGGTTCCATTCAGGATCAAAGCGTTTAAGTTGTGATTGATAGTGGGGCTACCCACAACTTTATTGATGCCCAACTAGTGTAGAGGAGGGCAATACCCACTGATGATTCTGAGGGATTTTTAGTTTTGTTCCCACGAGCTAGAACTATGCAGTGCATGCATTATGGTCCATCTTTATCTCTCACCATGGGGACTTATACATTGAATGATCACTTTTTTGTGGTTGAAATACCTGACACCAATGTGATATTGGGTGTGTAGTGGTTAATTAATTTGGGTAAGGTCACCAAATATTCGAAGACTTTGTAGATGGAATGTATGGATAGAAAGAGTGTCAAACATCAGATGATTAGGGGCATGCATGCATATCCCTCACAGAAAACTTCCACACAGAAAAAAAAAGTTGGATTTGCGTAGTGGAACAAAGGGCCTAATAGTCCCATCAGTTATGAAGATGACTTTAGCCTATGAGACATTACTGTTTAGTGGGATTCTGATTGGGAGGCCACCTGATTAGGAGTCAGTGAGAAATGTCTCACAACATGTTGCACCACTCATAGATCTAGGAGGTGTGGGAAAATTGGGAGGTCATGACACAACACAAAGAACCTTGGGTAGGCTCAAGGAGGAGGGAGACATTCTCCCAATATCATCATTAACCACTCTCACCCCACATCTTGCGCAAAGAGAGGATGCTTCAGGGATGGAGGATGGCACTATCATGGTGCAAGGAGACTAATCCTTGACTTTGGAGGCTCAGAAGATATTCTCACTTGGGGAGAAATATTCCACACGTGGTAGAGGATGGTGTCCACTCATGCATCTATTGTCTAGACACAGGAAGTTTTGGATGGGTGATAACTTTCCATGGGAGAATAAACTCCAAAATTTTCAACCTTTACTTAAGCATGAGGAGTAGCAGAGGAAGGATAGAAGCATCCCAGTATGCGGCTTTGACATGGGAGATGTCAAATAAGGGGGCAACCACATGATATATCATGAGCACTGTCACTATGGAGGATAGATCCTTATTGGAAATCCGAGCTATTGGTGGATTATTCCAAGGATATTTTTACATGCATGATATTTTATGACCAACTATTAGATGAGGGATATTCAGTAAGGGATGGGTTCATCTACTATCAGAGTATTATATTATTATCTAGAGCATCCAAGCTCAAGGAGAAGTTACTACATGCATCACATGAAGATTTTCTCTTCAGCCACACTTATTCCACGAGAGCATATGACACCATCATGGAGAGATTCACTTTGGAAGGATTTTAAGTGGAGATACATCAACATATTATGAGATGCATGGATCATTTGGAGATGAAGGAGAGACCTAACTCTTTGATGGAGTTATCAAAACCACCTCTTTCCTCTTTGGGAATTAGAGGGGATCTATTTATGAGCCAGTTCATTAGTGTGATTAAAGTATATGGTAAGGATCATGTTCTTATGCATAATGATTTACTTGATGAATATTTGCATTCCTTTACCATACATGTGCAGGTAGTTTCTCCAAGTGGGGGCACTCTTCCTTATATATTTCATGGTCAACTTGGGGCCATAAACAGTGTTGATCATGGCCACTCCCTAGGAGGATTTACGGAGATTACACATCATTCAAGGTGTACTCCATTGGCACAAAACATTACTCACCTTCTCCAAAAATATGAGAAGACTATGGAAGCAAAAAAGTGGCAGGGAAACCACTTATTATATCATGTTCTGAGGCAGTCAGGAGACATATTGTGTTGGTTCCACATGTGGCATTATGATCCTCCTTCAGTATTACATATGGAAACTTATGTATCCTTGGTTATGATCCCATAAATTGATGATGTCCATATCATTATTGTGGGACTGATTAGCGGAAGGATGCAAGGATTGAATCTTCCCATTGGGAGTGAGATTCTCCATGTTTCTTATGCTTCATGCTTCGAGGATAATATTGGGAAAACCATGATTACTACATTAGATATTTTGTTTCCTTATGAGGTGAGTCACGGGAATCTCATGAGTACTTGGGAGGATAATTTAATCGAGGGATTAATTGGGAGACACTTGGTTCATGAGGAGAGCCTATCACATGGAGGTGTCACCAAGGTAGGAGGAGAAGAGTTGCAACACTCACCTTTACGGTTGCTTGAGGACAAGCAACATTTGGGAGGGGAGGACTGTAATATTCACAATTGGCTTTAAGCTAGTTGGAATATTAATTTTTTTTTTCTTATTAGTTTGAAGAATAAGAGGGTATGGAGACCCGTAAATCTCCTTAGTAGGAATAAAATCGCTCCTAATGTGAATGTGTAATATTCGCAAATGGGAAAAGCAGGAATATAGTGAAAAATTATAGAACAATGTTGCAAATCATCATTTAAAAGAAAGAGGCCAATATGGATACCTTTCATATGTTTTAACAGCAACAAAATATACATAATAAATGGGCCATAAGATGCACAACAAGAAAGTACAAGCCTCCAATGGAAAAAATTCCTCAATATGAGGTGCTGAAATTATATATAAAAGTTGGAAGACCCCTACAATGCTATTTTATTAGCTCTTCTACAGAAAATAATTATACAGCAGATCTAGGGCTGATATGTGCCTCAAAAGATAGATCTATATCAAATCTGAGCACTATACAACCTCCTTTGAACAACCCCTTAAGGGTTTTTAGAAAACACCAAGTACAAGTTGTAGATCTAAGCTCTAAGGCTGCAGATCTACTGCAAAATACAGATATGGAAAGTGTGGCTGATCTAATATGATCAATACAATATCCTCCTCCAATAGATCATCTAAGTGAAAGGTAGATCCCCTTCACTAGAAAATCATCTCTCCAAATGGTGTGCTAATCCACCCTGCAACTCCTCCTATAGAAATAACGCAGATCTGGAAGTAAAATGCATTGTAGGGATGAATAACTAGTTGGCCTAATGCCAAGATCTGAAAATAAGCTCAAAGCCCTCCAATACTGTCCTCCCAATGGGAAGCCTCCTCCACTGAAAATGAGCAATGAACTGGCCTATATCTTGAGATCTAGCCTCCACTTGCTGCAACCTGCAAAACAACCAAACCCTCAACAGGATTTTGCATTGTAAATGAAACATGAAGCTTGGCCTTAAGCATGATAGTGGAAAATGTAGTAAAAAACTCTTCTAAGAGGCCTCTCAAGCAAAGAGGTGGGATTCCCGATAAGGAAAACCCTGTGCTAAAAAACACTCTATCTTAGCTAAACAAAAAGAGAAATATATATGTCTAAACTGACCATATATTCAAAAATATAATAAACCCATACATAATGAACAATGGTTGCCATCCTCTTACTTAAATAATATATGAGCTTGCAAACCCTAAGCCCTATCCAACAAAAGCACTACATTCACACAAAGAATCTCCATCTAAAACTTCGTTTTCCCTCATTGATGACCATTTCTCCATGACAACGTTGTTGATTTGGTCAAGGTTCACCCAGTCAAAGTGATCCAGCCCCTTTTCACATCAAGGGTGCTTAATTAAGTTGCCAAGATTTATATATTTCACATATGGCATTGATTTATTAATTATTGAGGAGAATTATGGACCTCCTTTGTCCTCTTATTCTTTAAAAAGAGCAACGAATCAAAATTAAATATTCCAACTAGCTTATGCCTAACTGGGAATATTATAGTCCTCCCTTCCCAAATGTTGCTTGTCCTCAAGCAACTAGCAAGATGAGTGTTGCAGCTCTTCTCCTCCTCCATTGGTGACACCAACATGTGATAAGCTCCCCTCATAAGCTAACTGTTCACCAATCCATCCCTCCATGAATTTCTCCTCCAAAGTTCTCATGAGATGCAAATAATCCATCCCATAAGGAGACAATACTTTAAATAAAACAAACATGGTTTGCCCAATGTTCTCCCTGAAACATGTAAGATAATGAACATGGAGAATATCTCTCCCATAGGGCACATTCATACCTCCAATCCTCCCTTCAAACATTCCCATAAAAAGGTATAAGTACATCATCAATGTATGGGATCAAAACTAACTACATACAAACAGAAATTTGCATAAATGGAGGTGGGTCATAGTCCCACATGTGGAACCAGCGTAGTAAGTCTCCTGAATACATCAGATCATGATGTGGTAAGTGGTCTCCCCACAACTTACTTGTTGTCCAAGTCATCTCACCATCGATGAAAGTGTGAGATATATTTGGTTCTTTTGGAATGCACCCACAATGATACAAAATCTCCCTTTCTCCCCCAAGGGAGTGGCCATGCTCAGAAAATTTGTGGCCCAAAGTTGGCCATGAAGTTTATATGGAATAATTCTCTTCCTTGGAGCTATGGCCTGCATATACATGGTAAAAGAATGCATATGTTTATCAAATAAAGCACTAGGTACATAAGCATGTTCTTCACCAAGGTTTCTTCTCGAACAAATGGAGTGGTGCATAGATCTATCTCCTCTCATTCCCAAAGAGGAAAGAGGTGGCTGAATTAACTCTTTCATAGAGCTATGTTTCTCTCCTAACTCCACATGGTTCATGCATCTTTGAAAATGTTGATATAGTTCCTCTTAAAAGTCCTTCCAAGTGTAGCTTTCCATAATAGTATTTTAGGCTTTAATCGAATAAGTATGGCTGGAAAAGAACTCTTCATAGGCCCTTTGTAGAAAATTATCCTTGAGATTGGAGGCTCTAGATAAGAAGATCCTACCATGATAATAGACGACTCCTTCTTGGACTGAATATCCCTCTTCATGTAACTGGTCATCAAGTATCATGCATGTGAAAATATCCTTGGAATAATCCACCAACAGTTGGGATTTCCAATATGGATCAATATTCCATAGTGAAAACACTGATGATCTATCAAACAGAACATCTATCATATGGCTACTCTCCTCCTTGACATCTCCCATGCCAAAGGTACATGTTGGAAGGTCATTCCTTCCATGCTTCTCCTCCCACAGTGCAGAATCTGAAATGAGAATGGGTAATGATGATGTTGTTAGAATGTCTCCCTCCTCCTTGAGCCTAACCAAGACTCCTACTGTTGTATCATGGTATTTTGATGCTCCCATCCCTCCTGGATCTATGCTTGGAGCATCATGTTGTGAGATATCTCTCACCAAATCTGAATCAAGTGGCCTCCCAGGTGCTTGTGCACTAAATAATAGTGTCCCATGCAGCAATCTCATAAGCATAATAGATGGGACTGTAAGGTCAGTTAACACTCAGTAATTTATCAAGGTTAAAAAAATAAAGTCCGAGGTAACCACAAACCTACTTTTAAACTCTAGGATCTAGCCTTCCTAGGGTTAAGAGAGGGCTCTCTCTATAATATTTAACTTTGTTTTAATGTTTGATTTTAGGCTAGTTATAAGGATAATTTGGTTTTAAGATTTGGTGAGGTTGGTGGGAAAAATCACTTAAAGAAATGGATAGTAATAGATCTAGTTTTCCATTGGGAAAAAGGAGTTAATATGTCAAGCAGACAGCTCTAGATCAAGATCAAAAGTAAAATATTTTCAGGGCAAGATAGGCAAGTCACTAAAGATATTTGAAGGCCGATTGGTGAAGTGGATTAATTTAGATAAAGAGAAATCAAGGAATCTTTGATCTGGATAAGGAATAAAGAAGGTAGAGGTCATTCGAAAGAGGGAGCAATTAAGGGTACCCCTACTCTGGAAATCAACAGAAAACATAGAAATGATAAATAGTTCAAGACTGAGTTCTTTTAAAAAATTTCTGTAATAATACTCCTTATTTATCATTAAAATTTAGAACATGTTTATGAAAGTATGTAAAACATAAGTGGATAAACAATGACAGTAGAAAGTACTTCACTTCAATGGCTCATCACATGAATCCCGAAATATGATGCTTTATGATTTTGATCTAGTATGGTACTTGAATTTGCTACAAGAAACCCTTCAGGTACAAAAAAAATGACTATAGAAATATTCAACAATTTATTCCACACTCAATACTTCAACTGATGAAGTATTTATACAAATTATAAACTAGAATATCTTGAAAAAATATCAAGATTCGTTTACAAATATCTCAAACTGTATTACATAAATAGAACTTAAATAAAGGACACTCAAAAATAATGAATATATTTGGCACTATACTTATGTATTGATAGTGAAAAATAAGAGAATTCGAATTTGATATCAACTCTTAGTTGATCATGAGGCATCCAAGTCACTAACTGTCTCCTCCCTTTGTGCATTTTGCTCCAGAAATTCTGCAAAATTGGGGTCCAGTGATACCTTTGTATATCTCAATAAGAGATAAATATGTAAAATGTGAAAGATTTGATTGTAGATAAATATATTTTTGAGATAAACCTCTCTCAGTTTCCTAAATATCAGTTCTATCTATTCACCATATACTCTACAAAAATATGTCTAAAACAGAACATTGCACAGTCTGAAAAATAGGCTGTGAAGATGTGAATGTATCTCTCATTTTGTAATACCTATGTAAAAAGTGAGATATTTTTTTGTATATGGGTCTCCTAGGAACAAAAACCTCCTCCCATTTTGTAAGATTCATTTCGGATTGGCCACACTCTTCTTTGCAAAATGATAACTAAACAAGAATTTTCTGTAAAACATGCTTTCGAATATTGTTTAGTATTTCCAAACCCATAATGGCTGTTAGAAAAGTGAGAGATATTTTCGTAGGTGGATACCTTAGGAACATAAACCTGCTTCAGTTTTGTAAAATTTATCTTGGATTGGCCGTAATAGTTTCTGTAAAACTATGACTTAAACAGGAAATTTCTAGAAAATGTCCCTTCTTGGTCTGTTTTCATCTTTTAACCTTATTGTTATTTTAAATATTTTGAATTTTACTTCAGATAAAATTCATTTTTGTTGGTGAAAGTGTTTTCATCTCTATTTACCATTTACTACTTCTGTATTTACTTTTACTGTTTTACCTTGACTGCCTTGTTACCTTTTCCCTTTTACCCTTTACTGTGCAAGTTTATCTCTCTGATCTCTCTCTGACCTTGATTTAATCCTTTATTTGTATACAAAATATTTGTACAATGAATTTTTTTGATTTAAAATCTTAGAATTTGGAGAAAAAAAGTTTTTCAAATAGTATTGAAACTGTTGGCCCAATTTCATATTCTGAGAATAACCTAAAAAATAAAACAATTTGTTAATGAAACAAAAGTCTGCAAGGAGGGTTTCTCTGGGACAGTGGAGGTTTTCCGAGGTTATTAGAAGAAATTTTGTGAGTGTAGTTCCAATTTAGGCTTAAACTAGAGTAAGAAACATTATTTTTGGGTTAACAACTCTTTCTTTGTACAAATTATAACAGAAGAGCGAAAACAGTGAAAACGGGCGACTTTTATTTGCTTTTATTTAACACTAAATGAACTCAATTGGCGGTAAAATAAAATGGTTTAATGGTTTGGGCGCGGGGGAGGAGAAAAAACGTCAGTAGTTTTTGCATGGATAGAAGGTCATAAGCGGGATTTTTTTGGGCGATGCGATCGAATGGGGATAGGACACGTTGAGGGGAGAGAAAGCATGAAAACAACTCTTTTCACAAGGTTGAGGTTCGATTAACTATCACACCTTTGGATATGTGATAGGCTATCTCTGCCGTCAGATATGGGTCATGGATATCGATGGTGCAGATCATGCATAGGAGCTGTTGGTCAAAAGGCATGGGGCCCAAGAAACTTAATGTGGGAGGGGTAGATATATATAGCGAGTCCGACATATTCGGTATGTGTGGAATTAAGACAATAGATTGTAATTAAAATTTGGGTGGGGAATTAATATATAGCATGAATTAATATTAATACGGGCTAAAGAGTAAATAGGGAGTTAATACATTATATTAGTGTTAATATGAAATGAATGAGCAGGAATGAAAAAATAGACTAAGTATAGTGTAAAATATGACTTTTATATTGAATTTCTTCATTGTAAGTCCAAATATCATCACTTTAACATTTATACATAGGCTAAAACCATTTCTGTGGGTTTTTTTAGTGTTTTGTATAAAAAGGGAATTAGTCAAAGGGGTTTTACTTTTCCTATGTAAATTGTGTTTAGGAAACGGGGTTTTATTAGGGTAAAATGAATGATGAAGGGGAAAAAGGGTTTCTTATGAAGAGGAATTTTTTTTTTATGAAGGGAATTCCAATATTTTTGTACCAATTAGTCATAAAGCCGTGGGTTCCGTCCCACCAAAAGTCAGAGAAATTCTCTGAGCCTTTATAACTGAAGGTTTTTAGTACTAGAGTTCATTGTGGGGAGGGAAATTAGAAATTTTCCAGATAATGTTTATCCATGCCTTGTAAAACTACTTTCTACCTACCCATCATTTATTCTACCATTTTTTTCTTTATTTGTATGGGTGCATTTTAGCTTGGAAACCCTAATATGTTTTTCTTTTAAATTAGGAAACTATCTAATTCTAACCTTATTTCAACTGAGGGCTCATATTAAACTATTGAGCTCCTTATTATTCTCTATTTTAACTATTGATTTGCCAAGTTTAGACTATTTGGCTAGATCTTTATTCTCTATCTAACAACATGAAATTTAAAGCATGAGAGGTCAAGTTTAAGCTATTTGAACATCATGGATTGTGGCATTTAGGACAAGATGCACACAATCTTATTTGAAAAAGTAAACTAAAGTAGTGGCATTTAAACTTGCAACACTTTCATGATCTATTTTGATGAGGTTCATATTTAATATTCTTTTTTAATCTTTGTTTCTTTTTGTCTTTTGATTGTTCTTTTAGGACATACCCTCTTTTCATCTTTTAAATATGGGAATTCATTTTCAAAAAGTAAAGATATGTACAATATTTCAATATTTTTACAGAGCCAAATGAAAATTATGAATAATATATTTATAGGACCCTAACAATGGCTTCATATGGGGATGGCATCTCCTTGTGAGGTGTCAAAAACACTGTCAACTAGTAGCCTGATCCTTTGCACCAATCGCAAACATGCAGTTGCTTCATTATAAAATATCTGTGACTGAAACTCTCGAACTGAAATTTATAACCTTTTATGTAAATTGAAATCTGATCTGAGACTAAAAGGTGTTGCAACCTTCAAACCAAGAGACTAAATCATCAAGAACTTAGGCCCTTTTCCTTGGCTTCAAATCTTTAATGATTATTTCAAACTAGCTGAAAATTGAAAACTGAAATAAGCTGAAATCCTACCTACTTACTCTAATCAGCTGTCCAACTGCTGGTTAGGTAAAATGAAATAGCCAATGCAACCATTGAAGCGTTATGTACTTTGACAGATTTTTTTGCATTTTCTTGTTGATTTTCAAAACTATAATTCTGCAACCTATTAAAAACTTGTCAACAAATGAGAGAATAAGGAAATACTTGATTTCCTTTGTTGACTCTATAAATTTTTCAAAAGGATCTTCCAAGATATATACATTGATGTTTAACTGATCTAAACAACTGTATATTTGTTCTGGATGGCCTCCATGCCATGAAACTGAAATGTTTTTTTTCATATTTATCTCCCTGCAAATGTTCAGATAAACTTTGTGATGATATTTCTACTGATTGTAATGTTTGACTTTTGAAACCTTTATAATCTTGATTCTGAAACTCATAGTTAGTTAATGGAGGTAGGCTTTGAATGCATTCAATATCCAACATATCAGTTATTGGATCATGAAAAACTTGTGAAAATTGCTGCAACCTATGGCATATAGGATTCCATGGGACTTCATAAATTTCAACAAGTTGCTCATCGTTTTCTTTAATGATGTTATACCACATTTCCTTTAAAATATGAAATTATTGAAAACATAGTGGTATTGAATCCTCCTGTTTTATTTGATCATTTATTTCAATGGGAACTCATAATTGCAATTGTGAAACTGAAATATCCTGATCAAGAGTTTCATTATCTTCTTTGTTGTCAATCACAATTCCTAAACATGGCTGATAATTGATGGCATGAAATTTTTTTCTAATGAAATGAAATGAAGCAAAACAAAGAGGTAAAGAACCTTTACTTATTTCCAAATTTTGTACTCTTTCCTCACTTTCATAGCTGATTTGTTTTGGTCGATCACTGTATTTTGGTTGCTGATACTGAGTTTCCTCATCCCACAAAATAGCATCTGATTTCTCTGTAAAGTTAACTTGAGTTTGGTGAACATAACTATCATCATAATGATCATACTTAAGCAAATAATCAAAAGAAGAAATGTCATCAAACATACACATTAGATCAGCAAATTCCTCTTCCACATATTGATCTGTAAATCCATTTTCTAATCTATCATAATTGTAATTAGCAGGAATTTGTTCATGGCTATCAACCTCTTCTATTTCTTCATTGTGATTTTGAACAAAAAAATCATCTTTCATGGTGATCTTGTGTATCATTTCATCTAGTTTTCTTACCAAAATGTTGAGTTTTATCTCTGCAATGTTTTTCTTCTCTTCTTCTTCCACTTTCAATTTTACCTGTCTCATTTACATATTAACCTCTACATCAACTACAATGTTCTGCATCTGTACAAGTGTTTCTCAATCTCTTTCTCTTAACTGGAATTCTATTTCTAGATCAAAGGCACTTGGATAATGCAAGAGAGTTGAATCATGAGGAGGTCTTATATTTTCTAGCATTGAATAATAAACTTGATTAAATCTCTCAGAAAATTGTTGTATTGTTTCATTTGGATGTATTTTTAACTGATTATATTATTCTATGATCACAAAATGATTGACTTTAATTATCCACCTGTCAAGAAATTTTTTGACAAACTATTGGAAATTCGAGATGCTTGCATTAAGCAGATTCTTGAACCAACTCTTTATTCTATTTTGCAAATAAAGAGAAAAAATTATGATTTTAACATCATCTTCATCAATCTCAAATAGGTCCAGATAATTCTCAAAACCTTGAATATATTTTTGGGCAGTGATGTTATTATTTTCTCCATCAAACCTGGGAAGAAATTTGTAATAGTTATTAGGAAAATCATGGAGTACAGGAGGTAAAACGAGGGGCTTATATCTATCAGGAACCTCACAAGGTACAGGAATATGCATAGATATTGTAATATTGGTCTTGATTAATTGAGGCTTCCTAATTGGAAAATGATCATCATAAGATTCAGAAGAAATCTACTTGAAGGCATTAGAAGAATTAGTATTTACAATATTGAAAGGAAAATAATTAAGAAATAATATAATATCTTCTCTAAAATACAATATACATTGAAAAAATTTCTTAATGAGAAAGAACATGATGCCTTGGATTGTAATCCAAGTTAAAAGCATGATCTTTCCATATTGTTCTTTTAGGTTTATTCCTCCAGTGGAGTCTTGATTGTGAAATTGATTTGGAGTCACCAAGTGGATGATTTTAACCTTTCTGTGTCTGATAACTGTCCACCATCATATATTAGATCTAAACGTGTAAGATGTTTCTGAAGAAAATGTTAGTTTCCCCAGTGGAGTTGCCAATATGTTAAAACTCAGTAATTTCTCAAGGTTAAAGAAAGAAATAGTCTGAGGTAACCACAAACCTACTTTTAAACTCTAGGATATAGCCTTCCTAGAGTTTAGAGAGGGCTCTCTGTATAAGATTTAACTTTGTTTTAATGTTTTACTTTAGGCTAGTTATAAGGACAATTTAGTTTTAAGATTTGGTTTGGTTGGTGGGAAAAATTACTTAAAGAGATGGATAGTAATCGATCTGGTTTTCCATTAGGCAAAAGGAGTCAATATGTCAAGAAAAAAGCTCTAGATCAAGGTCAAAAGTCAAATATTTTTAGGGAAAGATAGACAAGTCACTAAATATATTTGAAGGGTGATTGGTGAAGTGGATTAATCAGGATAAAGAGAAATCAATGATTCTTTGATCCAGATAGGGAATGAAGAAGGCAGAGGTCATTCGAAAGATGGAACAATTAAGGGTTCCCTACTCTGGAAATTAGCAGAAAACATAGAAATGATAAATAGTTCAAGACAAAGTGCTTTTAACAAATTCTATAATAATACTCTTGATTTAACATTCAAATTTAGAACACATTTATGAAAGTAGAAAGTACTTCACTTTAATGGCTCATCACATGAATCCTGAAATATGATGATTTATGATTTTGATCCAATATGCTACTTGAACTTGCTACAAAAAATCCTTTAGGTACAACAAAAATGACCATGGAAATCTGCAGCAATTTATTCCACACTCCATACTTCAACTGATGAAGTATTTATACAAATTCTAAACTAGAATATCTTGAAACAATATCAATATTGTTTTACAAATATCTCAAACTGTATTACATAAATAGAACTTAAATAAAGGACACTCAAAACTAATGAATCTATTTGACACTATACTTATGGATTGATGGCGACAAAGAAGAGAATTTGAATTTGATATCAACTCTTAGTTGATGATGAGTCATCCAAGTCACTAACCGTGTCCTTCCTTTGTGCATTTTGCTCCAAACATTCTGAAATATTGGGGTCTAGTGATACATTTTTATATCTCAATCCGCGATAAATATGTAAAACTTGAAAGAGGTTATTGTAGATAACTATATTTTTGAGATAAACCTCTCTCGGTTTCCTAAAATTCAGTTCCAGTTGTTCACCATATACTCTACAAAAATATGTCTAAAACAGAACTTTGCACAATATGAAACATAGGCTGTGAAGATGTGCATGTATATCTCATTTTGTAATACTTGTGTAAAATGTGAGATAACGTTTTTTTGATGTGTCTCCTAGGAACAAAAACCTGCTCCATTTTTGTAAGTTTCATTTCTGATTGGTCACACTCTTCTCTGCAAAATGATGACTAAACAAGAATTTTCTGTAAAACATGCTTTCAAATATTGTCTAATATTTCCTAACCCATAATGGATTTTAGAAAAGTGAGATAGGTTTTTGTAGGTGGACATCGTAGGAACAAAAACCTCCTTTAGTTTTTCGAAATTGATCTCGGATTGGCCATAATAGTTTCTGCAAAACTATGAATTAAACAGGAAATTTCTGTAAAATGTCCCTTCTTGCTCTCTTTTCATCTTTTAACCTTATTGTGATTTTAACTGTTTTTACTTTTACTTCGGATAAATTTCATTTTTTATGGTTAAAGTGTTTTCATCTCTATTTACCATTTATTTCCTCTGTATTTACTTTTATTGTTTTACCTTGACTGCTTTGTTACCTTTTCACCTTTACCCTTTACTGTGCAATTTTATCTCTCTGATCTCTCTTTGACTTTGATTTAATCCTTTCTTTGTATACAAACTATTTATTCAATGAATTTTTTTTATTTAAAATATGAGAATTTGGAGCAAACAAGTATTGAAACGGTTGGCCCAATTTCATATTCTGAGAATAACCTACAAAAATCAAACAATTTGTTAATGAAACAGAGGTCTGCAGTGAGGGTTTCTCTAGGAAAATGGAGGTTTTTTGAGGTTCTTAGCAACAATTTTATGAGTTTAGTTCCAATTTATTGTTAGAATAGAGTCGGCAATGTAATTTTTGGGTTAACAGCTCTTTCTATGCACAAACTATAACTGAAGAGCGAAAAGAATGAAAATGGGTAGCTTTTATTTGCTGTTATTTAACATTGAATGAATTCAATTGGCGGTCAAATCAAATGGTTTAATGGTTTGGGCGCGGGGGAGGATAAAAACCGTCAAAAATTTTTGCATGGATAGAAGGTGGTAAGCGGGATTTGTTTGGGCAGCGTGATCGAATGGGAATAGGACACATTGAGGGGAGAGAAAGCGTGAAAAAAAATCTTGAGGTTCGGTTAACTATCGCGCCTTTGGATATGCGATAGGCTATCTCCCCAATCAGATCTGGGTCATGGAGATCGATGGTGTGGATCATGCGAAGAAGTTGTTGGTCAAAAGGCGTGGGGCCTGGGAAACTTAATGTGGTAGGGGTTGATATATATAGTGAGTCTGGCATATTCGACATGTGTGGAATTAAGACTATAGGTTATAATTAAAATTTGGATGGGGAATTTATATATAACATGAATTAACATTAATACGAGCTAAAGGGTAAATAGGGAGTTAATACATTATATTAGTGTTAATATGAAATGAATGAGCAAGAATGAAAAAATAGACTAAGTATAGTGTAAAATATGACTTTTAGATCGAATTTCTTCATTGTATGTCCAAATATCTTCACTTTAACATTTATACTTAAGCTAGCAACATTTCTGTGGGTTTTTTTGCATTTTTTTGTATGAAAAGGAAATTAGTCAAAGGGGTTTTACTTTTCCTAGGTAAATTGTGTTTAGGAAAAGTGGTTTTATTAGGGTAAAATGAATGATGAAGGGGGAAAAGGGATTCTTATGAAGGGGAAGGGTTTTTGTTAGGTCCCTATATTACTAGTATAGTCCCTTATTGTTGTTAGTGTAACCCCCTTATTGTTATTATTATAACCTTCTAACCCCCATATTGTTATTATTGTTCCCTTAAATTATTATTGTTAGGTCAGCTAGGATTACATTGTGGCCCCACTAGGATTACATTTTGGCCCCATGGACTCCTATATATAGAAAGGAGGTTTTGTAATTTGAATCATCCAAGAATTGTTCATTCATGTAATGTATTGGAGGTTTCCCCCTCAAAGTGGCTTATTTCTAAGGCGTTGATATATGTTTTCTTCTCTTTTTGGAGCTGGTTTCACAACATTTGGTATCAGAGCTTTGAGATTCTAGGGTTTCGCTACTCCAAATAGGTCATCATGGAATTTTTTTTTATAATTTGTTTTCTACGAAGGTTCAGAATCTAAACCTTTTAGAGTGCGAAGCCAAAATCCTAAGGAACATATTCACAAAATTTCAGAGCTTCGTTCGCAATATTTTAGGAGATATGATCTGTGTAATTTAGGTCATTTTGCAGGCTCCTAAATTTAACTTAAACAGGTCATCGTGGTATTTTTGTAATATAATTTTTACTACGAAGGTTCAGAAGCTGAAATTTTTAGAGTGTGAAGTCGCAATCCTGAATAACATCTTTACAAAATTTCAGATATTGGTTTGAAATATTTTCAGAGATATGATCTGTGGAAGTTAGGGATTTTTGAGACTTCTGAATTTCATCTCAAAGAGGTGATCATGGGAAAGTATTCATATCTCTCTCTCTGAGAATTGGATTGGAATGATGTAAAAAGTGGCCACAAGTACACGAAATTTAGTTTTTGGTCTATCAATTTCAGAGCCAAAGGAGGAAACAATGACACGTGGCAATTCGTACAAGTTCGCTCTACTAAACCAGTCCAAAATTGGGTCATTGTGGGAGATTGGACATAACTTTGCCTTGAAGAATCCAAATCAGATCAGACCTATGGAATTTGAAAGAAGCTTCAGAGGGCTACTATAGGGCTGAATTTTAGATATTTACGATTCGAAATTATAGAGATAATTGAATTTCAAAATCGAGCTCCTCAAAAGCAAGTAAAAGGTGTGTATTTTTTTCTGAATTGCGTAAGTCTTGTTTGAAGAATCAAGTTGAATTGATTCCAAGGGAATATTGTAGAATAGATATTAGTATTGGATTCTAAAATGGCCCCTAAAAAAAAATCAACATCCATTAAGCCTTTAGAAATCTCTACTATGACTCATGAAGATGAATAATGGCAACATGACATATCAAAATTACAAGAGCAAGTGCAACAAATTTCTCTCTCGCAAAGAGCAACAAAAAATGACATGGAAGTTTTGAAGAAAGGCATGGAAACTAAGATGGATGGTTTGAAGAAAGGCGTGGAATCTAAGATGGATGGTTTGAAGAATGGCATGGAATCTAAGATATATGGCATGGAAACTAGCATGGAATCTAAGATGGACGACATTGAAGCTAAGATCGATGAGAAAATGGAAAACATGAAGAATGATCTAAAATCAGACATGGAAGGTTTGACAAATTTGATACAAGAAATGTTTCCTAATGGTGAAAATATAGTAGAGGAAACTCATGATAAGAACAAAATAAATGTTAATCATGATTTCATAAAATCTAATGTTGGCAGGAAGAACCACCATATTCCAAAAATGGATATCAGGAAATTTGATGGAAAGGATCCTGTAACATGGATACTACATATGGAGCAATATTTTGATCTCCATAATGTGCAAAACACACAAAAGGTATGCATTGCAACTTTACATTTAGAAAAAAATACATTTGTATGGTATCGATGGCTTTGCTCCCGTAAAAAATTTGTCACTTGGTCAATTTTTACGGAGGAAATGATAGCACATTATGAGGATACAAAGAGAAACACCTTCTTTAGCCAATTGATAAATTTCAAACAAAAGGGTTTAATGGGGGAGCACATTGAGGACTTCCAAAAGTTGAATATAAGGGTAACTGATATTCCAGAGGAACACAAGATTGATCTCTTCATAGGTTCTTTAAAGGATAACATCCAACATGAAGTTCGCGTTTTGGAACTTGATTCATTGGAGAAGGCATTCAGGTTGGCAAGAAAAATTGAATGTAAAATTATGGCGACAAGAAAGCCTGCCACTCACTTTTATAAAGAGGGAAGTGTTGCTACTCCTAGATTTCCACAACAACAATTGGAAGAAAAAAGAGAAAAATGGCTTTGCTACAGTTGTGATAGCAAATACACTAAAGGTCATAAGTGTGCTGAAAAGAAATCATTTTACATACATAGTGAAGAGGAAGAAGAAAATAACCAAGAAGAGGAAGAAATGAGTCCGACCATATCATGTAATGCATTGGCAGGACTTACCACTCCTCAAACTCTAAATATAGAAGGACATATCAAGAATAAAAAGGTAATAGTGTTGATTGATTCAGGTAGTACCCATAATTTTATTCATTGTAAGGTAGCCAAGGAATTGAATTGTTTCCTATACCCAGCACCAGAATGTCAAGTGATGGTTGCAAAAGGAGGAACTATAAATTTCTCTGGAAAATGCCATAATATCAAGCTAACCATGGGGGAATATGTATTGAATAGTCTAATGCTTTCCATTCCTATGGGAGGTGTTGATGTTGGACTAGGAGTACAATGGTTACAATCTTTGGGGATGGTAGCTTTTAATTTTCAAGAACTTTTCTTGAAATTTTTTTTAGAAGGAAAGGAAGTCAAATTATGGGGTATTGCAGGGAAGTCGGGAAAGATAATAAGCTCTAATGTCATGACAAAGCTTCTAAAAAAAGAAAAATTAGGCATAATTGCACAATTATGCTCACTAGAAGTTCCAACATCAAAATCATCTATTTTTGCAGATCTCCAAAAATTCTTGGACAATCATTCCATGGTTTTTGAAACTCCAAAAGGACTCCCACCTATTCGTGATCATGATCATGCTATTAATTTGATTCCAGGAAGTGTACCTCCAAACATCAGGCCTTATAGATATCCTTATTTCCAAAAGAGCGAAATTGAACGTATGATTGCAGAAATGTTAGAGGCGGGTATAATTCAACCTAGTCAAAGTTCTTTCTCTGCTCCTATAGTATTGGTACACAAGAAGGATGGATCATGGCACATTTTTCTGGATTATAGGGAGCTGAATAAGCTCACCATTAAAGATAAATTTCCCATTCCTTTGATTGATGAATTATTGGATGAATTACATGGAGCAAGTAATTTTACCAAATTGGATCTTCATTCAGGGTATCATCAAATTAGAATGAATACTGAAGATATTCTGAAAACAACATTTCGAACTCATGAGGGTCATTATGAATTTTTTGTCATGCCTTTTGGCCTTACCAATGCACCTTCTACATTTCAAGGGTTGATGAATTCCATTTGCAAACCCTTCCTTAGAAAATTTGTGCTAGTATTTTTTGATGATATACTAATCTACAGCAGGTCTTGGAAGGATCATGTTCAACATGTTGACAAGGTGCTCAAACTATTGCAGGAGAAACTATTATATGCAAAAATATCCAAATGTTTCTTTGGAGTACAAGAGGTGGAATATATGGGTCATATTGTATCTCACAATGTGTTAAGGTAGACCCTAACAAAATTAAAGCCATTAAGGAATGGAAAGTCCCCACAACCATAAAGTAGTTATGAGGATTTCTCGAGTTAACAGGGTATTATCAAAATTTTGTTAAGAATTATGGGGGAATAGCAACACCTCTAACAACATTATTGAAGAAAGATGCATTTTCATGGACTCCTGAAGCAACTAAGGCCATTGAAAATCTTAAAGAGGCAATGTGCCTAGCACCAGTCTTAGCTACGCGAGACTTCACAAAAAACTTTATTGTGGAATGTGATGCCTCAAGAAATGGAATTGATGTTGTTTTAATGCAAGAAGGAAGACCCATTGTTTTTTAAAGTCGTCCAATAAAAGGAAGTATTTACAAAAACCTATTTATGAGAAGGAAATGTTAGCAATACTGCATGCACTAAAGAAATGGAGAACTTACCTAATGGGAAGACACTTCAAGGTAAAAACTGATCATGATAGTCTTAAACACTTTTTGGAACAAATACTATCTTTAGAAGAGTAGCAAAAATGGGTCACAAAGATGTTGGGTTATGACTTTGAAATAATATACAAAAAAGGGAAGCTAAATGTTGTTGCAGATGCACTCTAAAGAAAGAATGAAGAGGTGGAAGCATTGCTTTGTGCCATTTCTATTATCCAACCAGATTGGATAACCAAAGCAAGAGATGAATAGAAGAAGGAAGAAGATGTGTGGACACTCATTCAAAAGTTGCAGTAAGATCCTAGTACATCTGATACATTTAGTTAGGAAAATGATTCCTTATGGTACAAAGATCACTTATATCTTTGTAAGAATTCCCAGCTAAAAAAAAAGATCCTTTTGGAATTGCACACTTCTCCTTTGGGAGGACACTTAGGATTTTTAAAAACTTACAACAGGGTGAAGAAAGAATTTTTTTTGGATGGCCTTAAATCTGATATTCAAAAGTTTGTGGTGAAATGTTTGGTTTGCCAGCATAATAAAGTTGAGACAATTAAGACCCTGGGTCTTCTACAACCTTTATCCATTCCAAGTCAACGTTGGGAGGAGATTTCAATGGATTTTATCACATGTTTACTTAAGTCCGAAGGAAAGAGTGTCATCATGGTGGTATTTGATAGACTTACCAAGTATGCACACTTTTGTGCATTATCTCATCCATTTAAAGCAAGTATAGTTTCTACTACATTTATGGACACAATTTAAAAGCTACATGGAATCCCAAGGGTTATTATGAGCGACAGAGATCCCATTTTTACTGGAAATTCTTGGACGGAGTGATTTTCTTGATTGGGTACTCAATTAGCTCATAGGTCATCTTATCATCCTCAATCTGATGGTCAAACTGAGATAGTAAATAAATGTTTGGAAGGATATCTTCATTTTTTGTATCTAATAAACAAACACAATGGGTCAAGTGGTTACCTCTAGCTGAATGATTGTATAACACTTCCTTCCATACTGCAGCAAAAAAGACTCCATTTATGGCACTTTATGGATATCATCCACCATCCATCACATCATATTTAAGACAAAATTCGAAGGTTCAAGCAGTGGAAGATCACATCGAGCATCAAAAAGAAGTTCTCCAAATCTTAAAGGACAACCTGAATTTGGCACAAAATCGAATGAAACAACAGGCAGATCAACATCGCAGCGAGAGAATTTTTGATGTAGGAGACTAGGTTTTTTTACGGCTACAACCATACAAACAAATGTCCCTCAAGCAAGCTAAGAAGGATAATAAATTATTGCCAAAGTACTATGGTCCTTGCAAGGTGTTGCAAAAGATTGGTACTATGGCATACAAATTGGAGCTTCCTGCTTCTTCACGAGTGCATCCAATTTTCCATGTTTCATGCTTAAAGAAGGTTATAGGTGAAAATATTCCAGTCCAAACAATATTGCCAGAAATTGATGAGGAAGGAAAAATCATATTGGAACCTGAAGCGATCAAAGAAACAAGAACTCGTTAGCTATGGAATCGATCAATTTTAGAGTATCTCATCAAGTGGAAGAACTTACCCACTGCATATTCTACATGGGAGAATGAGAATTTTATACAGAAGCACCCATAGCTAGTCAAGCATTGAGGACAACACTTTTTTGAAGGAGAGGGGCATGTTAGGTCCCTATATTACTAGTATAGTCCCTTATTTTTGTTAGTGTAACCCCCTTATTGTTATTGTTTTACCCTTGTAACCCCCATATTGTTATTATTGTGCCCTTAAATTATTATTGTTAGGTTGGCTAGGATTACATTGCGGCCCCACTAGGATTACATTGTGGCCCCATGGACTCCTATATATAGAAAGTACGTTTTTTAATTTGAATCATCCAAAAATTGTTCATTCATTTAATGTATTGGAGGTTTTCCCCTCAAAGTGGCTTATTTATAAGGCGTTGATATCTCTTTTCTTCTCTTTTTGGAGTTGGTTTCACGACAGTTTTTTATGAGGGGAATTCCAATATTTTAGTACAAATCAGTCATAAAGTCAAGGGTCCGGTCCCACCAAAAGTCAGAGAAATGCTCTAAGCCTTTATAACTGAAGGTTTTTAGTACTTGAGTTCATTGTGGGGAGGGAATTTAGTAATTTTCCGGAAAATCTTTATCCATGCCTTGTAAAACTGCTTTTTACCTACCCATCATTTAATCTACCATTATTGACTTTATTTTTATGGGTGCATTTGAGCTTGAAAACCCTAATCCATTTTTATTTTAAAGTAGGAAACTATCTAATTCTAACCTTATTTCAACCGAGGGCTTAGATTAAACTGTTGAGCTCCTTATTATTCTCTATTTTAACTATTGATCTGCCAAGTTTAAACTGTTTGGCTAGATCTTTATTCTCTATCTAACAACATGAAATTTAAAGCATGAGAGGTCATGTTTAAGTTGTTTGACCCTCACAGATTGTGGCATTTAGGACAAGCTGCACACAATCTTATTTGCAAAAGAAAACTAAATTAGTGGCATTTAAACTAGCAACACTTTCATGATCTATTTTGATGGGGTTCATATTTAATTTTCTTTTTTAATCTTTGTTTCTTTTTGTCCTTTGATTGTTCTTTTTAGACATACCCTCTTTTCATCTTTTAAATATTGGAACACATTTGCAACAAGTAAAGGTATGTACAATATTTCAAGATTTTGACAAAGCCAAATCAAAATTATGAATCCTATATTTATAGGACCCTAACAAGTTCCTTGCTTCCACTGTGCAAATCTATCTTTGATTTCTATGTGGAAGTTGTATGTGAGGGACATGTGTGAATTCCTTTGATGATTTTAGTTTTCCACTCTTTCCATCCATCCATTCCATATGCAAAGTCTCCCAATCAGTGGTGACTTTCCCCAAAGTAATCAACCATTGAACACCCAATATCACATTGGTGTTAGGTATGTCAACCACAAAGAAGTGATCAGTCAATGTATATGTTCCCATGGTGACTAATATTGATGGAACATAATGCATGCATTGCATAATTCTATCTCCTAGGACCAAAACAGAAGGTATTTCCCTCCCTTGCACTAGTTGGGCACCAATAAAATTGTGGGTAACCCCACTATCAACCAAAACAGAAACCCTTTGATTCAAGATGGAACCATGAACTCTTAAGGTCAAGTACTTAGTTACTCCTCTCTATGATGCAAAATCCCCTCCAATAGGAGAAAATGCTCCATTCCCATCTCCTGATGGTGTTGGTTCATCTCCCGCAGTGTCAGTGCTGTGACCTCGTCTTGGTTCATCTTCTTCTTCCTCCTCATCGTCTGAGAAGACCTCTATGTAATGTGCCTTTCCAGCTGCACATCTATGTCCCAGTACCAAAGCTTCTTGGTAGGTGAAGCAAAGCTTCCTCCTCCTTAAATCTCTTCAGATTTCATCATCAAGATGTTTTTTATATTGACTCTCCATTGAAGGAGGAGCCTTCTCTTCTTTTCCCTTTGATGGAAAAGAGGGCTTATGCTAAAATGTTGCCTTTTCTTTTGGCAAGGCATCTTGAAGGTCTCTAGTCATTTCAATGGAATCTTGTAGGGTAGTGGGCTTGGTATACTTAAACAACCCATGAAGAGGTTAATCTAACCCATCAATTAAAATGTACACGCTTCTTGCTGCAGATAAATCAAGAACCATAACAGAAAGTCTTAAAAATTCAGAAATGTAAGTTTCTGGATTAGTTGATTTTTTTAACTTTGCAAGCCCCATGAATGGTGCTTTATGATCTCTTCTATCAAATCTTTCCACCAGCCTTATAGTGAACTCTGAATATGCAGTTACATTGGCATGACCCAATGTAGAGAAGCCATGGAACCACCAGTCATGTGCTTCACCCTCAAGGTGTAGCATTGCAATCTTAATGGCCTTCATTTCTAGAAATTTGTTCAAATGAAAGTATATTTCAAGTTTATCTACCCATGATTTGGTAGTGCACTTAGATGACCCATCAAAGTTGGGTAAAAATAATCTTCCCATAGTGTGGTGCCGATCATGATTCTGAATGAATCCACCACTTATATTGTGATTCCTTGGTCTTCTATTGTCCTTGATTTGATAAAATTTTTGAAAACTCAATTGATCCTTGAATCTCTGAGCTTGAGACTCATACTCCCTAAAATAGTCTTCAAGGGATTCTTTCTCTTGAAACCCTTCATTTCCGACAACCAATAATGTAGGCATGGTAGAGCATTGGGAAACTTGTGGTTGCTGCACTAGTTGATCATTCGAGCGATGAGACATGTCAGAGCCTTCACCATGATGAAATCCTTTAGGGGATTCCTTGAATCTGTCCATTCTCATCTCCTTGATCTCTCTAGCAATTTCTTGCATGGCTCTAAGAAGGATCTTAGGGAACTCCTTTTCTTCATCTTCACCTCTAGATAAAGGGGTTTTACCCTTGTCTTCTTTGTCATTTGTGTAATGAAACTTCCTTTGTCCTCTTCTTTGATACCTCTTGTCTCTATTAGTAAGAGGCTCTCCTTATTCAAATGATGTATTGAATTTTTGAGATGCACATGCTATGCCAAGATTATGCTCTGATACCTGTAATATTCCCAAATGGGAAAAGTATGAATATAGTGCAAAATGTTGGAACAATATTGCAAATCATCGTTTAAAAGCAAGAGGCCAATATGGAGACCTTTCATATGTTATAACAAAAGAAAAATATACATAATAAATGGGCCATAAGATGCACAACAAGAAAGTACAAACCTCCAATGGACAAAATAATCAAGAGATCATGTCCAAGTTCAAAAATGCTAAAAAATGAAAGTGCTCAAAATTTTTTGTAACCTAAACGAATGAAAAGATCTCATTGCTGCAATTCTAGTGCTGCAAACGGTTTGCAAAATAGAGGTCGTATGCAGAAGTTATGAAGGTTTGAAAAAGCCAGTAAACTCAAAAAATAAGTTGACCAAGTTTGACTATTTTGATTTTGAAAAAACAAAAAAAAATATTCCAAGGAACATTCCAGGAATATTCCTCGAAATATTCCCCAGAATATTCCATATGGCCGAATCATAATTTGACAAGTGGAAGCTGGGGATTCGAAGTTGGTTTGAGTTTATTTGTTTTTGGCCAATCAAAGGGTGCCACGTGGCAAGCTCGAAGGCTGCCACGTGGCCCCAGGATGAGGAGGATTGGCATTTCAAATTTTTTTTTATGAATCCACCGTAGTTGAAGCCCAGACCTTAAGCCGGACAGTGCAACGTTCTACCCTCTTGCCACGAGGGTGGTTATTATAAACCATAGTCATCAAATCGTATTTGAAGGGTTAAATTATAATGGGAGGAAAATTAGAGGGCTAGCCCCGAACCATACAACTGTCCGTTGTGAGCGAAAAATTAAGGTCAAAACTCGTGGCATAAAAGGGTTAATAAACTATCATGTGGCCATGTTTCAAATGGTTATCGCGATGAGGTGGAACCTTAACCCCGCGGTTTTGCCAGCGGTTCTAACGGAAATACAACATGTGACCACACCCCGGAATTTAATTTAGCGTTAGCCGTTCCACCAAATTTGGGGCGCGGTTCCGCTATTTTCTGGGAGTTGGCCAAAATGATGCTCCTAATTAGAGTTTCTCCATTTTTGGAGGAGGTTTTCAAGGGATATTAGGAAAAAATTGTTGTTGCCATAACTCCTTCATTTTTCGACCAAATTGGGTGCAAAAATAGTCAATTTTGGGTATTATTGACATTCTGAACACATTGGCATAGGTTGAGAGCAATTAGAGGTCATATTCACTAGGTTTATCTTCGGGAAAGATCAATGAGCCACCAGGGCCACTACAGAGTGGGCAGTGTATTGAGCATCCTTTGTCTGTTTTCTACAAATGAATAGTCATCTTGGACTAATTCAAGCATTATGAAGTTTTTTTTATAGAGAGCACAAACTATTGAGGCTTTATTTCACATTTACTTACAATTTTTGAGCAATAATATATGAGGGATGTTGGGAAAAATACTAAGAGGGGCGGGGTGAATCAGTATTTAGAGCTGACTGAAAAATTTTTAATTTTTCTTTGAGTAGATTTCCATACTCGGTTTTTATGAACTGAACTAGCGTATGCACGCGAAAATATAGAAGGAAACTAGCGTATACTAATTTATCTTTTAGATTTAGAGAATCAGTCTTTTAAACAGATTTATCAGTTATGAATAAGGCTAGATAATCAGAAGTTATGAGCAGTAAACAACAGTATAAAGCATCACACACATGAACACCAAGATTTAAGGTGGAAACCCAAATCGAGAGAAAACCACCGCTGTTGTCGTCTCTGTCTTCAATCTTTATTATATAGAAAACCTTTTACAACATTATACTGATGCAGACTTATACCAGTACGCAGGCTTCTACCTATAGAAGGTTGCAACCTTCTCTCGTTTTCCAGCTACAACTAGAAGGGAGCTCCAACCCCCTGATCTCGTTTACCAGCCTCTCCTGGAAGGGAGCTTCATTCCCTTGATTTCAACACCAGCTTCTACTGGCTGAAAGCTTCTAATGCCATACTGAAGGCTTCAACCTTCAGACCCACTACAGACGATGTTCCATCATTTTTCATACTAGATCAAACAGCTTAAACACAACCCTTCACTTAACATCAACAAACATATTTTGCCCAATACTTCAAACAGAACAGTAAGACCACTGTAACCAGAATATCAGATTTAACCCAGACTTCAAAATAGATATACAAATACAAACTCAACCCTGAACATTCATTAACTCAAATAGCATACACTAATTTTATTCACTGAAGCCACGTGTATATGCGCCTTCCTGCTCACCAACCTGTGTATGCTTCTGTGCATATTGTTTTTCATAACATGAAATGCATACGCCACTTCTATTCACTGAAGCTGTTTGTATACACACTTTTCTTCGTATCAACCTGCATATACTTCTGAGAATGCTGATTTTCAGAATTTGATCAATCTCAGATTCAGATCTGAGGCTTTCAATCAGACACCTTCTCAGCAATGCAGAACCTTTGGACAGTCAGTCAGATTTAACCATGTTTTCTCACTCATTGATTAGATTTGTTCATTATCAAATCAGTAGTATACTCCATATTCAATCAACTCAGAACTTCAAGTAGACTTCATTGACTGATAGCAGAGAGAAAACAGAAATCACAGAAGTAATATCTGTAAATAAGCTTCAGAAACCCTAACTTCCATACACGCTTTTAATGAAGCGAACCCGTGTATATACACGCTTTTACCGAGAAAAACTAGCGTATAGATCTGTAAAAGATAAATTTTGCAGAATAGACCAGATCTATAATCTTACCCAGATTTCTTCAATTTCTTCATCAGACTTGTGCCAGGTCTTCATCATTTCTTTTGCAGATCATCCTAGAGATTCATCATTTCTAGATCTAGAGATCTTGAACCTTCAACATATCCATAGGTGCATCATAGATTCAGATCTACCAATTAAGAACAGAGTTCAACCATGCAGATATTCTTTAGAGGAATTTATTCATCAACAACCCTTACACATGCACACCTTGCACTATGATCCTCTTCTACTTATATAGTTTTAGCCTTTACCAATACCATGAGCCAAAACCACACAACTTCCGATGGTATTCTTGGACGGAATCAAATAAACCATACAACTCTCAATACTGTGTGCCAAAACCATGGTAATGCCCCTTGGTATTATAATTTTGGAGCGCAAAAGGGCATACACGACTTGTGACTTACTTATCCGCGTGCATACGCGACTTGGCCTTTAAAAACTCGCGTATACATTGTGACATATTATATTTATCATTTCTCTGACATTTACTGGAATTCTTTTCTCTGTCACATCTGAACTGAACTGTAGATACAACATTCTTACATCTGTAATACATAGGTTGTTATCCAAAGACAACTCAGCAAGTCAGTTTCCATCAAGGAAAACTTCATCAAGTAGGTTGCCATCAAGGACAACTCATTGCATCATATTGCCAACAATCTCCCCCTTTGGACTTGATGGCAACCATGACCAGAAATACATTCAGCAACAACATTCTCCTCCTTTGACATCAAGGGCAAAGGGTAGATCAAGATCCTTTGTACCGACAATACCATGCTCCCCTTGAGATCATGTTGCATCTTCAAACATAATTTTTCAATGAAGTACATGATTCTATGACCTTTCCTATCACCAAGGACTCATACTTACATCAATGATCCAACCAAGTGGATTTACATATGTGATTCAAGTACCCAACCAAGTGGGCTTACACATTTTGACTCAGCTACCCAACCAAGTGGGTTTACAAATTTGAACAAGTCCTTACATGACTGAATATTACAATTTTACATCATAGGTCTCAACATGACCTTTTTCATCAAATTACAAAAATGACTTATACAATCAAGATCTAATATTCTCAAGCATGAGATCATACTACAACAAATAAATAGAATGCCAACAATGCATCCTTTCCACATGACCAATGCTCCCCCTTAGCCTATGCATCCTGAACAGCAAATCATCAAGGCATCTTCATCAGAAGCATTAGAGAATGAAATAAAAGTATGAGACCTGGAACCTCACTAGAGATACCCAACAGCACCACAGCTATGCTGAAGAATGCTGACCCAAAAAAAAATTGTCAGCAAACACCCATACGCGGTTTTCTGTGTATAAACTCACGTATATACACGATTGTCCTTCAGGAAATCCGCGTATCCAATTTAATCTTCTGAATTTAAGTAGATCTGATCTTCTGAGAGGCAGAGACCACTCCCAGCTTCTGTCTGAGATATTCGAATGCTTCCCTGGGTAAAGGTTTGGTAAATATATCAACAACTTGTTCTTTGGAGGGAACATATTCCAACTTCACCTTTTGTTCAAGCACTTGTTCACGTAAGAAGTGATACTTGATGGGAATGTGCTTGGTCTTGGAATGCATAACATGATTCTTTGAGATACTGATGGCACTTGTATTATCACACATAATGGATATAGGAGGTGAACATTCGATTTGAATGTGTTGTAAGGTTTGCATCATCCAAAGAAGTTGAGTGCAACATGATGCGGCAGCCACATATTCTGCTTCTGATGTAGATAAGGCAATAGAGCTTTGCTTCTTGCTGAACCAAGATACTAACTATGGCCCCATATAGAATGCACCACCACTAGTACTTTTCCAATCATCAACATTTCCAGCCCAATCTGCATCAGTGTAAGCATGAAGAGTGAGATAAACATTATTTGGATACCATAGTCCAAAGTCTTGAGTTCCTTGTAGATATTTGAATATTCTTTTGACAGCCTGAAGGTGAGACTCTTTTGGATTATCTTGGAATCGTCCAACAATCCCAACTGCATGCATAATTTCTGGTCTAGTCCCAGTGAGATAAAGTAGACTTCCTATTATATATTTGTATTCTGGTTGATTCACCGCGGGAGAATCATCATGAGAACTGAGATTACATCCGGTTATCATTGGTGTACTTACAGGTTTTCACTCTTCCATGCCATACTTCTTCAGAATTTTCTTAAGATATTTTGCTTGTGATAAGAATATTCCATCTGTTGCTTGTTGCACTTGCAAGCCAAGAAATAATGTTAGTTCCCCAAGTAAAGACATTTCAAATTATTGTTGCATAACAGAAGCAAATTTCTGACTCATAGATTCTTCGTTACTTCCAAAAATGATATCATCAACATATACAACCACAATCAATAATTTATCATTTTCATTTTTTGTGTATAAGTTGCTATCAGCAGACCCTTTTGAAAATCCTTGTTGATGAAGATATTTGTCAAGACGATAATACCATGCCCTTGGAGCTTGTTTGAGACCATATAGAGCCTTTTTAAGTCTACAAACATTTTTTTCATCATTTCCCAAAATGAATCCTTCTGGTTGTTCTATATAAACTTCTTATTCTAGATCACCATTGAGAAAAGAATATTTAACATCCATTTGATAAAATTTGATTTGTTGGAAGCTTGAAAATGCAAGAAACATTCTTATGGCTTCAAGTCTAGCTACAAGAGCAAAAGTTTCTTCAAATTATATACCTTCTTGTTGAGCATACCCCTTGCAAACAAGTCTAGCTTTATTTCTTATAACATACCCATTCTCATTTAACTTGTTTTTGAATATCCATCTAGTTCCAATGACATTTTTGTCATGAGGTCTTGGTACTAATTCCCAAGTGTGATTCTTTTCAATTTGATCAAGCTCTTCATTCATGGCTTGAATCCAACATTCATCTTTGCTAGCTTGAATAACATTATGTGGTTCAATAGTGGATATAAATTCCAGATAGCTAGAAGATCCCACAAGAGTCCTTCTTGTTTGTACACCTGATTCCTTTTCTCCCAAAATTTGAGATTCTGGGTGATTCTTTTGAACATATCTGGATGGATCTTTTTCAGATAAATCATCTCCGGGTTCTTTATTGGGTTCACTGTCTATATCATTTCTATTTGATGTAGAAGGATATGTGTCATCTTCGTCTTCATCTGTTGTTTGTTTTTCTTCTTTTGGAGCTGCAGGAGACTCATCAATAACAACATCAATACATTCAGCAATCTTCTGAAGTCTTTTATTGTAACATTTATATGCTCTACTCCTAGAGGAGTAACCAAGAAGTATTCCTTCATTTTCTCTGGGTTCAAACTTGCCAAGTTTTTCATCATTATTTTTGATAAAGCATTTGCTTCTAAAATCTCTAAAATGCTTCACAGTGGGAGGATTACCATACCTGAGTTCATATGGAGTTTTATCACTATTTACACGAACATGTGCCTTGTTAAGAATATTTACCGCTGTATGTGCTGCTTCTCCCCAAAATGTTTCAGGTGTTCCGGAATCTTCAAGCATAGCTCTAGCCATTTGTTGAACTGTTCTATTCATTCTTCTGCTATGCCATTTTGTTGTGGAGTACCAGCTACAGAAAACTATCTTTTTATGCCATTTTGTTCACAAAATTCAAGGAATTCATCTGATGTATATTCTCCTCCTCGATCAGATCTAAGAAATTTGATTTTTAGATCTAATTCATTTTCAACCAGTGCTTTGAAGATCTGAAATTTCTCAAATGCTTCATCTTTGTGTTTAATCAACCCAATCCAACACATTCTAGAGAAATCATCAATAAATAAGATATAGTATTGTTCACCATGTGGTGAATTTTTCCTCACAGGTCCACATATGTCAGTATGAATGAGTTCAAGAGGCTTACTTGATGATCCTTCCTTGGCATTAAATTGCACTCTAGTTTTCTTACCGAATTGGCAAGATTTGCATATGATACTTTCAGGTAAAGTAATATTGGGAAGATCACGAACAACTTTAAGTCTGCTTGATTTGTTGATTTGAGAGAAGCTCAAATGCCCCAACCTTCTATGCCATAGCCAGTTTTTTGAAGATTTACTCAAGTAACATTGTTCTTTGCAGTTCTTCAATACATACAGGTTGCTTGGAGTTATTTTTCCTTTTACAATTGTTTTACCTGTATCAAGATCACGTACCACACATTCTTTTTAACTAAAGACAACTTCAGTTCCTTGATCACACATTTGAATTACACTTAACAGGTTATGCCTTAATCCATCCACATACATAACATTATTAGCTTTCACCTTTTCTTTTAGAAAAACAGACCCTTTTCCCTTAATGACAGTAGGAGTATCATTTCCAAATGTAACATTCTTTTCCTTTTCTAGAGCACTATATGCAAGAAGTTTGTTTTTGTCACCTGTCACATGTTTTGAGCATCCACTATCAATGTACCATTGATTTTCTTCACCTTCTGCAAATAAATCTATGCCACAATTTTCAACCTATAATTCCTTCTTTTTCCACACTTTGGAGCTTGAAGGAAAATTCTCTTTTGGCTAGACTTTGCTCCTGCATTCAGATTCTTCGTGGCCAAAGTTATTGCAATAAGCACATTCAACTTCATTTTGAAGAGGAGAAAAGTTGTTATATGTATTCTTCTTTGTTCCAATATCAATCCTTTTCTTTCTTGCTTCTCTTGTCATGATGGTTTTATATGCAACACATTGAACAACTTTGTGACCAAAATTGTGACATGAGAAACATTGTCCATTGAAGAAGAAATTTCTGCGATCATGAAATCTTCTACTTGAATTTACCTGTTGATTGGTGTTTCTTTGAAAGGTATTCATGTTAGTGTTCTTTGAATTGAGATGGTCATGCTTTACCTGTAAAGGTTCTTTATTCCCTTGCTGAGTGGCAGAATGTTGTATACTAGCTGTAGCTGCTTTCAGATAATTTGGTGCTGAAGCCTGAGAAGATTCTCCGATATATCCAAGACCTGTCTTTATAAGAGGAGACCGTTGTACCTTGATAATCTCATCTAAGGTTTCAGATCCTTTAGCAAATCTAAGATTCAAAGTCTTCACTTTCTCAATTTATTTTCTTAGACTTACTATTTCACATTCTAATTTCTCATTGTGTTTCTCCTTTCCTTCAAGCTGATTTTTCAGAGTTTCTATGGATATTTTACTTTCTTCTATGCATATTTTACTTTCTTCTAAGCATTTTTTGAGTTGATTGAATTCACCAAGAAAATCATTGTCCTCTAAAGCATCCATAAAAGTATCTTTTTCTTCTCTAGATTATTTTTCAAATGCCATGAGAAGTATAAGATCTTGTTCACATTCTTCCTCACTGTCAGATAACCCATCACTGTCTTCATGAGTATAGTAACTTTTTCTAGTGCTAAACCGATTCTTATTTCTTCTTGCTACTTCCTTCCCTTTTTCATGTGTTTCTTTATGAGGACACTTAGTAGCATAATGACCAACTCTTCCACAAGTAAAACATTTGAAAGGAAGCTTACCCTCTCGAAATCACATCCCATGCGAAGTTGGAAGCTTTTTACAAAATCACTTCCATCTTTCCATAAGATGTATCATGATCTTTTCCGTTCTTTGTACTTTCTTTTTTCCTTTTTGTAGAAGTTCTTCATAAAGATGCTTCTTTCTTACTCGTATGGTCCTCCTCATTTCACATGCAGCGCAAGATGCCGCAAAGCTGCAGACGACATGAAGATTTTCAATATCCTTCAATACTTTTGTTCAAGAGCAGAAACTTTTGACTCAAATTTTGCCATTAGTGATCTTAAAACTTTCTCAACTAAAGTAGATTCGGTTATTGTTTCTCCTAGATTTCTCATACGATTTACAATATCATCAAGACGTAAAAAGAAATTGGCAATGCTCTCCTCATTATGCATTTTTAGATTCTCATATTGAATTCTGAGAGTTTGGAGTTTAGCACTTTTTACCTTTGCATCACCTTCATAACTTAGAATTATTTTGTCCCATATTGCCTTTTCCCGTATTCAACTGCATGAACTTGATAAATTTCATTCCACTAGACTTCCACGATATTGACCCGCCTTTGTATTTGTTTCATAATTCTTTCTTTTCCATCGATATGTCAAAAGCAAAGTGAGATGACATTCTTCAACAATAGCCCATACATCCTGCCCTGCAGACCGAAGATAGGATCTTCATCTTCTTGTTTTCCGTACATTAAATTGTTTCTGCCGAAGAGCGTGACATTCTATAGATGTTGTTCCAACTCGGATTGGCCATCTTGCTCCACCTTCAATGCCAGCGCGAAGTGACCTGGCCGATTCCAATTAAGGGGAAAATACCGAGAGTTGGAAGCAACGTATTTAGAGCTGACTGAAAATTTTTTACTTTTTCTTTGAGCAGATTTCCATACGCGGTTTTTATGAACTAAACTAGCGTATGCATGCGGAAATATAGAAGGAAACTAGTGTATACTAATTTATCTTTCAGATTTAGAAAATCAGTCTTTTAAACAGATTTATCAGTTATGAATAAGGCTAGATAATCAGAAGTTATGAACAGTAAAAAACAGTATAAAGCATCACACACATGAACACCAAGATTTAAGGTGGAAACCCAAATCGGGAGAAAACCACCACTGTTGTCGTCTCTGTCTTCAATATTTATTATATAGAAACCCTTTTACAACATTGTACTGATGCAAACTTATACCAGTACACAGGCTTCTCCCTGCAGAAGGTTGCAACCTTCTCTCATTTTCCAGCTACAGCTCGAAGGGAGCTCCAACTCCCTAATCTCGTTTACCAGCCTCTCCTGGAAGGGAGCTTCATCCCCCTGATTTCAACACCAGATTCTACTAGCTGAAAGCTTCTACTGCCATACTAAAGGATTCAACCTTCAGAAGCACTGCAGAGCATGTTTCATCAATTTTCATACTGGATCAAACAGCTTCAACACAACCATTCACTTAACATCAACAAACATATTTTGCCCAATACTTCAAACAGAACAGTGAGACCACTGTAACCAGAATATCAGAAATAACCCAGACTTCATAATAGATATGCAGATACAAACTCAACCCTGAACATTCATTAATTCAAATAGCATACGCTACTTTTATTCACTGAAGCCGTGTGTATACGCGCTTTCCTACTCACCAACCTGCGTATGCCTCTGTGCATATTGTTTTTCATAACATGAAATGCATACACCACTTCTATTCACCGAAGCTGTGTGTATACACGCTTTTCTTCGTATCAACCTGCGTATACTTCTGAGAATGCTTATTTTTATAATGTGATCAATCTCAGATTCAGATCTGAGGCTTTTAGTCACACACCTTATCAGCAATGCAGAACCTTTAGAAAGTCAGTCAGATTTAACCATGTTTTCTCACTCATTGATTAGATTTGTTCATTATCAAATCAATAGTATACTCCATATTCAATCAAATCAGAACTTCAAGTAGACTTCATTTACCGACAACAGAGAGAAAATAGAAATCACAGAAGTAATATCTGTAAATAAGCTTCAGAAACCCTAACTTCCATACACGCTTTTAATGAAGCGAACCCGTGTATATACGCACTTTTACCGAGAAAAACTAGTGTATAGATCTGTAAAAGATAAATTTTTCAGAACAGACCAGATCTATAAACTTACCTAGATTTCTTCAATTTCTTCATCAGACTTGCACCGGGTCTTCATCATTTCTTTTGCAGATCATCCTAGAGATTCATCATTTCTAGATCTAGAGATCTTGAACCTTCATCATATCCATAGGTGCATCATAGATTCAGATCTATCAATTAAGAACACAGTTCAACCATGCAGATATTCCTTAGAGGAATTTATTCATCAACAACCCTTACACATGCACACCTTGCACTACAATCCTCTTCTCCTTATATAGTTTTAGCCTTTACCAATACCATGAGCCAAAACCACACAACTTCTGATGGTATTCTTGGACGGAATCAAATAAACCATACAACGCTCAATACTGTGTGCCAAAACCATGGTATTGCCCCTTGGTATTATAATTTTGGAGCGCAAAAGGGCATACGCAACTTGTGACGTACTTATCTGCGTGCATACGCGACTTGGCCTTTAAAAACTCACGTATACATTCTGACATATTATATTTATTTTTTCTCCGACATTTACTGGAATTCTTTTCTCTGTCACATTTGAACTGAACTGTAGATACATCATTCTTACATCTATAATACATAGTTTTTTATCCAAAGACAACTCAGCAAGTTAGTTTCCATCAAGGACAACTCATTACATCATATTGCCAACAAGGGACATGCCATTGGGAGCTGGACCAACAGATGTAGCCCAGGAAGGGTGAACTGCTTCATCAAATTTCTTGAGTATTGTATTATGTGATGTCTATTTCTCTATTATTTACTATTTTACAATGTTATACAAGCAAAATACATGGTTTAACCTCACACAAAAATATGTTTAACTAAGTTAAAACCATTTGTTTAACCTGAAATCTTCAGAGAACATTATGCACACATTTTAATTACTGTTGGGATACTTAGCACAACAAAACTAATACAATCCATTCAGATCAAGTTGGTATCAGAGCTTATTTTTAGCATTAGGAGAGTGAAATTTTCTCTGTATTGTGTGAAATGTTTGTTTAACTATTTTCAAGGTTTTTCATGCTTACTAGGCTTAAGCTTAAGAGAGGATAAGGTCACTTGGTAAGGACTTACAGTAATCTTTAGCCAAGGAGGGCAAGAGTGACATTATCTCCACCTTCAATTTAACCTCCAAGAGAAGCAGAAGAAGCCATAATTATGTCTTCAAGAGAAGGAGAAATCCATGAAGAAGTTGATCCCAAAGAGGAAGAAAGGGTGTTTAGAAAAGCATTATGTAATATCCAAAAATGGAGAATGCAGTAATACTTCACACAATATAAGAACTTACAGCAAGATAAACAATAAATCTTAAGACAAAATCAGAATTTACAGAGAAGTTGAGCTATTTTATTAGATTGGAGAAGAATCAGTCGCACCATGTACAAAATATGAGCAAATCTAACCAAAGAGATGGTATAGAAGTACTTAGAAAACAATCTACAATAGGTACAATGTAACTGGAGAGGCACTGAAGCAAATATTACGCTATCCCTTCAACATATTATGAGCATATAGTTGCAGGCTGAAAAATAAAATGTAGATCTACTCCAATCTAAAGCTTAGATGATGCTGAGATTCAAGATCTAGCCAATGTGATGGATTCCCAAGATAACCCAGAAAGGATTTTCCAGATCTGCAACTTTGGAAAATCACCTCCCTAGGATTTGATCCTTGATCTACTGGGAAATACAGATCTAAGGCTAGATCTGACAAATAGATGGCCAAAATATGATATTAGATTAGATCTAAGCTTGAAGGGTTGATCCCTTCTTCATATCTATGAGCTAGAAGCTCTAGATCTAGCTTCTCAATCCTCTAATGATGATTGCAGCTGCTGCAACACAACTAACTCTAGAAACTACATTGTGAGAGAAAGAGAGGCCTTTTTCCTGCTAAAAAGTGATGCAATAATCTCTATGCTTATGGAGATATTGATGGCAATGTGAGGGGATGATCCCTCACAGGATTTCTAGCTAAAATACTAGAAACTTCCTTCCTCCCTTTAGATCTGCAAGATAGACGGCGTAATTCCTAAAGGAAGTACTGCTGCTGGGAGGTCAATAAATTTTGGCGTGATGCCTGATCTGCAATGAAGCTTTTGGAAGATGATATTTAAGCCCAAGGTGATAGGAATAAACCCTCACCCATTCTCCAGCTGAAGTATTGAAGACAACTTCCTCCTTCCAAACTGATCTTTAGAAATCTGCAATTTCTGAATATGAGTGTTCTCCATAAGTAGGAAAAGGAGATGGCACTTAAAGCCTAATGTATAATGAAGTACAATCGTCTTTATAGAGCTGATCTAAGAAAGAGGTGGGATTCCTAACCAAGAACACCCTGTGCTAAACAACACCTGCAATCTCTGCTAAACAGCACAAGAAAGTAGTGGAATGTTAGATGACAATTCCAGATCTGAAAAGATCTTACATCAAGAAATAATCAACATTGCCTCCTCCTTGCCTTCATATTCTTTAAATAGCATTTTAGCCTTCCCAAGCCTTGGCCCTTATATAGACTGCACAGTGTATGTGGGCAAGCTCCTCCAAGTTGGACTGCGACGTTTGATCAAATCAACCATCATGTTTGGGTGCAATGTACACCTTCCATCAAGTGTGCCTTGTTGGCACAACGTCCTCCAACACTTATCATGAATGTACCATGATCTTTGACATCTTCAAGATCTTAGCTGACTAAATCAACTTCCATGATCTATCTCATTAATGAGACAGGTTCTCCATCTTCATTCTCATTATTAGTTGCTCAACTACCTTTTTATGTTGATCTAGGCTAAATTAATTCACATTCACACACAAAAAAGTGGATATTTATTCATATTGATGATTGTGGGTCCCTCCACCCTTTTATTTACTTAATTCATTAAGAAAATCAAGGACTCTAATATTCCAAATATGATGTGAAAATTTGGGAATATTACAGTCCCCCCCAGGAAAATGTTTCTTGTCCTCAAGAAACTCCAGAAGTAGATGCAAAGCCATCTATTCCCCTCCAAATGACATCTACATAAGGAAGGCTTCCCCCATTTTCTGCAATGTGTTATTCATGTTTGGTTCCAAAGTTGTCTTTTAAAAACATAAAGAATGACCTCCAACTGTTTGGTTAGATGTCCTCCTTTCATCATGAAGTACCAAATGACAACCATATGATGTCCAACATCATCATCAATACATGAGGTGCATAAAATAAGGTGGTTCTCTTCACAAATGAAAAGCTCCACCACACAAAACAAGTCTCCATCCCATGTTTTATGAGTTAGATTGAGCATCAATATGCTCTCATACTTAGCCCTGTTGGCCTTGTTGGATCCAAGCATCATTCCAATGTTATGCAAAAGAAGAAGGAAAGGAGCTATATGGGTAGACAAAGATGTCAAACCATATTCTCCTAAGAGTAACCACCAGAGTAAGGCCCTTTGCTGCCATCCTCCATATCCTCCATGTAAGATGGACAAGCCAAACTTCCCCAAAAGAAACCAAAGCAACAAGAGATGTTGTTGCTTCCTCTCCTCCTCACGTGTATCATGAAGCAAAAACATAATAATGGACATATGGAATGTAACATCAGCCCAATACAAAGAAACATCATCAATGCAGATCATCAGAGCATCATGCCAAGATTTACCCAATACAAAACACATAGACATAGGAGATGTCATGTGGTGGCCAGTCTCTCTCAAGTGAAGCAAAAATGGACATGCCTTATTTTTCTACATTTTACCATTAACACATAAGGCATGAATCAGAAAAACATGAGCTATTGGGTGGTAATCATACTCACCCAAGAGTAGCCAGTGCAACCAGGCCTCCTTATTCATTTCATAACTGCTCTTCAAGGCATGGATCAAAGAAATAGGAGCCTTTGGGCAGTGACAAGAACGTCCCAAGGGCAACCAACGTAAGCAAGCTAGTTGGCCCATGTAAATATGCAAGTGGTCATGCAACCCCTTGCTTATATTCCTCATCCACTCACCCCAATATGGAAGATGAGTGATGTGTTGCATAATTGATCTAGGTGGATATTGGCGGCCACTTGCCTATTCCACTTGGGGCCCCACCATTGTCTCTTTCAGTTTTTTTCACAACTTACTATTTTTAGCATTTGTTTAGGTCCTGAACTTCTGGAGACGTTTTTAGGCCCCAAATGGTGATAGTATGCCGAAGTTATGTCCTTGGCAAGTTGAAACACCAATTTACCCAAACATGGCCCATAGTTTTTGCGCTTCATCTCCTAGGGTTAGGTTTTGGACGTTTAGAGTTCTCCATTGTTTCTCCATAATAAATAGGCCCTCGAGCCTCATTGTAACACAGTTCGGAGGTATGTAGCCACCACATCTCTTCTCAGAGATTTGCTACCAGCAACCTAGCTATTTTATTTCTATCATGTTTGTAAGCATATTTCTATGATTTGATATTAATGAAATGAAGCCTTATTTCCATTATATTTATATGTTTATGGTTATTTCTGTATTCTGTTGCATTCGCGCATAAATATAGATTAGTGGTATCAGAGCGGACTACTTTTTCTCGATTCTTCTTTGCATGTCCCCAATGAGGTTGGGGTATAAGGAGTTAGGGCTCGATCTGGTGGAACCTTTGCAAGATCAACCAAACCCCGATGGATGCCGATGGGGGATGAAAAGAAAGATGAGGGAGCAGGAGATCCTATCAAAATATTGCTTGAAGAGGCCCTTGAAAAAAAAAGAAATGCGATGATGGATAAATTTTCCCAGATCCTTCAACGACTGCGCACCGGTGGCGCATCTACATCCAGCAGCCGCTCTAGAGGTGCGACTCCCTTTAAGGTACAAGTAAACTTTGACATTCCAATATTTGAGGGTCAAATAGATGGAGATGCCATATATATATGGTTGAATCTATTAGAAGGATATTTCTCGGTTCATGAATTTTTCGATCGGGAGAAGATTATTTTTGCACTCCTTAAAGCTACCCCCCATGTCAAGGACTTGTGGGAAACCTACTATGAGAAAAAGGAAAAGATAGAACCCTCTCTGCTCCCAGCTGTACCCACTTGGAATTCTTTCCGAGATGCCATCAAGGAACAATGCAATCCCGTGGGGAGCTATGAGGACAAGTACATACAATAGACCACCCTGTGGCAACAAAGGGATCAAGATGTGCATGAGATAACGAATTTGTTCCATACCCTGCGCAGAAATTTGGGTATCAAAGATTCAGAGAGACATTTGGTGCTAAATTTTCGTGGTTGTATGCACAAATACATTAAGGAGGAAATGGATTTCCTCAACATCTCCTCACTTGGTACGACATACTGGTATGCTACCAAGATTTAGCAGAAATTCAAATAGAAGAAGCGAGACTTTGGATCTGCGAATCAAAATCAAGGGAAAGGTGCCCCCAAACCACAGAACAAAGGGTAAAGCCAAGGCATGGCGGCCCAAGAAAACCTGCCAATGACACAAGAAAAGAACAACACCGCGAAGCCAAAGAAGGACACGGGAAAGTGGTGTGAGTTCCATAAAAGCTCTACTCACAACACAAGTGAGTGTCGGGCCAAGCAGTCACTAGTGGCTGAGATGAGGGCTTCTGAATCAGATGCATGCTCTGACTCTGAATCAGAGCCTGACAAGGGGGATGACAAAGGGAAGCAGATTATTTATGTGGAGCCTAATGCCACTGTTGCCACTACAAAGATCCAGAAGGAGGAAGCAGAAGATCCAGAGGAGGTAGAGTGTCTCTTCCACTCCCAGATGTGGGTAAAAGGTTCCCCGCTACAGTTCATTTTCGACAATGGGAGCCAAAAAAACCTCATTTTAGCAGATGTCATGAAGCGATTAGGCTTCCTAACCACAACACACCCACAACCATACACCATCGGGTGACTTCACCAAGGATGGGATCTCTGCATTAGCCAGCAATGTCACCTTCCCTATAGCATAAAGCCCTTTGCGGATGAGGTATTGTGTGACATTACTCCTAATTATGTTTCTGATGTATTATTAGGCTAACCATACTTGTGGAAGCGACATGCTGTGTATGAGTCCCGGCCTCGCGCTATTATTGTTACTTTCAAAAATAAATTGTACATAATACCAGAGGTACCACCGCCTCCAACTATCTCTTTGGTTACTGCAAAACAATGCAGTAAACTCATTTCCCAAACCAATAAATTTGTTTTCCTGATGATCTGTCCCCAGGGCAAGAAGAAGACTGTGGCCATGACTTCCAGACGTGGCTCCTCTGCACGACAACAACAAATGGACAAGGTTGTTGAGGAGTATGGGGACATCTTCACCTCTCCCATAGTGGTGCCTCTACACTGTCAGGTCAAGCACCCCATTGACCTAACCCTAGGTGTGACGCTACCCAATGGACTGATCTATAGGTGCTCTCTTCTAGAGAATGATGAAATCAAGAGGCAGATTCAGGAGCTGCATCAGAAAGGTCACATCCATCCAATTTCGTCGCCCAGTGGGAGCCCGATCATGTTAGGACAGAAGAAGGATGGGACTTGGAGACTCTGTATTGACTATCGGGCGGTGAACAAGATCATTGTCCACAATAGGTACCTGATCCCATGGATTGGTGACCTTCTGGACCAACTCAAAGGGGAAAGATATTTCAGCAAGATCGACTTGAAGTCTGGCTATCACTGGGTACCAATCGAACCCTCTGATGTGTGGAACACTGCCTTCAAAGCCAAGGAGGGCCTTTTCGAATGGCTCGTCAAGCCTTTCGGATTGAAAAATTCTCCTGCAACCTTGATGAGGTTGATGGATGACATCTTGAACTCATTCACCAAGTCATTTGTAGTTGTATACTTGGATGACATTCTGATCTTCAACCAGACTTGGGAAGAGCACCTCCACCACATCCGAGAAGTCCTCCAAACACTGTGGCAACATAATTTGTGTGCCAAATTGGAGAAGTGCACTTTTGGCATGACCGATGTTCAACATCTAGGATACATTATTGATGAAAGGGGGGTGCATGTCGATCCAGCCAAGATCCATGTCATTCAGGATTTCCCAACCACAAACACCCTAACAGAGCTTCGCAACTTTCTGGGTCTTGCTAATTTCTACCGTAGGTTCGTGTTGGCATTCTCTCATATCACTTGGCCCTTGAGTCAAGTCACCAAGGGAAGAGTGAAAGCAAAATTCTGTTGGTCAGAATCTCAACAGAAGGCGTTCGTAGAATTGAAACATCGTCTCTATTTTACCCCAGTGCTCACATTACCAGACTTGCAACAACCATTTGAAATCGAGACAGATGCCTCTGAATATGCTATTGGAGCAGTTCTTACTCAACAGGGGCATCCAATGGCATATCACAGTGAGACATTGTCCGACACAGTTCGAATGTATCCCACTTATGACAAAGAAATGTATTCCATTGTGCAGGCTTGTCAACAATGGAAGCATTACATTTTGGGGAAGGAGACAATCATCCACACAAACCACCGATCCCTGCAGTTTATACAAACACAAAGGAAGTTGCAAAATGATCGCCATCAAAAGTGGTCCACATATCTGCAACAATTTCATTTGAACATCAAGTACAAGAAGGGTAGCACCAATAATGTTGCAGATTGCCTCAGCCGACCAACGATCATGGCCATAACCACCGTTCTCAACTCTTGTGGGCATGAGACTTCTGATTGGATGCTTCTCTACAAGAGCGATCCAAAATTCAGCTACAAATACAAAGCACTCTTGGGGGGTATGCAAGTTCCAAATTTTCACCTCCAAGATGCACTATTATCTCACTTGAGACACCTTTGTGATCCTTCAAGTGAGCGTGCGAAGATGATATGGGAAGCGCACTACAGTCGATTCGCTGGGCATTTTGGGGTCGATAAAATAGTGGCAGAACTGCAGAAGTATTTCTATTGGCCGAACCTTCGACAGGATGTCGGGAAGTACATCAGATCTTGCACTGCTTGCACCATTGCCAAATCGACCATCAAGAAGCAAGGGCTCTATACTATGCTACCTACCCCTAGTTGACCTTCGGAATCCATCTCCATGGATTACATGTCAGTGCTTCCTTCTACTAAGCATGTAAATGATTGTGTTTTCGTGGTCGTCGACAGATTCTCAAAGATGGCCATTATGGTGGCCTGCAAGAAGAATATCACAGCAAAATAAATAAAACCAACATTTCCAAAAATAGGAGGTGGGGGATATGGAATAGAACGAAACTTCTTCAGCTTAGATGTATTGTTGAATTTGAAAAAGAACCCTATGTGGGTGCACTTTGGGATCCCACAGTCTATCATATCAGATCACAACAACAGGTTTCTCAACACATTTTGGTCCAGCCTCTGGCCAATGTTGGACACCAAGCTCACCAAGTCCACAACTTTCCATCCCCAAATTGATGGCTAGACAGAGGTCGTCAACAGGATGATTGTACACATTTTGTGCATGTACAATTCAAAGCATCCACGCACATGGAATGAGAGCCTTCCCTATATAAAACACAGTTATAATCGGGCTCTCCACAGCTCAACCGACCACAACCCCTTTCAGGTGGGCTTGAGATTCCAGCTGCTATGTCCCATTAACATAGCCATGCCATTTGCAACTACTCAGGCCAATTCGGCTCATGTCCAGTTTGAAGCTGAGAAAGCAAACAACTTTATCGAGCGCATTCAGCACATCTGCCAACAGGTTCATGACATATTGGACAAAGCTAATGCTAAGTACAAGCAACGACATGATCAACATTGGGTGCCACACAACTTCCATGTGGGCGACGAAGTGTGGCTACATTTGCAGAAGGAGCGCCTCACTAGACCCCACTGCAAGATTCACCTACTCTGATATGGGTCGTACACCATCACCAAGGTTGTAGGGAATAATGACTTCGAGCTCAGTTTTCCACCATTTCTTGGTCTGCACCCAGTCTTCAATGTAGAGCACCTTCGTCCCTACTTCCCACCTCTATTGGACACCTCTGACATTGCAGAAGAACTCACACCAAAAGAGTTAAACCCAGACTGCATGGAACAGGCCACCACAGACTGTATCATGGACATGCAAATCAAGAACACTCACTGACAGAAGATCCAACTGTATCGGGCTGTCAAAGCTGGCCAACTCCTGCACCAAGGCAAGTGGTTCACTAGGGACCAAGTTCAACAAAATTTTCCTCATCTCATGGAGGAACTCAATGCAATGGGGACCACTGCTCCCTAAGGGGGGAGGAATGATATAGGTGGATATTGGTGGCCACCCGCCTATTCCACTTGGGGCCCCACCATTGTCTTTTTTAGTTTTTTTTGAAAACTTAGTATTTTTAGTAGTTTTTTGTGTCTTGAACTTCCGAAGCCCTTTTGAGGCCCCAAACGGAGATAGTATGCCGCAATTACATCCCCGGGAAGTTGAAATGCTAATTTACCCAAACGGGGCCCATATTTTTGGCGCTTCATCTCCTAGGGTTAGGTTTTGGACGTGTAGAGTTCTCCATTATTTCTCCATAATAAATAGGCCCTTGAGCTGCATTGTAACACAGTTTAGAGATCTGTAGCCACCACATCTCTTCTCAGAGATTTTCCACCAACACCCTAGCTATTTTATTTCTATAATGTTTGTAAGCATATTTCTAAGATTTGATATTAACGAAATGAAGCCTTATTTCCACTATATTTATGTGTTTATGGTTGTTTCTGTATTCTATTGCATTCCTGCATAAATCTAGATCAATAATCATGGTATCCTCCCTTTGTAGAATACCATCTTCCCAAAACTGATGAAGAACTTTTCACTCCATGAAATGTTGAAGTGCACCTCCAATGAGATCTCTTAATGAGACCTTCTTCTCATCCATGGCCTTCCAAAACCAATGAGGTTATGCATCTGTTGTAGGTAGAATTTTCTCTTTGAGATGTGAGATTCTCATTGAGAAAGTGTCATCAACAAAGGAGAAAAGGTTTCTCATATCTAGATGTCTACCATTCATCATTTTGTCCTCCATTGCTTCATGAGTGAAGCTAACTTCAGAATTCTCCAAGAATAATGGGGCCTCATCATTATCACTGCTTCTAAGTGACAGCGTTGTAGATCTACAAGGTGATACATAAACTGTCTCAAAGAAAGGTATAATACTGATCTCACAACCAATCATTGTACAAAGGATTATGCTCACCCCTTCTTCTGAAATTCTACACTTCAACTCAAGAGGTTGAATGTAGCTCATCCATGACAAATTGGGATAGCTTTTCATCTCCTCCTTGATTAGATCAAGGGTCCTTTGCACTATGATATTTTGCTGCTCCAAAACAACACTATGTTCTAACCTTTGGTTATGCATTGGCCCTGATGGCATGTTCCCATAAGTTTCAATAAGATATACTAAAACAGTAGGTGATGAATGTGTATGCATACCTTGGATCAACTGATATGTGGGAACCTCTTGAAATAACACAAGAGTTCCTCCAACCGGGACAATAGTGCCTCCAACTACTGGTAAGAGTGATGGTTGCTCTTCTCCAAATGTACCAGCACTAGAATTATCCTCCTCCTCCTCATGCATCTCCTGAATCATGCATGGGATTTTATGTGTCAAGAGCTCAAGAATATCTTGCAAAGATGCAAAAGTCTCTTCTCCGGATGCAAGTACTTATGTAGCTGGTAGTGAATGTAGTGACTTCTTGTCCAGAGTGACAAGATTGATAGCCCTCTCCTTAGGAAATGTCTCTTTTTGGCACATATCTATCTTCTTCACATCAAACTTCTCTCTCAATTTGTGAAAGAAATCTGAATATTTAGTCACCTTTGCATGCTCCAAATGACAAAACCACCAATCATTGGCTTCATCTAAAAGATGAAGTGCTACAATTTGAATAGCCTCTTCTTCATCTACGAGATGTAGTCTGAAAAATGTATCTAACTCTCTTCTCCAAGCCTTAACATTGCTTGAGGAAGATCCATCGAATGTAGGAAAATAGAATCTATTATGCCTCTTTATTATATTGCTGCTATAGGATCCTCTTTCTTCTTTTATTTTGAAGAATTGTTGGAGAGTTAGCTTCTCCTTGAATGCTCTAGACTTTGCTTTGTACTCTTCAAGATATAGACTGATAGTCTCATGAGTCTCAGGTTTATTCCTTCCTTTATTTCTACACCCTTCACTTTCTTCAAAGAAAGTGGGCATAGTGGATCTATGAGGAGATCTAGGACTCTCCGGTTTTCTTCTTTGCTGATAGGAAGTGCTGGGACCTTCCTCATCACATCTTCTTCTTGGACCTTCTCTATACCTTTTCTCTTTCATTTGATAGACCTCCTTGGAGAGATCTTGCATAGATCTACAAAAATGAGTGGAAGAATTTTCTTCCTCCATGATAGATCTCATTTATCTTCTTCTTCTTTAGATGCAAAAGATGAAGGGTCCACAAGTTGAAGCAAAGATCATGCTCTGATACCACTGTAATATCCAAAAAGGGAGAATGAAGTAATACTTCACACAATATAAGAACTTACAGCAATATAAACAATAAATCTTAAGACAACATTAGAATTTACAGAGAAGCTGAGCCATTTTATTAGATTGGAGAAGAATCGGGTACACCATGTAAAAAATATGAGCAGATCTAGCCAAAGAGATGGTCTAGAAGTACTCAGAAAAAAATCTACAATAGATATAGCGTAACTAGAGAGGCACTGAAGAAAATATTGTGTTGTCCCTTCAGCTGATTATGAGCATATAGTTGCAGGCCGAAAAGGAAAATACAGATCTACTAAAATATGGAGCTCAAATGATGCCAAGATTCAAGATCTGGCCAATGTGATGGATTCCCAAGATAACCCATAAAGGATTTTCCAGATCTGCAACTTTGGAAAATCACCTCCCTAGGATTTGATCCTTGATCTGCTGGAAAATACAAATCTAAAGCTAGATTTGACAAATAGATGGCTGAAATATGATATCAGATTAGATCTAAGCTTGAAGGGTTGATCCCTTCTTTAGATCTATGAGCTAGAAGCTCTAGATCTAGCTTCTCAATCCTCCAATGATGATTGCAGTTGCTGCAACACAACTGCCTCTAGAAACTATGCTATGAGGGAAAGACAGGCCTTCTGCCTGCTGAAAAATAATGCAATAAGCTCCAGGCTGATGGAAATATTGATGGCAATGTGAGGAGATGATCCCTCACATGATTTCTAACTGAAATGCTAGCAACTTCCTTCCTGCCTTTAGATCTGCAAGATAGGCAGCTTAAGTCCTGAAGGAAGTACTACTACTGGGAGGTCAATAACTTTTGGCCTGATTCCTGATCTGCAATGAAGATCTGGGAAGATGATCTTTAAGCCCAAGGTGATAGGAATAAACCCTCACCCATTCTCTAGCTGAAGTATTGAAGACAAATTCCTCCTTCCAAACTGATCTTCATAAATCTACAATTTCTGAATATTAGTGTTCTGTAGAAGTAGGAAAAGGAGATGGCACTTAAATCCTGATATATAATGAAGTACAATCCTCTTTCTAGAGCTGCTCTAAGAAAGAGGTGGGATTCTCGACTAGGAACACCCTATGCTAAACAACACTTGCAATCTCTGGTAACAGCCCAAGAAAGCAATGGAATGTCACATGACAATTCCAGATCTGAAAGATCTTACGTCAAGAAATAATCAACATGCCCTCCTCCTTGCCTTCATATTCTTTAAATAACATTTGAGCCTTCCCAATCCTTGGCCCTTACCTAGATTGCGCAATGTATGTGGACAAGCTCCTCCAATTTGGACGGCGTTGTTTGATCAAATCAACCATCATGTCTAGGTGCAATGTACACCTTCCATGAAGTGTTTCTTGTTGGCACAACGTCCTCCAACACTTATCATGAATGTCCCATGATCTTTGACATCTTCAAGATCTTAGTTGATTGAATCATCCTCTGTTTGATCCCTTCAAGATCTTAGTTGACTTAATCAACTTCCATGATCTATCTCATTAATGAGACAGGTTCTCCAATTTCATTCTCATTAGTAGTTGCTCAACTACCTTGTTATGCGGATCTAGGCTAAATTAATCCACATTCACACACACAAAAGTGGATGTTTATTCATATTGAGGATTGTGGGTCCCTCCACCCTTTTATTTACTTAATTCACTAAGAAAATCAAGGACTCTAATATTTCAAATATGATGTTAAAATATGGGAATATTACACATTCCTTGATTTGACAGAAATGGTGAGAGTCCTTTATCAAGAAAAGAATGAAAGGCTTGAAGGAGAAGGATCTAAAATTCACAAGGAAGGACAGTGATCGTCAGAAGGCCATAATGAAGAGGATAAATCTTAGAAGGGTAATGGAGGGAATGGAGACAGTGGAAAGCTGCCATCTTCACCCTCATCTTCATCTTCATCGTCGGCTACCTCTACATCATTTTTAGTACATCATTCTCACAAAGTCAAGAACACGAGTAAAAGTCATTTTCTTAAACTTGATGTTAAGTTTGAATTGCCAAATTTTGATGGTGAAGTAAATGTAGAAAAGCTAGTAATTAGATTAGGAAATTAGAGGTATACTTGAGAATTCAAAATTTTCATGATGATGAAACCAAAATTCAGCTAGCTTCATTGAGAATGGAAGGTGCATCTCTTGTTTGGTGGGAATACAAAACAAAGGAGGAGATCAAAAAATATGGTAATATTATCTTATCATGGTCTGATTTCATTTATGCAATTAAACAAAATTTTTATCCATTAGCTCACATGAAGAAATCCATAATGGATTGGAAAAATTTTAAACAGTTGAAAGGACAAAATGTTCAAGTTTATACCCAAGAATTTAGAAGAAGAGCTCTTTTACTAGGAATAGATTTGCATAGCCAAGACACTTTACTCAAGTATATAGGAGGTTTACATACTTACCTAAGTCATATTATTCTCATGTTTAACCCTACACGCTTAGATGAGGTTTGTGTTCAAGCCACACATTTAGAGGCAAGGGGAAAACAAAATTTAGATGGGAATGAGGAAAGTGAGTCTAAAGGCAAATGGAAGAAAAAGAGAAATGCAAATTCTAGAAAATAGAAGGGAAAAATTTTCTGCAAATACTATTCTAAAACAAGCCATGATGAGGACCATTTTGGAAACTTCATTCAGAGTTGAAACCAGAAATTTTTAAAGCCAAAGATAAAGGCAAAGAGAAAGGCAAGGCAGTTGCAATAGCTGAACAAGACCTTGGGTCAGAATCAGGAGATGAAACAAAAATCATAGCCATGGCACCAAAGAACTTGAAGGGGAAAGGGAATGAAACTAAACCCAGTTCTAGTATTTCTAACTATCACATAGAAGCTCCAAGTGAAGAGAAGAGAATTGAACTGTTTCATGTGAGGGTCATTTCCAAACTTACCAAGGTTGACACACTATTTGACAGTGGGTCGCAAGCGAACCTTATTTCTAAAGACTTAGTCAAGAAACTAAATCTTGAAACCATTCCACATCCGAAACCATATCCTCTTGGTTGGATTTGTAAGGATGCAAATTTACAGGTTTCAAAGAAGTGCATGTTACGCTTTGACATAACATCATATTTTATTGACACTGTTGAATTAGATGTTGTTCTGCTTGATATTATAGGTGCAGTGTTGGGAATTCCTTACATGTATGACAGGAAAGCTATCTTTCATTGCCATGAGAACAAGTACCATTTGTTTAAGGATGGAAAGGAGTTTATTGTGAGAGCACATCGCAAAAAACTAGACTCTTCTTTAGTGAATGCAAGGCAGATGAAAATGCTTGTCAATGCAAGTCAAAATTTGACTTTGATGTTGATTAAACAAAGGGAATTTGTAAATAATCATTTTCATGTTTATGTTAATGTGAATAATGAGTTGTTTCAGTTTGAAGGCAAGTTGTCTTTGAAAGAAGATGAGAAGAAGTTGCAACAATCGTCTTTGGTGTCGATCAGTGCATAGAACCATGTGTCAGTGCAAGAAAGTGCAAAGATCCAAGAGAGGGTAAAGAATCTAATAAAAGAAGACACAAAGTTCGGTAATGATAATTGCTGGTTTCAGAATGGCATGGTACTATGGCGAGGAAACTTGTTCAAGAATCGACACAAGTACAAGGCTAATTCAGCAAAAAATTGCCATTAGGACAGGATGCAAGGTGAAAGTAATTTTTAGTTTCCATTGAATATAGACCAATGTAGGAACAATATGTTTACTACAAAGTTAAGTTTCTATTCTGCAAGTTTCGAAAATGTGCAGCATGACAAGGTCAAAGTCAGTGACAATTGGTCAACAGGTTCAAGGAAAAATTTGTCGTTACATGAGAAGCTCTAATTAATGAAATCAAGGAAATTTCAGTGGATTAAGATTGGAAGAGTGGAGATTCAGTCTCCTCATCTTCAGGTTTAGTAATCAAGAGAGCTTTTGGGGTCCAAAAGTTTCCCAGTGGGGAGGTGATCAGGAGATCATGTCCAAGTTCAAAAATGCTAAAAAAATGAAAGTGCTAAAAAATGTTTGCAACCTGAATGAACGGAAAGGTCTTTTCGCTATGATTATGGTGCCATGAAAAGTTCACAAAACAAAGGTCGTATATAGAAGCTATGAAGGTTTGAAAATCCCAGTAACCTTCAAAAATGAGTTGACCAAGTTTGAATTTTTTAATTTGGAATATTCCAAGGAATACTTCAGGAATATTCCTTGAAAGATTCCCTAGAATATCCCACATGGCTAAATCATAATCTAACAAGTGGGAGCTGGGGATTCGAAGTTGGTTTGACTTTATTTGTTTTTGGCTAATCAAAGGGTGCCACGTGGCCCCAAGACGAGGAGGATTGGCATTTCAAAAAAATTTATGAGTCCACAGGAATTGAAGCCTGGACCTCAAGCCGGACAACGCAGCGTTGTACTGTCGTGCCATGGGGGTGGTTCTTATAAACCATAGTCATCAAATCATATTTGAAGGGTTAAATTATAAAGGGAGGAAAATTAAAGTGCTAGCCCCTTAGGTATAGCCCAAAACTCACACAAATGTCCACTGTGACCGAAACCTTAAGGTCAAAACTCGCGCCATAAAACGGTTAATAAACCGTCATGTGGCCACGTTTCAAATGGTTATCGCGATGAGGTGGAACCTTAACCGTGTGGTTTCGACGGAAATACAACATGTGACCACACCCCGGAATTTAATTTAACATTAGCCGTTCCACCAAATTTGGGGCGCATTTCCTCTATTTTCTAGGAGTTGGCCAAAATGACACTCCTAACTAGAGTTCATCCATTTTTGGAGGAGGCTTTGAAGGGATATTGGGAAAAATATGTTTTTTCCATAACTCCTTCATTTTTCGACTAAATTGGGTGCAAAAATAGTCAATTTTGGGTATTATCGATATTCTAAACACATTGGCACAAATTTCAGAGCCATCAAAGGTCATCTTCAATAGGGTGAGCTTCGGGAAAGATCAAGGAGCCACCAGGGCCACCATTGAGTGGGCAGTGTATTAAGCATCCTTTGTCTATTTTCTGCAAATGAATAGTCATCTATAACTAATTCAAGCATTCTAAAGCTATTTTTACAGAGAGCACAACCTATTGAGGCTTTATTTCACATGTACTTACCATTTTTGAGAAATAAGATATGAGGGACATGCCATTGGGAGCTGGACCAGCAGATGTAACCCAGGAGGGGTGAACCGCTTCATCAAATTTGCTGAGAATTGTGCTATGTGATGTTTCTTTTTCTATTATTTATTGTTTTACAATGTTATACAAGAAAAATACATGATTTAACCTCACACAAAAATATGTTTAACTAAGTCAAAACCATTTGTTTAACCTGTATACTTCAGAGGAAATTATGCACACATTTTTAATTACTGTTTGGATACTTAGCACAACAAAACAAATACAATCCATTCAGTTCAAAAAATCCCTCAATATGAGGTCCTGCAATTATATATAAAAGCTGGAAGAACCTTACAACGTTGTTTTATTAGCTTTGCTACAGAAAATGATTATACATCAGATCTAGGGCTGATATGTGCCTCAAAAGATAGATATATATTAGATCTAAGCACTATACAACCTCCTTTGAGGAACCCCTTAAGGGTTTTTAGCAAAACACCAAGTACAAGTTGTAGATCTAAGCTCTAAGGCGGTATATCTAGTGAAAAATACAGATCTGGAAAGTGTGGCTGATCTGATATGATCAATACAATAGCCTCCTCGAATAGATCCTCCAAGTGAAAGGCAGATCCCCTTCACTAGAAAATCAACTCTAACAATGTTACCGATGAAATGGGAACTATTACCTCAAAAAGGGAACTCTAGCCCAAAAAGACTCAAAAAACATGAAAAAACACCCCAAAAACAAAAAGTGTGTATTCGAGAATGCATTTGTTTTTTTCTCAAGCTCAAATTTCACCTTCTTATAAAATTATGCTAAAAACGAAATTGTTTCTTAAAAAAATGATTGAAAAAACACCCTCAAAACAAAACGAGTTGATGCTAGAATAACAAAAAAAAACATTGTATCAAAACTTTTGACACATTGTAACAATGGAATTAAAGACAACATATTAGAACATTGAAAAATCGTAAAATTCTAAATTTTTTGATAGATGATGTTAGATATAAACAAAATCATGTCTGAAGGGTTTATCATTTCGAACAATTTTTATCCATGTTGTTAAACATAAAATATCTTGACTTTAAACAATCTTAAAATTGTAATTATTTTCAACCATAACATTAAAGATAAAATTTCGCAGTGCACAAAAACCTTAATGACAAGTTGTAAATCTCAAGTTTTTAAATTTTAAGTTTTCAAGATACTTGATCCATGAAATTATGGAGAAATTATATGACTTAAACAATTTTTAAAAATGAACAAGTAAATGAAAAATGTATTATTCATATATTTGTTTTTTTATATATAAAAACATATTTTTTAGTTTTTTTAATTGTTTTTCTATATTTTAAATTGTAATTGTTTTAGTTTTAAAAAAATTAAAATTAAAATTATAATCTTCTTATATATGTTTGTTTATATTTTAAAACATATTTAAAAAAAAAAATTATTGCTTTTTTATATTTTAAATAATAATTGTTTTAATTTAAAAAAATTAAAATTAAAAAATAATTTTTTTTATATTTGTTTCTTTATTTTTTAAAACATATTTTTTATTTTTATTTTTTATATTTTAAATTTTTAATTGAATATATTTTTTTAATATATTAAACATTACATTGTTTTTTATTATAATAGTTTTTGTTAAAAAAAAAAAATTAAAATTTTTAAATAGTTTGTGTTTGAAAAAAATAAAATAAAATAAAAATTAATTTTCCACCCGTCGGGGGCCAGAGGTAGCTTGGGAAGCCCTCGACGGTGCCACCTGACTGGCCTCTAGCCCATGGCTGGGCGGAGGGTGATTCCGAGAATCACCCCTAGCTGGGCGGCGGGTGATTCTCGGAATCGCCCTCCGCCCAACCGAGGGTGATTCTCGGAATCGCTCTCCGCCTAGCTGGGTGTGATTCTCGAAATCACCCTCCGCCCAACTGGGGGTGATTCTCGGAATCACCCTCCGCCCAGCTGGGGGTGATTCTCAAAATCGCTCTTAGCCCAGCAAGGGGTGATTCTCGGAATCGCCCTCCGCCCAACTGGGCGTGATTCTCGAAATCACCCTTCGCCTAGTCGGGGGTGATTCTCGAAGTCGCCCTCTGCCCAGCTGAGGTGATTCTCGGAATCGACTTTTGCCCAACTGGGGGTGATTTTTGGAATTTCCCTCTGCCCAACCAGGGGTGATTCTCGGAATCGCCCTCCGCCAAGCCAGGGGCTAGAGATAGGTCGAGCGGCTGGACAGAGGTAGGTTAGGCAGCCCTTGATGGCACCACCCGGCTAGCCTCTGGGCCCCGGTTGGGCGGAGGGAGATTCTCGGAATCACCCTCCACACAGCTGGGAGCTGGAGGCCAACTGAGTGGTGCCATCGAGGGATGCCTAGCCTGCCTCCGCCCAGTCGAAGGCCAGAGGCAGGCTGGGCAGCCCTAGACGGTGCCGCCCGGACTGCCTCCAGCACCTGGCTGGGCGAAGGGTGATTCCGAGAATCACCCCCGGCTGGGTGGAGGGCGATTCCTTGAATCGCTCCCAGCTGGGCGGAGGGCGATTCCAAGAATTACCCTTGGCTGGGTGGAGGGAAATTCCGAGAATTGCCCCGGGCTGGGCAAAGGCCAGCCAAGTGGCATTGTCGAGGGCTGTCCAACTTGCCTCCGATCCCCAGTTGGGCGGAGGGCGATTCTTAAAATTTCCCTCCACCCAGCCGAGGGCGGAGGCAGGCCGAGCGACGCCGTCAAATGAAGGAGATTGGGTTTTGGATCTATTTTTAGGTTCAGGTAAGTTTTATTATACAAATTTAAATTTAAATATTTTATTTTTTACTTTTTATGTCTTTATACTAATTTTCTTAATTATTTCTTTTGTACTTGATGATTAGGTACAACACTAGCATGTTTCCTACCAAAAGGAAGAGATTTTATTTCCATTGAGAAAGACCTAGTGCAATGCAAATTTATTCAATAAAGAATTAATGCTCTTTGAGGAAAGGGGATTTTAATGAATCACGTGTGGCGAAAAATGCAAAGGAACCTCAACCACCATTATATGGAATGATTGGAAAGGGACACTTAGAAGATGACATGAAAGATCCATTAGAAGATGACAATAACCAAAATGAAGTAGAAAATGTTGCGGAAGAAGCCATCAATGATGTTCTAGATAATGTTGAACATGTATTAGTTGATATTGTTGAGGATCTTTAAGTTATGCTTGCAAACAAACCTCATTTTTGAGATCTATTAATCAATTTTACTTATAATGTTTAGACTTTGATATTTTATGAGAAGAATCCTTATTTTTTGCAAAAAACATGTGATTGCTATTATTTTTTGACATAAATTCAATAAAAATGCTATTTTCTTATGTTTTTTTGTAAAGATTTTCCCAAAAATTAATTTGTTTAACTTGTTTTTTTTTAACAGAAAGTCTCTAAAAGTGTATTTTTTGCATTCTATTTGTATTGAAAATTTGTATTTTTTTGTCATATCGTTAAAAATATTGGTTTTTTAACGACAATTATTTGATGTGCATTGAGAAATTAATTAGCAATACATAAACTTGTAGAAAATATAAACTTTATAATATTGACCCTTTTTTCATTTTTTATCTATGTGAAAAAAGTGAAGATATCATTACAATTTTTTATTTTAAAATTTGTTTTTTTCTTTTTCTTTTTAAAACACAAGTACATAAATGCACCTAAAATTAAACATATCACAGAAGAATAAGACATTGGAAAATGTAGATTGTCAAAATCAATCGTCTAAAAAAAAATTGGTGATGATACGCCACCACTATTCAAAATCAACATAAAAAGCATCATAGAAAATAAATAAATAAATAAATAAAATTAAAGTGCCAAAAACATGCTAAAAAAAAAAAATGATTTTGCATCACCACTTTTCAAAATTGGGTGTTTTTCTTGCTACGTCAAAAAGTAGGTACCAATGAAGTTACCTATTTCATCAGTAACAATGTTCTCTCCAAATGGTGTGCAAATCCACCCTGCAACTCCTCCTACAGAAATAACATAGACTTGGAAGTAAAATGTGTTGTAGTGATGAATAACTAGTTGGCCTAATGCCAATACCTTAAAATAAGCTAAAATCCCTCCAATAATTTCCTCCCAATGGAAAGGAAGCCTCCTCTACTGAAAATGAGCAATGAAATGGCCTAGATATAGATATCTAGTCTTCACTTGCTGCAACCTGCAAAAAAACCAAATCCTCAACAGGATCTGTGCTGTAAATAAAAGATGAAACTTGGCCTTAAGCCTGATAGTGGACAATTTAGCACAAAAATCTTCCGAGAGGCCTCTCAAGGAAAGAGGTGGGATTCTCGATCAGGAACACCCTATGCTAAACAACAAGAGAAAGATGTATGTCTAAACAGACCATATATTCAGAAATATAATAAACACATAGATAATGAACGATGGTTGCCACCCTCTTCCTTAAATAAGATATGAGCTTGCAAACCCTAAGCCCCATCCAAAAAAAGCACTACATTCACACAAAGTATCTCCATCTAAAACTGCGTTGTCCCGCATTGATGACCACTCCTCCATGACAATGTTGTTGATTTGGTGAAGGTTGACCCAGTCAAAGTGATCCAACCCCTTTGCACACCAAGGGTGTTTAATTAAGCTGCCAAGATTTATCTCTTTCACATTTGGCATTGATTTTTTCATTATTAAGGAGAATTATGGACCTCCTTTGTCCTCTTATTCTTTAAACAAAGCACCAAAACATAATTGAATATTCCAACTAGCTTATGGCTAATTAGGATCATACGAATCTTGGGGGGAGGCCCCCAAGATCTAAGAAAATTGAAATGGATCTCACAAGATCTGCAAAATTAGAATGCCAGAAAAAAGAGAGAGCACAAAGAAAATAAAACCACAAAGAAACTTGTTTTATTAAAACAGAGAATAACTGTAGAAGCTACATTGTGGTGGACAATCTATCCTTTTACAAATTGAGGCTTGTTATTTATAACCATTTTTTGAGATAGAATACCATAGGTGGATACCATGGGCCAATACCATGGGTAGATACCATTTACAATACCATGGGTAAATCCCATGTGTGGATGAATTCCATGGGTAGATACATACCATGGGTCACTTACAATACCATGGGCGAATAAATATCATGGGTGGATGACTACCATGGGTTGATGCCATTTACAATACCATGGGTAAATTCCATGGGTGGATGGATAACATGGGTAGATGAATACAATGGGTTGATGCAATTTTCCATTCGGATCATTCCTCCCTCCTTAAGAAGCAATTTTCCCCATTGCGTGAAGTTCCCTCCTGAGAAGCTTTTGTTGAATATGAAGAGCCACTGAAGAAAATGGTTTTGTGTAGTTAACCCATAACCGTGATGAACGAAGATCCAAGGATAGAGATACCTTGTAATGCTTGTGACCAACTGTGATATTGACAGTGTGCGGCCTAGAAAATGGACTTCAATGAAGTGTGGGTTTGTGGATGAACCAAAACCATGAAAAACGAAGATCCAAGGAGAGAGATACCCTATAATGCTTGTGACCAACTATGTTACTAACATTGTGTGGCCTAGCAAATGGACTTCCATGAAAATGATTTTGTGTTGTTGACCCATAACCGTGATGCTAATTGTTGATGAAATAGCAGGTGCCTACATATTATGGGGTGGGAGGGCACGTCTCCAAATAACCCAAGCTGAACGCTGCTATGCTGAAATTGATGAATGTCAAGTAGGTGCTTACTAAAGCGGGGTGGGAGGGCACGTCTCCAAAGGGAACCTGCTCCGAATGCTGCTCCAGATTTAAAATGAGCATAACTTGGTCAATATAACTTAGAATATTTATTATAACCTGTTTTTGGAAATTGAATGATCATTTTTCATCCTCTCATGCATTTAAAATCACTATTTGGAGACTCTAGACTCTCAGATTCGCGCTGGAACTGGAGCGCCGTCACAAAATTTATGAAAAAATAGTTGATTTTAAATCAACGATAACTCCCACATCCGGAATCTGATTCGATCAAATTTTTTTTTGAGCTTGGGTGATTTTTAAAGAGGCGCTCAGATATATATCCATTCTTCTAAAATTTTTCACTAAAAATTGTGAAAAATGACAGGAGAGCCGCCATCCATGAATTGTCGTCAGAAAATTTGCTTCAACATTGCTGATTTTGAATCAACGATATCTCCCTCATCCGAACTCCAATTTGGCCGATTTATTTTTGAATTTGAGTACTTTTTTGCAAGGAATCTAGATCTGGTCTTTGTTTTTGTAAATTTTGCACCCAAAGTTTCAAATCTGATATGAAAACTCACCGCCCAAAAAAAATTCATGGATTTTGCTGAAGATTGCTGCAAAACATTGAAACAGAAATATGTTTCAAACCCTCATTCCCATGGAGGCGTAACCTGGCTCTAATACCACTGATCCTAATCTTGAGGGGAGGCCCCCAAGATCTAAGAAAATTGAAATGGATCTGACAAGATCTGCAAAATTAGAATGCCAGAAAAAAGAGAGAACACAAAGAAAATAAAACCACAAAGAAACTTGTTTTATTAAAATAGAGAATAACTGTAGAAGCTACATTATGGCAGACAATCTGTCCTTTTACAAATTGAGGCTTGTTATTTATAGCCTTTTTTTGAGATAGAATACCATAGGTGGATACCATGGGTAGATACCACTTACAATACCACGGGTAAATCCCATGTGTGAATGAATACCATTGGTAGATACATACCATGGGTCACTTACAATACCATGGGCGAATAAATATCATGGGTTGATGCCGTTTACAATAACATGGGTGAATTCCATGGGTGGATGGATAACATGGGTAGATGAATACAATGGGTTGATGCCATTTTCCATTCGGATCATTGATGACCACTCTAAAACTATGTTGTCCCGCATTGATGACCACTCCTCCATGACAATGTTGTTGATTTGGTGAAGGTTGACCCAGTAAAAGTGATCCAACCCCTTTTCACACCAAGGGTGCTTAATTAAGCTACCAAGATTAAACTCTTTCACATTTGGCATTGATTTATTCATTGTTAAGGAGAATTATGGACCTCATTTGTCCTCTTATTCTTTAAACAAAGCACCAAAACATAATTGAATATTACAACTAGCTTATGGCTAATTAGGAATATTACATAATGGATATCATCTTAGAAGCTTTATTAAACACCCTTGTGTGTGAAAAGGGGTTGTAGCATGTAGACTGGGTCTACTTTGACCAAATCAAACAACGCTAGTATGGAAGGAGTGGCATTCATTAAGGGACAACATAGTTTTGGAGGGAGAATCCATGCATGGAAGCAGTGGCTTTAATGAGTGGGGTCCAAGGTGAGGAATCTCACCAAGTATATAAGAAAGGGGCTGGAAGCCATAGAAGGGATGTTTTGATTATTATTTTGTCTATGGTATGTATGACTAGTTGCTCTCTTCATCTATTTAGTGGAGACTATAGTGTCGTTTAGCAAAAGGGTGTTCCCAAGTGGGAATCCCACCTTCATCCTCGGGGAACTTCGAGTGCCCACTCAAGAGAAGAATTTGGACTATATTTCCACATTCCGGCATTAGGCTAAGCTCCATCATTCTTCTATAGCGTAGTTTTTGCAGACGGTTCTATTGTGTTGCAGGGTGCAGTAGTGGAGAGTACATTTGGGTCACTTGAGAGATTATTTTCAGTGGAGGAAGGTTTCCTTCCGTTGGGAGGCTAGAAAAGAAGGCCCTTGAGCTTTATTGCAGCACTTGGACTAACCCAACTTATTACTAGTCCCTACCGCACAGTTTCAGTCTTGAAATGCGTTATTTTAGGGAGGAATTGTAGGGGTGGTTTCAGTACACCATTTGGGGAGATGGTTTTCCAGTGAAGGAATAAAATTTTCACCTGGAGAGTCTATTTGGAGGACTATTCATTCTATGCTACATCATATCAACCACATCTTTCCAAGTATTTATTTGCAATGAATCTTCATCCCTAGGGCTTTGGTTCACCATTTTTATTTTGGTGTATTTTTCGAAAACCCTCTTGTGTTCTATTGGGAGGTTGATATAGAGCCTGGGTATTTATTTATAGTATCTCTTGAAGCATATCTCAATCTTTTTGTATTATTTTATGATCCCATGCTGTAGCGTTCATTATGACTGCGCTATAGCAGCTCTCCGACATTATGGTATAATATCAACACGTCACTTTTGAGTGGTTTATTCATTGGAGGCTTGTTAGCTCATGTTGTATGATTTGCACTCCATTTTATTACACTTCTTTTATGATGATATATATAATAAAATGGCTCCATATTGGTTTCCTATATTGAAGTGATGATATACACTGCACCTTCCCATGATAACCCCATAGGGTTTCTGGAAAATATACAAAAATACAAATGTAATCTGCAGCCCTATGGCTGAAGGTTTGCTACAAAAAAATAAATAAGATATGGCTGAAGCTGATGTACAATTCTTTAACTCTTCTCCAATAGATCCTTCAGATGAAAGGATGTCCCCTCCACTGAGGAAATCACCTCCTAGATCATATACTGCAACCACGCCTACAACTCCTCCCTAAAATAATGCAGATCTAGACTCAAACTACGCTGTAGGGGATAATATCACCTTGGCCTAGCACCAACTGTAGCAATTAAGCTCAGGGTCTTCTTTGTTGGCCTCACAATGGAAGTAAACCTTCCTCCACTGAACACAAGCTTTGGAATGACCCAAATCAACTCTCCATTTCTGCACCTTGCAACACAACAAAACCCTCACAAAAAAATAAATTGTAGAAGAAATATGGAGCTTGTCCTCATGCCGAAATGTGGAAATGAAGCCCAAATACTTCTCCTAAGTGGGCACTCGAAGTCCCCTGAGGATGAAGGTGGGATTCTTGCTCGGGAACACCCTTGTGCTAAACAACACTACAATATTATCTAAATAGCTAAAGAGAGCAACAAATCATAAATACCACACACAAAATAATAATCCAATCATGCCTTCTATGGCTTCCATTCCCTTCCTTATATGCTTGGTGAGCTTCCTCAACTTGGGCCCCACTCATTAAAGCCACTACTTCCATGCATGGAGTCTCCCTCCAAAACTGTGTTGTCCCTCAATGAATACCACTCCTTCCATACCAGCGTTGTATGATTTGGTCAAAGTTGACCCATTCTACATGCTCCATCCCCTTTTAACACATAATGGTCTTCAATCCAGCTATTTAGATTACCTCCTTTCACATTAGGAGTGTTTTTATTCCTACTAAGGAGATTTATGGGTCTCCATATCCTCTTGTTCTTCCAATTGAGAAGATATATCAAAAATTAATATTCCAGTTAGCTATATGCTAATTTATGAATATAACAATCCTCCCCTCCCAAATGTTTCTTGTCTCGAAGCAACTACAAGGGAAGAACTAAAAATGTATGGAACCTTCATTCCCATGTGGAGCTCCAATCTCCAAGCTATCATCCATACAAAATGAATCACCCTCGAGAATGGTAATTCATCGAAAAACTCCTTCAAAATTCTCATGAGAGCTACCTCCCAAGTGCTCAAGTTACCCAAATGGCTCATCCCCTAAGGAAACAAGGGGTCCAATGTAGCAATCATGGATGGTCCAATGTTTTCCCTGAAGTATGAAACATAAAAAATGTGAAGAATCTAATATCTATTAAGAATATCGAATCCATTTGTCATCTCTCCAATCATGCCCCCAAAAATGATAAGGAAATCATCAACATATGGCATTATAATTAGAGTCATCCTCACTGCCATATATAAGACTGGAGAAGGATAATGATCCCTCGGGTGAAACCAATGCAATTTTACTCTTAACTGCCTTAGAATAGGATATCATGAGTGGTTCCCCAACCACTTTCTTGTTGCCCCAATCCTCTCACATGCTTGGACACCATAGGATCTCATCGAGTGAAAAATGAATGTATATCATTCTGTGCATTTTCTGAATAGAGAAATAGAGAAGGGTAATTACATTTTCGTGGCATGTTGGTGGTTGGAGAATTTCTAAAAATTAATATTCTCTATTTTCTAGTAGTCCCCAATTTGATTGATATTTCTTTTGGTATGAACTTTATTCAGATACTCGTGAGAAATCCAATTTTATGTAAGATATTAAAAAAAATGTATTTTGATCAATTTAACTTAGTAGTAGTAATTTATTTTCCTTTTGCAATAGTCTCCAATGCTTGGAGCAACTGAAACAAGAGTATCACAATGTTGAAAGAAAGCTCGAGACTCTATTTTAGGTTACCATATTGCTCCTCACAATGGATGGTAACAATGAAATAAACATATGAAATTCCTTTTTTGGTACAAAATTTAATGAATATTTTTAAAGAACTAATCCACAGTTGTGAAGAAGTTGCAGAAGCCGCATAGGTAAATTTTATTCATGTAAGAAACACAATAAATATGTAATACTGCAAAGAATTCTACAAAGATTGTTTCTTGATAAAAATAGAGATTGGACTATAATGCACTTTTTCTTAATAGTATAATTTTGCTAGCAGAGTAGCTCTAACATCAGATTTTGAAGGTTGGTGGAACTATTCCGATGTCATAGTAAGCCTTTAAATATTGGTGACTCTCGTTGGACCACTATCGGCAATTTGTAAGTGTCTACACATAAGAGAAGTTGTAATATGATGTTTATTGTTTTCCTTATACTTAACCTAAGTGGCATTTTCCCCATTATCTTATTAGTCCATTATTGCAATTGTTGCATTGTCACATGGTCATAGCCAAAAGCTCTAACTATTTGGAACTATAAGATCGAAATTTCTCTAGTGTCTCTTAAATTAATTTTTTTTCTATGCTAAATACAATTCATTTATATTTTCTTTTAGTAAATTTGATTATTGAGAGGAAGTGTCATTCACTAAACTATGAGACAGGGTTATTCTTCCAATGGTAGACTAGACCGTGTTTGCAATTGTGATAGACCTACAATCTATAACAATATGTGTCTTAGCTACTTTAATAGCCTAAATATTATTTTTCCTTTATTTGTAAAAGGGATAAACTAAAAACAATATTCTATGTGGTTAACTAAAAAACATGCGTTTGCCCTTATTTACAAAAGGGATAAACTAAAAATAGTATTCTATGTGGTAAACTAAAAAATAATGAATTTGAAGATATTATCCCCATAATTGTTAATAAAAATAATATTAAAAACATACTAAAACATAAATATGCCAGAAAAGAAAAATAGATTTACATATATCACATTGGTGTTTCTGCACATTATGCAGATGAAAAAAAATTACAAATTTCTTCCTAAGTATAATTGTATGCACAAATTTCTGTTAAAAGTTCATACTCTCCATCTTTATTTTACATATTAAGATAAAAAACAAAATTACAAAGATCTTACTCAATATAATTATCTACATAAAATTTCCATTAACTAAAATAATATAGAATAATGTAATGAGAGATATAATAGTTATATATGATTGAGCAACAAACACACAGTTAGCTATTGGTTCTATAAAAACACACGATAATTGGTAATTACGAAAGGAAATTAAGAATTTATTTTCTACTCTACAACTTTCTTATCTTCAATAAAAACATTTTCATATATTATTAATTAAAACTGATAAATCCAAAAAACTATAACTGATTGACATATACGTTGAATACTTATAACTAAATACAATAAATTAAGATACTACTCTAATACTAAAAAAATATGTTAAGATATTTAGTGCTCTACTCTAATACAAACAAATATGCACTAAGATATATAGTGCTATACTCTAATACCAACAAAGATGTTTTACATGTATCTACAACCATCCCACCATCAAATCACTTTTCTATTTGGCAGGGACTACCACTCCATGCAGCTCTTCTTAAACAAAGTCTACGTGTTAGTGTAAAATATGACACCCACATTTTCATTGTGATCGTAAGGCGGGTTATCATAAAAGGTATGGGGTCAAACTTTCATTAAAACCATAGTCTTATCTCATGAATCTTTCCTCTTAAACTTCAATACTAGCTGAAGTATAGATTAAAATATGAACGTTTATACCCACATTTATATTGTGTTGTACAAGACTCATTTACATGTGCACGAGACAAGTACATTGATTAAAGGGGTTCAGTAAAACCTATCAAGTGATTGAATATTAATTTTAATATCTACGGGCTTTCATTAAAAAGGTTAAATAACAACTAGGTCTTTCAACGGTGTGTTAGTTTTCACTTCGATAAAAGTTAAGAAGTGACATTTTTATTTTTATCCAGGGAAAATCTATGATAATTCTATATTGATATGGGGCATGAACTTTCACAAAGGAGTTATCTAAAAACCATGGAGTGGATGCTCTTCTTGGGAAATATTTATCTTTTACTTCAGGCAAGTAGTGCCTTCGAGTTTTGTGATGTTAAAATGTTATTAAAATTCCGTAAGACAGAGACCTGAGAAATATTATAGATGATAGGATATGAAAAGAGTTGTGGATTAATTTATATGAACAACCATGAAGGGATGAAACAATTGAGAAATCCATGTAATATGTACTTTTATTAATGAAAGTATCTGTCTTTTTTCTCGAAGATTTTTTTTACAAAGCTGTAATATATTTCCCTAAATTTTTCACCCCATTAAATTTCTATTTGGTTTTGTTGAAGGCTGGAAAGTGACTTCCTCAACATTAGGGATTCCACCCAGTTGGGAGCTTAAAAAAACTCCTTTTCCGTTGAAAATGGTGGGTTTGACTGGGGATAACGGGACCAATTTCTCGTATAAAGAGAGTTTGTATAACAAAAGAAATGAAATCAACACTAGCGGGGTGATTTATTCTAATGATAACATAAATAAAAACTAATTTAACAACTTCCTGTGATTGGATTCATCTATATGATTAAGAAATAGAATTTCACAAGCATGAAATAATATAGATCATTGCATACTTAATGAATATAAGCACATTTAAGAAACTAAATCAATTTGATTGATTTAGTTGATGAAGAGCATTAATCATATAAAAGATCTCTAGGTCTCACATCTAACATCACATCATTGAATATATTATATCAATAGTAATAAGAACATATATCATTTCAATGCTTATCAAAATGAAACTAATAGAAAGAAATACGTTTTCCAAAATTTCAGAAACATAAAACAATCAATACACAGATAATAGTACTCGTTGCATCATAGCTTTAGATCTGAAAAGATAGCTTCAAGGTTCAGAGTTTCAATTAGATAACTTTCGTTCAAACAATAGTGTAAGTTCCAAAAGAAATTTTCTCAAAATTATGTACCCCTTTCTAAATGAATGAAAGGGATTCAAATACTAATTAAAATTACAAATATAGAAGGATCGTAAAGGAAGTCTTCCAATATTACTCTAAACTATAAAAATATAAACTAAGAAAACAAAATGCATAAGTTGTAACAGTCTATGATTGTTTCCTGAATTCACTCTCTAGCTGGTCTTTGATCTGGCATGCTTTGATCATATGTTCAAGTTGGGGGGGATGAATTGGTTGCATTCTCATTTTCCCCATAAATAATGCATCGTTCAATGTCGGAAGAAGCTGAGTTGTTGCATTGGAGATGCACCTCAACATTATCAATTGGTTATGAGGCTTAATCAACAAGTACCAGTAAATCTCCATATTTAACCTTGTCATATTTTCTATGTCAAGAGATTTTCTGTTTGATGTCTCTTGCCAGGACAACTATAGGAAATTGATATCTCGCAGGGTGTCTTTTGATGCTTCATGAATCAGGTTGGCTTGCAGAAGATAAATTCTTAGCTCCGGTAATAGATAATTTAGCACTCTTCATTTTAATATCCCAATCTCCAAATATTATATCTTTAATTGATTCTTCAAGACGAGGGAGATCGGTTGCTCTACCCTATGCGGTGTCTTGCCAATCTATGTATTTTGACACCTTGTCATCAATTTCTTCATAAAAAGTTCTCAGTTTGGAAATCTAAGTAACTAATATATCATTGATCTTAAGTTTCTCTTGAATTTTAATATACTTTTGATGGAAAACTGTTTGTTTTGTTTCCATTAATGGCTCCTACTCTATTTCTTCTCTCTTTACTTCATTAATTTCGGGATTTTCTTGGAGATTTTCAATATTTTGCTGCATTTGATGAATTATTTGATCTTTTTCTTTAATTTCGTTTTCAAGTTTGAGTTTAAGACCTTCAAGTAGATTATTCATAATTTACTGAAGCGCCTGCTCGATCTGATAGTTTTCATCAGAGAAAACATTCTCCATTTGAGTAATTTTCTAGTCATTTTCTATAATCAATGATTCAAACTCGGTTGCCCTATAAATTGTTGCATTTTTATAAGAACCTACAAATTGAGATAATATATTAAGCTCTTTCCCTGGAGATGATTGGGTTCCTTTCCAAAGGACTTGCATTAGTGTTGAATCTATAGGAAGTTCTAGATATTCTTCCATCTTTCACTTCTTCTTTGACTTGGTCATAACAACTTTATGTCTTGGACTATAAAACACGTTCAACATAGGTATCTCTTCAAATTTTAGGACCATTTTGGTAATCAGAAAAGCCGGGATGATTTCCATATCTTGGGTTGGTGTTTATTCTAGTTCCTCCTATGTATCATTGTATCCTTGGATCTGGCTTTACTGAAGAATAATTTTGGAAACCTATACAATGAATAAGGTTTCTCTAATTTATTCCTGATTCTTGGAGTTATCTATATCATTAGAAACATGTGGCATACTTGACTCACTTGTATGATTTATGGAACTTGTAGCACCCACAATAGGCATTGTTTCTAACTGAATGGCATTTTGAATGGAAGGGTTATTAGTATCTAACAGTTCTTTCTTGAATTATTCACAATTTTGGATGAATTTATCATCCTGTTGAACATTAACGATTTCTTCTTCTTGGAATGGTACTAGTACTTGAGAAGTTATTACAAATACAACCAGTTCTGCCTTCGACTCTTGTCTGTGAAACAAATAATCTGGAAAATGAGCATTTCTCTATTCTCAATAGGCTTTGAATGTTAACAAATATTTCAGGCTTTAAATTTTAGCTTCTTTTTGCTAAACTGTTGAAAATAAGTGAATCGATTCAAACATATCGTAAAATCTGTCAGACTCGCTTGGAAATGCTCGCAACTTGACCAAATTACCGAATTCGTTATCTCTCTAGCAATAACATAGGAACCATAACTTATATTGGGTAACATTAGAAAATTGAATGGTTTTAATCAATCAATTTCACAACATGCATGGTTGAAATTGTCTAGGGCATACGAACCACATGAAAAAGGAAAAGTTGGCTGAACGATATTTTTGGCATCTTTTAGGATTTTAGTCAAGCCATTACCAATTGTTTGATAACATATTTCTTTGTCCAACAATTCGTCTGGTATATACAAGGGTAGGACATGAGGATGGGCATAACTTCCAAAAATGCGGATGTATGTAAAATTCTCTTCACCAAACCACCTACCTACAGACTTGAGACTCTTATTGGCTTCGATGGTGACTCTAGGGATTTTTGGTTCGAAAATAACTTGAAAGACCGAGAGAATTGTGTTATTTCATATTTTGAACATGTGAGAATAACAATTTCACTCCCACAAGAAATCTAAATGTACGTAGATGGGGGTTTCAACTTCTCTAGCCCATTTCCATCATAATGATGAAAATTCAATGGAAAAATAGACTACATCTCAGATATAGGAACTCATATAAAAAGGAGAGACTGCATTGGGTGGGGAATTTTGATTTTCTCTATAAGCTTTGATAAATATTATCAAATTATCATAAATAATAGTAGCCCAATCTATAATATAGCCATCAGAGGTTGCTTCTATCAAGGGTGTCCAATTCACTTTAATTTTATTTGTATTTACATATTCAAGGAGACAGAACATCATTGCAGTTGTTTGAGAGAATGGGCTTTTAAGGGTGATGACTGAATACATACCCTTATCTTCGCACTTATTCCAGTTTGGATCATTTCTCCATTCTTTAATAGCTGTCGTAGGATAGTCATTCTCGTGCATTAACTCTTGAAAAAATTGGGAATCGTATCTCTTCTAGAGTTCTGGAATTTTATACATATTATTCAAATCAGACGGCTTGAGAGAGCCAATGATAGTTCTATTTTGAGTAATAAATTTCCTAGATCTGGTATCTACATTGTCCAATACCCATTTCACTAAGTTAGTGTAAGCAAAATCTTAGGACGAGCAACCATTATGTGAAGAAAATAATTAGCAATGTCCATCCATGATTTTGAATCACTGGAGAAAGTATCGTCGGCCACAATGTTTCTGTCCAGAATTACTTGTGGTTTCTCATTCTCGAACAACTGATAGATCCCTTACCAGCTTCAAGAACCAATTTATGGGTTGCATGCAGTATCCAATATTAGGAGAGCCATTTCGTTGTTTTCCTCTTGTTGTATGATTAACAGTGATGGGGTGGCAGATTTCATTCATGCTTTAATTAGCCTTGACATCCTTTTATGCCTATGTTTGGAATTACCCTGTTGAAAAATAAAACCAAAGAGGATAATCTGAAATCACTTTGAATGTTATTAACTGTCCTATCAACTTAACTCATGCATAATGGGAAATCCTTAGTATTAATATTTGAAATAATTACAAATCAATTACAAGCATCGAGATCACAAAACACGTGAGTTAACATCAAATTTACAAGAATGGGTTTGTGTGACTTTGAGAGATGTCATCACATTAGGATTTTTTGATTGGCGATTTTGGTTGTCGGTGAGCTATAACGCTTGAAAGAAATCTGCGAAACGCAAAGTGTGATATTACGATAATTTGAGGTGGGATGTGATATCGGCATCTGTCACATGACGGTTTGTGATGTTGGCATCTGTTAGGTGATGGTTTCGCTAATTCTCATTTTGACGTTTTGCGATTTGTAACTTCGCTACATGGATTTCAGAAATGCGCTATTTCGGTGGTTCGTTGTTCGCAGGTTCACTGATGTTTACCCCCCTCTTTTATACTTTTTTAGTTTGAGCATTCTTTTTAGGTGTTTTTCTTTATTTTTTAAAGTTTAATCTAATATAATATTATCTTTAAGTTTTATTTCTAAAACAAACATTAACCTACAAATTTTAAACTGTCCCCATTATTCTTTCTAATCTATTTTTCTTAGATAATGGGGAGTTGTTGTAATACTACAACAATTGGCGACATAGTGGATGAATCAAGAATCTCTGAAAAATATTAAAAATTAAATACAATATTCTAGGAAATTTATAAATAATTGAAATCTGTCTTTGATATAGGTAAATTGTAATCTAAATACCCTAGTTTTACTTGAAAAATTTTCCTCTTTATTTTGTGAATGAAATTTCTCTTTCAATCAATAAAAACTTAATAAGTTGAAAAGATAAGTATGAATTTAATCATAGCTTAGCTCATTTGATAAATTTATTATTCACTAGTAGAGCCATTGCTGCCAACAGACATTGATAGCGTCAACAGGGTTACTATTTAACAAAAGATGAACTAGTATCCCATTCATAATATAATAGACATCTCCAAAGGTAATATAATTACTTATTTTCTTTGTATAATTCTTCTTCTTTTGCCACATTAAAATCATTATCCTGGTTTGGAAGCCAGAAGTGATAATGTCATTCACTATTTATAATAATTTTGAACAATCTGACTCGTGATGAGATCCCTTGTCTCAAGGTCTTAAGCCATGAGCCATTATCTTGGTTTGGTAGCCAATTGATAATGTCAAATTTATTAGCTTCCTATGAACAGGATGAGTCGACTCGTGATGAGATCTCTCAACTTTAAAGTTGTTATATTTTCTAATTACACTTTGAAAAAATATACCTAATATATAAATGAATGGGGAGGTTGTCATTTTTCTCTTTATGAGCTTTTGGATGACCATTTGAGTAAAATATGCTAATACTTCAATAACATTTCCCACTTTATAAAAGTAATTTTTCGAACATGATTCATGTCAAAGTAAAATTTCAAATCACATAAGTCAGAACTATTCTTCATTCTAATGAGATATTTGAATCCAAATCTTCCAAATAAATAGAGAATTCAATTTATGATTTATTTCCTTATTTTTTTATCTTTAAGGATTAATAATTCCATGTTCAAGACAAATAATAAAGTGTTTCACATTTTGCATAATATTGCAAAGACGTAACTTATTTTAAATTAAACCTATCTACATATTTATACAAAAGGACTATTGTTCTTTTAAGAAAAATATTTTTTAAGGAAAAGTCCATTAACAGGAAGAGTTTCCTTCTTCCCTTGTAAATCTTGCAAAATGAAAGTTGATGGACCTATTTTTTCAATTATTTGAAAAGGGCCAAGCCATAGTTTTTGAAATTTTGTATGTTTTCATTTATCCTCATGTACTTTATCCCATTTCAATACCAAATCTCCGATCTCAAACTGTTTAGTTTTGACTATATTTGAATCAATGGAAGTTTTGATCAACTGTTAATGATGACTATGTACCATTTTTTCTTTCTCTCTTTCTTATTCCATTTTAATTATTTCATATAGTCTTAATTGTAATGAAGAGAAAGGTTTTTCATTAATGAATTGAACTGGGGCTGTTGATAGGATATCTATATTCAAAGGTAAAATTGCCTCTTTCCCATATACCAATCGGAAAGCAGAAGTTCCTATTGAAGATTTTCTAGTTATCCTATCTTCCCATAATGCAAAATTTAAGGTTTTGTGGCAATTTTTATGGTTTTGATCAATTTTTCATTTAATTATCCTTATGAGGATTTTGTTTGTTGATTCTGCTAGACCATTTCTTTGAGGATAATAACTAGCAGAATATTTTAATTTAAAGCCTCTTATCAAAGAAAATTTAGTCATGGTATTACCAGAAAAATAAGAATCATTGTCAAATACCAAAGTGTTAATAATACCAAACCTTGTAATGATCAATTGATCAATAAAATCAATAATATTTTGTAAATTGGCAGTCTTAAGAGGTTTTGCTTCTACTCACTTTGTAAAATAGTCTGTAGCAGTCAATATATATTTGTGTTGTTTAGAAAAATGAGGAACGATCTCACCTATTACGTCTAGTCCCTATTGTTCGAAAGGTTGTTCCATATTGACTGGTTGAAGTGGCATCGAATATTTTCTTTGTATTCCTCCTACAGTTTGAAAAATCTTACAATTTCTGACATAATTGTGTGCATATTTTAACAGAGTTGGCTAATAATATCCTACATGTAAAATTTTATGTGTTGTGGTGTCTCCACCAAAGTGTCCACCTGTTGGTCCGTCATGAAGTTCCTGGAGCACATTAGGTATTTCAATTTTTTCTAAGCATCTAAGTAAGATAAAGTCATATTTATTTATTTATTTATTTATTTATTTTATTTTTTCTGAATAACACATAATTGAAAAATTGATACTCATTAGATTTCAATATTAAAGCTCATTTTCTTTTGAAATCCAAATTAAGTGGAGCATTACCATTATTTAAATAAAAGATTAAATACATATTGAAATTGAGGGTTAACATTGAGTACGTCTATAAAATGTTCAATACTAGTTGTTACCTCATCTACTGATGTGTCATTCATTCCTATAATCAACCTATAAAATCATTGACCTCTTAAAATTTTAGTGGGTTTTATCTCTAAATCGTATTCTTGCATTTTCGTTACCCAGTTGGCCCTTTTTTCTCCTAGTTCCTACTCTATAAGTATTTTTCCTACTGATGAGTAAGCAACTATTAATTTGACATGAGTTTTCAAAATAAAAGGTCAAAAATACTTGACCGCTTTATAAACTGCAAATGCCTGTTTTTCAGCTCCTAAGTAGTTCCATTCAGCTCCTTGAAAATTATAACTGAAAAAAGCAATTGGGGTTTCGAGTTTTTTATCATCTGGTTGAGTTAAGACTGTTGAATACGATAGCTCTGAGGAAAAATTATATAAAATGAAATAATTGGAAAAAATAGGAGTTGAAAGAGAAGGAGCATTAACAATTGTGTGTTTGATAATTTGAAACATTTCTTTTTCTTCTTGTCCCCATTTAAACAATGTATCTTTCTTGATCATTTTTTGTAGTGGAAGAACTATATGTGAAAAATATGGAATGAATCATTTAACTAAAATTATCTATCCTAAAAAGGATTATATTCACTTCTTGTTATGTGGTACTGGAATTTCGGAAATTGTTTTAAGCGTGTGTGGATCAATACAAAGTCCATTTTTTGAGACAATAAAACCTATAAGTTTACCTTCGTATAAAGAAAGAAATGACTTCTTTGGATTAAGGGAGATCCCAAATCTTCTGCATCTTTCAAATATCTTCTTTAAGTCATGCGAGTGATTGTTTCTATCTTTTGAATATATGGTTATATCATCAAGATATACTACCATTGTTTTATTTATCAATCCTTTGAATGCAATATCCATGGCTCTTTGAAATGTGGCTCTTGCATTCATTAATCCTAAGTGCATATTATGATATGCATAAGTTCTCCATTTGCTTTGAAATGCTGTTTTAAAACGATCTTCTGGATGAACCAAAATTTGGTTATACCCTGAAAATCCATCTAGAAAATACATTAATTCAGACCTTGCTACTGATTGTAACACTTGTTCCATTGATAGTAAAGGAAAATTATCCTTTTGATAGTCTTTGTTCAGATTTCAGAAATCAATACAAATCTGAATATCTCCACTCTTTTTCCTAACATGTACTAAATTATAAACCCATTTTGAATGTCTAAGAGGAAAAATGATCTTGGCTTTCAATAATTTGTTTAATTCATTTTTTATTTGAGTTTCCAATTTTGGATGAATTTTCCTGAGCTTTTGTTGAATAGGTTTAATATCAGGTACCATAGGATTAGTATCTTGAATGATTGATGGGTCATATGTTTTAAGATCTTTGTAATTCCATGCAAAAATATCTCCGTATCTCTTCAATAATGAAATGAACTCATTTCTTTCTTCACGTGAAATTTTAAGTCCTAGATTTATATCTGGTTGTAAATTAGTAGATCCTAAGTTAACTAATTCATACCTTAGAGTAGAACTTTGTACTTTAGAATTGTTGACTTTCTTGGACCTATCTTTTAAATCATATAAATCTTCAGGCTTAACCACGGACTTTGGCAAAGGATTTTTATCAGTTTCTTGCTTGATTTGATTATCATGTTCATCCTCATCCACAATTTGATCATCATATGATTTCTCAGAAGTAATAAAACTTAAAATATTACTACTGTCATTAAAAACCCTCCAACTAGTAACATTATCTGGTATAGATGGTCAGAAAATTAATTCAATAAAGAATCTGCTAGGACTAAAATCTTCTAGTGGAATAAGTTTGGAAGCAACATTAGCTAAAAGGTCGGCGTTGGCATTTTGTGATCTAGGAATAGGACAGATATTGAATGCAATAAATTATGATGTGAGGTCATGAACCAAATATTGGTAATGTTTTAAGTGAATTGAGAGATAGTGATTAGTATTTTTCACTTCTCTTACAACAATCTCTGAATATCCAAACACCTAAATATATTGTATATCAAGACTAATTTCAATTTTGGAGACCTTGAACCAATGCTTCGTATACAAAAATATTGTTAGTGTATTCAAATTCTAACCTACAAGCTAGCATGATTTTCTTGCCTGTTGGGCTAATAAGTACGCATCCTACTCCTGCACCATCATCAGATATTGATCCGTCAAAATAAAGTTTCCAAAACAGAGATTGGACTATAGTTTCCTCTTAGAAATTGAAGCATCTAATGAAATTATTTTGAGATAAAATTTGAACTTGTGAAATAACATAATTGAAGAGAGAAAGTGAAATTTTCCCATTGAAATTCCCTAATAATGAATCTACAAAGAAATTGCCCAATATGCTGTTGTTAAATGCTACAGGCTCATTTTCTTCTCCAAGTTCTGTATGTGAGTACTTCATATGTTTTTCACGATTGACTTTTATTTGATTTGGATTTTCATTATATGGAAGTCACATCTAACACTATTCCGCTGCAAAGTATCCAAGTAATTTTCAGACCAATCTCATCTAAGAACTAAACCGTAAAATTCAGAGATTTCTGCAATCAAGATATCGATAATCTGAGGAAATTTTTGGTTTGAGAATAATCTAATACCTACTGAGTTGGTCTCTCCTAAGACTTTAAACTTTGTTTTATCCAATTGAACTATACTAACTGATGACTTCTCGGGTGCAATATTTATTTTTTTGTAAATTAAATATGGCATTATATTGGATGAAGCCCCATAAACGATCAAACAATAATGAACATTTCTATTATATATCTCAAAAGTTAAAATAAAAGGAGTATGAGAATTAGATCTATCACCAATCAAAATAGAGTCTTAAGAATTAACTTTATTTGAATTTTCAATCGGAGGTTTTCCTATTCCATTAGCAACTTTAGCTACAATAGTTGGAGGAAGAGGGGATGTTGTAACTGCATTCAGTTCTTTCAATAAAAAAATTTGTTGTTTCTTTAATTTGCTAACTTCATAAAGAGAAATATGGGCTTTAATCTTCTTCATATCCTCGATTATATTATTTTCAATAGTAATGGATACTACTAAAGTTTTATATTCAGGATTGGGTGTAGATTTGATTGGTTGTGAATCAGTGATAACTTACTGAGATGATTTGACTAGAGGTTTTTTATTGACAGGTTTACCTTTAGCAATCTAAGTCGGGATTTTTTTTTCTTTGTTTATTGCGTTGGTTCTACAGAATTTCTACTTCTTGTGCTAACAGGCATGGCTCTAGCTTTTGTCTCTTCATCAGAGGAAGGTAAAACAAAATCCTATAATCCATGTAATCAGTGATTTCTTCATCTTCAGATTCATCAGAAGAAGTTATGGTTTCTTCTTCTTCTTTCTCTTGTTCGAATTCAACATTAGAAATAAAGTTGGAAGGATGAGAGACATACAATTGATTTTTTCTAAATGATCTAAAGGGCTTCCTGGTAGAGCTTTCAACAACCTGTTTTTTTTTATTTTAACCATATCGTTGGACATAGTTTTGAGAATTTTTTGTAATCCCTCAAGATCAAAAGGGTCTGTAAGAGTTTTCTTCTTTGGCTCATCTTTGAATGCTACCTTTTTAGATATTTTTATCATCAAGCCCAGTTTTGTTTTCTAAAGCAACAATTCTTCTTTCAATAGACAAGGCTTCTTTCATGTTTTCTACAAAGGTGACTTTATTAGCTCTATCTACAAAAATTGCTATATTAGAAGGAAGAGAAGATATGTACCATTCTATTTGTACATCTAATCCAGGTTTAGGGGAAGCAAAAATTTTATTCAATAACTTGTTAAATATGGAGTTGAAGTCTTTGATATTTTCACTTGTATTAGCTTTTAAATTATAAAGAGAATTGATAAATGATGCAATTGTCCTATCATAACCAAATTTGGCAAGAAAGAGTTCTTGAAAAGTATCCCAATTTCCTATAAAACCTGAAGGGGGGGCGGAGGATACTAGGATCATGCGGATCCTCGGAAAGTATATGGAAACAATCTAACTACAACATCTTAAAAATCAGCGCCGTTAATATTCATGGCTAACATAAAATTAGTGAGATGTTCTTCAGCAGGAAGACCATCATCGGGATTATACTTGGGTAACCATTTTTCTGGATGAATTGGGAGAGGATGTAAATTTCCAATTTGAATGGCACTCGGATTGACGTAAGTGAAGTTGGCCATTACTTGACTTGTTGTTTGTGAAGATGAGATAGTAGGTCCAGGAGCAGATGTGGAGGAAGAAGAAATAAGTACTGGACTAGTGCTACTTACAAGAACACTAATTAATTATTTAAGCAGAAATGGGTTGATTAAAAGAGAAGGTAGAAGTAAATGAAGATGAAGATGAATATGATGTGATATCACTGATACCTGATTGAGATGCAGATGTAGCAGCTTTTTTATAATGAGATAAAATAGGAAACTCGAAAAGAGTTATCCCAGGTTTTTCAGTTTGTGATCGGGTTAATACACCAGTACCTCGAAATATGGATGTAACACTTTCTTTAGAAATTTCAAGATTCACAGCCTTATTTGGAGATATAGTTATTTGTTCTAACTTCTCAATCAAAAACTGAACTTCAGGAGACTCAGAAATATGATTTGAATAAGGTCTACGAGGTAATGTTTCAGAAGATGAAAGAGATAGCTCTACAAATTTAGACTTATGATATAGAGATAATGAACGAGATCGCGAAGATGTAGGAGCTTTGGATGGGGATTTACTCTTACGCTAGCTTTTCGATTGAGATTGCTTTATATGCCATAAATAGTCGGATGGACCTCCTTCTAGTGACAAAAATGTTGAAGGATGGAAAGTGACTTCCTCAAAATTAGGTATTCCACCCAGTTTGGAGCCTAAAACAACTCCTTTTCCGTTGAAAATGGTGGGTTCAACTAGGGATAAAGGGACCAGTTTCCCATATAAAGAGAGTTTATATAAAAAAATAAATGAAATGAAAACTAGCGTGGTGATTTATTCTAATGATAACATAAATAAAAGCTAATCTAACTACTTCCCCAGATTGGATTCATCTATATGATTAAGGCATATAATTTCACAAACATGAAATAATATAGATCATTGTGTACATAATTAATATAAGCACATTTAAGAAACTAAATCAATTTAATTGATTTAGTTGATGAAGAACATTAATCACATAAAAGATCTCTAAGTCTCACATCTAACAACATATCGTTCAACATATTATATCAATAGTAATAAGAACATATATCACTTCAATTATTATCAGAATGAAACTAATAGAAATAAATAAGTTTTCCAAAATTACAGAAACATAAAACAATCAATACACATATAATAGTACCTATTAAATCAGAGCTTTAGATATGAAAAGATAGCTTCAAGGTTCAAAGTTTCAATTAGATAATTTTTGTTCAAATATTAGTGTAAGTTCCAAAAGCAATATTCTCAAAATTATGGACCCCTTTCTAAATGCATGAAAGGGGTTTAAATTCTATTAAATATAACAAAAATAAAAGACTCGTAAAATAAGTCTTATAATATTTACTATAAACTGTAAAACTATAAAGTAGGAAAATAAAATGTATAAGTTGTAATAGTTTATGACTGTTTCCTAGATTCACTCTCTAGCTGGTCTTTGATCTGGCATTCTTTGATCATATGTTCGAGCTATGGGGGGGATGAATTGGCTGCATTCCCATTTCTCCCGTGAATATTGCATTGTTCACTATCGAAAGAAGATGAGTTATTGCATTGGAGAGGCACCTCACCATTATCAATTGGTTATGAGGCTTAATCAACAAGTACCAGTAAATCTCCATATTTAACCTTGTCAGACTTTCTATGCCAAGAGCTTTTTTGTTTGATGTCCCTTCCCAAGACTTCTTTAGGAAACTGATATCTGGCAGGGTTTCTTTTGATGCTTCATGAATTAGGTTGGCTTGTAGAAGAGAATAATTTATATACTCAGATATGTTGGAAGATAAATTTTTAGCTTTGATAATAGCTAATTCAACGCTCTTCATTTTAACATCTTAATCTCCAAATATTATATCTTTAATTGATTCTTCAAGACGATGGAGATCCGCCGCTCTACCCTGTGTAGTGTCTTGCCACTCTATGTATTTTGACACCTTGTCATCAATGTCTTCACAATTAGTTCTTATATTGGAAATCTGAGTAACTAATTGATCACTGGTATTAACTTGCTATTGAATTTGATTATACTTCTAATAGAAAATTATTTTTTGTGTTGCCAGTAATTCCTCCAACTCTGTTGCTTCTTTATTTACATCATTGGTTTCAGAATTTTCTTGGAGCTTTTCAATCTTCTGCTACCTTTGATGAAATATTTGATCTTTTTCTTTAATCTAATTTTTAAGTTTGAGTTTGAGACCTTCAAACTGTTGTTGTAGATTATTCATACTTGACTGAAGCGCCTGCTCGATCCTTTGTTTTTAATTAGAAAAAACTTGCTCCATTTGAGAAATTTTCTAGTCCTTTTCTATAATCAATGATTCAACCTCTAATTCCTTATCAATTGTTGCATTTGCATAACCACCTATAAATTGACCTAATCTGTTAAGCTCTTTCCCTGGAGATGATTGAGCTCCTTTCCAAAGGACTCGAATTAGTATTGAATCTATAGTTAGTTCTGGATATTATTCCATCTTATGCTTCTTCTTCGACATGATCATGGCAGCTTTGTGTCTTGGACTATAAAACACATCCAACGGAGGTATCTCTTCAATTTTTAGGACTATTTCAGTAGTTGGAAAATTCAGGACAATTTCCATATCTTGGGATGGTGTTTCTTCTAGTTTCTCCTCTGTATCATTGTGTCCTTAGATATGGCTTTTCTCAAGGCTAATTTTCAGAACCTCTACAGTGAATGAGGTTTCTCTTATTTCTTCCTAATTCTTGGATTTATCTATATCAAAAGAACCATGCTGCTTACTTGGCTCACCTGTATGATTTATGGAACTTGTAGCACCCACAATAGGAATGGTTTCTGACTGAATGGCATTGTGAATGGCAGGGGTATCAGTCTCAGACAGAGATTTCTCAAATTCTTCCCAATTTTGGATGAATTTATCATCCCGTTGAAAATTATAAATTTATTCTTCTTGAACTCGTATTGGTACTTCAGAAGTTATTGCAACTATAACTCGTTTTTCCTTCGACTCTCGTGTGTGAAACAAATAATCTGGAAAATGAGAATTTCTCTATTCTCAATACACATTGAATCTTAACAAATATTTTGGGCTGAAACTTTCAGTTGCTTTATGCTGAAATGTTGAAAATTCGTGGATTGATTCAAACATATCATCAAATATGTCAGGCTTGTTTGGAAATGCTCGTAGCTTGATCGAATTCATTATCTCTCTAGAAATATCGTAGGAATCATAACTTCTATCGGGTAACACTGGAAAATTGGAAGGTTTTAATCGATTAATTTCACGACAGGCATGGTTGAAATTGTGAAGGGCACACAAACCACATGGAAAAGGAAAAGTTGGCCAAACGGTATTTTTTGCATCTTTCGGGATTTTAGTCAAACCATTACCAACTGTTTGATAACAAATTTATTTGGCCAATAATTTCTCTGGTATATACAAGGGTAAGACATGAGGATGGGCATAACTTCCAAAAATATGGATGTATGTAAAATTATTTTCACCAAACCACCTACCTACAGATTGGAGCCTTTCATTGGCTTCGAGGGTGACTCTAGTGATTTTTGTTTCGAAAATGAGTTGGAAGATCGGGAGCATTATGTTATTTCATATTTTGAACATGTGAGAATAATACTTTGACTCCCACAAGAAATCTAAATGTACATGTAGATGGTAGTTTCAACTTCTCTGGTCCATTTGCATCCTAATGAACAAAATTCAAAGGAAAAATAGACTACATCTAGGATATAGGAGCTCATATAAAAATTATAGGCTGCATTGGGTAGGGCATTTCAATTTTCTCTATAGGCTATGAAAAATCTTATCAAATTATCAGAAAGAATAGTAGCACAATCTAGAATATAGCCATTAGAGGCTGCTACTATCAAGGGTGTCCAATTTTCTTTAAATTTGGTGGTATTCACATATCCAAAGAGAAGACACATCATTGCATCTATTTGACATAATGGGATTTTAAGAGAGACGACTGAATACATACCCTTATCGTCACACTTATGCTAGTTAGGATCATTTCTTCATTATTTAATTATAGTCACGTGATGGTCATTCTCGTGCATGAACTCTTGAACAAATTGGGTGTCATATCCCTTCTGAGGTTTTGGTATTTTATACATATTCTTCAAATATGACGGCCTGCGAGAGTCAATGACAATTATGCTTCGAGTAAAAAATTGCCTATCTATGATATCTACATTTTCCAACACCCATTTCACTAAGTTAGTGTATGGCAACATCTTAGGACGAGCAACAATTCTGTGAAGAAAAGAGTTAGCAGTGTCCGTCCATGATTCTTAATCATTGGACAAAGTATCATTGGCCACAGCTTTTCTGCCCAAAATAACTTGTGGTTTCTTGTTCTCGCACAACTGATAGATCCCTTCCCAACTTCAAGAACCAATTTCTAGGTTGCATGTAGTATCCGAGATTAGGGGAGTCATTTCGTTGTTTTTCTCTTTCTGTGTGACTAACAGTGATGGGGTGGCGGATTTCCTTCGTGCTTTAATCAACCTTGACATATTACCATATTGAAAAAGAAAACCAAAGAGGATAAGCTAAAACCACTTCAAACGATATTAACTCTCTCGTCAACTTAACTTGGGCATAATGGGAAATCCTTAGTATTAATAGTTGAAATAATTACAAATCGATTACAAGCCTCAAGATCACAAAACCCCTGAATTAACATTAAATTGACAAGCATGGGCTCGTGTGATTTTTACATATGTCATCACATTGGGATTTGTTGATCGGTGATTTTGGTTGTTGGTGAGTTATAATTCTTGAAAGCAATTTGCGAAACGTGAAGTGCGATATTCCAATAATTTGAGATGGGATGTGATATCGGCATCTGTCAAATGACGGTTTGCGATGTCGGCATCTATTAGGTGATGGTTTCGCTAATTCACATTTCGGCGTTTCACAATTTGTAACTTTGCTGCTTGGATTTCAGCATTGCGTTATTTCGGTGGTTTGATATTCGCAATTTCACTAATGTTTTCCACCACTTTTATGCTTTTTTGGTTTGAGATTTCTTTTTAGATGTTTTTCTTTATTTTTTAAAACTTAATCTAATAAAATCTTATCTTTAAATTTTATTTCTAAAATAAACACTAACTTAAAATTTTTAAAGGGTCCCATTATACTTTCTAATCTATTTTACTTAGATAATAAGAAGTTGTTATAATACTACAACAAGTTCTCAACTTTTATTCACGGCAAGATACAATGAAACTTGGAATATAGCAGCACAAGACTTTTAAATGGTTCTAAACTTTTATACAATAATCAACGAATCAATTTGGATGAAAAGCTCCATGTTTCTGTTGCCCCTCAACAAATTATTATTACACAAATAAATATACGTAATCGTAGTATATGTGACCTATGCCATACTGGCGTATTTACAGCAACTATTGTGCGGAAACACGTGCTTGGACGTCCAGTGTCTATACTTGCCTTGGTGCGACAACGAGGACAAAGAATTGTATTGAGAATTACAATACATGGATATGAAGAAAATAAAGTTGTATTGTTGAATGTTTTACACTAAAATGAAATAAAATTGTTGAAACGCTGAAATCGAAAGATTGGGTACATTTTTTTGACATCACATGCGACGAGTTTCATAATTTAAATATATTTATCTTTTTCAAGAAGAGGAATTTTAAATTTAATATTGATATAAAGTGAATTTATTTGATAGGATGGTTCTTAGAGAATTTAGTTAATTATGTATATTTTAGTGATATTAATTTTTTTAATACTAAGAAAAATTACAATTCTAAAAATTTGATGCTTCATAAATTTAAATTAATACATCAAATTAACAAGATTCATAAAATAAATAGATGTACACTAATACATAAATTTAACAAATACAAATGAGTTAGTGAAAAGTTTTTTCGAGGCGCAACAATATTTGAAATTGGTACAACAAAATTGTTTAATTCAAAGTTATGTTATTAGTTTTTCATATTGCATATAATTTAAATTGTTATTTTAAATGTTTATTGAGTCTAAGGGTTTTATATAATTTAGTATTGAGGTAGATTTTACATAAATATGTAATGTTTAATATTTAACATTTTTATTTTAATATCGGTTTTATTTCAAAATCAATCTAATTATTATTATGCTTAAACAAAATACAGATTTAAAATATAAAGAGATTTAAGAACACTAAAAAAAGTATGATAAATAAATAAAAATATAAATAATTAGGAAGTGTGATAAATAAATAAGACTTATTTTCATACTTACTCAAATGGCAAATAAAGAAAAATATAAATAAATTAGAGTTATGGTAAATAAATAAAACCTCTTTTATATTTAGTCCATAAACCTCTTTATATTTAGGTGAGCAAATACTATGGGACAAATTATTATTAATACCATGGGATAAATACCATGGGCCAAATACCATATTTATAAAAAAGCTATGGTAAATAAATAAATATAAAAGAGATATAAAAAGGTATGGTAAATAAATAAATAAAAATATCAAATTGGATTATAAATCAACATCTAATTATATACCAAGTCCATGGACCAAATACCAAAGGTATAAGTATGGTAAATAGATAAAACATCTTTTTATATTTACTCCATAAACCTCTTTATATTTAGAACACTAAAAAAAAAATAAAGTAAGAAGATAGAGTGGTCCTAAAGGAAGATTTACATGAAGAATTTCCCAAACCAACAATGAATCCAAAGAAAATGGTAGAAAATGAGTATGTCAACAATCCATACAATAACACTGGGAATGCTTGCCACCACTCGAAATTAATTGGAAATTAAGAACAAAGAATTGAAATCGAGATTCATATTGGGAATCACATAACCATAGAAAAGTGTGGAAAGTAAAGCTTAATGGAGATAGAGAACTCATTACATCTCCAACCCTAGGAGCAAAATATATCCAAGGAATTACATAGAATATATATGTATCATCACAAACAGGACATTGAGATGATGCCAAAAACTAAGGTAAACTCATTTTAGTTGTTACTTGCAATCTTTTAAAATAATTTTCCTTTCTTGAAGATGTGTTGGAGATTGGTGCATCCATTTCAATGACAACGCATTGTCCTTTTACCATCGAAATATTTAAGCATTCCCTGATCCTCAAGACTATATCCTCTTAATGGATATAACCTATATCCACAGATGAGAGAGATTCAATGAATGCTTTGTGAAAAAATAATATTATATCATTACACACCAAGGATATCATTCAAGTGGCATTGTTACAAGGAAACAGGGTTGATATTAGACATGTAGTGGAAAATAATTATTCTCGTCATAGGAAGCAATTCCTCTTAGTGAAAGAAGGTAGTCACACATCCTCTTATGGAAATGTTATGTGTTGGCATAGGTCGCTAAAATCACATTAAACATGAAAATTAGAATTTGACTTGCCTTCGTTTTATATCAAGATAGAACATCTGCAAGTCTAAGAATGATAGAGACCTATGCACTAAATATGGGTATGAATTTTGATGAAGGATTTTAGATTTGAAGATTTCTCAGAGTTGTAACTTAGTAAAAAAAAATTTATACTATGTGGCACCTATTGAGGCATGGAATTGGCACTTTTTTCTACCCATTTCCCCTATTTTCTCTACCCATTAAGCCTTAAAAGCTATATATTGTTACCTTGTTTATCATCATCTAGCCAAATTATGTTTACTTTCCATCTCACCTTGCTTTATCAAATTTGCTTGTATTTTGATGTGAGGTTAATTTTTTTAGGAAATATCATTAAAAAAATGAAAATACATTTTTTAGGGGAATTTTACCATTCTTAAGGTGTTATTGCACGGATGTTATGTTCCATATTTTTTCTTTCTAATTCCAAAATTTAAAGACATGTTGATATTGATGTTGTATCAATGCTAAGTTTTCTGAATCCTGTATTTTCAACAACGTAGCGATCAACCTATGCTATCATTGAATCGATTCAACATTGACCACAATGCCAGTAAATCATTTTATATATTAATAGTACATCTAGGATGATTAAAACAATTATGGCCTATAGGTGTGACTTTTTTATATTTTGGAAATACTGCTATAGTATTTTGCATTCATGGAAAACTTTTGTACTTTGTTTCTCAATTTGTACAATGAGAGAATCAAGATATTCACATGATATATTACATCTCAAAGATAGATGTATGTAATTAATAGAACTGGATGAACTCTCCCTTGTTGGAGTGGAAACAATAATGTGATTTTGGAAATTTGTGTAAATGCCATCAATTTTTTAATATCAATGTAATTGATGATTTTTTGCATATTACTTCTTTATTGATTAGCTTGTTAGTTATGTCTATTTCAGCTCCATGCTAAGGAGGAAGGGCTTTCCTCTTTGGTAGGGATTGTTGATTTAATAAGGTGCTCTAGATGTATGTGTGATTTCTCTCAGCTTTGATATCCATTTATTTCACTATTACTATTATTAGCCTTTAGATGTATTGTGATTACTAATTCATTGAATTACAAGGCAATAGTTTAATTCTTGGACCAATCAACTCATGTTCATGTTTGCTCTATATTAATGTACAATTATAGTTTGGACACTTTTATTGATGAAATGTTTTGCGAATATTAAAAATTTATTTTCAGTTGATTGAGTGTACCTTTTATTGAATTAAGGTTCAAGTGGAAGAGTGTTATTTTCCTTTACAAGCAGTCATTGAATGATTATTTGTTTATTTTTTAATTTGACAACAATGATTTATGAGTGCTAGGAGTGATTATTGTACCGATGTTTTAAGGGATGATGTCACTAGAGCTAGTTATACACTTTTCTTTCATATATTTTGCATGGTAGCCTTGAAATAATAGATATACTCTCGTTGAAAATTTACATGTGAATGTGGTTAATTGATCCTTATTTAAAAGGAAATTGATCTAACCAACATTTTTTCATTTTTGTTTGGGAGGCCGTTATATGTGCATATGTGTGACAAGAATTACTTGTATGCATTGATTGAGTGTGTGTTAGATGTGTTCCTAGCTCTGAGGCTTCCAGAAAGTAAGACAATAGGTAAGAACCTATGCATCACTTCGACATAACGAAGTGGGCCAACCCCATAAGAAATTAGAGAACCTAGGATTGCATACCATGAATAGAGAGGAAGAAAAACACGATGTCCCCAAAGAAACTAAATAGATAGTTAGAAGAGGAAGTTGAAGAAAGAAAAATAATTAAGATTTGGGAATACTAACGTACATATAGGAGTTGATTTCAAAAATTGAAGTAGAATCATCCATTAAGTGGAGAATATTAAAAAATAAGGGTTCAAACAAAGTTGCTCCACATAGTTCAAAATCTCCAAAATCATGTGTTGGGTGGATACATCAAGGAGGTGGAATTTTATGAACCCTTAACATCGTAGACAACACCCAGAGTTTCTGACCCACCTATATCAGCAGAGGAAGAATATCAGGACATGTGAGAAGGACAAGGGGATACTAATGAATGCAACTTAGAATTGAACCCAAAAGAACTACCACTTGATTATTACATCCCAATCTCAAGAAGTGTTGTGAAATAACTTTCTCATCACTTTGTTGCAGGAATTCTTGTGAAACATTCTATTGTATGTGTTGTTGTGAAACAATATACTGTAGATAGTGTTGTGAAACAACCCACTACAGATAATGTTGAGAAAAATACTCCTGAAAATTTTGTTGAAAAAGGTATTGTGAAATAGATCCGAAATTTTGAATCACATGAGAAACTTAAGCAACCTAAGTAGCCTGAGCAGCTTGAGCAACATGAAAATTTTGAGCAGCTTCAGTAACCTAAGTAGCATAAGTAGCTTGAGAATCCTTGGCATCTTGAGCAATCAATGGGGGATTCTTGTCAATTGAAAAAACCGACACAAATTTTGTTCCTAACTTCAAAACACAAAAGGATGACAACATTATTAGTTCCTTATATACTAGTGTATCCCCAATATTGTTATTTTTTTGGAGCATAGAACTGCCATATTTTTATTGTAGTTCCCCATAGAACCCCCATATTGCTATTGTTGTGCCCCATAGAAACCCACTATTCTTATTATTAGGCCCTCAAATTATTATTGTTATGTAGGCCCTAATTATATTTTGACCCTTTAGACTCCTATATATACCAAGGAGGTATTTTCATTTGAATCATCCAAGTATTGTTTAGTTATGCGATATAAATGGAGGTTGTGCCTTTGAATAGGCTTATTTTGAAGTCATTGATCTATATTTTCTTTTGTTGTTGTGATATTATTACATAACATTTGGTATTAGAGCTCTGGATCTTAGGGTTTTGTTGCTTCTATCAAGTCATCCTAGAATTTTTGCTATAACATTTTTTATGTGAGGCTTCAAAAGCTGAAATTTTGGCCACATGCTGTCGAAGTCTTGATGAACATCATGTAAATATTTCAGAGCTTGGTTCACAATATTTTTTGATATATGGTCCAAATAATTTAGAGTTTCTACATGCTCCAGAATTCAGTCAAAACTAAGTGTTTCGATAAAAATCAGCATCTCTCTCGTAGTGCATCAAATTTGAATTATGTAAAAATTTGTTGAAAGGGCATAGAATTTAGTTTCTAGTATATCATTTTGAGGGCCAAATTTCTAAATAGTAACATGTGGCATCATTTACAAGTATTTCTAAGGAACTAGTCCATGATAATTTCATAGTGGGATATTTCGAATAAATCTAACTTGAACAATCCAATCTCAGTCTGACTTATGGAGTTGGAAAGAAAACATAAAGGGCTACTAGAAGACACAATTTCATACCTTCAAGATTTGAATTCATGAAGATACTATAGTTTCAATATCAACCTATCAACAAGCTAAATATCAATCTCTAAGAGATATATATTCTTATTTTTTCATAAATTGTGTTGGAAAGATAAATTTGGAGTGTTTTAAAGAGAATACTGAAACATCTATACCATTATTTGGTTCCAAAATGCCTAAAAAAAATAATTCTGCAGCCATCAAAGCCTTTGAAATATCTACTATGATGCATGAAGAAGATGAATAAAGGCAAATGATATTTCAAAATTGAGGGAATGAATGCAATAATTTTTGCTCTTACAAAGAGCAACAAAAAATTAATTGGAAGCGATGATGAATGTCAAGATGGACGGTTTCAAATTAGATATGAAAGGTGACATGGACGTTAAAATGTGGCATGAAATGTTTAAAACAAAACATAGAATGTTTGAAGGAAGGTTTGAAAAATTTGATAGAAAAAAGGCTTCCTAGTGGTGATAAGGTATTTCCACTACAAGGAAAAGACCCTCTAGCAGAGGTTATAAAGGAGGTTTTTAGTGTTATAAAATTGGCCAAAATTGTCAAAAAAACATATGCCACCACATCCGTTTATGGTAACGGAGGTTTTGGCAGAGATTTTAACGGAAATTCAACACAACTAAAAAAAATGGGCGGCTGGAGGTTATTACAAATGTTTTTTCATCGGTGCTCTTATCATGTTTTAATGCACCGGTGCGTATCGATAGACAGCGCACTGGGGCGGTCTAAGAAGAATGCACTGGACCGTTAAGGAAAACAACAGCACCAGGCCTGGTGTTGGTGATACAACGCACGGGGCTGTTCTAATTGGTCTTGGGATTTGAGCGATGTCCATAGGTCGTATAAGCGCACCGGTGCATGTATCTTTATGAGGCATCGGTGCTCCGTATCGCAGAAAAAATCGAGATTTATAATTGTTATCGATATTCGTGCGGTGCACATGGAATCTACAAATGCACCGGTGCTTATAGATACATAAACTCCCTGGTGCACATTATCACACAAACACACTGATATTTATAACTAGAATTGGTATTAGTGCGGTGCCCATAGAATCATAAACACAATGGTGTGTATAAACACATAAACGCACCGGTTTTCATTTTGTTTTTTTTAGAAACATCGACCTATGACAGTCCAATTATTGTGATTGTTTTAAATTCATTACTCATCAAAAGTTGACATATCTTATAACAATATTCGTATTAATTAAATTTTTATTAATGCATTTGAATGTGTTGTTTGGATTAATTTGTTATATCATATCAGAATTATTGTGGTTTTTTAAAATTCATTATTCATCAAAAGTCGACACATATATATAATCTTATAACAATATTCATATGAATTAAATTTTTATTAGTGCATTTGAGAATGACAATGGAGAATGCAATAGCGACAATGGAGAATGAAATAGAATAAATTAAAACAAATATTATGATTATATATATATGAATAAGACAGTCTTTATCATACAAAATGGGATAATTATTCGTATCCCTTTGTCTTTCAATTGGGACACTATGTCCATTACATTAAACAAAATGTCTGATTTCACAGACATATTTCAAAAAATAAAATGCCTTGCTTTGATATCCAAATTACATAGTGATCATCATTCTTCGCTTGAACTGCTGTCACTGCTAGAGCTACTTCCATGACTTGGGTTATTTTCAGGAATGTTGTGTTCACGACATTGATTGTTTTCTTCTTCTTCACTTTCCATCTACAAACATAAAAATAAACTAAAATGAGTGTATATACATTGGTGAGAATAATGAAAATTCCAATATTAAATAATATACATCAATGTAAATCAAAAAGAAAAATGATGTACCATAGCAACAATTGACTCATAAACTATACACATTCTTTCAAAACCATGTACCATGCCATCTTTCAAAATTTCATCTATTGGCGCAGTTCCATACTTTGTTTCCTGCAAGTTTTATACCCCATAAAAAATCATATATTTAATATAAAAGATGTTTTTGTTCTATTAATTATAGAAGGAGCTAATTAAAACAAGATCGATAGATGCTTACAAATTCCACAATTAAATTATGATATGCCAACATATACTCACAACCCATATTTAACCCAATTTCAATCAATTCGTCTGATGGTTCTTCTTTGTATGTTAGCACCTGTTTGAAGACATTCAATGATTATTTTTGTAAAACAACTTAAAAAATACAAAAATTAAATCTAGTTATGTTGTTATAAGGAAGTAACAATTACTCACAAACTTAGAGATCAACCCTTTTCTTCTTTGTCGTCCTATTTTATGTGTTGAATGGGTTCCATTTTCTTTTCTTTTCTGCAAGAAAATTCTTGAAAATTAATATTTAATGCTAAATTGTTTATTTATTGTACCTAATGATCGAAAAATTCAATGATTACATATTACATTTGAAGCACGTTGTTGTATTCGTTCCACTAGATCCCTGAAACTTTTGTAAAAGCTTTTCCCCCTTTCGTTAACTTCTAGCACCACTCGAGATGAGCCAAGGAGGAATTCATTTTCATTTTCATGTTCTATTTTTTCTTTTCTTAGAACAACATTCATTTTCTAAGTTGTTTGTCCCTGTAGAACATTAAACAGATGTTAATTAGTAGACTGTTTGACACATGTTATCTAATAATTTTAATTATATTATTAATGATAATTAAAAAAAGAAACTCATATTGGATCGATAGTATTGTTTCATTCACCTAATTCATCTTTTTGCAATTTTTCCATTAAACTTTTACGCTCTTCTGGTCATAGATCAGAAATAATCATATCGAGCTTCGTCATTTTGTGGCTCTGCATGATACACAGTAAACAATACATATTAGTTAAAGTTACATATAGTTCAAAAATAATATTTTTTATAAAGAATTTACAAAGAACTTGCCTTTTTTGCTTTTCTTGATGTGTTAACAGTATTTTTGTTACTTGATATCTTGTCAGTGATTTCTTTATCAATCTGAAACTTGTAGCATATCATTCATTAATATATTTATAAACAAATTCTCAACTTTTCAGGTAGAAAATAAATCTTGAGACACGAGTGCGCCTTTCATGAAATCCGCACCACCACCGGTTCGTGGATATATTAACAACGCATCGCAAAACAGTATAATACACCGTACAATGCATTCGGTATTATAAAAGTGCCGCAAAAATAGTGTAATAGACCTAACGGTGCGTAGGGTATTATAAACGCACCACAAAAATAGTGTAATACACCATACGGTGCTTTCCTAGTTAAAGAGAGCACCGGTGCCCTATTTCAGATTTGGCGCATGGATTTAAAAAAATGTTTTCATTTTTTTACGACACAGAACTTGCGCGGTGTGCTGTAATAATACATAGCATTGGTGCGGTGGCATATGCAAGGCACATCGATAAAGAAAAATCCATTTTTTCAAAAATTCACGCAATGGCCGAATGGATTTGGATCCGACTATGCAAGTCGTCCCTAGGTTGGACGTTAATCTAAAATGAAAAACCCTAATCTGAAATCACAAAAACCGAGAGAAGAAAGGGAAAAAACAAAAAAATGAAGGGTTCAGGGTAAAAATGGATAAAACTGCAAGAAAAAATAAAAAACTGCAGAAAAAGGTAAAAAAAGAATTAAATTTAATCACGAAATGGTTTGAAATTCTATGATAAAGGGCTTGAATCACCAGAGTTTTGGTTTCCGATTGTATGAATACTTCTGTTCGAACGTATTTATCCATCCACATTGCCCTCGTGCTCTCTTGCTCCAGGTCTATCTCCTGCAAAAATCTGACTGAAAATTTTTAGCAAAAATATTGAAATAATGAAAAATTTTTAGTATTTAAAGAATTATTTTATCAAATTAGATATTTTGAAAATATTTTGCCGCCCATTTTTCAAATTGCCGTTTTTTTTAAAATTAAACAAAATAGAGTTGCTTTTTTTTATTTGCGTTTATTCGTTTCTAGTGCACAGAAATGTGACGCACCAGTGCATTGTATTAATACGAGGCGCCGAGGCCTGTTACGATGATAAGCGCACCGAACTTTTAAAAGTATTTTTTTGGGTATGTAAGATCATAATAAAATAATGATAATTATAAATTACATGAATTTATTTTCATTATTTTCTAAACTTTATATATGTAAGATCATAATAAAATAATGATAATTATAAAGTACATGAATTTATTTTCATTATTTTCTAAACTTTATGTTACAAAAATTTGTATTATTCTAGATTTGTTATTTTACAATTATTTTCAAATTTACAAATTTAAATATTTTAATAAAATCATTTCACATTAATACAATTAAAATTTTCACATTAATAGAATTAAAATTTTAGAAATTAATATTTTACATACAATTACATTAATTAAAATTAAAATTACAATTATAATTAAAATTACAATTACAATTTTACATTAATTTCACATACATGAATTACGATTAGAATTAGAATTACAATTTTAATTTTACATACAATTACATTTACAATTTTACATATAATTACATTTACAATTACAATTACAATTTTACAAATATTTTACAGACAATTCAATTAAAATTATAGTTACAAATACAATTACATTTACAATTTTACATAGAATTACATTTACAATTACAATTACAATTTTACAAATATTTTACATACAATTCAATTAAAATTACAATTACAAATACAATTACAATTTGTGAAATTTACATACAATTAGAATTAGAATTACAATTTTACAAATTTTCATATATACAATTACAATCATTTCAGAATAAATTAAATATTACAATTACAATTAAAATTTTACATTAATAAATATTTTACATACAATTACACTTAAAATTACAATTAGTGCAAATACAAATACAATTTTACAATTTTACATAGAATTAAAATTTAAATTACAATTACATTCACGACATAATATTTAATAAATATCATGGTCATTTAATAATATTAAATTAATTAATAAACATCATCACGATCAATATGATAACCATCATACAAACATCATATTCGACTAATAAACACATTCAATTAACATCAAATTAACATTATATATTAACATCATCACAACACAAACATAAAATATACATCTCAATATAATGTCAAATAACTCATGCGCCGATCACATATACACATCTATCTGCAAGCTAAACATTAAATGAACATATCTAACATGACTAACAATATGCGCCACATCATGATGATCATCAACATGAAAATTAAGTACAACTGCAACAAGGACATAAAATACATGGACCATATATATATATATAACTGAATAATGTTAAAAATATACAACTGTAATATAAATCATGTCATGGATCAGACGCTGGTGGTAGTATAACAACATGATCAATAACACTAATAGAAGTGGATGTGGCGTACTCAGTAAAGCTGGGTGCAGCCTCGACAGTCGATGGTCGACTAGCCTGCTCATGATCATGATGATCACTAGTACTGATGGATGTATCCGCTGGTGGTAGTACAACATGATCAATATGAGGCGCAGTAGTAGTGGAGGTGGTCTGCTTAGTCAATAGGACTGCAGCCTCGACGGTCGATGGTCTAGCCTTCTCATGATGATCATGACTAGTACTCATGATGGATGCTGCAGGCTACTGACTGGATGTGGCCGATGGTCCAGCCTCATCTCCATTATGACTAGTGTCAGATGCTGCCAGTGGAGCCTCATGCTACTCATCAGGCATGCCACGAGGTGAATGGTCACGAGATGCATCTGAGTCGCTGTTGGCGGACTGTCCATCACGTGCCGCAACTCAACTACGCCTATAGCTACAGACAATCCTCCTCAATCACGTAACAACTGTCGTAGCTCCTACGACATGCTGCATCAAGTCGTACATGTCACGTGACATGCCTCTCCACATCCGTAACAATCTATCATCGCCTTGTATCTCTCTGTAATGAGCGGGCCTGATGCCCGCATCTGAAATCAATCCATAGAGTTGGTTGCCCAACTCCATCCGGTATCTGGTCTCAAGTCGACCACGCCTAGAAAAAGGCGGTACCGGTGCACCATGAGGCGCATGAGGATCAGCACGTCTCTCTTCTGCACCACCGGCCTCACCCTCCGGCGCATCAGCCATATCCTGATCATAATCATCAGGATCGACACCTGGATCATGTGGTGGATCCGGCATCTCATCGCCATCAAAAGAGCCAATGTCTGCAAAATATATACAAGTACACAACAATAATTAGACAATTTCATTACACAATTTAATAAAAACAAGTTAAAGAACATGTTAGAATAAATATAAATAAAACAGTAATATTACCTCTATCATCTGGCGGCTCATCAGGAGTGAAGAGAATGTTGGGACACCCTCGCTAATCTAGTCCAACATAAGGACATGGGACCATAATTAAGGGATGCAACCCGCCAACACTGGCTAGTAAGTCCAGCGAATCATGTGATATCCTCGCTGGAAAGATAGTGTCTCCCCTCTTGGGCATCATCTGCCCCCACATGCACATCCGGGCCTTGAACATCGGCCTACGGGGCTGTCGAACAAAACTAGGTCTCATCTATGGAAACCTCTCAAAAAATAAACAAAACATCTCTAAAGAAAAAGGGAAGTTGACCCTCCCTTGTGCATGAGCACGACATCTATCTAAGGCCATACAAAAATGTCGCAAAAAAATGGCAGACCACCTAACAAGTCGTGGCTGTTGTACTAAAGAATCAACATAATATAAAAGCGAGCAACTAATTCGTTGCCCGTCACTAGTGTTGTTCGAAATGATCGAAGCGATAATAGAGAGGCACTTCACGTCCTGTCTACCAAAAGCACCTATATGTAATTGACCTCCAGGTACCTGAAACTCTGAAGGAGATAGTACATGTGATCTAATGTATCTATGGGAGTAAACTAGCTGACTCCTTGCTACACAACCAACTGGCACGTCTGGGAATGAGGGAAAATCCACCCCTCTCCTTGATAGTCCTGTAATAAAATAAATTTCCTCCTCAGTGGGTGTGTACCACTGGTCAGGAACAAAAGCCTACCGATGGGCATTCCACTTGCCGATAAGATGTCTCAAAAGCACACTATGGGCCTTTAGGCCGGAAATAGCCTCCTCATAGAACTTGAGGAGGCCTACCTACATAAGGATCTCTTGGGTATCTATAGTAATAGGGCAAGGGAATCCATCTCTCTCCCTCTCTCTCGCCTCCCATTGGCGAATCATGTCATATTGTTCTGCTTGTTGTTGCGGTTGTTCTCTCTGAATCATTGCCATATTAAATCATTTTTTTTTGTTAAAACATAAATGTATTTATAAATATACACATATATATTTTTTTGAAAAAAAACAAACATACAAGTTGGTGCTCCATAAAAATAGTCACGCACCGGTGCCGGTGCATCCTAATATTTTAGCGCACCGTCCTCAGGGCCCCTAATGAAACAAACAACACCGGATTCGATGCAGATGTTTATTTTTCAAGCACTGAGAACTATATATAATACAGAATAGTAGTGCGCTGACTGAAATATACGCCCCGGCGTGTATAGTCGTGTCAGTGCACCGACTTCATGACAATGATATAGTTGATGGTGCGGTCTTTTACCCAGCCGCACCATTGATCCTCTCTAAATGCAAAATGCAGTGCGCTGACATAAACCGCGGCAGCAAATGAAGTCAACGCACTGCACTATGATTGTCGGGGTCAACGGTGCGCTTAGATAAATGATCGCATCGCCCTTTTTCTTTTTTATTTTTAGTTTAAAATTATTCGGGGCACCTTCCGGCACTGCCCCAGAAACGGTGTGGTTACCGTTAGCACCAGTAGCGATGCTGCCTATAAATTTTAATGGTAGCACCGCTATCTGGTGCGAGCCGAACAGATCGAGCGCACCACGCAACACATTTTTTTTTCTTTTTTCTTTTTTAATGGTTATTTTTAAGTTTATTTCAATTTCTAATTCACTAAAAGGCTTAATTATAGAAAAACTAGAAAAATACTTGTACATTTCACCATCGAGGAGGCATATTGGCTGTAAAATTTGGAAAATAAAATTTTCCCACTGTTTTCAAAATGCAAGCTAGAGATTGGTGGCCAATGCAGAGCAACAATGCATGCAATGGGTGCAATGAGAGCACTGATGTCAGGGCGGCTCATAAATAAGGAAATAACACCGGGGCTTGAGAGCTGTGGAGCATTGAGGAAAGTGAATAATGAAGTTTTTTGGCTGTAAATTTTTTTTTTAATTAACCCTGTTTCGGTGCGCAAGATTTTATAAGCGCACTGGTGTGGTTAAATAAAACCACAGGGATGTTTAGGTTTATTGAAAATTTGATGATTCACTAAATTGGCGTAATTGTAAGAGCAGGTTTTGGCCTTATTTTTATATCTATATATATATATATATATATATATATATATATATATATATATATATATATATTTCAGTGCGTGCAGTTTCGGGTGCACCGGTGCTATTAGAGGAGAACGCATCGACTCGTTCCCATTTTGGTGCGGTGTTTTATGATCCACCAACACGGAAGAGTATTGACGGCCCGGTGCATTACAGTAATTGGACGCCCCAGTGGTGTGTGTACTTCGCGCACACTGTCTGGCGTGCCATTGTTCGGTGTGCATAGGTGCATTCTGTGGTATCTTGCGCACCCATAATTGATAGCTTAGGAGCATTGAAAATTTGAAAAATCCGAGTTTTTTGTCGTAAATATTTTTTTAGTTTAGCCCTTTACCGGTGCACGTTGTTTATAGGTGAACCGGTACTGTTTTCTACAAACACACCAGTTGGTTTGTGTTTTAGCATGTTTTTTATGATGCGCTGGTGCAGTTTATTTCTACCGCAATGAGTGGTTTCGGTGTTGGCATTGTGTTTTATAATGCCCTGGCGCAGACAAGTTGTGAGGCACCGATGCTCTACTATATTATGACGCACCGGGCGTGTGTGGATGGAGTGCACGGTGTCCGGTGTGCCAATGATTTTTTCCACACCAGTGCATTCTTTTTTTGAGAGCATCAGGGCGAGTTTTAACGATAAGAGCACCGATAGGAAAATATCCGCAAAACCCTCTGCCCACCAACCTCCTCTAGTAACCTCCGCTAGAAATGGATGTATGGGGTATTTTTCTTTGTGGTTCCTCAAAAACATCCACTAGAGGGTCTTTTCCTTGTAGTGTTCATGAAATTCATGATGATAACAAAAGGAATGTCAATCATGATTTTAAATACTCCAACCTTGGATTTAATATCGATCATTTTCCAAGGATCGATATCAGTAATTTTGATGGCAAGGATCTAATAACATGGATACTACATATGGAGCAACTCCTTGATCTACATAATGTGAAACACACACAAAAGGTACACATTGCTTCTTTATATCTAGAACCCAATTAGTTTGTGTGGTATCAATAACTTTCATATCATAAATCACTTATCACTTAGACAATATTTATGAAGGAATTGATAACACATTATGAGGATACAAAAAGAAACACTTTCTCTAGCCAATTGATAAATCTGAAACAAAAGGGTCCAATGGCGGAGCACATTGAGGACTCAAAAATATTGAATATCAAGGAATTTGATATTATATTGAAGCATATGATTTATTTATTCATAGAGGATTTAAAGGATAACATCCAACATGAGATTAACCTTTCAAAGCCTAATTCATTGGAGAAGGCATTCAACATGGAAGGAAAATTTAACAAAAAAATTATGGAAAGAAGTAGGTCTACCACTGACAACTATAAATATGGAATTTTTACACTCCTATCCTTCCAAAAACTACAACGTTGATAACACAACAACTGGAAGAAAAAATAACAAAAGGGATTTTCTATAGTTGTGATAGAAAATATACTAAAGGTCATAAGTGTGTTGAGAAGAAGTTATTTTACATATATTTTGAATCACGGGAAGAAAAGGAACATGAAACATCAAAAGAAGAAGATATACACCAAGAACCCACCCTAGGGGATGAAAAAGAAGAAATGCATCCAACCATATCATCTAATTCATTGGCAGGAATTACCACTCCTCAAAAGCTAAATATAGATGGATATATAAAGAAGAAAAAAGTAATGGTATTGATTGAATCGAGTAGTACCCATAATTTTATTCAGTGTAATATGGGAAAGGATCTTAATTGCTTCCCATTCCTAGCACCAATGTGTCAAGTGATGGTTACATATTAAGGGATATAAATTTCTCATGCAAGTTCCATAATATCAATCTAACCATGGTTGAAAGTGGGCCAACCTTGTAAGGAATCAAAGAACTTACGATTGCATAGCATGAATAGAGAGGAAGAAAAACTCGTGCCCCCAAAGAAACTAAACACACAGTTGGAAGAGGAAGTTGGAGAAAGAATAAGAATCAAGATTTGGGAAGACTAACGTACATATAGGAGTTGATTTAAAAATTTGAAGCAGAATCATCCATTAAGTGGAGAATATTAAATAAGAAGGAGTCAAACAAAGTTACTCCACATATTTCAACATCTCCAAAATTATATGTGTTGGGTGCATACATCAAGGAGGTGGAATTTTATGGACCCTCAACATTGGAGACAAGACCAAGATTTTATGACCCACCTATATCAGCAGAGGAAGAATATCACGACATGTTAGAAGGAAAAGGGTATACTAATGAATGCAACTTAGAATTGAGCCCATAAAAACTACCACTTGATTATTACATCCCAAACTCAAGAAGTGTTGTGAAATAAATTTCTCATCACTCTGTTGCAGGAAACCTTGTGAAACATTCTATTGTATGTGGTGTTTTCAAACAATATACTGAAGATAGTGTTGTGAAAAAACCCACTACAGATAATGTTGAGAAAAATACTCCTGAACATTTTGTTGCATAAGGTATTTTGAAATAGATCGAAAAATTTGAATCACCTGAGAAACTTAAGCAACCTAATTATCTTGAGCAGCTTGAGTAACATGAGCATTTTGAGCAGCTTGAGTAACTTGAGTAGCATGAGCAACTTGAGCATCCTTGGAAACTTGAGCAATCAATGGGGGATTCTTTTCAATTGAAAAAAAGGACACAATTTTTGTTCCTAACTTCAAAACAAAAAAGGAGGACAACATTGTTAGTTCCTTATAATACTAGTGTATCCCCCACATTGTTATTGTTTTGGAGCATAGAACCCCGATATTTTTATTTTATTTCCCCATAGAACCCCCATATTGTTATTGTTGTGCCCCATAGAAACCCGCTATTCTTATTATTGAGCCCTGAAATTATTATTTCTATGTAGGCCCAAACTATATTTTGACACTTTAGACTCCTATATATATCAAGGAGGTCTTTTCATTTGAATCATCCAATAATTGTTTATTTATGTGATATAAATGGAGGTTGTGCCCTTGAATAGGATTATTTTCAAGTGGTTGATGTATATTTTCTTCTGTTTTTGTGATATTCTTACATAACATTTGGTATTATAGCTCTGGATCTTAGGGTTTTGTTGCTTCTATCATGCCATCCTAGAATTTTTGCTATAACATTTTTTATGTGGGGCTTCAAAAGCTGAAATTTTGACCACGTGTTGCTGAAATGTTGATGAACATGAGGTAAATATTTCAAAGCTTGGTTCACAATATTTTTAAATATATGGTCCAAATAAGTTAGAGTTTCTACATACTAAAGAATTCAGTCTAAACTAAGTGTTTCGATAAAATTCGGCATCTCTCTTGCAATGCATAAAATTTGAAGTTTTTAAAAGGTGGTTGAAATTTCATAGAATTAAGTTTCTAGTATATCATTTGGAGGACCAAATTTCTAAATAGTAACATGTGGCATCACGTACAAGTTTTCTCTAATGAACCATTTATAATCATTTCATAGTGGGATATTTCAAATAACTCTAACTTGAACAATCCAATCTCAATCTAACTTATGGAGTTGGAAATAAGACATAAAGGGATACCACATGACACAATTTCATATCTTGGAGATTTAAATTCACGATGATACTATAGTTTCAATAACAACCTATCAAAAAGGTAAAAATCAAGCTCTAAGAGATATATATTCTTATTTTTGCATAAATTATGTTTGAAAAATAAGTTTGGAGTGATTTAGAGAGAATAGTGAAACACAGATATCATTATTTGGTTCCACACTACCTAAAAAAAAAAAATTTCTACACCCATTAAACCCTTACAAATGTCTACTATGACGCATGAAGAAGATGAATAAAGGAAAATGATATATCAAAATTGTGGGAATGAATGCAATATTTTTTGTTCTCACAAAGAAAAACAAAAAATTAATTGGAAGTGATGATGAATGTCAATATGGATGGTTTCAAATTAGATATGAAAGGTGACATGAAGGCTTAAAAGGTGTCACGTATGTTAAAAGGCGGCATGAAACGTTTAAAAGAAAACATAGAATGTTTGAAGGAAGGTTTGAAAATTTTCTAGAAGAAAGGCTTCCTAGTGGTGATAAGGTAATTCATGAAACTCGTGACGATAACAAAAGGTGTTGGAAAGATTGTCATTGATGGCAAAGGAATTTGTAGAATTGTTTATAAATCCTGTGTGTGACTAATGAATTGTCTCAGTGTTATTTTGCATTTGTTGTTTAAATCTATGTAGAGGAATGATTGGTTATCGGTGTAAATAATCTCGTATGTTCTTCATGAGAGTATCGCTATAGCAATTGTGGATTTGTGGTTAATTATCCAATACTTGTGAGCACTGTAAAACATAGCCGCAAGCGTTATGTATGGCGGAGCAATGCGTCGGAGTAGATGGATGAAAGGAACGCTGAGGAGCGAGGGAAAATCAGTTATAACACGGAAGAACTAAAACAGAATATTTGGCATTGATCTCTCAGTGGAACAAGTTTGGAATTATGAACGGAACTTGGAGCAATGAAACCCTGCATGGAAAAGCGGAACCGTGACCGAATGAACAGTGAAGGTGGTTTCCGAGTTTCATCGCACCACCTATGCGGAGTGAGCAGTATTTGAGGAGTTGGGAGCGATTCCATAGATCATTCGACATGTGGCAAGGTGGACCCATGGAAAACCGCTTGTCACTATGCACCATCGCGCGTTATTGTTCGACCCAAGATGCCCACCGATATTGATACATACCGTTGATCTGGGAAGATGCCATCGGACGGTGGCTATGGTCAGAAGGTGAGCAAAGGATAACCCAAGTATGGCACGCCATCGCGTGTGATTGCCTATGCAAGTTGCCCGAGCGATATCCATCGGATTGGATGATGCGGCGCGATGAAACGTGAGCCGTCTGATCGGGTCGATTGTTAGCGATGGGCCCCAGTTTAATTATATTACTCGTTATTAAGGCTTATTTAAAATCCATTTGATAAAAGCGCGGGATATTAATATAAATTTCTATTATATAAATTGTCAAAGGGTGTGGATAATGTTTATTTATCAAATTCCACAAATTTGATAAATAAAATTCCAATAAAAGAAGGAATACTATCAACGTTTGATGGTTTTTGACTCATGGTTTTACTAAAGGCTAAAACTATATAAGGAGAAGAGAATTATAGTACAGGGCGTGCATGTGAAAGGGTTGTTAATGAATAAATCTCTTTAAGAGATATCTGCATGATTGAACTCTGATAGATTTGAATCGGCGATGCACCTATGGATATGATGAAGGGTCAATATCTCGCGATCTTGAAATGATAAATCTTTAGGAAGATCTGCAAAAGGAAGGATGAAGACCTGACGCTAATCTAACAAATAAATTGAAGAAAGTTGATGGATCCAGTATGAAAATTGATGAAACGTGGTCCATGGTGGTGCTGAGGGTCGAAGCCTTCAGTGAGGGGGTTGTAGCTCCCTTCCAGTGGTAGCTAGTAAACGAGAGCAGGGGGTAGTAGCTCCCTTCCAGGAAAGGCTGGTAAACGAGAGAAGGTTGTAGCCTTCTGCAGGTGGGTGCCTCCGTGCTGGTATAAGTCTACGCCAGCACAAAAATTGTAATATGTTTTCTTTATAATAAATTTTGAAGACAGAGACTTCAGCAGTGGTGGTTTTCTCCCGAATTGGGCTTCCACCTTAAATATTGGTGTCCATGTGTGTTGTTTATATGTGATGGTTTATACTGTTATTATTGCACTTGCTTACTGCTCACTAAAACATCTGATGAATACACGATGCAATGATCTAAGTAATGAATCAAATGCATGGTAAGATCTCTGGACATTAACGTAGCGTCTAGTTTTAAGAAAAAGTAAAAAGTTTCTCAGTCAGCTCAAAATACTGATTCACCCCCCCCTCTCAATATTTCTCTCAACAAAAGGAATGTTCATCATGATTTCAAAAACTCTAGGCTTAGCTTTAATACCGACCATATTCCTAGGATCAATATGAGTAAGTTTGATGGCAAGGATCTAATAACATGGATACTACATATGGAGCGATTCCTTGATCTACATAACGTGAAACACAAAAAAAAGGTACACATTGCATCTTTATATCTAGAACCCAATTATTTTGTGTGGTATGAATAGCTTTGATATCATAAATGACTTATCACTTGGAAAAATTCTACGAAGGAATTGATAACACATTATGAGGATACAAAGAGCAACACCTTCTTTAGGCAATTGATAAATATGAAACAAAATGCTCCAATGGTGGAGCACATTGAGGACTTAAAAATATTGAATATCAAGGTATTTGATATTATATAGGAGCATATCATTTATTTATTCATAGAGGATTTAAAAGATAAAATACAACATGAAGTTAACCTTTCGGAACCTAATTCATTGGAGAAGGCATTCAACATGGAAGGAATATTTAACAAAACAATTATGGGAAGATGCAAGTCTACCACTCACAACTATAAATATCAAAGTGTTTCCACTCATATCCTTCCAAAAACTACAACGTTGATACCACAACAACTGGAAGAAAAAAGAACAAAAGGGATTTTCTATAGTTGTGATGTAAAATATACTAAAGGTCATAAGTGTGTTGATAAGAAGTTATTTTACATATATTTTGAATCACGGGAAGAAAAGGAACATGAAACATCAAAATAAGAATATATACACCAGGAACCCACCCTAGGGGATGAAAAAGAAAAAACGTATCCAACCATATCTTGTAATTCATTGGCAGGAAATACCACTCCTCAAAATATAAATATAAATGGATATATACAGAAGAAAAAGGTAATAGTATTAATTGACTCGGGTAGTACCCATAATTTTACTCAGCATAATATGGCCAAGGATTTTAATTTCTTTCCATTCCCAGCACCAGAGTGTCAAGTGATGGTTACATATAGAAAGCTGTAAATTTCTCAGGAAAGTTCCATAATATAAATATAACCATGGGTGAAAGTGGGCCAACCACGTAAGGAATCAGAGAACTTAGGATTGCATAGCATGAATAGAGGGGAAGAAAAACATGGTGCCCCAAAAGAAACTAAACAGACAATTAGAAGAGGATGTTGGAGAAAGAACAAGAATCAACATTTGGGGAGACTAACGTACATATAGGATTTTATTTCAAAATTTGAAGAAGAATCATCCATCAAGTAGAGAATGTTAAATAAGAAGGGGTCAAACAAAGTTGCTTGACATAGTTAAACATCTGCAAAATCATATGTGTTGGGTGCATACATCAAGGAGGTGGAATTTTATGAACCCTCAACATCAGAGACACAACTAAGAGTTTCTGACCCACCTATATCAGCAAAGGAAGAATATCAGGAAATGTTAGAAGGATAAGGAGATAGTAATGAATGCAACTTAGAATTGAGTCGAGAAGAAATACCACTTGATTATTACATCACAAACTCAAGAAGTGTTGTGAAATAACTTTCTCACCACTTTTTTGCAGGAAATCTTATGAAACATTCTATTGTATGTGGTGTTGTTAAACAATATAGTACAGATAGTGTTGTGAAACAACCCACTACGGATAATGTTGAGAAAAATACTCTTGAACATTTTTTTGCAGAAGGTATTGTGAAAGAGATCGAAAAATTTGAATCACCTAAGAAAATTAAGCAACCTAAGTAGCCTGAGTAGCTTTAGCAACATGAGCGTTTTGAGCAACTTGAGTAACCTAAATAGCATGAGCAGCTTGAGAATCCTTGGCAACTTGAGAAATCAATGGGGGATTCTTTTCAATTGAAAAAACAGACACAATTTTTGTTCCTAACTTCAAAACACCAAAGGAGGACAACATTGTTAGTTCCTTATAATGCTAGTGTATCCCCAATATTTTTATTGTTTTGTAGCAAAGAACTGCCATATTTTTATTGTAGTTCCCTATAGAACCCCCATATTTCTATTTCTGTGCCCCATAGAAACCCACTATTCTTATTAATGAGCCCTCAGATTATTATTTTTATGTAGGCCCTAATTATATTTTGACCCTTTAGACTCCTATATACACCAAGGAGGTCTTTTCATTTGAATCATCCAAGAATTGTTAAGTTATGTGATATAAATGGAGGTTGCACCTTTGAATAGGCTTATTTTCAAGTGGTTGATCTATATTTTCTTTTGTTTTTGTGATATTCTTACATAACATTTGGTATTAGAGCTTTGGATCTTAGGGTTTTGTTGCTTCTATCATGCCATCCTAGAATTTTTGCTATAACATTTTTTATGTGAAGCTTCAAAAGATGAAATTTTGACCCCATGCTGTCGAAATCTTGATGAACATCATGTAGATATTTTAGAGCTTGGTTCACAACTTTTTTTGATAAATGGTCCAAATAAGTTAGAGCTTCTACATGCTCCAGAATTCAGTCAAAACTAAGTGTTTCGATAAAAATCAGCATCTCTCTCGCGGTGCATCAAATTTGAATTTTGTAAAAGGTGGTTGAAAGTGCATAGAATTTAGTTTCTACTATATCATTTTGAGGGCCAAATTTCTAAATAGTAACATGTGGAATCACGTACAAGTTTTCTCTAATGAACTAGTCCATAATCATTTCATAGTGGGATATTTTGAATAACTCTAACTTGAACAATCCAATATCAGTCTGACTTATGGAGTTGGAAAGAAGACATAAAGGGCTACCACAAGACACAATTTCATACCTTGGAGATTTTAATTCATGAAGATACTATAGTTTCAATATAAACCTATCAACAAGCTAAAAATCAAGCTCTAAGTGATATATACTCTTAATTTTGAATAAATTTTGTTTGAAAAATCATTTTGGCATGATTTAAGGAGAATAGTGAAACATGAATATCATTATTTTGTTCCAAAATGCCTAAAAAAAAAACTACACCCATTAAACCCTTAGAAATATCTACTATTAGGGTAAAAAAATGAAGGTGGGTTACACTTTTGTGAGAATCTAGAGCAGAAAATTGATTTTCCCAACAGTTCGATCAAACTTTTATAAAAGTTCAGGAGAACTATTCTAGAGTTCGACCAAAATTTCGAATTTAGTTCGGCTGAACTAATTCTACCATTTACATTGACGGTGTACTGAAGACGTGGGAAAACATATTTTTTGCCGGAGATGGGAAAACCAAAAACAGAAGTTCGATCGAACTAATAGTTCGGCTGGACTAATATTTTGGCCAAACTTTTAAAATAATTCAGCTGAACTTTAGTTTATAAATATTCTAGCCGACAAACGTGAAGAGGTTTCGGGCTTATTAGCGTTGTCACAACTCTGTCTGTTGCGTTTGCTGAGCTTGTTGTGTTTTTTGTATGCCGTGTTTTTTTTTTCCTATTGTAGAGTCTTGGTGTTATGTAGGGGCTTGGAGGTGATAAATTTGTTGGTTTTCTGTTGTTTATTTTCTTTGTGAGTTTTTTTTATTGATGTTCTATTGTTTTAATTTTATTGCTATGTTTTTTTGTTTGCAGGTAATTTCTAATCCACGTCCTCCACGACGTCCTCGTTGATCTCCTACTTGTCTTCTCATTGCGGTCTCGTCTCCAAATTTCCAGGTTGGTACATGTGTCAAAGAATTTCCACATTCAATATTACAACACCCTGCTATGATAAAACATGTTAGTCTTCTTTAAGGTTGCTTGTATGCATGTTTTCATGAGACAGGCTCACCCTCAAGTTTTCTTAAACTCCCTTCAAACATTTCACAATCACCTTCAAGATTTTCCTGAACATGAATGTGGGATACATTTTATACTCAGATTTAAGAAATTTGCATCTCCTTGGAGAACCAAAGTCATGGATGAATTGAAAATAAAATATTTTTTTGCACTCGGATTTCGACTTTTGCTTACCTTCATATTTTTATGTTCATGATCAATAATCTCCAGGCATGTCCTTATTTCATTGCTCGCCTGGTTGCATATTTCATATTTAGTAGGCTTCCTTATTAAAAATATTTCAATTTATTCACTTATAGTGAAACTTCTTTCTCATTTGTTGAAGAAGCCTCTTGATTATTGAGCTATTTTCTATAGATATAGATATATGAAAAAAAAACATACAAGTAGATTCTTAACCTTATAGAAGGTGAAGGTGATGCATACATTTTACCCACATCCAATGAATACTTCATTGCATAGTTGGAAAAGGGTGTGAATCAAAAGTTTTTTCTCTTTCATTCCATCATCTATTTAATGGATGTCTCAACAACTTTGATTTTTTAATTTTTTTGTTGCTTGAAGAAATTTTACAAGACAATGAAGCTTAAGTTTTCTCTATTTCAAAATGACATGATTGACTTCAAATAAAAAAACCTTCAGAATTGATTCGAAATGTCTAGCCCTTTGAGAATACCAAGTAAAACCAACAAAAAACTCGACATCTTGAAAACCATGCCATTCAGAAAATCCATTCTTTTAGTACAGTGAAATATACAAGGAAAAGAAGATAATAGAATTTTAGGTAGGGAAGATAAAGATGTCATAACAAAACTCTGATATATAAGCACAGTCTTCAATTCCATTGTTTTGTAGGTAAAGTACTGTCTTCACATTAAAACATTGTATAAGGTTACTCTATAGAACACCATCTACTTTTTATTGAAGCATATTTTTTTAAAGACAAATAACCAACAGAGGCTAATATTTGAATCACATAGGCGATTCAAAGAACCTCAAAAATAGAGATTGAAACACTTATTTATTCCTTCACAACCAGGTACATTTCATAAATGAATTATATAATCTGTAGATTTTCTTTCCTCTATAGTGTTTTTCTAGGTTATCCAGTTTGTTAGAAATCACAAGTGGGTTGCAAAAGTAGATAACATATCCAAACAAAGAGAGTTGGAGTTTAGAAGCACCCTTGTGACATTACACATCATAAGAACATGTTATTCACATAATATCTAATCATCATAGCTTCATTATATTTATACAGTTAAGCCCATAAAAATTCTCCCTAAAATGGGATTGATTTGGTCAAGTTTGATCACTCATGTCTACGAAAAATCAGTTATACAATCCACATTCCCTGGCCCTTTCTGCACCTAGTTGGTTACAATCAACTTGGGTAGAAAACTTAGTTAGTCCTATCCAACCAATTGCATCCCCTTAGTGTTGAAATTTTGGGCAACTTTGAGATGAATTTCCCCAAGATAAATCCTATTACCCCAAGGAGAAGCCCAATTATCCCAAGAAGAATCGATGTTTCCTCAAAAGTGAATTTAAATTGGATAAAGGAAAATTATTATTACTTATGTGTTTAAATCGACTTGGTATTCCTCTTATTAAATAATATGACTCAAATTAACATTGGGAAAGGACTCATGTTCATCAAGTCGACCTCTCGACAAAGAAACATAAATAAATCATAAGTGGGTCTTTATCAAGTCAAGTTCCCTATATGAAGGGCCATATTGGTACTTTAGGCACCCCTTAGATCCTCCATAATCTAATATAAATTAGAGACCTTGGATCTCTTTCAAACATATCATCAAGAACATCTTAATGATGGAGAATGATTTCTGAGGTAGCCATAGTCTCAAGAATCCCTAGTCGAGTTGAAGAAGTCAAGTATTGGTTCTTTTATTGTGTTTTTGTCTGGAAAGGTTCAAGGAGTAGCTAGTAAAATTTGTGAGGTGAATTCTAAACTGTGTTTGATGCATATCTCCTTGTGATTCTTGGCTATAGGAGTATGGTCACTTAGGAAAGGACTGAGAAATGTTTCAAGTTGAAAATTCCTTTTTAATGTTCTGAGCCTATTTATAGATGTCAAAGTAAAGGTTTCTAGATGTGATTTCTCGCATAAACTTCAAGTAAAACTAAACTCTAAGGAAAACCAGGAAAACCATGTACATGTCATTTCTCCCACAAACTCATCAAGGTGTTACATTTGACATAAGTTCATCAACCACTACCACTAGTTGTTTTAGTAAGTGCATAAAATAATTTTGCAAACCATGTACATGTCATTTCTCCCACAAACTCATCAAGGTGTGACTTTTGACATAACTTCATCAACCACTACCACTAGTTGTTTTAGTAAGTGCATAAAATAATTTTGCAAACCATGTACATGCCATTTCTCCCACAAAATCATCAAGGTGTGACTTTTGACATAACTTCATCAACCACTACCACTAGTTGTTTTAGTAAGTGCATAAAATAATTTTTCAAAGCATGTACATGTCATTTCTCCCACAAACTCATCAAGGTGTGACTTTTGACATAACTTCATCAACAACTACAACTAGTGTTTTTAGTAAGTGCATAAAATAATTTTTCAAACCATGTACATGTCATTTCTCCCACAAACTCATCAAGGTGTAACTTTTGACATAACATAATCAACCACTACCACTGGTTGTTTAAGTAAGTGCAAACCACTACCACTTTAAGGAAAACCGTGTACATGTGTCATTTATCCCATAAAGGTTTAGGAAAATTTTAAGGCATGTGTCATTTTTATGTCATTTCTCTGTCATTTCTATGTCATTTCTCCCATAAACTATAAGGAAATGTCATTTCTCCCATATATACTATAAGGAAAATGATGTACATGTTATTTATATACTAAACTCCAGGGAAGGAAAACTTTAAGGTGCATGTCATTTCTAGATGTGATTTATCCCATAAACTTTAAGGAAAACTTTAAGGCAAATCATGCACATGCCATTTCTCCCACAATCTAAAGGCTTTCTACCATTAATTAAAGGCAAACTTTAAGGCCTAAAAACATAATGTAAAGTGGCTAAACTTCCATAGGATTTTAGTTTGTCTGTTGAGTGTTAACTTCTACAAGTTCTAAAGGTAATGTCTATAAAGGGCCAGGTAGCCTCTGGATCTCATCTTTTCTGAAAGGTGACATATCCAGTAAATTCCCCGACAGTCAATCTCTGAAACAGATTTCAATAGAAGTTCTTCATTTTAATATCCATAAACCACAAGCACTTTAAGGCAAATCATGTACATGTGTAATTTCTCCCATAAAATCTTAAGGAAAACTTTAAAGCAAGTGCCATTGGATTTTTCCCATTAACTTTAAAGCATGTGTCATTTCTCAAGGCTTTATCCCATTAATTCAAGGAAAAGTTTAAGGCCTAAAAAATGAAACTAAAGTAATTGAACTTTCGTAGGATAGGATCCCCCAAACTCAAGTGGAGTAAAATCTAAAATGTTAAAAGTGGAGTGTTTTATGATGTAATGGATCTTAATAATCTAGATTGACATGGTTTTATTTTATTAATGTACCTAAATTTACACCTTCCATGTTGCTTTATTCTTGTAAAATGTTAAAAGTGAAGAATTTTATGATGTAATGGATATAAATTATCTAGATTAACATGGCTACAGTGATATGATGATAGTGTAGATTTATGTTGAAGTTGTAAAATTATTGTACATATCAAGGATGAATGATAGTACAAGCCAAAAATGACATTATTATAAATTATTAAAAAATTTGATAAATGATAAATCATACTTCTTATTAAGGACATAACTAATTTGTAAGTTGAAATTTTTTTCTTAATGTTCTTAGCCTATTTATAGATGTCAAAATAAAGGTTTCTAGATGTGATTTCTCCCATAAACTTCAAGGAAAACTAAACAAAAAACTAAATTCTAAGGCAAACCCTGTACATGCCATTTCTCCCACAAACTCATAAAGGTGTGACTTTTGACATATGTCATTTCTATGTCATTTCTCTATGATTTCTATGTCATTTCTCCCAAAACCTATAAAACAATGTCATTTATCCCATATACTATAATGCAAAATTTAAGGCAAACTATGTACATTTCATTTCTATCTTAAACTCTAGGCAAGGAAAACTTTAACGCATGTCATTTCTAGATCTAATTTCTCCGATAAACGTTAAGGAAAACCATGGACATGCCATTTTTCTCACAAACTAAAGGCTTTTTCCCATAAATTCAAGGCAAACTTTAAGGCCTAAAAACTGAACTCAAAGTGGTTTAACTTCCATAGGATTTTAGTCTATGTGTTTAGTGTTAACTTCTACAAGTTCTAAAGGCAGAGTCTGTAAAGGGCCGGGTAGCCTCTGGATCTCATCTTTTCTGAAAGGTGACATATCCAATAAATGCCCTTATAGTCAATCTTTGAAACAGATTGAAATATAAGTTCTTCATTTTAATATCCATAAACCACTACCAGATCTAAATAGAAGTTCTTAATATACATACATCACTACCACTTTAAGGAAAACCATGTACATGTGTCATTTCTCCCGTAAAATATTAGGCAAATTTTTTAAAGCATGTGTCACTCGCTTTCTCCCATTAACTTTAAAGCATGTGTCATTTCTCAGGGCTTTCTCCCATTAATTCAAGGAAAAAATTAAGGGCTAAAAACTGAACCTAAAGTAGTTGAAATTCCATAGGATAGGATCCCCCAAACTCAAGGCTTTCTCCCATTAATTCCAGGAAAACTTTAAGGCCTAAAAACTGAACCTAAAGTGGCTGAAATTCCATAGGATTTTAGTTTGTTTGAACTTCCATAGGATTTTAGTCTGTATATTGAGTGTTAGCTTCTACAAGTCCTAAAAGTAGAGCTTGTAAAGGGCCAAGTAGGCTCTAGATCTCATCTTTTCTGAAAGGTGACATATCCAATAAATGCCCCTACAGTCAATCTCTGGAAAAAATCTAAATAGAAGTTCTTCATTTTAATATCCATAAACCACTATTAGTTTAAGGAAAACCATGTACATGTGTCATTTCTCCCATTAAATCTTAGGAAAACTTTAAATCATGTGTCATTGGATTTCTACCATTAACTTTAAAGCATATACCATTTCTCAAGGCTTTCTCCCATTAATTCAAGGGAAACTTTAAGGCCTAAAAACTGAACATAGTTTGTTTGAACTTCCATCGGATTTTAGTTTTTTTGAACTTCCATTGGATTTTAGTTTATTTGAAATTCCATAGGATTTTAGTCTATTCGAACTTCCATAGGATTTTAGCCTATCTGTTGAGTTTTAACTTCTACAAGTTTTAAAGGAAAATTTTGTAAAGGTCCAGTAAGCCTTTGGATCTCATCTTTTTTGAAAGGTGACATATCTAGTAAATGCCCCTACAGTTAATCTCTGGAACAAATCTAAATAGAAGTTCTTCATTTTAATATCCATAAACCACTACCACTTTAAGGAAAGCTGTGTACACGTTTCATTTCTCCCATACATGTGTCATTTCTCCCATAAAATCTTAGGAAAACTTTAAATCATGTGTCATTTCTCAAGGCTTTCTCCCATTAACTTTAAAGCATGTGTAATTTCTTAAGGCTTTCTGCCATTAATTCAAGGAAAAATTTAAGGTCTAAAAAGTGAACCTAAAGTAGTTGAACTTCCATAGGATATGATCCCCCAAAATCAAGGCTTCCTCCCTTTAATTCAACGAAAATTTTAAGGCCTAAAAACTGAACCTAAAGTAGCTGAACTTCCATAGGATAGGATCCCCCAAACTCAAGGTTTTCCCCCATTAATTCAAGGCAAACTTTAAGGCCTAAAAACTGAACCTAAAGTGGCTAAAATTCCATAGGATTTTAGTTTATTTCTTGAGTCTTAAATTCTTAAAGTTCTAAAGCAGTATGTAAAGGGCCAGGTAGCCTCTGGATGCCATCCTTTCTTAAGGCATGTCATTTCTAGATGTGATTTCTACCATAAACTTTAAGGAAAACCATGCACGAGCCATGTATATGTGTCATAAATCTCCCTTAAACTCTAGGCAATGCAATATTTAACGCATCTCATTTCTAGATGTGAATTTTACCATAAAATTTAAGTCAAACTTTAAGATAAACAATGCACATGTCATTTATTGCATGCACATGTGTCATTTCTCCCACGCATTTGCAATAAATGTGAATTTAATATATTTTATTGAATTTGTTTTTTTCAGGGATAACAAAACCAACTAAATATGGTTAAAAAATGGACATTATGCATGGATGTTTCTTGCTATCTCAATCCAGGGAAAGTAGTGATTACATATGTGCTTTGCAATATTGTGAATAGCAAGGTCATCCAAAGGAAAATGAATATATCGAGAAGAGAAACAAACAACGAGGCATATTATATTGCATTGATAGAAGGCTTGGGAACAACTAATAAGTATGGATCAAATGGAATTGTAGTTTTCACCAATTATGAACTTGTGTTCAACAACATGAAAGGCGTGTACCAACTTAAAAATGAGAGGCTAAAACAACTACATGGAAAATAAAACAATATTGTTAGCCAATTTCAAATTTTTAGTATAAGACATTGTACAAATGTTAAATATAAGATGTTTGTTGATCTATTGCATGGGGCAATGCCAATTTAGGACTCATATATCAAATATGAATTAATAGATGAATTAGAATTATATGGGGCAATGGCAATGCAAGATTAATCTCTGAAAGATGAATTAGTTTTGAGATGCTCTTCCTCAAAAATTCAAGGTTCATCTCTCAAAGATGAATTAGTGTTGAGACGCTATCATTCAAAATTTATTGATGGACATTGTAACATATCTTGGATATGTGTGTGTTTTGTACTTATAAATGCATCTTTTTTAATGACCATGTGGCTTTTTAAATTATATACCAAGTGTGATCCGACCATGTAAAGCGCAACTTAGTGAACTTCACATTTGCAACAAGTGGTGAACTTCACATTTTTACAAAATTAAAATGTGAGGACTTCAGCAAATTTTTGTTTAAATACAGTTTCATAATTATTTTTTAATGACCATGTGTTTTCAATTATATACCAAGGGTGCTCCCACCATGTAAAGTGCAATTTGGTGAACTTAACATTTTTATAAATTTTTTGCTTAAATTGAGTTTCACACACAATTAGTGCTTTGAAAGTTGTGTTTTACATAATTTGTGTACACGAAATTACATTAATTTTTTGAAATTTATTTTGAATTTATTTTAAATGGTAATTTAAAAAAATAATTGTAAATGTCCATTATATATATATATATATATATATATATATATATATATATACACTGGACATTTACAATATATATATATCATGGAAGATGAACAACAAAGATGAACATAATCCCATATCTCTATGGGAGAGGGGGATCAGGGATCGACTGATGTTCATGGTATTTAAATATAATCTTAAATCTCCATACATCTATATACATGTGTGTACATACGGAATTGATATTTTATAATTTTTGTGAGTTAAATTAGTTGTTGATAAGTTTCATATTGATGAAGAAGAATCCAAATTTTCCACAGTGTCAAAGAATATTTGTCGACGTTGCGAATCTTGATGGAGATCCATCTTCAGGATGAATGAATGAAGGAATGAAACAAGGACTTAGGTAAAATTTATAGAAAGGAAATTTTAAAAAATATCTGACAAGCATTAATATCTAGGAAATAATTAATTTTTCTTTATCATTATTTTTTAGATTAAATTAGATTCATTTTTTATTTTTTAAGAGGTAGGAGGAAAAGGTTGTCTACTCCATGAATGGAGCATGCCCATGGTTCATGCAATCATGGTATGGTTCAGAATTTAATCAATGAATATGTACATGTATTTATATGTATGAATGTATTTTTTAATTGATTATAAATTCATATTTTTTTATGAAGCTTCCCTCTCGTCTCATGAGGTTGGTGGCGGTACACATTCCCTTGGAGGGCCATCAATAGGTCTTGGTGAATGGCGTGAAGGTGGTGATATGTATTCCCCCAGAGGCCAATCAACAGATGGTTGTGTTGGTTGTCAACCAATCAATGGTCGTTCTGGTTCTCAACTGGGTCGTTCTAGTTCTCAACAGTCTCAGGGTGGGCAAGATCCTTTCCAACCATATCAAAGTGGCCATCAATTTGAATATTATTTTCATTCAATTTGTACCAATTTGTTTACATGTGTTTTTTTAATATACAAAATTTTATATATTGATGCAGAGGCTAAAAATCTTACTCCAAATGTTGCTCGAAAAAGACGTAGGGCAGAGCGCGTCATTCAAGAAGAAGGTTGTACACCAACCACTAATTATCCATCTGACATTTTCAATATACCTTGGGAATAAAAAATGCAGCAATGCACCTTACAAAGGTGTCAACATCTTCATGCAAATTTGAAGAGAGATCTTGTGGCTTTGGTTCTCCCCACTAAGAGTCAAAAAATCTTGGAAATATTTACTTACCCTTTAAGCGAACTAGTAGATGTGTACCTAAAGCTTGGGCCAACCACTAATACTTTTGTAGAAGTGATGAGAAAAAGAAAGGAAAGAGTGATGGGTCCCAATACATGGGAGGTTGTTAAACAAAGAGTCACAACTGAAATGGCCAAGTCTATGCTTAATTTCAAAGAAGGGCCGGAAAAAAGATGTTGAAGGTGCAATATTTCAAGCACCCTTATATCGCTCACTATTTGTATGATAGATAACTTGCGGCCTATGGAATACTGCCATGGAATGACAAGGTTCCGCTTTGTTTTACAAAATTATTTTATACAGAATTCTTTTTGCAAATGAAACCCAATTACAATGGCCTTCCCTGTAAATTTTTTGGTCCTAGGAAAGGTCAATTGTGTGACTGTAGGGGTGCTAGGTGTGATGTTGAGTTGCCTCGCCCTAAGCCACCATTGGTTATTCGACCTCTTCGTGTCGAAACTTTGCAGTCAGAGATGCCACTTCTCAAATTAGTCGAGAAGCAAAGGATGCCATCATTGATAATGTTCACAGTGGATTGGGTGGAGTCGATGTTTGTCTGAATCGACAAAGAGCACATGAGAATGCACATGATAATTTTGTGTATTATACAGATGAAGATATTGACAACATGAGTGTTCAATATCTCAAAACATATGCAAAGAATTGCCACAATGGTTGGCAGCACCTAATTTTTCATGAGCAAGAGGGCATGGGAATGATATGCGTTAATGGTTAGGGTGATTATTTAACAAATGTACAATTTGTAAAAAATACATATATACATACATTTATTTGTATACATTAATCTAAAAAAAATGTATCATTATATGTTAACATCATTTTCATTTGTCATGCTTGATGAATGAAGAAAATGTTAATACCACAGTCAGAGCCTCCAGTTCAAACAATCAAGATGGGTCTCACCATCAATAACACAATCAATATGGTTCTCACCATCAAGATATGATGGAAAACGTTAGCTTTTTTTAAATGAACATGATGATGTACAATTATTTTTTATGTATTATTATATATATTGAAACATGATGAGATATTTTTAAAATAAATAATTGTGCACACACGTACATGTATATATATATAATAAAATGTTTTAATAGATTCCAATTCTATCCGATGTTTTTCGGATTGAAGTACCTTCTTCTTCCTTGGGAGATGTGCCAAATCCACCATCACAAGTATGAAAATTTTTTCACTTTTAAATATGTTTTAAGTTATATATTCCACCTCAAACATTTCCATTAAAAAATGAGATATCTAGATCTTGAGTTATTTTAAATTTTTTGAATTTTAGGTTTTTGGAGATTTTCTTTCTGAGCCACTCTTAGGAGATGTGCCAAATCCACAAGCACAAGTATTCAATTTTTCACTTAAATATATATGTTTTTAAGTTATAAGTTATAAATTGAAGTTCAAAAGTTTGATTATAAATTGAGATATAGAGATCTTGAGTTATTTTAATTTTTTTTGAATTTTAGGTTTTTGGAGATTTTCTTTTGGAGCCTCTATTAGGAGACGTGCAAAATCCACCAGCACACGTATTCAAATTTTCACTTAAATATATGTTTTTAAGTTATAAGTTATAAATTGAAGTTCAAAATTTTTATTATAAATTGAGATCTAGATCTTGAGTCATTTTATACTTTTAAATTTTTTGAATATAAGGTTCCTAGAGAGGATTTATTTTCTCCACGGATTCTAGCGATGGAGTGTATGATGGAGATAGGAACATCCACACCATTTCAACCATTTGGATAAGTTTTCTAACTTTTTTTCTAATATTATTGAAAATAAGTTTATATATGCATTTTCATTTGATGTTTTGGATGGTTGAACTACATTTGGCATGTGATTATGTTATAATGTTTTGTTTTTAAAATTCAAGTTGTCGTTTTCCAAATAAAAAAATGTTCACGTGAATATATGTACATGTAGAAATGATTTTTAAGTACATCTTTGAATATATATGTTAAAAATATTGAAGTACAATACATATCGACATGTGTATATATATATAAACAATCATAATATTCTAGGTCTTGTTAGATGTGTCAAACAATCATAAAATTTCAAAATTGCATTCTATAATGTATATATATCCGGTACGTGCAACATTTTTCATCAATGCATGTACAAAAAATCTAATTTCATCTAATTGCATTCTAGGACATATATATCCAGTACGTGCAACATTTGTCATCAATGCACATAGAAAATCTACTTTTAGTTAATTGCATTCTAGAATATATATATCTAGTACGTGCAACAATTTTCATCAATGCACATACAAAAGCTACTTTCAGTTAATTGCATTCTAGAACATATATATCTAGTACTTGCAACATTTTTCATCAATGCAAATAGAAAATCTACTTTCAGTTAATTGCATTCTAGAACATATATATCCAGTACATGCAACATTTTTCATCAATGCACATAGAAAATCTACTTTCAGTTAATGGCATTCTAGAACATATATATCCAGTACTTGCAACATTTTTCATCAATGCGCATAGAAAAGCTACTTTCAGGTAATTACATTCTAGAACATATATATATCCAATACGTGCAACATTTTTCATTAATGCACATAGAAAGGCTACTTTTAGTTAATTGCATTCTAGAACATATATATATCTACTACGTGCAACTTTTTTCATCAACTCACATAGAAAATATATTTTCAGTTAATTTCATTTTAGAACATGTATATCCAATACGTGCAACATTTTTCATCAATTCACATAGAAAAGATACTTTCAATTAATTACATTCTAGAACATATATTTCTAGTACATGCAAAAATTTTCATTAATGCACATAGAAAAGCTACTTTCAGTTAATTTCATTCTAGAACATATATATCCAATACGTGCAACATTTTTCATCAATGCACATAGAAAAGCTACTTTCAGTTAATTACATTCTAGAATATATATATCTAGTACGTGAAACATTTTTCATCAATGCACATAGAAAGCTACTTTCAGTTGATACTAGTGTGCATGTACCAAAATAATGTACATGTGAAAACACTTGCACAGATAACATAACAAGGTAGTTCAATTTTTAGTTGAGTTATGGAGGTTCTAAAACATGAATCCAAAGAGAAGAAATTGTTGGGCAATTCAATCAAAAATATTCCAATGGAATGCCATCTCTAATTATCCATTCATGATCATATTTTGACATTTTCCATTTCTTCATTTTCGTTTTTTCGTTGATAAAACCTCTATCAACTTTATGCATGTTGCACACACCAAGTGACTATATTGGCAACTTATGACATCAGGTTAATAGTCTTCAAAGTAAACAAAATCCCCAATTTGATTAGTTTGTCTAAAAAAATAACCTTTCAGTATAATAGACCCTCTGTCATATGGAAACTCATTATAATTATAGTTTTCTTATAATTTCATATTTCATTCAGTGTAATGCATCAAATAATACTTCACATTTTCATCGTTGATAGTAGGTGCAATTACAACAAAACATCTCCCACACAATACAACAAACTTACGTATTTAAATTTAGATCATAATTAACATGAAAAATTAACTTTAAAATAATTTTAGTATCTATTTCTAGATCTCTATCATTTGAAAACAATTCAAATGTTACATTCTCTAACAATATTAGAAACTTGATCACCATCAGATGATATTGTAGTCTCCTCTAATTCTATTTCTTTAAACATTCCAACGGAAATTTTCCCCTTTGTATTTAGCTGTATATGTTTCCAATATTTTACATACATTTTGTTTTCACAAACATCATTGGATTATGTGTTGTCTATCCAAACATGAAAAAAACAAGAATATTTTCTTTTATCCAATGCAAACACATTTGTGGACAACTTTGTTTTAATTGAATGCAATTTTCGAGTCCCTTTTATTGTTTCAACGTCATTTCCAATTGATATATCTACATCTTCGACCCCAATATGCCAAAAAAACCTATATGGAAAATTAAAAGAGGAATGTAGATATGATATCAAAATACCATCAAAGATAATCATTGTGATAAATTTACACTATTTAAAATTGGATATCCAATAAAAATTAAATTGAATGTACCTTCGCACTTCCCTTGATCGGTTAGTCTCATAGCTTAGTGCAATGATGCACCATTGAACAAATTCTTTAGCATACACAAGCCGTCTTGTAGAGGATTCCATTTGATATCTTCAAAGTGTTCATTTTATGCTTGTCCCTACACCGTCATGTTCTCATTTTCCATGACCAGTCTCAAAGAAATTCCAACAATTTTTTATGCATGTTTTCTTATGAAGACAACACAAACAAAAAAATGATTGTGAAGATTTTAATTGACCTACACATCCATATGACCATATCCAATGTTCATTGAATTTTATTCCACGACTTTTCAAGGAGTCATAAATCTTTCCAAAAAGTGTTGTACAAAATATGTATCATGTGTACGATCGTCACTGATATAAAAGTGATATTCTTTAATAACATGCCAATTTGCACTGGTGCTTTCTATATGATCAATGTTTTGTTTATTATGTCTATATAGAATATGGACGAGCATCGAGACTTGGTCAGAATGATAATATTCATTCTGAATTTCTTTTTGTGGAACAAATATGTAGTTTTATGCAAAATCAATTACTAACAAAATGGTCCCTGGTAGAAAAACTTCACGAGATTTTTTGAATTGCAAGTCCTGCCATCGAGCTCTATGGGAATGCTTGGTGTATTTATAAATTTCCACCTCAACCTTTCTCAAAAAAACTATCACAAAATTTCTTCTTCTTGTAATTCAATTCTTTTAGCACTATTTGAACCTTGAATCGATGTATGGATATATTCATATCTCTTCCATTTCACTTTCATGTTGGACAATGATTGATCATTTATATCAGTACGATAATTTTTTTGAAATTTAGTCAAATTTCCACAATCATCACATTTTTTACGACCAACACATTTCTTTTCGTAAAATAATTCATCGCTTTCTCTTCCACATAGAATTTGGGATATAAAATCATGGAAAGTGGAAGGAGGAGGTGAATATTTCCAAAATGCTCTACCAAAATTAAGGAATGTGTCATAATATAACTAAAATTCCACATGATAATGACAAAGAAAAGTGTCACATACGATGATAGGTTTTACATAACATGGTTTTTGTTGCGCAAAAGCACTGATTAAGTCGTCAATTTCATGATTCTCTTTTTTGAAATTGTTGAACAACTTTATCTTAATGGTATCCAAGAAATGTTTTGCATGTGTTTTGTACTGATTTCATGCTATTATTCTTCGCATCACATCCCTTGCATTTGGCGAAACACGTGAATTTTTATTCATATATATATATATATATATATATATATAATTTTCTCCAAGTCTATATTTGTATGGTTGCCTACAAATAGCTCTCCAACAAGTGAGTTTATCATTTACATCTATTTGCAACCGAAATTTCCGATGTTTGTGCAAAGTTTTTCGTGAGGTTCTTAATGCTCCTGCCATAGATTTTACCAAGCGATTCTCTTTAGTACTTGATGAAACCACTGCCATATGTATTGCTCTACGTGCAACTGAAACTTTTTTCTGTCTAGATCTTCTAATTGAATCTATAGCACTATTTATATTTTGTATCACATTTTCCTTCATTTTTTTTATCTTTTGTTGATTTTCGAATACCAAATAAAGTCATAGCTTCTTTTAGTTTACTTAATGATATGAGACCTTTCAACATTTCGGCTTGAACTGACACATTTTCCTTTATGAAGTACGTATAAAAAATGTGATTAACACAATATTGTATAACATGGTCAACTCTTTTATCTCCATATGTGTGAGTGTCAACATTTTGTAGCATCTCATCATCAACATTGATTTCATCTTTACATATTCAAATTAACAGTACATAATAATTTTACACATTCAATAAATAACTAAATTAATAAATATGTATAATTTCAATGATACGTGCATGTGTTCAATATATATATATATATATATATATATATACATACCTTGTCACTCAATTTCTTCACTTAAATTTCTTTCAACATTTTCACCATCTTCAATCATTGGTTCAATATCTCTTTCACTTTCTCTTTCAAATTTTTTTATCTCATCATCAATGTTTTGAGGAATATCTTTCTTTGTTTAAATTGCAAAATATTTTTCAAACTAGTTCATCAAATAAAGATTAAGCTTTACATTTTACACTAGGAAAATTTTAAATATCAAAGTCATAATATTTAAATTTACATACCTGCTTCAACTTCTAGTTGGGGTTGATTTTCCCTTTGAATATTTGAGAGCGCTTCTCTCTTTCTTTTGTGAGATTCTCTCCCATGTTCTTTATGTTCTTCAGGGTCTCTTGTTCAATCATATTTTCTCGTGCAATTCCTTCGATTTCCCATGATAATAGAGTATGAAGCTCAAAAAATTTCCTTCAAAATTTAGACAAAAACTCAATTTTAAAAAACATCACAAAAGATTTAATTTAAAAAAAACTCATTTTAAAAATTTTGCAAAAAATACATACTTCAATCGAAAACACTTACTTTAAAAATTCCGAGAAAAAAATGTCTTATAAAAATTAAATGAAGCTCAAAATATTTCCTTCCAAGTTCTGCAAAAAAATTTCAATTAAAAAGTTAGACAAAAACTCATTTTAAAAATCATTATAAAAGATTTACTTCAACCCAAAACACATACTCTAAAAAAATGTCACTTCAAAAAATACCTCCAAAAAAATGTCCATTGAAAATTAAGCCCAACTTCTAAAAAAAATCTACTTTAAAAAATACCTCCAAAAACCCTCTAAAAAAATATCACTTTAAAAAATACCTCCAAAAAATTTGCTTTGAATATTAAGCCTAAAAAGAGTCCTTTCGAAATTAAGTCCAAAAACTGTCTTTTGGAAATTAAGCCCAAAAACCTCTAAAAAAAATACATCCAAAAAATTGTCCTTTGAAAATTAAGCCCAAAACCTCTAAAAACAAAATAACTTCAAAAAAAATGAAGCCCTAAAAACATCCAAAAAATGTATCACATACCTCCAAGAAATGTCCTTTGAATGTCATTGTTAAGTCCCTATATTAATAGTGTAGTCCCTTATTATGTTAGTGTAGCCCCCCTTATTTTTATTGTTGTACCCCTATAAACCCCATATTGTTATTATTTTGCCCTTGCTTTATTATTGTTAGGTCAGCTACGATTACATTGTGGCCCCACTAGGATTATATTGTGGCCCCATGGACTCCTATATATAGAAGGAGGTTTTGGTCATTTGTATCATCCAAGAATTGTTCATTCATGTAATGTATTGGAGGTTGTCCCCTCGAAGTGGTTTATTTCTAAGGCATTGATATCTCTTTTCTTATAATTTTGGAGCTGGTTTCACAACATTTGGTATCAGAGCTTTGAGATTCTAGGGTTTCGCTGCTTCAAACAGGTCATCATGGCATTTGCACTCTAACTTTTTTTCTACGAAGGTTCAGAATTTGAAATTTTTAGAGTGCGAAGCCAAATCTTGAGGAACATCTTCGCAAAATTTCAGAGCTTGGTTCGCAATATTTTCAAATATATGATCTGTGCAAGTTAGGTCGTTTTGGAGGCTCCTGAATTTAATCTAAACAGGTCATCGTGGAATTTGTGCTATAACTTCTTTTTTTTTACAAAGGTTCCGAATCTGAAATTTTTAGGGCGCGAAGAAAAAATTCTTAGTAACATCTTCGCAAAATTTCAGAGCTTGGTTCACAATATTTTCAGAGATATGATCTGTGAAATTTAGGTCTTTTTCATGCTCCTGAATTGCATCTCAAAGAGGTGATCGTGGGAAAATATTCATAACTATCTCTCTGAGCATCGGATTGGAATTCTGTAAAAAGTGACTAGAATCACACAGACTGTAGTTTCCTGTCTATCAATTATAGAGCCAAAGGAGAAAACAGTGACACATGACAAGTCGTACAAGTTCACTCTACTGAACCAGTCCATAATTAGGTCATTATGGGAGATTGGACACAACTTTGTCTTGAAGAATCCAAATCAGGTCAGACCTGTGGCATTCGAAAGAGGATTCAGAGGGATACCGTAGGGCTGAATTTTATTTCTTAGGGATTTGAAATCACATAGCTAATTCAGTTTTAATATCAAGCTTCGCAAAAGCAAGAAAATGAAATCTATACTATGACACATGAAGAAGAAGAATTGCAATATGAGATATCAAAATTACAGTACCAAGTGCAACAAATTTCAATATTACGAAGAGAAAATGAAGATGACATAGATGGTTTAAAAGCATAAATGAAGGCTAAGTTGGGTGACTTGAAGGATCAAATAATAGCTAATATGGATGATAAATTAGTGGAGGATCACATCGAGCATCGACAACAAGTTCTCCAACTCTCAAAGGATAACCTAACTTTGGTGCAGAATCAAATGAAACAACAGGAAGATCAACATCACATCGAAAGAATTTATGCAGTAGTCACAGAAACAAGAACTCGACAAGTACGATCAATTTCAGAGTATCTCAGCAAGTGGAAGAACTTTCCTGTAGAAGATTCCACATGGGAAGATGATAATTTCATACAGAAGCATCAAGAAATAATCAAGCATTGAGGACAACACTTGTTTGAAGGAGAGGGGCATGTTAAGTCCCTATATTAATAGTGTAGTCACTTATTATGTTAGTGTAGCCCCCCTTATTGTTATTGTTGTACCCCTGTAACCCCCATATTGTTATTATTGTGCCCTAACTTTGTTATTGTTAGGTCGGCTAGGATTACATTGTGGCCCCACTAGGATTATATTGTGGCCCCATGGACTCCGATATATAGAAGGAATTTTTGGTAATTTGTATCATCCAAGAATTGTTCATTCATGTAATGTATTGGAGGTTTCCCCCTCGAAGTGGTTTATTTATAAGGTGTTGATATCTCTTTTCTTTTATTTTTGGAGTTGGTTTCACAACAGTTATACCAAAAAGAGTCCTTAAACCCAAAAAAATCCTTTGTGTAATCAGACCTTTGCAAAATAAAATAAAAAATAACTTCAAAAAAAAATGAAGCCCAAAAAACATCCAAAAAATGTATCACATACCTCGAGGAAATGTCCTTCTCCAAGAAATTTTCTTTGAATGTTATGCCAAAAAGAGTGCTTAAACCCAAAAAAAAACCTTTGCAGAATCAGACCAAATGAAGAAATGTGCGAAATTATGCGAAAATACTAAATGCGTTTATGAAAAATTATATTTCTGTGAAATGTTTTTTTGGAGGGGCTTCGTTGAATTTTCCGGCCGACGGAAAGCCAATTAAAATTTTGGCTGAACTTTTTTAAGAAATTCGGCTAAAATTTTGTGTCATTATACTTGACGGGGCGTCGGGGAAAAAAACAATTGGGCCGAACTTTTTTTGAACGTTCGACTGAACTAAAACATCTGCAATTATGCAAAGCCAAGCTCTGAACACATTTCTTCAACTTTGGACTGATTAAACTCCATGAAATTTTCTGAATTAACTGTCAGAACCAAGACAAGCATTTTCAGAATTCAATCTACTTTCAGGAAATATAAATTTTATGGAATTTCATAAATATTTACTAATTTTAATTAATTTTGTAACAAAACGGGTGCAAGCAATTTATGAAGGTCAATATGATTCAGTGAAATCAATATTCAGTATCTTCCAAAATACACTGTAAAAAAATTTGAAAAAATTGTGGTGCATTACATTGGTTCGTTGTCTGTAATGGGTATTTTTTATATTTTTAGTTTATAGCTTATATGTTGAGAAATTTCATGCATCCCGAAAAATATTCAAAATAAGTATTTTTTTCATATTGGATCAGTTCAAAAAATTCTAGTAATTATGATATGCATGAGTTGGTTTCATAAATATAACGAAACCGAAGTAGACTCTGTCTAGATTGTTGTAACACATTTTGTTTCTCAAAAACACAAAGTTTTCAAAGAATACACGAGCACTTATTAACACGAATTTTTATGAATCCTTTGATTGTTAAAATACACACACTCAAAGAAACTCTAAGTTGACATACCAAATGGGTATAAAAAAATTCAAAAAAATAAGTAATAGAAAGCTAATAAAATTTCTGACAACTTTTATTTTTATCAAAAAATGAAATTCTAAACAAAAAAAAATGGCTTGAGAAAGTTTAAGAACAAAAAAATAAAAATAAATAAATAAATAAATAAAATTTCTCAAAAAAGGGAAAAATTGTAGCCCAAGTTCACATTTTCACCTATTGATGCATGAAGAAGAGGAATAAAGGAAAATGATATATCAAAATTGTGGGAATGAATGCAATAATTTTTACTCTCACAAAGAGCAACAAAAATGAATTGGAAGCGATGATGAATGTCAAGATGGATGGTTTCAAATTACATATGAAAGGTGACATCAAGGCTTAAAAGGTGACATGGATTTTAAACGGTGGCATGAAATATTTAAAGGAAAACATAAAATGTTTGAAGGAAAGTTTGGAAATTTTGGTACAAGAAAGGCTTCCTAGTGGCGATAAGGTATTTCATGAAACTCATGATGATAACAAAAGGAATGTTAATCATGATTTCAAATACTCCAAACATGGATTTAATACCGACCATATTCCAAGGATTGATATGAGTAAGTTTGATGGCAAGGATCTAATAACATGGATACTACATACAGAGCAATTCCTTGATCTACATAACGTGAAACACACACAAAAGGTACACATTGCATCTTTATATCTAAAACCCAATTAGCTTGTGTGATATCAATAGCTTTGATATCATAAATCACTTATCACTAGGGCAAATTTTACGAAGAAATTGATAATACATTATGAGGATACAAGAGCAACAACTTCTTTAGCCAATTGATAAATCTGAAGCAAAAGGGTCCAATGGCGGAGCACATTGAGGACTTAATAATATTGAATGTGAAGGTATTTGATATTATATAGGAGCATATGATTTATTTATTCATAGAGTATTTAAAGGATAACATCCAACATGAGGTTAAAATTTTGTAACCTAATTCATTGGAGAAGCCATTCAACATGGAAGGAAAATTTAACAAAACAATTATGGAAACAAGGAGGTTTACCACTCACAACTATAAATATGGAAGTGTTTCCACTCCTATCCTTCCAAAAACTACAATGTTGATACCACAACAACTGGAAGAAAAAATAACAAAAGGGATTTTTTATAGTTGTGATAGAAAATATACTAAAGGTCATAAGTGTGTTGAGAAGAAGTTATTTTACATAGATTTTGAATCACGGGAAGAAAAGGAACATTAAACATCAAAAGAAGAAGATATACACCAGGAACCCACCCTAGGGGATGAAAAAGAAGAAACGAATCCAACCATATCTTGTAATTTATTGACAGGAATTACCACTCCTCAAAATCTAAATATAGATGGATATATAAAGAAGAAAACGGTAATAGTATTGATGGACTCGGGTAGTACCCATAATTTTATTCAGCGTAATATGGCCAAATATTTTAATTGCTTTCCATTCCGAGCACTAGAGTGTCAAGTGATGGTTATATATGGAGGGCTATAAATTTCTCAGGAAAGTTCCATAATATCAATCTAACCATGGGTGAATATCCATTGAGTAGAACAATGATTTCCGTTCAAATGGATGTTGTTGACAGTTTATTAGTAGTCCAATGGTTACAATCTTTGGTGATGATAACTTCTAATTTCCAAGAAATTTTATTAAAAAAATCGGTGAAGGATAGGAAATTGAATTAAGGGGTATCGCTGGGAGACCTCATAATATAATGAGCTCTAATGGCATAAAAAATATTTTTTAGAAGCAACAATGAGGTGTAATCGCACAATTATGCTCACTAGATATTCAAACATATATGTGAACCATTTATCCATATCTCTAAAGAGTCCTTGACCATCATTCCAATGTATTTGACACTCCCAAGGGTCTCCCACTTATCATTACCATGATCATGCTATCCAATCAATTCCAAAAGGTGATCCTCCAAACATCAAACCTTAGAGATATCCCTATGCCCAAAAGAGTGAATTGAACATATGGTTGCATAAATTCTATAGGTTATTATAATTCAACCTAGCCAAAGTTATTTCTCTTCTCTAATAGTATTGGTACACATGAATGATGGATCATGGTATATGTGTCCAGATTATAGGGACCTCAACAAGCTCACTATTAAAAATAAATTTCCAATTCATGTCATTGACGAATTATTGCAGGAATTACATGGATAAATTTAATTCACTAAGCTTGATATTCATTCGAGACATCATCAAATTAGAATTAGTATTGAAGACATTGTAAAAAAAACATTCAAAACTCATGAAGGTCATTATGATTTTTTTTTCATTCCTTTTGGCCTTACTAGTGCCTCTTCCACATTTCAAAGTTTAACTAATTCCATTTTCAAACCCTTCATTAGAAAATTTGTTTTAGTACCTTTTTATAATATAGTAATGTGCAACAAATCTTGGAAGGATCATGTCCAATATGTTGAGAGGGTGCTCAAACTATTGGAGGAGAAACAATTGTATGGAAAAACCTCCCAATGTTTCTTTAGGGTACAGGAGGTGGAATATTTGGATCATATTGTATCTCATGAGGGTGTTAAGGTAGACCCTAACAAAATTAAATCCATTGAGGAATAAAAAATTCCAAAAACCTTAAGGAATCTTCTAGTACTTCTTGGGTTAACAGGGTATTAACACAAGTTTGTTAATAATTATGGAAAAATAACAGCACCTCTAACGATATTATTGAAGAAAGATGCATTTTCTTAGACTCCAGAAGTAATTAAGGCCTTTGAACATATTAAAGAGGAAATGTGTGAAACTCCAGTATTAGCTACACCGGACTTGACAAAAATACTTATTGTGGAATGTGATGCCTTGTAAAATCAGATTGGTGTTGTTTTAATGCAAGAAGGGAGACCCATTTATTTTGAAACTCATCCAATCAAGGGAAAGTATTTACACAAACGTATTTATGAGTAGGAAATGTTGAAAATAGTAAATGCTCTCAATAAATTATGTCCTTACCTTATTGCAAGACAATTTAAGATAAAAACAAATCATGATATTGTTAAATTTTTCTTAAAAAAATATTATCTTAAGAAGACAAGAAAAAATCAGTCACAAAGATGTTGGGTTATGACCTTGAAATCATATACAGAAAGGGGAAGCAAAATGATGTTGATGATGCACTCTCAAGAAGGGATGAAGATGTCAATAACTATTATCCAACCTGATTGGATAAATAATCCAAGGGAATAATGGAAGACTGACGAAGAGGTCTGGACACTCATTCAAAATTTTTTGTAAGATCCTAATGCATCTAATAAATTTATTTGAAAAATATTATTCATCAGGGTACAAATACTACTTATATTTATGTAATAAATCCTAACTCAAACAATATTTTTTTTGGAATTGCACACCTCTCCTATAGGAGGGAATTTAGCATTTGTAAAAAATTACCATAGGGTCAAGAAGGAATTTTTCTGGAATGGCCTTAAATACGATATTCAAAATTTTGTGGAATAATGTTTGGTTTTCCAAAAACATAAAGTTGAAATAATTGATACCATGGGTTCTTTACAACCATTAGCCATTCCAAGTCAGCTTCTAGAGGAAGTCTCAATCTATTTTATCATAGGTTTACCCAAACCTGAAGGAATAAGTGTCATCATGGTGGTAGTTGATATATTTACCAAGTATGCAAACTTTTGTGCACTATATCATCCTTTCAAAGCTAGTACATTCAATATTGCATTAGTGAAAATAGTTCAAAAGCCACATCGAAACCCAAATACTATTGTATGTGACAAAGATCCCATTTTCACTAGAAATTATTGGATAGAATTAATTTCTTGTCTTGTTACTTAATTAGCTCATAACACATTTTACCATCCTCAATTTGATGGGAAAATTGAGATAGTGAAAAAATGTTTATAAGGATCTTTTTTTTGATTTGTATCTAATAAAAAATCATAATGGGTCAAGTGGTTACCTCTCAAAAAATGGTGGTATAACAGTCCCTTCCATCCCACAACAAAAATGACACCATTTATGGTGCTTTGTCGATATCATGCACCGTCCATCATGTCATCTTTAAGAGACAATTCTAAGGTTCAAGCAGTTGAATATCACATTGAATATCAACAAGAATTTCTCCAACTCTTAAAGGAGAATGTGATTCTGGTGTAAAATCGAATGAAACAACAGGTAAATTAACATCACAATGAAAGTACTTTTTATGTAGGAAATTGGGTATTTTTACGGCTACAACCATACGAACAAATTTCCCTCAAGCAAGCCAAGAAGGATAATAAACTATCACCCAAGTAATATGGTCCTTACAAGGTATTTCAAAGGATTGGTACTATGACATACAAATTGGAGCTTCCTCCATATTTGCAAGTACACCTAGTTTTCTATGCTTCATTCTTAAAGAACATTATACATGACAAGATCCCATTTCAAATTATATTGCCATAATCTCAATATTTTTATTGATGTGCCCCATAAAATCCCACTATTTTTATTGTTGAGACCTTAGATTATCATTGTTATCGAGGCCCTAATTATATTTTGACCCTTTAGACTCTTATGTACCAAGGAGGTTTTTACATTTTAATACTTGAAGAATTCTTGAGTTATGTGATGTAAAATTAGGTTTACCCCTTGAATAGAACTATTTTCAATTCATCGAGCTATATTTTGTTTTGTTTTTATGATCTGGTTACACAACAAAGATGGTAGAAGAGATAATTATTACCTTTGAGTTCCCTGTTAGAGATATGAAGGGATAATATCCAATGAAAATATTTTTTTATCAACCTTTCCAGTGTTCCAAGGTACCATTAATGAAGATCCAGACAAACTGTCCTTTTTTAATTTTATTTCCTATGTAGAAGTTATGATTAAACCTCCAACCCTCGGAAATTAAAACTATTCCTTGCTACCCTAAAAGAATCAACATTGAGGTTGTTCACGGGATTTGGAGGTTCATCTATTTATTCATGGGATGTTATGAAGAAAACATTCATGGATAATTATGAGGATTACTATAGAACAAAGGATCAAACGGAAGAATTTTTGAAAATGTCTTAATGAGATTATGACCGTTTATAAGATTTTATAGAACATCTCCATTATAATATACACAAGTCCAAGCATAGTGATATAAGTATTAGAATAATGAAGACATTTTTAATTAGAGGGATGAAAGAGGGCCATATATATATTCTTAATCTCATGGGAAAAGGTGATATATAGAAAGAATCGTATTATGACATTGTTGAGGTTTTCTTAAGAGGTTCTAGAGGATGAATAAAATGTAAGGCTTAAGCAAGAGATATTTTTTCTAGAGTACAAAGGTCAGAAAATGTTGGAGTGACTAGGGTATAGATTGAGAACCTGTTGGAGGATTTTGGAATGAGTGCTATGAGTTACTTGAATTTTTAGTTCGATATGTTGTATGAAATACAAAAACACAATGAAGGAGAAGAAGTGTTGTCTATATTTTTGCCTAAGTGCATAAAGAAGCACCCTCTTAGGGAGTTCCCACTTGATACCATAAGGCCTTGAAAAATATGCGAATAGGAAAATTCTATAGATTAGTTCCCATAATTTCTCAGAATAAAATCAATCTACAAGGAATCAGGGGAGGATGTTTAAATGACATACTTCATCAATTCTAAGAAGCCATGGCAACCTCAACTACCTATTATGATTCATGATTTTTTTTCCTCTTTTAATTAACGGTCTAATTTTTATATTTATTATAAATTTCCTTAACAAATGAAATATCCTCCAGTACCATTGCAACACTCTAATCCATCTCTTGTGTAGTATTCAATGATATGGCCAAAATGGCATTCTCTTCCAAACTAGTATCTTCAATGGCCTCAAGTATGGATAGGAGCTACCCTTGCTAATCAACAACCTATTCCATTTCTGATGCTGAAAAAACAAATAAAACTACCTTCTAATGTACTAATAAGTAATCCCCCTTCATGACCTCAACTACATGTATAACCTAACCCTAACCCTAATAGGAAAGAGGTGCAACAAATTGAAACAATCATTCTCCCTACTTACTATATCTCACATATGCAATGTAATGAAGTATGATTAAGATCAGGGGGACTAATGAACCTGAGAAGTCCCCCAGTCATTACAGAAGATGAAGAAGATAATTCACCAAAAAGGGGGACTTTGATTCAAGAGGCATGTGGTAGGAAGAAATTTGGAATAGATAAAGTCGACACCTCTATGAAAAATGGAATATATGTAACAAGTGGTGTATTAGTTCCTATAATAGATGAACTCTCTAAAACAATTGACACTACGAAACTACTATGGAAGGGGATATAACAACTAAAATTGTTTTCAGTATTGACATTATTTTATGTCCATGAAAATTTGAAAGAATAGTTATAGAATAAGTTATCCCTTAACCAAAACTGACTTTCTAAAACAATTGAAAAATATTTTTGTTTGTATCCCATTACTCTAATCCATTTGAGATGTTCCAATTTGTGCAAAATAGTGCAGGAGTTATGCATAAAGAAAACTAAAAGAAGACCTAGTAACGGATCGTCCTACTCTACATGTGGTAGGAATTTTTTTAGCATTAATGTTATGGGAGGTTCCACTTACCAAGTACAAGGACCTAGGAAACCCAATAGTAACTATTCACATCGAAGGAACAACTATCCCAAACACCTTGTTTGATTTAGGAGCTGAAATTATTATAATGACTAGGGATATTTTTGAAAATTATTTGTTAACTAATTTAATTCCAACCAAGTACATATTATAATTGGCTAAGAGGTATAAAATTCAACCTAAAGAGATATTAGAAGACATTGTCATTTCAGTTGATTTTTGAGAATACACAATAGATTTTGTAGTATTATAGCCTAAAACTTGCCTAGGAGGTCATCCCTAATATTAGGAAGACCCTGGTTGGCTATTGCATATGCTTAACTATGGTTGGAACTACATGAAAATCAAAAAATAAAACCCCTTTCTCTTCTGATGTTCATGATTCACATGAAATAATCATCTTTACAACACTTAGCTCCACAATGTTTAATTCGCAATGCACACAACTTGCATTTAAGTCTCTATCTACAAGCTGGGATATGAAGGCAGTTGGGGTTCACTTGACTTTCCAAACAATTATTTAATTATCACTAGACACTCTCCTTAAAAATAGCTTAATAAAACCCATGTTATCTCTGGAATCTGAGTCATGCCTCTATACGTCAACATGGCCTCAATATGTTTCAAGCGAACTCATTCACTCGTAATTGGGATTAGTCAAAATCTACCACACTTCTTTGTACTTTAATTCATATGGCCTCGATATATTTTCAGAATATGGTATTTGAGGGTCACAATGTGGATGTCATGCAAAAAATATTTTAGTGCTTGGATGTACATATTTCATAAGCCATGTGCAACCAAAATGTAATAAAAGAAACAAATGTTGAATATCTTGCATCTAGGGCCCATAGGGTGGTCATTTTAGATGTATTCAAATGTATTTTTCATCTGGGAGACTTCACAACTGACAAAACCAACGTAGGGACATATCCCTCCAAGCCTAGATATTTTATTGACTTGGGAATCTCATTTTCCTTTGTATCTAGATATGTTATGAATGGTGGATGAAAATAGCAATAATTTTTTCACTCACCTAGTTAAATTTCGTCCTTTGCATCCATCTCCATTGCATTAATCCTTCAACCTCTTTAACTATGCATTAATTTCACTTAGGGATCCTTTGACCTTGGTTAGTATTTGTTTTTGGTTCTCAGGTTATTATGAAACTTGAATTTCTCAAGCCGAATCATGAAGTGCACTGGTCTAGTGCTCGCCAGAACTCCACTCAATCTTCAAATAAGTCCTCTGACCCTTCCACTATGATTTGACTTTGTCACATAACTCTATGTAATCTCATCCAACTATAGGAAAATGCATTCACAGTAAACAATTTCCTCCCTTTAACACATGGCATCGTTCCATACTAAGAAGAGGAATTAAACATAGGAATTAACTTTAAAATAAGGTTCCAATAAATGCATAAATATTTATTTACAAGGGATTGGTTCACCTTTTATTTTTCCACTTTTTAGCTCTTATGCTCCTCCCTGAGCTATTTTGGCTCTACTCTTGAGACTCCTTCGCAATTACCTGAGCTTTGTTTTGCCTTGTAATTGTACACACACATATGAACTCTTTTATTAACTAAAAAATATTGTAACAAACTAGAGGATATTTAGACATATATCCCAACATCTCAACTTTATAATTGTCAATTTTACAAAGGCCCACATGGCCCAAAACACCGAAAAACCAAAATAAACTACCAGCCCAATAGTCCCAGATTCTTCTAGAATTAGGACACATGTATTTACATAAAAAACCTCCATATTTCTAATTTATACAAATTACATTTGAGGAAAAATAAAATTCCTTTTGGAAATTTCATGACAAAAATGAGTTTCCTATGATTTATGTTTTTTTATCAATAATAATTTATAACAAGGTCATCACTAATTGAGCTACCCTTATTGACTTATAATACTTTTCATAAAAATTATATATATATATATATATATATATATATGACATTACTTTTCTATTTAATGAATATTGTTTTTATAATTTAAATATATCTATATATATATATATATATATATCTGATGCAGGAGCATCGGGAACCTAGCTAGCAATGTGATGTCTTTGGTCACATGTTGTGGCTAATTAGAGTTAAAAGAAACTTAGGAATAGTTTAATAATTTAATTATTAAATTTGTTATTTATTTTAAGAGAATTGTTAATTTTTTTTATCTTTAATTAAATTTGGCATAATAATAGAAGTTGGTTTCTCTCCCTGCGTGGATGTAGAGCCAACATAGAGATAATCCTAAAAAATAGGAAGGTAGAAATTTATTGAGGAAGTCTATTCTAGGAGGAAGTAGTTTTATTTCTCAAATATAAATAGTTGAAGGATGGTAAGGGAACTTCAAGTTTTTGTTTATGTCAATATGTAGATTCTAGAATTTTTATAAAAATCTGATCAGCGATCATTTATGTCATATAAAACGTTTTATGGATTAGTTTGCAATTACAATTTTATTATACCTATACATGTTCTAGATTGTATGATTGCGGAAGTTTGAAAACCGTTGTGACTATGTCACCGATAGGCGTTTTGATATGAGAGATTGCAGCAGAGACAGCGTACATGTGAACGCATTTGGAAAGTGTGCAGTCTCCCATCGCTCGTATTGTGAATGAAGCTGGAGTCCTGAGTGTCAAGGACAGACGAAATAACAGTCCAACCATTAAAGAGTAGCAAGCAAATAATATGGTTAACGACAACAAGATGTATTAGCAGATGTAAGGACGACGGTGTTCGATGGAAACCGTGAAGAAAGAAGTTTGTTTGAACTACTTCTCCATCATTGTAACAAAAGGTCAGGGTTAAAGACATAAGTAACCATTGCATTTTGATCATGAGCAATTAGAAGAGAAATAACAGTACTGCAAATGCCAATGATTTTCGTGCCACCGATATCACTGTTGTAAATATTAAATGATTTTGTGTTTGGTTTGTTGAGAAGAGCGTAGGCTCAAACACTACAGTGGAAGGTTTTTTTTATTGGGTCCCAATATATAGATCGAAGTTTTTTTGTATTGGGTCCAAATGGTCCATTATACTCCTAAATTATCATATACATTGAAGTTTGCTATTCCTTATATTTGAGTTTTATTTGGAATTACATTTAAAGTTCAAAAACCAAAAATGGGTCAAGTCCATTATCAAGCATTAATTCTGGGCCTTAATAGAATTGGACAATTTCGACGAGAAATTGTTAGAATCATTTTGTGTTCTTCATCATTTTGGTATCAAAGCTTGTTAAGATATTTTGGAGTATTGCAGAGAATGCCGCCCAGAAGAGGAGCTGGGATAGGTCGAGGGAGACCTATAGCAAACGCAATTTTGCTAGATGAGATCCAACATTTGCGCATGAGACTGGCTACAGTAGAAACCACTCATAGGAGAGTTGCATATGGTGGAATTTCCAGTGCCGATGAAGAAGAGACCACTGACGAAGAAGCAGAGGAGGAAAGCGAAGCAGCCAAAGTTATGAAAATGCTCGCAAAAGTCAGCAGCCGACCAAAGGTAGAGGTACCTTTATATGATGGGAGTCTTAGTGTGGAGGTGCTAATGGACTGGATCAGTTCGTTAGATAAATACTTCAACTATGAAGAAGTTGATGACAAGAAGAAAGTGAAGTTTGCAGCCACGAGATTGAAAGGCCATGCAGCCTTATGGTGGGACGAATTACAACTATCCAGGGAGCAAAAAGGGAAGCCCAAAATCAAGAAATGGGATAGGATGGTATGTAAGCTTAAGGGTAATTTTTTGCCAAAGGATTACCAATTAAATCTGTTTAGACAATTGCACAATTTAAAACAGAAAGGGATGACAATCAAGGAACATACTGAAGAGTTTTATAAGCTGAGTATTAGATCTGGCCATGTTGAAGATGATCTAGAAAAGGTAGCTAGATATATAAATGGTTTGAGATATGAAATACAGGATAAGATCAGCTTATTAAATTTAAAGTCGATTGAAGATGCCTATCAAGCAACCTTGAGGGCAGAGGAAAAACTGTTGAGCAAACAAAACCAGAGAAATAAAGGCAGGAGTCCGGCAAAAGAAGGGGGAACATTTGAATCCAGATTTCAACACTCTCAAAATGAGGTAGGAAGTGTGAGCAATAGATCACCACAAAGAGGATATTCTGGCCGCGGAAGGTTCGTGCACAAAGGGAGAGGCCGAGGAAGAGATTTTCGATGTTTTGCATGTGGTGAATGGGGACATGTGCAATGGGATTGTCCTCACAATAGATCAGCAACTCAGCACAATGTGAACGTTGTTGAAGCCAAGGAGGAGATTCCTCAACCTGAAGCCAAAGAGGAACCACCTGAAGTCGGATAATCCTTGTTTTTGAAGAGGGTATTGCTTAAAGAAGATAAAGAAGCCAGATAACCAGCTCAAAGAAGGAATTTGTTTAGAACTATATGTAAGTCAAAGGGTAAGTGTTGCAAATTGGTAATTGATAGCGGTAGTACTGACAACCTTGTTTCTACAGAGATGGTGGACAAGTTGAAGTTGGAGAGAAAAATACACCCCACTCCTTATAAATTATTGTGGCTTCAGAAAGGCCATCGAATTATTGTAACTGAACAATGTAAAGTTAACTTTTAGATTGGTACTTATAAGGATGTTATTTTATGTGATATAATGCCGATGGATGTATGTCACATATTACTAGGGAGATCGTGGCAGTTTGACCGAAATGCCATACATGATGGCAGAAGAAACACTTATACTTTTGAGAAAGATGGGAACAAGCATACACTGCTGCCATTGAAAGCTGAAGCTGAGGAAGAAGCATCTGGAAATAGCATTATGTTGATGAGTGGGAAGACGTTGTTGCAGGAATATGAGAAGGGTAAGGAGATGCATTTTTTTAGTGTTGGAAAGCCCAAGGTAATTTTAACTTCTACAAATTTAGAAGATTTACCTGAAGAAATTCAAAATCTATTGAATGATTTTGCTGATATTACTGTGGATGAGTTGACGAATAAAGCAGCCTACAGGTTAACACCATAGGAAAATGCAGAAATTGGAAGACAAGTGCAAGAACTGATAGATAAAGGGTTAGTAAGAGGAAGCCTTAATCCATGTGCAATACCAATAGTACTCAGTCCAAAGGAAGAAAATGAATGGCGCATGAACACAGATTTTCAAGCCATAAATAAAATCACCATCAGGTTGATGAATGAAGTTTTGAAGGAATATGCAGTCTCTAAAGAAGAGTGGAAAGTGGATTCGAAGAAAATCCAAGCAGTCGTGAAGTGGCTAACTCCTAGAAGTATATTTGAGGGAGATGTCAAACGCAGATGGAAGGAATGCAGTAGTATAGACAAGCAGCGAACAGATATGAAGGGGTGGAAAAAGAAATTTCAAGCAGGTGACTTAATCATGTATTGCAGATTTGTACCTATACCAGGAACCAGAAGAAGAACTACAATCAGACGCCATAACAGAAGAAAGCATAAAGCCGGAAAAAGGGAAAAGAGAGTGTCAAAGAAAACCAGGAGCAAAACTTATTATCACTATTTGGTCAAGTGGAAAGGACACCCAGTGGAAGACGCCAGTTGGATGACTGCATCATAACTACAGAGATTGGAAATCGACTCCAAAGTACTACAAGATCATTTTTCTTCCCCGGGAGTCTAATGCAGGAGCATCGGGAAGCTAGCCAACAATGTGACGTCTTTGGTCACATGTTGTGGCTAATTGGAATTAAAATAAACTTAGGAATAGTTTAATAATTTAATTATTAAATTTGTTATTTATTTTTAGAGAATTGTTAATTTGTTTTATCTTTAATTAAATTTGGCATAATAATAGAAGTTGGTTTCTCTCCCTGCTTGGATGTAGAGCCAACATAGAGATAAGCCTAAAAAATAAGAAGGTAGAAATTTATTGAGGAAGTCTATTCTAGGAAGAAGTAGTTTTATTTCTCAAATATAAATAGTTGAAAGATGGTAAGGGAACTTAAGTTTTTGTTTCCGTCAATATATAGATTCTAGAATTTTTATAAAAATCTGATCAATGATCATTTATGTCAGATAAAACGTTTTATGGATTAGTTCGCAATTAAAATTTTATTATACATATACATGTTCTGGATTGTATGATTGCAAAAGTTTGAAAACCGTTGTGACTATGTCACCAAGAGGCATTTTGATATGAGAGATTGTAGCAGAGACAGCGTACATGTGAACGCGTTTGGAATGTGTGCAGTCTCCCATCACTCACGTTGTGAATGAAGCTGGAGTCCTCAGTGTCAAGGATGGACGAAATCACAATCCAACCATTAAAGAGCAGCAAGCAAATAATATGGTTAATGATAGCAAGATGTATTAACAGATGTAAGGACGACGGTGTTCGATGGAAACCGTGAAGCAAGCAGTCTGTTTGAACTACTTCTCCAACATTGTAACAAAAGGCCAGGGTTAAAGACAAAAGCCACCACTGCATTTTGATCATGAGCAATTAGAAGAGTGATAACAGTATTGCAAATGCCAATGATTTTCGTGCCACCGACATCACTGTTGTAAATATTAAATGGTTTTGTGTTTGGTTTGTTGAGAAGAGCATAGGCTCAAACACTGCAGTGGAAGTTTTTTTTTATTGAGTCACAATATATAGATCAAAGTTTTTTTTATTGGGTCCAAATAGTCCTTGATACTCCTAAATTATCATATACATTGATGTTTGCTATTCCTTATATTTGAGTTTTATTTGGAATTACATTTAAAGTTCAAAAACCAAAAATGGATCAAGTCCATTATCAAGCATTAATTCTGGGCCTTAATAGAATTGGACAATTTTGACGAGAAATTATGACGAGAAATTGCTTAACTATTTGTGGTCTTCATCTATATATATATATATTTGGAATATGGAAAGAATTCTAGATATTCCTTATTGTGGATTATGAATGCACCTCTTAAGCCTAATAACTTAATCAAAGGTTAGAATTTACATTATAATCGAATTATTTTTCCAAAATTTTATATGAATTTTTTGAAAAAAAATTGATTAAAAATTTCATGTGAAGCCTAATTTGGTTGATTCACTCATTAAATTATAATTAAAGTCACTTTGAAAATTTATTACAAATTTACTTTTTTTATTAGAAAACCACTTGGATTCTCAATAAAAATGCTAGTACACCCCCAAAAAATTCAACCATTTTTGGATAATTATAAAAGTTACGCCGAGAAGTACACACTAGAAAAGATAATTCAACTTCTTTGGCCTTTTTGGTTAAGCATTTTAATTGAAAGATTATTTACGAGTATGAGGAATTGATAAACAAATATCATTTTTTTAATTAGTATTTATAATTGTTAATTATTATTTTATATATATTTTTAATAAATCCCAAAAAATTATAAAAATTAAGCCTACAAAGTACACACTAGATGAGGTAAATCACCTTTTTTGGTTGATAATTTTATTTGAGGAACTAATTACGAGATGAATCAACTTCTTTGGTTGAGCATTTTATTTGAGGAACTAATTACGAGATAAATCAACTACTTTGGTTGAGAGTTTTATTTGAGGAACTCATTATGAGTGTGAGGAATTCCAAGTTTTTTTTTTTTTTTTTTAATTATTATTTGTTATTATTAATTACTCATTTTATATTTTTTATATTTTATCTCTTATGTTCACGCCCTACATATAAAATTAAGAATTTATTACTTTATGTAGTTTTTATAATTTTTATGGTTCAAAGATGGCTACCTCAATTCCATTTGCTAAGTATTTATATATAATGCGTAGGAAATGGTGATATTCATTATATCTCTTAATATTTTTATAATATTTTATTTAATTTTTTTATAGGTTGATTGGTTGAGGTCTATTGCTTAGTTTTTTATGAAAACTTTTTTCTTGTTAATTACTCTAATTCTTATTGATTTTGTGTGTTCGTATTCAAGAGAAGTTTCCAATCATATATCTTACTTTCTGTAAACTTGGTCTAGGCCTTTCTAATTATCATTTTTGAGTTTGGTTTTATGACTTATTGTATTTGAACAAAAGAATGGTTGCAAGACTCAATATTTACAAATGTTTTCAATGAAGGTAAGATAAATTATAAAATACAATAAGTGTTAAAAAAAAGATAGAGAAGGAAAATGGAATTAAATAAAGTAGAATATTTAAAATAGTAGAGGAAAAGAGAAGGTAAAATGGGAACTAGAAGGTTATTCTATTGGTCTCTCTATTAAAAAAAAAAAATGACGACATTTAATCAAGGTTGAGAGACCCTAGCACACCAATCTCTTTGTTCTAGGTTGTTTGGTTATGTTTTTTGCATTCTATAGGCCTAGAGGCCGAAGAGGTTGTGCACATGAAGAATTCATCATTTTCATGTATTATAGAGAAAAATAAATAAGAATAAAAAAATTGATATTGTCTTGATGATGTCAACACCTTCAAAGATTGGACACTTTTTACCACATTGCTAAAGTTAGAGATCTTTGATTGTGTTAAGAGATAAGATATTTTGTTTTAATATTAACATTATTATTATTATTATTTATTGTGTCGAAAGGGTCATCTACAATCCACGGGATGTGTAAGTTTATCCATTGGTTTGTCTCCCTTTAAAATAAAATGAAAAATAAAAAATTATTTTTTAAATAGAAGAATATTGCCTATAATAATAAAAAATGAATGGAAGTAAAAAATGTATAAGATGTTTAAATATTATAATTTTCATAAATATTTGAACAAGGGATTTAAATAAACTATTTGAAAATCTATGTTAACTAATTTATGTCGATACCAAGAATTAAAATGTTTATTTTCTCCTATATATATACTCTATTTAGCATTCAAAAAGACAATTTAAACAACGAAAAATAACACATTGTATTTTACACTCTAAATAAGTTTGCACACGAAGAAATTTGATCCCTCTTGGCTCATGTTAGATCCGTACCTAAGATGGATCTATGATGGTAACTAGGTCAATCTCATGTGTAAGAAATCTAAGGGATTCAATCTGATCTTGTAATGTACTAAAACTAAACTATTTGAAGATATTTGAACTAATTTATGTTGATATCAAGAATTAAAACATTTATTTGCTCCTATATATACTATATTTAGCATTAAAAAATAAAATTTAAACAATGAAAAATAACACATTGTATTTTTCACTCTAAAGAAGTTTGCATGTGAAAATATTTGATCCCTCTTGACTCATGTTATATCTGTACCTAAGATGGATCTATGATGGTGACTAGGTCAATCTCATGTGTAGAAAATCTAACCAAGGGATTCAATCTCACCTTGTAATGTACTAAAAAAAATATTGAATCCTTCTATAATTTGCGAAAACAAAACAAGATCACACAATCACATAACAAGTAGGAGAAATAATTAATTAATCACACAACACAAGATGTATCTGGGGAAAACACACTGCCTAAAACCCCGCTATCTGTATATTATATAAAGTCAATACCATGAAAAAATACAATGATTTTCTCTCACTAAGAAACTTATGTGCTCTCCCAACTATTTCACTCTGATATAGCCAAAATCAGTCAAGTACTTAACCAATTCTCCACCTTTTCTCAGCCATCCTTGCTCACGCATTCCTGAAGGAATTGTATCCCTATTAAATCGGAAACTCATTGGAATTGATTGCACAATTCATCTAAGGCTTCCACATGACTCTATAACTCACATGTAAAATTTTGTAATTATACAACTCATAGTTATCAACCATTTAACCTTAGCCTCAACTGGGCCTTCCTTAGAACTAAAATGTGACACCTATTTATAGTGAATTATCAGTTAAATGATTGATCACTCATTGTCAATTAAATCAGTTTTAATTCACTAGACCTCTCACTATCTCATCTCTTAGTTAGAACTAGTTAAACTGATTTTAACTCAATTACTTGAGTTAACTCATTACAATTCACAAATAACTATAAATGGACCCCATAAAAATAGGAAAACCCTCTACATGCTTCCATTTTTACCCTCAACTCGAACATCCAAAGTTAACTCAATCTTTCCAACTTAGTTAACTAATATAAATTTTCATGCGATGAAATTACAATTTCTCTTCCAATTTAATTAAGGGAAAATTAAATCAGAAGCCCCCTTTGGGTTCCATTTCTTATTTCCTTTTCAACACTCCCTCTCAACAAGAAGGGGATTATATTCTAGCCTGATCTTTCCTCTGTGGAATTCGAACGTGTATCTCGACAGTGCCTTCATTAAGATTTCTACATACTTCTCCTCCGTGGGAATGTACTCTAATGAAAATGTGCCTCTACACAAAATTGCTGAGATGGTGATAGTGTATATTAATATTCTTGGACCTCTCATGAAAAACTAGATTAACTGAGATTTTGATGCAACTATGGCTATCACAATGTATCACTGTCAGATCCATCTATCAACCAAAAAAACCAACATGTATCTTCCTCATCTAGATGACCTCACATGATGCATGGATGGCTGCCATGTACTCTGCCTTCACTGAACTGAGTGAAACTGATCTTTGCTTCCTTTTGTAACAGGAAACTATTGATGATCCTATGTTGAAGATCCCCCCTGATGTGCTCTTCATATCGATGGACTCCTGCCCAATCTGCATTGATGAAACCTTGAAGCTTCACTCTCTTTATCTGTATGTACCATTTTCCATAGCATGTAGTGCCTCTGAGGTATATCAACACATGATTCTCTCCCTTCCAAAATCATTTGGTTGGCTTAACCATAACTTTACTAAGATATTTAACAGCGTAGAATATGTCTGGTCATGTGTTCACCAAATACATGAGTGAACCCACAAGCATCCTGTAACAATATCACCCACTAATTTTCCTAAACTAGCATCCTACTTCCTTAAAATTCCTGCAAGAGGAGTCTTCATGGGTTTTGTTGGACTCCATGTGGAGCTTCCTCAGAATCATGTTTTCATACTTGCTCTAAGATAAAAATAGCTCCCCATCTCTTTTCCATATTTACAATCCCAGGAAATAGTGCAAGAGCCCCATGTACTTCATCTCAAATTCTCTTTCAAGGTCCTATTTGCAAGAGTTTATGAGATTCACATCACCTGTTAGCATCAGATCATTGACATAAAGTACAATAATCAAAAGGTTACCATTAAGTACAATATCATATAGGTTTGCATCCACTTCACTCTTGGTGATGCCCAACCCGATGACATAGTTGTCGACCATGGTGTACCAAGCACAAGGTGCTTGCTTCAAACCATACAATTCTCTCTTGAGTTTTCACACATGTGACTCCTTATCTAAGGTATCAAAACCTTTTGGTTTCTCAATGTACTGTTCTTCCTCAATAACCCCATTGATAAAGATTGTCTTTACATCCATCAGATGTATCTGCCATCTAATATGCACTAAGAGTGCAAGGATGGATCTGATCGATGAGTACATTGCGACTGGTGCAAAAGTCTCATCATAGTCAATCCCCTCCACCTCAGAGAACCCTTTGGCCACAAATTTGGCATTGTGCTTCTCCACACTCCCATCTACTGCCTGCTTCAGCTTGCAGACCCACATAGATCTTACAACTGACTACCCCACTGGTCTTCGGTCAACTTCCCTTGCATTGTTTCTAATAATGGAGTCATACTACTAAACCATGGTATCAATCGACACTAGTTGTTGCACTGCTTCCTCAAAAGAGGATGGTTATATCTCAATAACTTCGCTCATAAGATCCATGTATCTAGTGTACCGCTCTGAGGACCTTCCCTATCTATGATGTGATATGGGTGCTCCCACATTCTCTCTCAAATCTAGAAATAATCTGTGAGCCTCTGTGGTGTGCTTCATTCCATCTCTGGTCGATGGATTTGCATGAGTGGTTTCTACCACTTTATGTTCCTCTGCTTGTGGGTGCTCCACATCCTCAGGTTCATCTTTTGGATCCAAGAGCTCCTCAATTCTTTGTAACTCGAGCTCCCTTTGAAGGTACAACCACGTGGATTTCTCTTCATTGAATTTCACATCCCTTCTGACCACTGTCATCCTGTGTGCTAGAAAGTACACCTGCTATTTGTGAGATGTATCAGTGTAGCTCACAAATATCCCCAAATATTTTGTTGGATCTAGCTTCTTTCTGAAATCTTTGATTACATGGAAATAAACATATGAACCAAAATTTTTAAAATACAACACATCCGATCTTTTACCAAAAAAATCCTCCTTTGATGTAGTCATCACAAGTATTCGATGAGAACCTATGTTATGGACAAATACTATTGTATTGCATGCTTTCACCCAGAGATGCAATAGTAGGCCCTGATCATGCAACATAGCTCATGCTCCTCCCATAATCGTTCTTCTCTTTCTTTCTGCAACCCCATTCTGTTGTGGGTTATGTCGTGCTATCAATTCTCTCTGAATTCATTATGAGGCACAAAAGTTCTTGAATTCATTATAGATGTAATCTCAACCATTGTCACTCCTCAGAGCATTCACCTTCTTCCCTGTATCTTTCTTGACAAGTTTCTTGAACTCACAAAATTTGGATAACGTATGATATTTCTTCTTCAGGAAGAAAATCCAACACTTTCTTGACAAATAATCAACAAAAATCACATAATGGTTGTGCTTTGTTGTGGAAGTTGTCAATAATGGTCCACACACGTCTCAGTAAACTCTTTTGAGGATCGCCTTGGCTCGAATTTCCTTATTGTAAAAGGTGGCCTTGGTATACTTCCCCTATGTACAACCTCTGCATGTATCACTTTGTGCAAGTGCACGCTTTGGAAGTCTTGTAGAAATATGGTGCATGATCTTTAAAGCGCCATAATGAATATGGCCCAATCTCCTGTTCCATAACTCACCGATGTCTCGGTTCTGCACTTCCTTTACTTGTGTGGTCAATGCAACACAGTTTTCTACATCTAGTTTGTAGATATTCTTTAATTGAACCCCAATATTTTTCACCTGTGACGTGGCCTTGTGGTGAAGGAACACATTTCCTTCATTGAAGATCACATCATAACCACGATGTTCCAACATAGTAACAAAAACCAAATTCTTCTTTAAACCCCAAACACACTTGACATCTTTTAATGCGAGGGTTTTAATTGACTCTCTCTGAAAGGTAATTGTACCAACACCAGTAGCGTTATACCTCTTGTCATCACCCATCTGAATGGGCATCTGGAGATCCTTCTCCTCCAAGCTACTGAATAACTCTTTGTTGTCGGTCATATGGAAAGAAACTTCATTATCCAACTACCACATAAAACCCATCATTTATGACACCATGCATTCGATCAGGGTGAAGTCCAACTCGAATTATGAAGCAAGTTCTTCACCTACTTCTCCTCCTGAGGCATTTTTGTTGTTTTTCTTTTGTGGACAATTATTGGCATAATGTCCACGATCATGACAGTTGAAATGTTTCACCTTTGACAAGTTGTGCTTCTTGCCTACCTTGCCAGACAATGATTTGGAATGGGACGCCTTCCCTTTTCCTTTCTTCACCTTTCTAGCCAAGGCACACTTCTTCTCATCATTAGTATTTCATGAGGATCAATCTATGGTGTTCTGTTGAATTTCTTCTTGTACTATTTCATACCAGAAACTCAGAGTCTGATAGTTTCTCCCTCCCATTGACACACTTCTGGTAGTTATACCAAATCTTAGGTAGGCTTGGAAGAACTAGGCTCACCAAGTCATCATCATCAACTCTCACCCTAACCCTTCGAAGCTCATCTTGACATTGAGTGAAATTCGTCAACTATTTCTCAATCATGTCGCCCTTCTCCATCTTGATATTTCTGGCCTTGTTTTTCAGGGGCAACTTGTGGTCGTTGTTATTCTAAGACATATATGTCAAGTCCTTCCACATATCATATTGAGTCACCTTTCCATGGATAGTTGAGACATTGTGATCTCGAACTCCCTCCAACGAGATCCTTCTCACCTTTGCTACATTCTTCTTCCATGCATCAAGTTGTTGAGCATCAGTCACAGCGAGTTAAGGAATATCACTGCCAACGTATGCCTTGAGTCTTTTGTCCTCCAATACTTCCTCCATCCTATCCTTCCATGCAATATAATTCGAATTTACCTCAGGTACATATTTTAGTCTCAAGCCATTGAAAGACATCTTTATTTGCTGCTATTTGTGCAGAATGAATCTGCAACTTTGATGTACATGTTAGAAATAAACTCCATTTCTTCTCTTCCAGTGTGATTCTTGGCGCTCTAATACCATGTAAAAAATCCAACCAAGGGACTCAGTTTGATCTTGTAATGTACTAAAACAAAATATTGAATCCCTTTATAATTTGTGCAAACAAAACATGATCACACAATCACATAACAAGGAAGAGAAATAATCAATCAATCACACAATACAAGATGTATCTTGGAAAGCACATTGCCTAAAACCCTGCTATATGTATATTGAACAAAGTCAAGACTATGAAACAATACAATGTTTTTCTCTCACTGAGAAACTCTTGTACTCTGCCATTTGTCTCACTCTCGTCTAGGAAAAATCAGTCAAGTACTTAACCAAATCTCAACCTTTTTTCAGCCATCCTTCCTCATGCATTCCTGGAGGAATTCTCGCCTTATTAGATAGGAAATTCCTTGGAATTGATTGAGCAGTTCAGCTAAGGCTTCCATATGACTCTATAACTCACTTATACAATTTCTAATTATACAACTCATAGTTATCATCCCTTTAACCTCGGTCTCATCTCGGCTTTCCTTAGAACTGACATGCAACAATTATTTATAGTGAATTACTAGTTAACTGATTGATCACTCATTGTGAATTAAATTAGATTTAATTCACTAGAACTCTCACTAACTCATCTCTAAGTTAGAACTAGTTAAACTGATTTTAACTCAATTACTTGATATAACTATTACAACTCACAAATAATTATAATTGGAACCCCTAAAAATAGGAAAATCCTCTACATGCCTCCTCTTTGACCCTCAACTCGGATTTCCCAACCTAACTCGGTATTTCTGACTTAGTTAACTAATACAATTTCATGAGATGAAATTACAATTTCTCTTCCAATTTAATTAAGAGAAAAATAAATCGAAAACCCCTTTAATTACCCTTTCTTATTGTCATTTCAACATCATGTAACTTCCTCCAATTGCGCTCTTTTCTTAAACTACATGTTTATGTGACATCTTGTAATCCATATCAACTAATATGACCAAACAAAAAAATATTAATCCTCTATCAAACTTACTTTCATTATTCATTATCTTCGTTATTATTTATCATTATTCTTTATCATGATCTCAAACCTATTTTCTTATTTAAAATATCTCAAATTTAATAATTTTTTTAATTAATATATTATTTATTGATATAATTTTTTTATATAAATTTAATATATTTATAGAAAATATAAAATACATATAACATGATACCACACTTCTATTCAAACTATTAAATACATATCTTACCATAATGATGATGATGTTCACATACCTAGCCATGGGGTTTAAGACCAAAACACGTAGAGTTAAGAAGTATCTTTTTGAGTACGTGTGGTCCCCAACTCAATACTCCTCATTACAATGAGGTTTTTTTAATTTCATCACCGTAGACTTCGACAGGATGGTTTCCGGTATAAATGTGCGCGAGATTTTTAAAACTTCTAAGTTAAACTACAATCGGAAACTCATTACGAGATCCACGTGGCTACATGGGACAAAGTAGAAGGTTTTGTAAAACCCGTTGTTTATCTATTGATTGCTAAACAACATATTAAATATATTATGAATAAAACAATATCAAATTTGATATTTCCATTCCGTTATGGGCTAGGGATTTTATTTTGAGCGGTACCCCATTATGAAAAATAGAAGCCAAAGAATTCATTAACAAGGTTTGGCTAAAAATCTAAAATCTAAATATTAGACGAAGTCTAGGCATGAGCGTAAAAGATGACACCTGCATTTTAATTGTAAGCGTGAGGTGGCATATCATAGAAGGGATGGGACAAACTTTCGCTAAAACGATAGTCTTATCTCATGACTGTTTGATTTTCAACTTTAATCCTAGAATACGAACACTTATATCCACGTTTTTACAGTGTTCTACAATAATCATGTCCATGTGTTTAGGTCATTAGAAAAGGCACAGAATAAGTACATTCACTAAAGGGGTCCGGTGAAACCCATAATTTCAAATTCTATGGGCTTTTATTAAAGATGTTAAATAAAACCAAGGTAATTTTCACTTGAATAAAAGTAAGGCAGTAACCTTTTTATTGCTATTTGAAATATTCATGCTAATTCTAAATGCAAATGTGGAATGAACCTTGGTAAGGAAGTTATGTAAAAAGCATGGGTTATATGCAAGTCTGATTTTTAATCTTAATATTAAAAATATGGGCGTACATATAAACTCGTTTTCTTTGTTTTGTTGGTCCTGGGTTATTATTAAAGTGGCAAGTTGGAATTGCAGATATATAATTGGCTATATGGGTATTACTCACATGGTACATTTGGACAGTTCATGATTCAGCAAGATTATTGTGGAATGTGAGGGCGAATGTACCCTTGCACAGAGAAGCAACAACTTTTTCATCTGCCTTTAGGAGTTGTTTCTGAAAGGCATTGATGAGGAATGGATGGGTTCCTTCTGTAATTAGCAGTGGGGAAAGAGCTTGTAACAATGATTGAATATTCAATGAAGTTACAGAGTTGGATTACTCACTGGCATGAGAAATAACGGTTAGATCCCTAGTTGAGTTTTCACAGGAGGCAAAATGAGACAATACTGATTGGTTATCCTTTTATATTTGGAAAATCCAAGTATCAAATCAATGAAATGGAGAATTCAGAAGACTATACTTGTGTTACATCCCACGGTCCAAAATCGAGCACAAAACATATATATACCCATTCTTGTATGGAACGTGAAACTCTACAAAGCCATGTTGGAAAACAACATCAACGCCAAATATGTTCAAAATTTCTGAATACAATGAGACAGAGGAAATGAATTTCCCCACAACACATAGATTTCAAATTAATGCAGAAAATATCAAATACACACACGCAGTGTAATACACAGGAGAGGAACAAAATTCGTTTTCCTATTCAACTCTCTAAAAAAAATGAAATTACATTTCTTATACAAAAAGGCCGAAGCTTGTAACACCTAATTCTAGTTAATGCAAATTCATTGTTGAAGAGACGTTCAACAACTTCTCGTCCTTGAGCTTTCAGAAGACCCATTTCTACATTAAATCGGCACGCAGGCCGTATTCTGGTTTATACACAAAAATACGTAAAAATGCGTTCAAAAACACAGACTAGGGGACTCCAAATTTTATCGGTTCCCCCTCTGAAACCACATAGCATTTGGCACTCTATTGCAAATTGCACACCGACGATTATAATGTTTAACATTTGCATTATCCATTAAAAACTGCGAAGTGTGACGTGCGATGTGACATGGCACATTGCATCGCATCCAAAAAAAATACTTGTGGGTGCTTAATCCACAAACTCCTGAGCTTTGTGATGCACGCTTTGCATTGCCCTCCTGAGCTTGACACGTGCCCCTCTTTCGATCGCATCGCAAACAACATAAAATAACTTGCATGCAACTGGATGGTAAAACTTAAACTTTGCGATGTGCACTATGCAGGCAGCCAAAAAGGTAAAAGATAAAATTTGTGATTGCGAACTTGTGGGCGATAAAGGTTTAGGTGGGTCCCGCCGATATTGCATCAGTGGAAACATAACAGAGGGGCTTAAGGTTAAGAATTAAATCTTGCGAAGTGCGAGCAGAGACGTGGTAAGTTGTGGTAAGTGTGAAATGCACAAATCAAAGTTTTAGTGGAAATACGAAGGGTTTACGGGTTTTGCAATGTGGTGGATGGTATATGTGGGTCCCGCCGATATTGCATCAGCAGGGATTTAACTCAAAAGCAGAAAGGCTTATGGGTAAACCATAAAAGTTGTGGGTGGCGAAGTGTGGGCAAAGGGTAAGTCAATGCGGTGGTTGAAAACAATAAACACAGAGGATGGCTCGATACTTGATTTGTTGTTGGTTGTGTGGAAACGCCTCTAGATCTTGGATCTACTCCTTGCCCTTCTCTGCTGTCAAAAATTGATGAAGTTCTGGGTTGCGCCACTATTTATTCATGTAGGTAGTTGGGAGGAAAATTCCAACACTCCCCCTTAATCACAACTTCTGCCATCAGTCATTCCCAGGCATTTTCTCAGATACTCAAAACTCTTCTGTGCTAATGGCTTTGTGAGGATATCAGCAAATTGTTCCTCTGTCCTACAATGCTGCAAAACAATCTCACAATTGTTAAAGAATTCTCTTATAAAATGATATTTTGCATTAATATGCTTTGTTCTCTTGTGGAAAATAGAATTCTTTGACAATGTTATTACTGAGCTATTATCACAATAAATTGTGGTTCCTTTGTCTTGCTCATGACACAAATCTCTCAGCATCATTCTCATCCAAATAGCTTGATAGGCTGCTACTGTTGTTGCTACATACTCTGCTTCTGCTGTTGATAAAAGCAACTATTGGTTTCTTCTTGGAAGCCCATGAAATGGCTCCCGATCCCAAATGAAACACACACCCAAATGTTCTCTTTCTATCATCTACACTTCCAGCCCAATCACTATCAGTGTAACCAATCAATTTAAAATTATCAGTTTAGGAGCATAGAACACCATACTCCTTTGTTCCATTCACATACCTCAATATTCTCTTGGCTACTTGTCAGTGTGTCTCCTTTGGTGTCTCCATGAATCTGGAAATTAAAGTTACAACATACATAATATCAGGCCTAGTTGAAGTACATTAGACTGCCAACTATGCTCTTATACAATGTCAGATCGACATTCTTGGTGCAATCTTATTTCCTTAACTTTAACCCCATGACAGTTGGAGTTACTGCTTCTTTGTTGTTCATCATTTTCTTTAATGTAGAGTGTAGGTTCACCATCACATTTTTCAAACCCATTCTCCATCAGGCAAGCATCAATCCTACTATACCATGCTCTTGGTGCTTGCTTCAGCCCATAAAGAGCTTTCGTCAACTTTCACACTTTGTGCTCTTGGCCTTCAATTTCGTAGCCAGGAGGTTGTTCAATATATACCTCCTCTTTCAATACTCCATTAAATAATGTTGACTTTACATCCATTTGGTAGACTTTCTAATTTTTTGTGTTGCTATGGACAACACTATCTGCACTGTCTCCATCCTTGCAACTGGTGCAAAGGTTTCCTCATAATCTCTTCCTTATTGCTGCTTGTAGCCTATCACAACAAGTATTTCCTTGTGTCTTTCTATCTTGCCTTCAACATTTCTCTTTGTCTTATAGACCATTTTACTCCAATAACTTCTTTACCTTGTGGGAGGTCCACTAACTCCCATGTATCATTCTTTTCTATTGCACCAATTTCTTCATTCATTGCTTCAACCCATTTTTCTTATTTTACTACATCTTCAAAATTTATTGGGTCATCAAAATGACAAAACAAAGAAAATAAAGAATTCAGAACAGTATTATTATCAACTTCTTACTCATAAATTTCACTCAATTTTTTGAATATTGGTATTCTTGGTGTGCTTGGAGTTCCACTTGAACTCAAGGGAGTTTCTGAACCCTGTGGTGTTCTTGGAGAAGCACTTCCTTGGTTTCTCAAGCCTGTTCTTTTTCCTAGTTGTGGTGTGGTTTGCTGTGAAGGTGGAGGAGGAGCCACTGTTGGGAAATTAGTTTGATCAATCAATTCTTCTTGCTCTTCGTGAGATACACGTCTTCACGTTAATTGTTTTCTCTAAGCTTCCATCCCAAGCTTCTTCTTCAATGAAATGCACATCTCTGTTGATTATAGCCTTCTTAGTTGATGGATTATAGAGTCTGTATGCCTTGGGTTCATCACTGTATCCAAAAAATATACACTTCTCCCCCTTGTTGGCCAACTTCTTTCTTAGTTGATTTGGGACATGTGCATATGACACACATCCAAATACTTTCATGGGAGTGACAAACTGTTTTTTTCCACTCCATGCTTCTTTTGGGAATATGTTCATAACAACTTTGGTTGGGCATCTACTCAAAATATACGTTGCGCAATTGAAAACTTCAGCCTAATACTCATTTGGAAAATGTTTTGTCTTCAACATATTTTTGACCATGTCCATGATGGTCTTGTTCTTCCTTTTTGCAACACCATTTTGTTGTGGTGTATATCTTGTGGTAAAATGCTTGTGTATTCCATTTCCCTACAGAAACGTAGAAAATATTTGGAGATATATTCTCCACCTCTTTCAGTTCTTAGCACTTTGATGTAGTGCCCACTCTACTTCTCAACAAGAGATTTGAAGTGGAAAAATTGTTCAAACACTTCACTCTTCTGTTTCAAGAAATAAACCCATGTCTTTCTTGTATAATCATCTATAAATGTCATAAGATAGTTACTGTTAGCTAAATATGGTGTTTGCATTGGTCCACACAAATCTGAGTGGACAATCTCTAAGGGTGACTTTTCCCTTATACTCTTCCCTGTTGGAAATGATTCTTTGTGTTGTTTTCCCAAGATGCAACTTTCACATAGGCTATCTGGTTTCTCTATTAGTGGTAATCCTCTTACCATTCCTTTTCTATGCAAGAGTTTCAAACCTCCAAAATTGAGATGTCCAAATCTCAAATGCCATAACCAATTTTCGTCTTTCACTTCTTCTTGAAAGGCCTCTTGTGTGACTGCTTCTACACACCTCCTTCCTTCAAGTCTATTTTGAGCTTGAGAGGAAACATCATATTCTTTGTCATATGCACTTCTGCAATGACCCTTTTACTTTGAGGTATGTCCATGATTATGCACACATCATTCTTAAAAAATACATTGTAGCCCTTGTTCACGAACTTTCCAATGCTCAAAAGGTTACATTTCAAGCTAGGTACATAATATACATCTGGCACAAACTCCTTGTCAATATAATGACTCTTCCTTTTCCCATGACAGAGACTTTTCTTGCAGTCCCCGTTGTCACTTCAAACTTCACAATTTCATCTAGATTTGCAAACATTTATATGCTTTCAGTCATGTGGTTACTACAACATGAGTCTAAAAACCATAGATCTTATTGTTTTTCTTGTGCTACATTACATGTTAGAAGCACATTACTTGGGTTCTGACTTTATTTTGCAAAATTTTCATTTTTCCTATTATTCATGTCATTTTGTGTCTTTCTACATTCATTGGCATAATAACCATACTTTTTACAATAATGACATTGGACTTGGGATTTATCATACCTTTTTCCTTGTGCTTGACTCTGGATTGAGCCTTCGCTTTGATTCTGGTTGCTGCCCCTTCCACTTGTGCTTGCAGTGCTATTTCTTCCACTTTTCTGTGGGCTTCTTCCTTTTCCTCGACAATTTGATGATCATTGACCTCTACCTAGATCGAAAGACATATGTGTCTTGAATGCATGTTCCAATGAGGAGTTCGTTGTTCTGTTCAGTCTATTTTCATGAGACATCACGGATGCATAAAGCTCATCCACTGAAAATTGTGAGAGATCCTTTGTCACTTCTATTCCCACTACCATGCCATCAAATTTTTAGGGTATACTTCTCAAGAGTTTCTCCACTATTCTTCTTTCCTCAAGTGTCTCTCCATGAGACCTTATCTGGGTAACCAACCAAATCACATGTGTGAAGAATGAGTCTATGGTATTAGACTCTTTCATACAGATAGTTTCAAAATCTCTCCTCTGCATTTGTAATTTTGTTATCTTCACCTTCTCCATGCCTTGATAGGCTATATTGAGAATATCCCACGCTTCCTTAGACTTTGTTGCTGCTGCAATCCTTGGGAAAATAATCTCATGTACTGCTTGGAAGATATAGAAGAGGGATTTGGATTCCTTCTTCCTATTATCTCTCAACAAGTCTCTTTCTACTTCTGTCAAAGCATACAATGCTGTCACGTCTGCTCGTTCTTGGAAACCTTGTTCCACCATGTCCCATATATCTTGTGAAGCAAACAAGGCTCTCATTGTAATGACCCAATAATCATAATTTTTACCATTGAACTGTGGTAATTGTGGATTTCTCAGGCTTGTCCCTGCTGCTTCCATTTTGATTGTGTAAACAAAAAATCAACTTAACTGTGTAAAATAGATGTTTTCTCACTCCTGGAGAAATATGCTTCTCAAATCAATCTTACAGCTTCTTCAATAAAGAGATCTTGTTCTTTTACTGAGAGCCTAGACCTGCTCTGATACCATGTTGAAAATTTCTGAATACAATCAAACAGAGGAAATGTGTTTCCCCACAACACAGAGATTTCAAATTAATGAGGAAATAAAAAATACACACAGGTAGCATAATACACACGAGAGGAACGAAATTCATTTTCCTATTCAACTCCCTCCAAAAAAAGAAATTACATTTCTTATGCAAAACGGTCAAAGCCTGTAAAACCTAATTCTACTTAATGCAAATTCATTGTTGAACATACATTCAACAGCTTATCGTCCTTGGGCTGTCAAAAGACCCATTTCTATATTAAATTAGGATGCAAGATGTATTCTGTTTTATACATGAAAATACGTAAGAACATGTTCAAACACACAGACTAGGGGACTTCAAATTTTATTAGTTCTAGCTCTGAAACCACATCGCATCCGACGCTCTATTGCAAATTGCGATTATAATGTTTAACATTTGCACTATCCATTAAACATTGTGAACTGCGATGTGCAATGTGATGTGGCACATCACATCGCATCCAAAACAAAATACTTGCGGGCGTGTAATCCACTAACTCTAGAGCTTTGCGATGTGTGCTTTGCAATGCCCTCCAGAGCTTGAAATGTGTCCCCTCTTACGATGGCATCGCAAACAACATAAAATAACTTGTGGGCGGTCGGATGGTAAAACTTAAACTTTGGAAAGTGTGCTTTACGGGCGATAAAAAAATGTAAACGATAAAAATTGTGATTGTGAACTTGCAGCTAGTAAAGGTTTAGATGGGTCCTACCGATATTGCATTGAAGGAAACATAAAATACAGTGAAGGGCTTAATGTTAAGACTTAAATTTTGCGAAGATCGGGTGGCGATGCAGTAAGCTGTGGTAGCTACGAAATGCACAAATTAAAGGTGTTGCGGAAATACAAAGGGTTTACGGGTTTTATAATGTGGCGGATGGTATATGTGGGTCCCACCGATATCACATCAGCAGGGATTTAAATTAACAGCGAAAAGGCATATGGGTAAACCATAAAAGTTGCAAGTGGCGAAGTGCGGGAAAACAGTGAGTCAATGTGGTGGTTGAAAAAAATAAACGCAGAGGATGGCTTGGTACTTGGTTTGTTGTTGGTTGCATGGTAACGCCTCCAAATCTCAGATCTGCTCCTTTTCCTTCTCTACTGTGAAAAATTGATGAAGATGTGGGATGCACCACTGTTTATTCATGGCGGTGGTTGGGAGTAAAATCCCAACAAAATAGGGGATGTTGCATCACCCCCTCAGAGCGATTCAAATGTTCCAACATTTCCATTGGCCATTTTCTCAGCGCTTGTTGTCTCTACAGAGGGAAGTTGAGCCATGGGAAAGACATCTACATGTACAAGTCTGTTATATGTTTCATACCATGGCTTTTCTGTTAGATATTGACTTAAAGTTTGGAGAATTGCATGGAAATTTGATTATATTTTCAGGTGAATGGTTCTTCTTTTATGCACATCCAGAAATCCTATTCAATTTATCTAGAATCTTGAGAGTGAGAGAAATCAATTAGTTAATGTGTGGTTTTAATAGCTATTAGCCACTCAGATTTTTTTGTTTGCCTTAAAAGTCTAAACAGAGGAGTCTTTCTCTGTGAGTTAAACTCAAACAAATTTATGCACAGATAGACTAAAACTAAGCAAGAGGAAGAAATACAATAAAACTTTAGATTATAATTTTTAATACATAAATATATTCATATGGAGGCTAGGCTACTGCTCTTTCACCAAGTAAAACAAAAATTATTAAAATTTACATTTGCTAAATAATTGAGTAAAACCTATAACAAAATGTTTGTAAGAGCCCACCACAAATATCTCCAACATTTCCTAGGTTTGTAAGAGCCCACCACAAATCTCTCCAACATTTCCTACATGCATGTTTTTGATTGTACAAAAATGTTTTTCTATGTTGCTGAGTACGTATAATTACCAAACAAATTTCTAAATACATCTATTTTATTGTAAGAAAAGATTTTCTATGTTGGGGAGTACATATATTAGTTGTTGAATTAATGCTTGTTTGATCATATGTTTTTAATAACACTATATTAAATTTTCATTTGAATTTAATTATCTAATGTGTTGAATTTTAATTATCTGATCTGTTGCCTAATGGGGAATTTGTATTCGTGCTCAAAACTTCACTTAAGCCATATCCTTTAGCCTAAAAACTAAATCCGCAATCTAAATTAAAACTCCACTTTGCTTGATTTGCTTGTTTACCACAAATATGACTGCTATCAATTTAGCTATCAATTTATTTAACGAGATGGTTGAGATTAATTTTCCAACATACATATTTGTAAAATTTTGGTTGAAGATTTCTTAAAACCCATGCTTCAAGAGTTAGTCTCATTCTACGTATGTTGATTATTGCAGAGGTGACCAAGCATTCTACAACGTGGAATGTCGTTGCAAACATATTTTGATGGATGAACGAATGGAAGCATTTTCATAGAGTGTCTCTTCTAATGGCGTCAAACTTTTGTTCACTGTTTTTGAGGAAGAGAGCAATGCTATCACTCAATCGATTTAAAATTGACCACTATTCCAACAAATAATTTTATATAATAATAGTACATCTAGGATGATTAAAACAATTATGACCTCTAGGTGTTAGTCTTTTATATTTTGGAAATACTGCTATATTATTTTACATTCATGGAAAAATTTTGTAATTTGTTTCTCAATTTGTACAATGAGAGAATCAAGAGATTCTCACTATTTATTAAATTTCAAAGATAGATGTATGTAATTTATAAAGTGGATGACCTCTCCCTTGTGGGGGCGGCAAAAATAATGTGATTTTGGAACTCTGTGTAAATGAAATCATCTCCTTATTATCAAGGTAAAGGATTATTTGTTGCATCTTACTTCTTTATTCATTAGCTTGTGAGTTGTGTGTATTCCAGCTCCCTGCTAAGGAGGAAGGGCCCTACTCTTTGGAAGGGATTGTTGATTTAATAAGGTTCCCTAGATGTATGTTTGATTTCTCTCAGCTCTGATATGCATTTATTTCACTATTACTATTATTAGCCTTTAGATGTGCGATTACTAATTCATTGAATTACACGATAGTGTTTCATATAATAATGTGGTAGTTTAAGTCTTGGACCAGTCCACTCATGTTCATGTGTACTCTATGTTAATTTACTATTACAGTTTGGAGACTTTATTGATGCAATTTTTTGTGAATATTACAAAGTTATTGTCACTTGATTGAGTGTATATTTTATTGAATATAGATTCAAGTTGAAGGGTATTATTTCCCTTTACAAGAAGTAACTGAATGGTTGAGTGATTTGTTTTAGCGTGACTATAATGATTTATGAGTGTTAAGATCGATTATTGAAGTGATGTTTTAAGGGTTTATGTCACTAGATCTAGTTATACATTTTTCCCTCATATATTTTGCATGATAGCCTTGAAATAATAGATCTATTCTAGTTGAAACCTTATGTGTGAGTGTGGTTAATTGATATTATTTAAAATACAATTAATCTAACCAATATTTTGACATTGTTGTCTGGGAGGCCATTAGAGGTGCATATGTGTGACTAGAATTACTTGTATGCATTGATTAAGAGTGTGTTTGAATTTTTCTTGGATCTGAGGTTTCCGAGAAGTAAGAAGATAGGTAAGAACCTGTGCATCACTTCAACATAACGAAGTGGGCCAACCTCCTAAGGATTCAGGGCACATAGTATTTCATTGCATGGTTAGAGAGTAAGAAAAACATGGTGTCCCCAAAGAAACTAAACATACAGGTAGAAGAGGAAGTTGGAGAAAGAACAAGAATCAAGATTTAGGGAGACTAACGTACATATAGGAGTTGATTGAGAAATTTTAAGCATTATCATCCATTAAGTGGAGAATATTAAATAAGAAGGGGTAAAAAAACATTTCTCCACATAGTTCAACATCTCCATAATCATATATGTTGGGTTCACACATCAAGCAGGTGGAATTTTATGAACCGTCAACATCGGAGACAAGACCAAGAGTTTCTGACCCACCTGTATCAACATAGGAATAATATCATGACATGTTAGAAGCACAAGGTGATACTAATGAATGCAACTTAGAATTGAACCCAAAAGAACGAACACTTGATTATAACATTCCAAACTAAAGAAGTGTTGTGAAATAACTTGCTCATCACTTTGTTGCAGAAATTCTTATGAAACATTATATTTTAAGTGGTGTTGTGAAAAAATATACTGCAGATAGTGTTTTGAAACAGCCCGCTATAGATAATTTTTAGAAAAATACTCCTGAACATTTTTCTGTATAAGGTATTGTGAAATAGATCAAAAATTTTGAATCACCTGAGAAACTTAAGCAACCTAACTAGCCTAAGCAGCTTGAGCAACATGAGTGGCTTGAGTAGATTAAGAAACCTGAGTAGCATGAACATCTTGAGAATCCTGAGCAACATGAGCAATCATTGGGGGTTTCTTGTCAATTGAAAAAGTGGACACAGTTGTTTTCCCTAACTTCAAAACACAAAAGGAGGATAACATTGTTAGTTCCTTATAATACTAGTGTATCCCCCATATTGTTATTATTATGCAACATAGAACACCCATATTTTTATTGTTTTTCCCCATAGAACCCCCATATTTCTATTATTTTTCCCCACCTCAAATTATTACTTTTATGTAGGCCCTAATTACATATTGACCCTTTATAATCCTATATATACCAAGGATGACTTGTCATTTGAATCATCGAAGAATTTTTTAGTTTTTTGATGTAAATAGAGGTTGTGCCCTTGAATAGGATTATTCTCAAGTCATTGATCTATATTTTTTTTTTTGTGTGATATTCTTACATAAAATTTGGTATTAGAGCTCTGGATCTTAGGGTTTTGTTGCTTCAATCATGCCATCCTGGAATTTTTTCTATAAATTTTTTTATGTGAGGCTTCAAAAGATGAAATTTTGACCACGTGATAAATTATTGATGAACACTGTGTAAATATTTCAGAGCTTGGTTCAAAATATTTTTGGATATATGGTCCAAATAAGCTAGAGTTTCTACATGCTCTAGAATTTAGTATAATATAAGTGTTTCGAGAAAAATCATCATCTCTCTCGTAGTGCATCGAATTTGAATTTTGTAAAAAGTGGTTGAAAATGCATAGAGTTTAGTTTATAGTGTATCGTTTTGAGGGAAAATTTTCTAAATAAGAACATGTGTCATCTCGTACAAGTTTTCTATACAGAACTAGTCCATAATCAAGTCATAGTGGGAGATTTGGAATAACTTTAACTTGAAAAATCCAAGCTCAATTTGACTTATGAAGTTGGAAATAAGACTTAGAGGGCTACCACAAGACACAATTTAAGAATTTGGAGATATGAAATCGTGGAGATACTATAGTTTCAATATCAACCTATCAACAAGCCAAAAATGAAGCTTTAAGAGATATGTATTCTTAATTTTTCATAAATGGTGTTCAAAAAATCTGTTTGGAGTGATTTAAAGAGAATAGTGAAACATAGATATCATTATTTGGTTCTGAAATGCCTCACAAAAAAAAAAAATCTACATCCATTAAGCCCTTATAAATCTCTACTATGATGCATGAAGATGAGGAAGAAAAGAAAATGATATATCAAAATTGCGAGAATGAATGCAACAATTTTTTCTCTCACAAAGAGTGAAAAGAAATGAATGGGAAGCGATGATGATTTTCAAGATGGATAGTTTAAAATTATATGTGAAAGGTGACATGAAGGCTTAAAAGGTGACATGGATGTTAAAAGACTATATGAAAAGTTTAAAAGAAAAAATAGAATATTTGAAGGAAGGTTTGGAAAATTTTCTAGAAGAAAGGCTTCCTAGTGGTCGTAGGGTATTTCATGCAACTCATGATGAAAACAAAAAAAAATGTGAATCCTAATTTTAAAGACTCCAACCTTAGATTTAATACCGACAATATTCCAAGGATCAATAAGAGTAAGTTTGATGACAAGGATCTGATAACATGGATACTTCATATGGAGCAATTCCTTGATCTACATAAGATGCAACACACACAAAAGGTACACATTGAATATTTATATCTAGATCCCAGTTAGTTTGTGTGGTATCAATAGATTTGTTCTCGTAAATCACTTATGAGTTCGACAATTTTTATGAAGGAATTGATAGCACATTATTAGGATACAAAGAGAAACAACTTCTTTATCAATTGATAAATCTCAAACAAAAGGGTGCCATGGCGGAGCACATTGAGGACTTCAAAATATTTAATGTCAAGGTATTTGATATTATATAAGAGCATATGATATATTTTCTCTTAGAGGATTTAAAGGATAACATACAACATGAGGTTCACCTTTGTGAACCTAATCCATTGGAGAAGGTATTCAACGTGGAAAGAAAAGTTAGCAAAAAAATTATGGAAACAAGTAGGTCTACCAATTACAACTATAAATATGGAAGTGTTTCCACTCCTATCCTTCGAAAACCTACAAGGTTGACACCACAATAACTGGAAGAAAAAAAACAAAAGGGATTTCTTATAGATGTGATAGAAAATATACTAAAGGTCATAAGTGTGTTGAGAAGAAGTTGTTTTACATAGATTTTGAAGCATGGGAAGAATAGGAATAAGACACATCAAAATAAGAAGATATACACTAGGAACCAACCCAAAGGGATGTAAAATAAGAAACAAACCTAATCATATCTTGTAATTCATTGGTAGGAATTACCACTCCCCAAACTCTAAATATAGAAGGATATATCAAGAATAAAAAGGTAATAGCACTGATTGACTCGGGTAGTACCCATAATTTTATTCATCGTAATATGGCCAAGGATTTTAATTGCTTTCCATTCCCAGCACCAGAGTTTCAAATGATGGTTACATATGGAGGGCTATAAATTTCTCAAGGAAGTTCCATAATATCAATCTAACCATGGGGGGATATGCATTGAATAGAACAATTATTTCCATTCCAATGGGTGTTTTTGGTGTTGTATCAGTAGTCCAATGGTTACCATCTTTGGGGATGATAAATTTTAATTTTTAAGAACTTTTGTTAAAAAAATTCGGTGAAGGATAGGAAATTGAATTAAGGGGTATCACTGGGAGAACTCATAAGATAATCATCTTTAATGGCATAACAAATATTTTTAAGAAGCAACAATGCGGTGTAGTCGCACAATTATGCTCACTAGATATTCAGACATCTATGTCACCCATTTATCCATATCTCCAAAGAGTCGTTGAACATCATTCCAATGTATTTGAGACTCGCAAGGGTCTCCCACTTATCATTATCATGATCATGTTATTCAATCAATTCCAAAAAGTGCTCCTCCAAACATTAGACCTTACAGATATTCCTATGCCCAAAAGAGTGAAACTAAACATATGGTTGCATAAATACTAGAGGTTAGTATAATTCAACCTAGCCAAAGTTATTTACCTTCTCTAACAATATTGGTATGCAAGAACCATGGACCATGGCATATGTTTCCATATTTTATGGACCTCAACAAGCTTTCTATTAAAAATAAATTTCCAGTGAATCATGTAATTGATGAATTATTGGTTGAATTACATGGATCAATTTACTTCATTAAGCTCGATCTTCACTCGGGATATCATCAAATCAGAATTAATATTGAAGACATTGTAAAAAAAACATTAAAAACTCATGAAGGTCATTATGAATATTTTTTCATTCCTTTTGGCCTTACTAGTGCCCCTTCCACATTTCAAAGTTTGATTAATTCCATTTTCGAACCATTCATTAGAAAATTTGTGTTATTATTTTTTTATAATATACTAATCTACAACCAATCTTGGAAGGATCACGTTCAATATGTTGACAGGGTGCTTAAACTATTGGAGGAGAAACAATTGTATGCAAAAAACTCCAAATGTTTCTTTGTGGTACAGGAGGTGGAATATTTGGATCATATTGTCTCTCATGAGGGTGTTAAGGTAGACCCTAAGAAAATTAAATCCATCAAGGAATGTATAATCCCCACAACCGTAAGGCATATTCTAGTATTTCTTTGGTTAACAGGGTATTATTGCAAGTTTGTTAAGAATTATGGAAAAATAGCAGCACTTCTAACGACATTTCTGAAGAAAGATGCATTTTATTAAACTCCATAAGTAACTAAGGCCTTCTAATAGCTTAATGATAAAATCTGTCATGCTCCAGTATTAGCTACATCGGACTTGACAAAACCTTTATTGTAGAATGTCATGCCTTAGAAAATCGGATTGGTTTTGTTTTAATGATATAAGGAAGACCCATTTGTTTTGAAACTCATCCAATCAAGGGTAAGTATTTACACAAACCTATTTATGAGTAGGAAATGTTGAAAATAGTACATGTTCTGAATAAATTACATCCTTACCTAATTGGAAGACAATTCTAGGCAAAAAAAAATCATGATAGTCTTAACTGTTTCTTGGAAAAAATATTATCTTAAGAAGAGAAACAAAAGTCGGTCATAAAGATGTTGGTTTACGACCTTGAAATCATCTACAGAAAAGGGAAGCAAAATTATGTTGCAGATACACTGTCAAGAAGGGATGAGGATGTGGATAACTATTATCCAACTTGATTTGATAAATAAACCAAGGGAATAATTGAAGAATGATGAAGAGCTCTGGAAACTCATTCAAAAATTTTCATAAGATCCTAATCCATATAATACATTTATTTGGAAAAGTGATTCATCATGATACAAATATTTCTTATATTTATGTAATAAATCCCAACTCAAACAATAAGTTTTTGTCGAATTGCACATCTCTCCTATAGGAGGGAATTTATAGTTTTTAAAAACTTACCACAGGGTTAAGAAGGATTTTGTTGGGATGGCCTTAAATATGATTTTCACAAGTTTGTGGAATAACGTTTAGTTGTCAAACAAAATAAAGGTGAAACAATTGAGACCCTAGGTCCTTTACAACCATTAGCCATTCCAAGTCATTGTTGAGCGGAAGTCTCAATGTAATTTATCATAGGTTTACGCAAGGCCGAAGGAAAGAGTGTCATCATGGTAGTAGTTGATATACTTACCAAGTATGGAGACTTTTTTGCACTATATCATCCTTTCAAAGGTAGTACATTCACTACTGCATTTGTGGAAATAGTTCAAAAGCTACATTGAAACCCAAATATTACTGTAAGTGAAAAATCTCACATTTTCACTAGAAATTTTTTGGATAGAATTGTTTTCTTCTCTTGTTACTCAATTATCTTGTAACTATTTTTATCATCCTCAATTTTATGGGAAAATTTTGATGGTGAAAAAATGTCTATAATCATATCTTTGTTGAATTTTATTTGAGAAACAAGAACATTGGGTCAATTGGTTACCTCTAGTGAAATGGCAGCATAACACTTCCTTCCATACCACAACAAAAATGGCACCATTTATGGTGCTTTATGGATATCATGCACGGTCCATCACGTGATATTTAAGAGACGGTTCTAAGGTTCAAGCAGAGGAATATCAAATTGAACATATCCAATAATTTCTCCAACTCTTAAAGGATAATGTGATTTTCTTTTAAAATCAAATGAATCAACAAGTAGATCAACATCATAATGAAAGAATTTTTTATCTAGGAAATTTGGTATTTTTATGGCTAAAACCATACGGACAAATGTCCATCAGGCAAGAAGGATAATAATTGTCACCCAAGTAATATGGCCCTTACAAGGTATTGCAAACGATTGGTACTATGTCATACAAATTGGAGCTTCCTCCATCTTTGCGAGTGCACCCAATTTTCCATGCTTCATCCTTAAAGAACATTATACATGACAATATCCCACTTCAAATTATATTTCCATAATCCAAATATTGTTATTGTTTTGCCCCATAAAAGCCCGCTTTTTTACTGTTGAGACCATATATCATTATTTTTATATAGGCCCTAATTATATTTTGACCCTTTAGACTCTTATTTACAAAGGAGATTTTTTCATTTGGATCATTAAAGAATTCTTCAGTTATGTGATGTAAAAGGAGGTTTACCCCTTGAAGAGAAATATTTTCAAGTCGTTGATCTATCTTTTCTTCTGATTTTATGATCTAGTTACATAACAAATATGGTAGAAGAGATAACTGCTACCTTTGAGTTCCCTTTTAGAGATATCAAGGGGTAGTATCCAATGAAAAATATTTCTTTATCAACCTTTCCAGTCTTCCAAGGTACTATTAAATAAGATCCAGACACACTGCCCTTTTTGAATTTGATTTCCTATGTAGAAGTTACCATTATACCTCCAATGCTCATAAATTAAAATTATTCTCTGCTACCCTAAAAGGAGCAACATTGAGGTGGTTCATGGGATTTGGAGGTTCATTTATTTCTTCATGGCATGATATAAAGAAAAATTTAATGGATAATTATCAGGATTACTATAGAACAAAGGATCAAAGGGAAGAATATTGAAAATGTCTCAACGAGACGATGAATGTTTATAATATTTTATAGAACATATCCATTATAAATATACACAAGTACAAGCATAGTGATATAAGTATGGGAATCCTGAAGACCATCTTAAGTAGAGGAATGAAAGAGGACCATATATATATGATTAATCTTATGGGAAAACATGATATATCTAAATAACCATATTATTACATTGTCGAGGTTTGCTTAAGAGGTTCTAGAGGATGAACAAAAATTAATGCTTCAGCAAGAGATGTTTTTTCCAAAGTACAAATGTCAGAAAATACTGGAGTGACTAGGGTAGAGATTGAGAACCTTTTGGACGATTTTAAAATGGATATTATGAGTTCCTTGACCTTTTAGTTTGATGTGTTGTAGGAATGAAAAAAACACAATGAAGGAGAACAACTGTTGTCTATATTTTGGCCTAAGTGCATAAAGAAGCACCCTCTTAGGGAGTTCCCACTTGATAACATATGACCTTGCAACATCTGCGAATATCAACATTCTATAGAGTAGTTCCCATAATTTTTAGGAAAGAGGCACTATAAAAGGAATCAGGGGAGGAAGTTGAAATAACATACTTCATTAGTTCTAGGAAGCCATGGCAACCTCAACCACTTGTTATGAATCAGGATATTTTTTCCTTTTTTAATTCATGGTCTAATTTGTATATTTCTTAGCAATTTCCTCAATAGATGCAACATCCTCGAGTACCATTTCAACCCCCTAATCCTTCTCTAGTTTATTATTCAATGATATGGCCATAATGGACTGCTCTTCCAAACTAGTATCTTCGATGGCCTCAAGTATGGAGATGATCTACCCTTGCTAATAAACCACCTATTCAATTTCCGATGCAACAAAAACAACTAAAAATTCCCTCTAATGTACGAGTAAGTAATCCCCCTTTATGACCTCAACTACATGTAGAACCTAACCCTAACCCTAATAATAAGGTGGTGCAACATATTGAAAAGATAGTTCTCCCCACTTACTATATCTTACCTATGGAATGCAATGAAGTATGATTAAGATCGGGGGGAATAATGAACATGAGAATTCACCGAGTTATTATAGAAGATGAAGAATATAACTCTCCAAAGGGGGGGACTTTGATTCAAGAGCCATATGGCACAAATAAGTTTGGAATAGATAAGTTCGACGCCGCTATGAAAAATGGAATATATGTAACAACTGGTGTGTTAGTTACTATAATAGATGAAATTTCTAAAATAGTTAACACTACGACCATTGTTGATACTATTGTAGTAATTGATACTTATAAGAAAGTTGTTGATACTACTGTGGAAGGGGATATAACAACTAGATTTTTTTTAGTATTGATATTATTGTATGTCCACCATACCTTGAAATATTAATTATAGCACAATCTATCCCTCAACCAAAATTGACTTTCTAAGAAAATCGAAAAATATTTGTGTTTGTATCCCATTACTCCAAGCCATTTGAGATGTTCCGATTTATGCAAAATAGTGAGGGATTTATGCATAAAGAGACATGAAATAAGACCTAGGTATTCTCTTACTCTGCATGTGGTAGGAAAATTGTTAGCATTAATGTTAGGAGAGGTTCCACTTACAAAGTACAAGGACCCGGGAAACCCAGTAGTAATTATTCACATTGAAGGAACAACTATACCAAACACCTTGGTTGATTTAAGCGCTGCAATTATTATAATGACTAGGGAGATTTTTGAAATTTTTTGGTTAACCAATTTAATTCCAAACCTGACTATATTAGAATTGGCTAAGAGGTCTAGAAAACAACTTAAAGAGATATTAGAAGGAATTTTCATTTCAAATTATTTTCGGGAGTACACAATAGATTTTGTAGTATTATGGCCTAAAACTTTCCTAGGAGGTCATCCCCTAATATTAGGAAGACCCTAATTGGATATTGTAGATGCTTAGCTATGGTTGGAACTATATGAAAATCAACAAATAAAACCTATTTCGCTTCCCATGTTCATGATTCACATGAAATAATGGTCTTTACAACCCTTAGCTCCTCAATCTTTAACTTGCAATACATACACCTTGTGTTTATGTCTCTATCTACAAGCTCAGATCTGAAGGAAGTAGGGCTTAAATTGACTTTCCAATGAATTATTGAATTATCACTAGACACTCTTCTTAAAAAGTGCTTAGTATAACTCATATTTACCTTTGGAATTTGAGCCATGTCTATATACGTCAACATGGCCTTGATATGTTTCAAGTGAATTCATTCACTCGTAATTGGGACTAGTGCAAATATACCACTCTTCTTTGCACCTTGATGTCATATGGCTTGAATATATTTTCAAAATATGGTATCTAAGGGTCATGACCTGAATGTCATGAACAAAAAATTTTAGTGATTGGATGTCCATATTTCATAATTCATGTGCAAGCAAACTTTAATAAAAGAAACAAATGTTGCATCTCTTGCATCTAGGTTCCAGAGGATGCTAACTTTAGATACATTTAGATGTATTTGGAATCTAGGAGACTTCACAAGTGATAAGAGCAATAAGGGGCCATATCCCTCCAAGCCCGGATATCTATTTGACTTGGGAATCGGGTTTTCCTTTGTATCTATATACGTTATGAACGTTTGATGCAAATAGCTATAAATTTTACACTCACCTGGTTATACTTTTGTCCTTTGCATCCATATCGATTGCATTAATCCTTCAACCTCTTTAACTATGCATTTATTTCACTCAAGGGGTCTTTGACGTTGGTTAGTATTTGTTTCTAGTTCTCATGTTATTATCAACCTTGAATTTCTCAGGTCAAATCATGAAATGCACTGGTCTAGTTCTCGCTAGAACTCCACTCAATATTCGAATAGGACCTCTAACCCTTCAACTTAGGTTTGACTTTGTCACATAACTCTATGTATTCTCATCTAACTATAGGAAAATTCATTCACAGTAAACACTTTCCTCCCTTTAACACATGGCGTCGTTCCATACTAGGTGGAGGAATTAAACATAGGAATTAAGTGAAAAACTAGGTTCTAATAAATGCATAAAGATTTATTTACAGTGGATTGGTACACCTTTTGTTTTTCTACTTTTTAGCTCTTGCACTCCTCCCTCAGCTATTTTGGCTCTACTCTTGAGACTCCTTCTCAATTACATAAGCTTTGTTTGGCCTTGTAATTGTACACACACATATGAACTCTTTTATTAACTAAAAAATATTCTAACAAAAGAAAGGATATTTAGACATATATCCCAACAGCTCAACTTTACAATTGTCAATTTTACAAAGACCGAGATGGCCCTAAACACTAACAAATCAAAACAAACTTCCACCCCAATAGTCACAGTAGAATTGGGACACCTGTATTTACATAAAAAACCACCATATTTCTAATTTATACAAATTACATTTGCGGATAAATAAAATTCTTTTTGGAAATTTGATAAAAACAAATAAGTTACCTAAAATTTATTTTTTGTATCAATAATATTTCATAAAAAGGTGATCACTAATTAAACTGCTTATAATACTTTTCATAAAAGTTATATATATATATATATATATATATATATATATATATATATATATATATATTTCTTTTCTAGTTAATGAATATTGTCTTTATAATTTAAAATTTATATATGTGAACTCTCACTCTGGAAGGAATTCTAGATATTCTTTATTGTGAATTATGAAAGCAAATCTGAGGTATAATAACTTTATCAAAGGTTGGAGTTTACATTATAATAGAATTTTTTTTCCAAAAATTTTGAAAAAAAAAAATTTGATTAAAAATTTCATTTGGTTGATTGACGCATTAAATTATAATTTAACTCACTTTGATACTTATTAATTTTTTTTTTTTAAACCATATAAACTAAACTTGGATATAGACTTGGATTCTCATTAAAAATGCTAGAACACCCCAAAAAAATCAACCATTTTTAGATAATTATAAAGATTGGGCCCTTAAACTACACACTAGAAAAGATAATTCAACTTCTTTGGCCTCTTTGGTTAACCATTTTAATTGAAAAATTAATTACAAGTATGAGGACTTTATAAAAAAATATCAAAGTTTTTTTATTTATTATTTATAACTTTTAATTACTCATATTATGTATGTTGTTAGCAAACCGCAAAAAATTATAGAAATTAAGCCTAGAAAGTACACACTAGAAGAGATAAATCATCTTTTTGGTTGAGCATTTTATTTGAGGAACTGATTACGAGATAAATAAACTTCTTTGGTTGGGCTTCTTATTTGAGGAACTAATTACGAGTGTGAGGAATTCCAAGTTTGTTTATTATTATTATTATTATTAGTAATTATTAATTATATAGTTTATAAATTATGTTCACTTACTAGATATAAAATTATATTATAGAGAATTTATTATTTATGTATTTTTTAATTTTTATGATTTAGAGATGGCAATATCTCAATTTCATTTGCACATAATGTGTTGGTAATGATGATATTTATTATATTTTGTAATATTTTTATAATATTTTTATTAAATTTTGTATATGTTGATTGGTTGAGATCTATTGCTTAATTTCTCATGAAGTGTAGATCTTTGTCTTGTTAATTGCTCAAATTCTTATTGATTTTGTGTGTTTGTATTCAAGACAAGTTTCTAATACTATATCTTAATTTATTTAAAGTTGGTCTAGTTTCATTTTAATTTTGACTTTTGAGTATAGAAAATTTTAGGGGTTAATATTTGCAAGTCGGCTAATTTTCGATGTTAAAAAAAAAAGATTCCTTATTTTCCATTTTTCTAAAAATTAGTCACCCACTTTTATGTTATAAAATTGTTTTAACTTGAAAATGCCTAAATTTTATATGGAGATTATATAAAATTATTAGAAATATGAACACTTTTACAAAAACATTGTCAAACATTTTACAAATTGCATATCATGTAATAGTGAGATTCACCAAGATTTCTAAACTATAAAACAAATTTCCATCCTTAAGAATTTCCCTGCTTTTGAGTTTGGTTTTATGAGCCAAAATGGATTTGAACAAATCAATGGTTGCAAGAGTGGATATATACAATGTTTTCAATGAAGGTAAGACAAATTATAAAAGACAATAAGTGTAAAAAAAAATACAGAGAGGGTAAACGATATTAAATAAAATAGAAACTGAAAATAGTAGAGGAAACGAGAGAGAAAAATGGGAACTAAAAGGTTATTCTATTGGTATCTCCATTAAAAAAAATGGACGACATTTGATCAAGGTTGAGAGACCCTAGCACACTAATTTCCATTTTCTATGTTTCTTGATTATGTTTTCTGCATTCTATAGGCCTAGAGACCGAGAAGGTTGTGCACATGAAGAATTATAAATTTTCATGTATTATAGAGCAACATAAATAAGAATACAAAATTTGATATTTTCTTCATTATGTCAATGTCTTCAATGATTGGACACTTTTTACCACATTGATAAAGTTAGAGATATTTGATTGTCTTAAGAGATAAGATATTTTGTTTTAATATTAACAATACTATTATTATTTATTTATTGCCTCGAGAGGCCATTCTACACTCCAATATTAGGGGAGGTGTAATTTTATGGGATTTGTAAGTCTATAAGCTGGTCTGTCTCCTTTAAAAAAAAAAATTAAAAAAAATTATGTTTTAGATAGAAGAATAATGTCGGTTATAATAGAAAAAGATCAATGGAAGTAAAAAATATATAAAATGTTTAAATCTTATAATTTTAAAAAATATTTGAGCAACGGATTTAAATAAACTATTTGAAGATCTATGTTAACTAATTTATGTTGATATCAAGAATTAAAATTTTTATTTTCTCCTATATATACTCTATTTAGCATTCAAAAGTACAATTTAAACAATGAAAAATAACACATTGTATTTTACACAGTAAAGACGTTTGCACGTGAACAATTTTGATCCATCTTGGCTCATGTTAGATCCATACCTAAGATGGATCTACGATGGTGACTAGGTCAATCTCATGTGTAGAAAATCTAACGAAGGGATTTAATCTGATCTTGCAATGTACTAAAACTAAAATATTTGAAGATCTATGATAACTAATTTATATTGATATCAAGAATTAAAACTTTTATTTGATCTTGTATATACTCTATTTAGCATTCAAAAACACAATTTAAACAATGAAAAATAACACATTGTATTTTTCACTCTAAAGAAGTTTTCATGTGAAGAAATCTGATCCCTCTTGGCTCATGTTAGATCTGTACCTAATATGGATCTATGATGGTCACTAGGTCAATATCATGTGTAGAAAATCTAACCAGGAGATTCAATTTGATCTTGTAATGTACTAAAAAAAATTATTGAATCCTTCTACAATTTGCGGGAACAAAATATGATCACCAATCACATAACAAGTAAGAGAAAGAATCAATCAATTGCATAACACAAGATGTATATGGGGAAAGCACACTGCCTAAAACCCAACTATCTGTAATAATATTGTATAAAGTAAAGAAAATGAAAAAATACAATGCTTTTCTCTCATTGAGAAACTCTTTCACTCTCCCAACTGTCTCACTCTGATCTAGGAAAAATCAGTCAAATGCTTAACAAATTCTCATCCTTTTCTCAGTCATCCTTTGTCACGCATTCCTAGAGGAATTGTCTCCCTATTAAATAGTAAATTCCTTGGAATTTATTGTGAAATTCATCTAAGGCTTCCACACGACTCTATAACTCACCTATACAATTTTCTAATCATACAACTCATAGTTATCATCCCTTTAACCTCAGTATCATCTGGGCTTTCCTTAGAACTAACATGCAAGAACTATTTATATTGAATTATCAATTAATTGATTACTCACCAATTGTGAATTAAATCAGACTTAATTCACTGGACCTCTCACAACCTCATCTCTCAGTTAGAAATAGTTAAAGTGATTTTAACTCAATTAATTACAATTCACAAATAACTATAACTGGACCCCCTAAAAATAGGAAAATCCTCGACATGCCTCTTCTTTGACCCTCAACTCGAATTTTCCAAATTAACTCAGTCTTTCTGACTTAATTAACTAATAAAATTTGTCATGAGATGAAATTACAATTTCTCTTCCAATTTAATTAAGGGAAATTTAAATTAGAAGCCCCCTTTGGGTTCCATTTCTTCTCTACATTTCAACACTACCTCTCAACAAGAAAGGTATTATCTGCTACCATGATCCTGCCTCTGTGGAATTCAAACTTGTCTCTTGGCAGTGCCTTCATCAAGATGTTTGCATCATGCTCCTCCGTGGGAATGTACTCTAATGGGATAATGCTCCTCTACACAAAATATCTGAGATGGTGATACCAAATATTAATATGCTTGGACCTGTCATGAAAAAGTGGATTAACTGATAGTTTGATGCAACTCTGGTTATCACAATGTATCATTGTCGGATCCAGTTGTCGACGAAACAAACCAACAAGTATCTTCCTCATCTATATGGACTCACAAGATGTCTGGCTCGCTACCATGTACTATGCCTCCACTGAACTGAGTGAGATTGATCTTTGGTTCGTTTTGTACAAGGATATTCTTGTTGATCCTATGCTAAAGATTCCCCTTGATGTTCTCTTCATGTCGGATGGACTCCTGCACAATATGCATTCGTGAAGCTTTGAAGCTTCACTTCCTCTATCTGTTTGTACCATAATCCATAGTTTATAGTGCCTCTGAGGTATCTCAACACATGCTTCCATCCCTTCCAAAATTGTTTGGTCGGCTTAACTATAACTTGACTAAGTTGGTTAACTATGTAGCATACGTTTGGCCATGTGTTCACCAAATACATGAGTGAACCCACAAGCTTCTTGTAAACAATAGCACCCACTACTTCACCTAAAGTAACATCCTCCTTCCTCTATTTTCATACAAGAGGAGTCTCCACAGGTTTCCTGCCCTCCATGTGGAACTTCCTCAGAATCTCATTGGCATACTTGCCCTAAGATACAAATAGCTCCCCATCTCTTTTCCATATTTCCAATTCCAAGAAATAATGCAAGAACCCTATGTCCTTCATCTCAAATTCTCATGCAAGGTCCTCTTTGAAATACTTTATAAGTTTCTCATCACCTGTTATTATAAGGTCATCGATATAAAATACAATATATAATATATGTATGGATCCACTTCACTCTTGGTGATGCCCAAACTCGTGAAATATTTGTCGATCATTGTGTACAAAGTACAAGGTGCTTGCTTCAACCCATACAATTCTCTCTTGAGTTTTCACACATACGACTCCTTGTCTAAGGTCTCAAAACCCTCTGGTTGCTCAATGTACACTTCTTCCTCAATAACCCCATTGAGAAAGGTTTTCTTTACATCCATGAGATGTATCTGCCATCCCATATGCACTGAGAGTGCTAGGATGGATATAATCCATGAGTACATTGTGACTAGTGCAAAAGTCTCATCATAGTCAATCCCCTCCACTTGAGGGAACCCTTTGGCCACAAATCTAGCCTCGTGCTTCTCCACACTCCCATCAATTTCCTGCTTCACCTTGTAGGCCCACCTAGATATTACAATTGACTTCCCCACTAGTCTTGGGACAACTTCCCATGCAATGTTTCTGATAATGGAGTCATACTCCTCAACCATAGTATCAACCCTCACTCGTTGTTTCATTTTTTCCTCAAAAGAGTATGGTTCTATCTAAATACCTTCTCTCATAAGATCCATGTATCCAATGCACCTCTCTGGGGACCTTCTCTGCCTACACTGTGATGTGGGTGCTCCCACACTCTCTTTTGGATCTAGAAATAATTTTCCAGCCTCTATGGTGCACTTCCTTCCATCTTTGGTGTATGGATCTGCATGACTTGTTTCTACCATTCTATGTTTCTCTTCTTGTGGTTGCTCCACATCCTAAGGTTCATCATTTAGATCCAAGAGCTCCTCAACTGCATGCAACTCAAGATTCCTCTAAAGGGATAATCACATTGGTTTCTCTTCACCAAATTTCACATCCATTCTGACCATTGTCATCTTGTATGTTGGAAAGTACACCTGATAGTTTTGAGGTGTATTAGTGTACTCCACAAGTATCCCCAAATCTATTTTTGGCTCTAGTTTCTTCATGGCATCTTTGGTTACATGAAAATAAGCATATGAACCAAAAATTTAAAATACGACACATCTAATATTTTAGCTAAAAAATCCTCCTTTGGTGTATTCATCCCAAGTATCCGATGAAGATTTATGTTCAACACAAATACTATTATATTGCACATTTCTACCCACATATGAAACATTAGGCCATGATCATGGAACATAGCTCATGTTTCTTACACAATCATTATTCTCTTTCTTTCTACAACCCCATTTTGTTGTGGGTTATCAGGTGCTATCAATTCTCTTGAATTCCTTTTGAGGCACAAAAGTTATTAAATTTCTTAGAGATTTATTCTCCATTATTATCTCTCCTCAGTGCCTTCACCTTCTTACTTGTATCTTTCTTTACAAGTGTCTTGAACTGAGAAAAATTAGATAATGTCTGATTTGTCTTCTGTGTGACAAAAATCGAAGACTTTCCTAAAAAAAAAAATAAAAAAAAAATGGAAAAAATATCATATAATTCTTGTGCTTTGTTGTGGAAGCTGTCTAGAATGGTCCACACACATTTTAGTGAACTCTCTCAAGGATAGTGTTGCCTCAAAATTCTTTATCCTGGAAGGTGGCCTTGGTATACTTCCCCTATGTACAACCTTTGCATGTACCTCTCTGTGCAAGTGCACCCTTTGCAAGTCATGTAAAAATATGTTGCATGATCTTCAATGCGTCATGATGAATATGGCCCAATATCCTATTCCATAACTCACTGATGTCTCGGTTATCCACCTTCTCTCCTTGTGTGCTCAATTCAACACAGTTTTCTACATCCAGTTTGTAGAGATTCTTTACTCAAACCCAAACTTTTTCACCTTTCTCGTGGCTTTGTGACGAAGGAACGCCTTTCCTTCATTGAAGATCACATCGTAGCCATAATATTCAAACATAACAATAGAAATCAAGTTCTTCTTCAAACCCCAAACATACATGGCATACTTCAATGTGAGGGGTTTACCTAAATCGCTCTGAAAGGTAACTGTACCAACACTGATAGCGTTATACTCCTGTCATCACACATCTCGATGTGCATCTGGAGATCCTTCTCCTCCAAGCTATGGAAGAATAGTTTTTTGTCAGTCATATGGAACGTAGCTCCACTATCCAATTACCACACATAACCCATAACTGATGACACTATGCATGAGATGAGGGTGAAGTCCAACTCAAAATATGAAGAAAGTCCTTCATCTATTGCTCCTTATGAGGCCTTCTTGTTTGCTCTTATTTTTTGGATAATTAGTGGCATAGTGTCCATGATCATGGCAGCGGAAAAATTTCAGCTTTCACAAGTCTCGCTTCTTGCATGCATTTCCAAACTCTGATTTGGAATAGGACACCTTCCCTTTACCTTTTTTTACCTTTCCATCCAAAGAACAATTCTCCTCATCATCAGCCCTTGATGAGGATAAATGTCTGATGTTCTATCGAATTTCTTCTTATACCAAGTCAGACCAGAAACACTATGAGTCTGATAGCTTCTCCCTCCCATTCACATACTCCTGTTAGCTATGCCAACTCTTGGGAAGGCCTGAAATAGAGAGGCTCACCAAATAATAATAATCAATTGTCACCTCGACACTTTTATGCTCATATTGACATTGAGTGAACTTCATCAACTATTTCTGGATCATGTCGCCCTTATCCATCTTGATATTCTTGGGCTTGTCTTTCAACGCCAACTTCCTGTGGTCGCTACTATTCTGAAACAAATATGTCAAGGCCTTCCACATAGCATATCGATTCACCTTTCCATGGATAGTCGAGACATTATGATCTTGAACTCGCTCCAACAATATCATTCTTGCCTTTGCTACAATCTTCTTCCATGAATCAAGTTATTGAGCATCGGTCACAGCGGGCTGAGGAATATCACTGTCAAAGAATGCCTTCGATCCATTGTCCTCCAATACTACCTCCACCATGTCCTTCCATGCTATATAGTTCAAATTTACCTCTAGTGCATATTCGAGTCTGAAGCTATTGAAATACATCTTGATTTGCTCTTGGTCTCATAGAATGCATCTGAAATTCAATGTACATGTTCAAAACAACTCAATTTCTTCTCTTCTATTGTGATTCCTGGCACTCTGATACCATGTAGGAAATCTAACTAAGGGATTAGATCTGATCATGTAATTTACTAAAAAAAAATACTGAATCCTTCTATAATTTGCAGAAACAAAGCATGATCGCATAATCACATAACAAGTAGGAGAAAGAATCAATCAATCACACAACACATGATGTATCTGGGGAAAGCACACTGCCTAAAACCCCGTTATCTGTATATTGTATAAATTCAAGACCATGAAACAATACAATGTTTTTCTCTCACTAAGAAACTCCTGCACTCTGTCTCACTTTGATCTAGGAAAAATCAATCAAGTACTTAACCAATTCTCAACCTTTGTTCAACCAGCCTAGCTCATGCATTCCTGGAGGAATTTTCACTCTATTAAATAGGAAATTCCTTGAAATTGATTACTTTTTTCATCTAAGGCTTCCACATGACTCTATAAGTGACCTTTACAATTTTCTAATTATACAACTCATAGTTATCGTCCCTTTGATATCAAACTCAACTCGGCCTTCCTTAGAACTAGCATGCAACAACTATTTATAGTGAATTATGAGTTAAATCATTGATCACCCATTGTGAATTAAATCAAATTTAATTCACTGGACCTCTCACTAGCTCATCTCTGCGTTAGAACTAGTTAAACTAATTTTAACTCAATTACTTGATTTAACTAATTAAAACTCACAAATAACTATAATTAGACCCCCTAAAAATAGGAAATTCCTCTACATGCCTCCTCTTGGACCCTCAACTAGGATTTCCCAAGCTAACTCAGTCTTTCAGACTTACTTAACTCATACAAGTTGTCATGAGATGAAATTACAATTTCTCTTCCAATTTAATAAAGGGAAAAATAAATCAAAATCCCCTTTGAGTACCATTTCTTGTTGCCATTTCAACATCATGTAGTTAATGTAATTGTGCTTCTCTTCTTAAACTACATGTTTAGGTGGCATCTTGCAGTGCATATCAACTAATATCACCACGTAAAAAAATATTAATCCCTTATCAAACTTACCTTCATTATTCTTTATGATTGTAATATGTAAAACTTATTTTCTTATTTAAAATATCTCAGAATTATTTTTTTAACTAATATATTATTTATTAATATAAATTTAATATATTTATAGAAAATATAAAATATAAAATACATATACCATTGATACAACAGTTATACTTAAACTATAAAATAAATATATTACCAAATTATTATATATTGATATACTTTTTTAATAGAAATTTAATATATTTATATTTATTTTATATTTATATAAAATATAAAATACATATAACATGGATACAACCGTTATATTTAAAGTATAAAATACATATCTTACCAAATTCTTAATGTTAATAATAGTGAGGAGATGCTCACATACCTAGCCATGGGGTTTAAGACCAAAACACGTTTGGTTAAGAAGCATCTTTTCGAGTCCCTGTGGTCCCCAACTCAAAGTACCTCATTACAATGTGGTCTTTAAAATTTCATCACCGTAGAGTTCAACTCGGTGGTTTCCGGTATAAATGTGCTTGACATTTTTAAAACTTGCTAGTTAAACTACAATCGTTAAATCGTTACGAGATGCTTGTGGCTACTGGCACAAAGTAGAAGGTTTTGTAAAACCCATTGTTTATCTATTGAATTCTAAACAACATATTAAATATATTATGGATAAAAACAATATGAAATATGATATTTCCATTTCAGTATGGGCTAGGGATTTTATGTTGAGCGGTACCCCATTATGAAAAATATAAAAAGAATTCATTAACAAGGTTAGGGTAAAAATCTAAAATCTAAATATTAGACGAAGTCTAGGCATGAGGGTAAAAGTTGACACCCTGCATTTTAAAAAACTCACAGAATAATCTAGAAATTTTAGTAGGCGTATGAAAAACTCTGGCAAAGATTTTTAAAATTTAGGTTATAGTAGTTAAATTTCATTATTGTGGGTGCCTTCAGGATTTCTGATGGTGCTGAATCCATTTCCACCATCAAAAATGCAATATAAATGCTCTAATTACCTGATTTTTTGAAATTTTGTATACCAGATTCTGGCAAAAAATTGTTGTCAAGGTTATTATGTTGCCTCGGTAGACAACTCCTTTTGATTGTGAGAGTGAAGTGGCTTATCATAAAAGGTATGGGGCAAACTTTCACTAAACCATAGTCTTATCTCATGAGTGTTTGATTTAACTTCAATCCTAGAATACAAATGCTTATATCCACGTTTTTACTGTGCTCTACAAGAATCATGTCTATGTGTTTAGGTCATTAGAAAAGGCATTGAATAAGTACATTCACTAAAGGGGCCAGGTGAAACCCATAATTTCAAATTCGAAGGGCTTTCATTAAAGATGTTAAATAAAACCAAGGTCTTTTTCATGCGTTTCAATTTTCACTTGAATAAAAGTCAGGCAGTAACCTTTATATTTTTATTTGAGATATGGAATGAACCTTCGTAAAGGAGTTATGTAAAAACCATGGGTTATATGCATAGAAGTCCGGTTTTCAACCTAAATATTAAAAATATCAGCGTACACATAAACTCGTTTTCTTTGTTATGTTGGTACTCGGTTGTTATTGAAGTTGTAAGTTGGAATTGCAGATATATAATTGATTATATGGGTATTTCTCATACGGTACATTTGGGGCACCTCATGATTCCGAAAGTTTCTTGTGGTATGTGGGTTGGCGAGTGTGCCTTTGCACATAGGAGAAACAACTCATTCAACTGCCTTTAGGAGTTGTTTCTGTGAGGCATTGATCAAGAATGGATAGGTTGCTTTTGTAATTAGTAGCGGGGAAGGAGTTTGTAACAATGATTGAAGATTCAATGAATTTACCAAGTTGGATCACTCACTCGCATGATAAATATGTTGGAAAATTTTAAAAACATCGGAAATGATTTTCCCTCAACATACAATTTACACAAAATTTGCGGAAGTAACTTTTAAACAAAGACAACACAGTTGCTCAAAAAATACACAGAGCCACACACAGAGATTTAAAATGAGAGAAGTTTTTTTTTTCATTTTTCTAAAAAAAATTCATATGAAAAAACATCTTTTAAATACAGAGTGGTGGAGATTGAAAATTTAATGCCAATTCAATGCTCGACCAGACAAGTAATCGCATAAAATCGTCCTTCTTCCATGTTATCTCTTTATTCATAAAATAGCGCAAATAACTTGTACGCCCAGACTTGAAATCCTTTAGGGTTCAGCTTTGAAACACATCGCATTCGCACCCATATCGCACTTCGCAGTGCACTGCCTTTATCGTTTCCTTTAGGGCTTATCCTCCTGAGCTTTGCACAATGCGATATGCAATGGGATCCTATCGCAAGTCGCACATCGCAACATTTAAATTTTTGCGTGTCGCTGCTTTTAACTTTTGCAACAATAAGAATCGCTATCGGGTGCGATATGCGATCACATTACATCGCAAAATCACAAGGTTTGGGATCCGGGAAAAAAGGTAAGTTCTAAAACCTGCGAAGTGCGATGTGCAACGCATTGAGCGGTTGGCGATGCGAAGAGGCAAGGGAAAGGTAAAGAGGAAAAGGGAAAGGTTTATTGCGGAAATGATATCACGTATGGAATATATATTAAAGGGGTCCCACCATATCACATCAGATAAGTTTGTAGGATTCGACAATTGTGTTATGAGGAAAAGCTAAACATTACAAGGTGCACAGTGTGATCAAGAGGTAGGTGAGGTGGCAGGAAATATTTAATACATGGTGATGGGTGGACAGAAGTTGTGTGCAGTCAATAGGCTTGTGGATTTAAATGTCTTCCCATACATATTTACTATTGATGGAGCTTGTCCTTCTCTGCAAACTTCTATTTGCAATCTACAAAAAAAAAATTAATTGATGTTATGGTTGCTACTAGTTTATTTAACGCGGTGGTTGGGATTAATTTCCGACACTCCCCCTTAATCACAGCTATCACCATTGACCATTCCCAAACAATCTCTGAGATTAAAAAAAAAATTCATGTTCCAATGGCTTTGTGAAGATGTCTCCAACTTGTTCCTGTTGTTAGCCACCTATGAAATTTGTTATACCAAAAGGTGGCTGAATCATTTTTTGAGCCTTCAAGGAACAAATTTTATTACAAAAAGTGTTGGCTCTTGAAGAATTTTGAAGGCCTCATGCCTCTATCTTAAATCTTCCTTACTATGCCTATTATACCCTAGAAATTTTGCTGATTTCCAAAAGAGGATATTGCTGCAAGCACCATTTTCCCCCTTCCTTCCACTTCCAAAACAAACCTCATTTTTACCCCTTTAATCCCCATTAAATTTCCTCTTTTTCATGTTTTTCGCCTTTCCCCTTCATCAAAACCCCTTTGATAAGGTTTAAGACTCCTTCTTGCCTTATCGAAACCCTCAAATTCCTTTGAAAACCATTGAAAATTTATAAAAATCACATTTTTTATAAATTATAGACTTAAACCCCCTTGGGCTAAGTCTTTAACCTGCCCCCTCCACGCGTCTTGGTGCTAGAACCGAGTGCCAGCCTTCCAAGCGCTTATCGCATCACCTGATCACGATTAGCCCTTCCTCCATAAACCCCGGTCATATGATTTTCCATATAACCCACGACCCCACAGTCGGGCGCCTATCCGCTTCAAGTAAATATTTCCGCCCAAAGTATAAACCTTTGTTTATATAAATTTGTCGGTTTTTATTATATAATAAATTTTCTGCCGGTGTAAAGGTTCTAATTGCTCTCCGTCGTCGATCTGATCCGCAGATCGACGGCGTGCAATCCATCACCACAGTGGTCTCCGCCAGCCACTTACTATTACAAAACCGGGCAGAATCCATCGCACTGCTTTCAAGGAGAGGGCGGTTTTTCCCCGATCGACAGCGATTCCATTCACCACCCGACGCGTGGCCTTGAGCACTGTTCAAAAACCGCCGCTCATCGCACGTTAAAGATCAGACATGGACCCGACACGATATTGACGTCCACCGTCCGATTTGGGGCTACTCATCGGACAGTAGTCGCTCTCCGAAGATGCCCATGCAATGACTCGGGGTACATCGCGGTATTAAAAGCATCTCCACCGTCGGTTTGATCTGCAGATCAACGACCCAAAATTCATCACCTTGATTCCTTGTCCAGTCAGTATTTCTGGACCCGGGGGTTTTATTCATCTAGATTTTATTGAAAATTTGATGTCTAGGCATTTTCCTCAGGTTTATTGGCGTCTGTTCTCCGCCGTTGATTGCATGGGCCGATCTCATCCGACGACTCACGATCGTCCCGAACCCCGAACATGATTTTTGATCATTTTTTCGCCGAAAGAAAGGTTTTAAACCTTTTTTCCCATTTTTATTTTATTTTTCTAAATAACGTGACCCCTTCACGTTGTTTAGTCACTCTCGCTCCCGACCGTTGATCTATGCGTGATCAACGGTTCCGACTTAATTTCCTTCCCCTCTCTCCTTTGACCTCCTCTAATCAATCTCCACCATTAGATGATGCCATCCTACAGCCATGCTTATTCCACACATCCTTTTGAAGCAGTTAACCTATACATGCAGGATTTCATAACGTTTTTGTATTTTGCAGGGTTCCAATGATTTCTCTGCTATGTCTGAAGGAAATTCAGAGGCAGAGGGTGATGATCCTCCTACCTTCGTTTCATCAAAAGGAATCATTTGTAGGTTTCAAATCCATGTTTTATCAATGGTTCATGAGGCATTGATGCCATATCACCCCTGCACAACCCTGTACACCGACAAAACACAACAAGTCAATCACAAATCAAAGGATATCAGTGTCGAACATAAAACACACCAGCATGGAAGATTGAAGACAGTTTTATGAGGATTACGGCCAACAAATGATTATTAAAAGCCTAATCCTCCCAACTAAACACAGTTTGAAAAAAATCATGAGTGTTTTCTCAGACAGAGAACCTATGCTACCACATTAGTGGCTAATTGAATCCCCTAGCTACCACAGAGCCACCTACAGCCTCAAATCAATAAGAAGAAGGCCGAAGTTATTACCAGACCAGGAGATATTTTGCATCAATACAGCTGAACAGTTAATTCAACCAAAGGAACTTATTGTAAACTGTCAGCAGAAGTTATTGCAAGGATAACGAGGAGCCTTGAAGTCAACAAATTCTTTCCAGCAAGCCTAATAGTTAATGTAAACCAATTAATACAGGGGAAATACCAAAAATCTTCTCTATTAAGCCCCTCAAAGGCCAAGAGACAGTGCACTGTATTGATTGAACTTAGAATATATTTTATCTCATTCCACCTCCTCACCTTTTCTATAAATACTACTGGAGAAGATGAGAAAGTGTTGGTTGGTTGATCACTAGTTGTAATATTGAAACTCTTTGAAATAATACAAAGTCTGTTGAAGTTGAAGAACAAATTGAAGTCTTCGAATCCTTGATGATGTTTTTGCATGCTTTTTCCTGAGAAGGCTCTATCATTGGATCCATGAGCTTGGTTGTTGGTGAAGTATTCTGAATTGTTTAATTTTTTCTCATGTTTTCATTCTGTTCCATAATTTCTTACTACAATAGGTTGAAAGTTTTAGGCTAAGAAATGACTCCTGGAAGCACCTTAGACCTGTTCATCCTTCATTATTTCATGTTTTCTTCTGCTGAGGTATTTTAGAGTCTTTAATCTCTCTCTTTAGTCCTCATGCTTGTTTATTTCCTTAATAGTTTGAACAATTGGTTTCAGCATGATTTATGGTTCTCCCTGATTGTCTGTTGCCACTTAAAAGGCTATTATTGAAGTCTCCCTTTGTAGTATTTCTATTTACAGTAAGCCAAGGAGGTCTGTTCTGATCTTGCCCTTTTTCCTTACTTAAACAGTTGTCTTAAAGGTCTTTATAGTTGTGATCATAGATGTGTTAGGTGTTCCCTCTTCTATGAATGCAATTATCAGTGAATCTTTTATGTTTTCTAAGACATTTGAAATAAAATCTTTGAGGAAATAGGGTGTTCCCCGAATCTTAGATTTCATTTTAAAAGTTGTTTTGAAATCATTATTTTCTTAAAGGTGTGATTTTTAGAATTTATGGTTAGCCCTGTCTACCAAATAGCTCTTTATTGTTCAAGTTGTGCTTTCAAATTCCCTTTGTTTGAGAATTAAACTTCTCTTTCCAAATCATTGATGTCCATCTCATTCCAAAACCAAATGATCCTGCGGCCAAGTTAGATTTGCCCTCTGATATCCCATATCCATTGATGAGTGTGTTATGACCTCTTCTTGACTCCATTTACCAATGAACCAGATGTTTCTCCATTCTGTATATCTTTCCTAGACCTTTCATGTTCCGCTGTATCAATTAAACCAAACAAATAAACAAACACCTGCACTTAATAACTAGTCTAAAACCAATACTCAAAGCACACAAGATAAACCTTTGCAAACAAACATTTGAGAGTTCCCTCTCTGAGAACAGGAGAACTAGATCCTGGAACTCTAAAGATTGGTTCTGATGTTGCCTTGTCTTTTGATTTGCCAAACTATCAAAACATGGGACACCAACACCTGTGACCTGCAATGCTGCAACACAATTTCACCATTGTTAACTAATTCTCTTATGAAATGATATTTAGCATCAATGTGCTTTGTCCTCTTGTGGAAAATAGAATTCTTTGATAGTGCAATTGTTGAACCGTTATCACATAAAATAGTGGTTGTTGTGTCTTGTTTATGACATAAATCCCGCAACATCCTTCTCATCTAAACTACTTGACACGTTACTACTGTTGTGGTGACATACTAAGCTTTTGTTGTTGAAAATGAAACTATCAGCTGCTTCTTGGAAGCCCATGATATGGCTCCTGATCCCAAATGAAAAACATATCCTAATGTTCTCTTTCTATCATCAACACTTCCTGCCCAATCACTATCATTGTAACCAATTAGCCTAAAATCATCTGTTGCAGACTACAAAACACCATACTCCTTCGTCCCATTGACATACTTTAAAATTCCTTTCGCTTCTTGCCAATGTGTCTCCTTGGGTGTCTCCATGAATCTCGACACCGAACTCACTGCATACATTATATGAGGCCTAGTTGCAATCAAATACATTAGGTTTCCCACCATTCTTTTGTATAATATCAGATTGACATTGTTGTTGCAATCTTCCTTGCTCGACTGCAACCCCATGGCAGTTGGAGTTGGTGATGACTTGTTGTTATGCATATTAAACCTCTCTAAAATTTTTGCAACATTTTTTTCTTGAGAGATAAAAATTCCATTTTCTGTTTTCTTCACTTCTATGTCCAAATAATATCTTAACAACCCCAAGTCAGTCATTTCAAACTCACCTTTCATGACTGATTTGAAATCAACAATGAGAAAATCACGACTGGCTATAAAAGTAAAATCATCTACATACAAAAAAACAATAAGAATCTTACTGTAACTTTCTTTGATGTAGAGAGTAGGTTCACCATCACATTTGTCGAACCCATTTTCCATCAGGTAGACATCTATCATATTGTACCATGCATGCGGTGCTTTCTTCAACCCATAAAGAGTTTTCCGCAACTTACACACCTTGTGTTCTTGGCCTTCTACCTCATAACCAAGAGGTTGTTCCAGGTACACCTCCTCTTCACTACTCCATTCAAGAATGTTGACTTCATGTCCATTTGATGCACTTTCCATTTTTGTTGTGTTGCTATCGACAACATTGTATGCAATGTCTCCATCCATGTGACTGGTGCAAATATTTCCTCATAGTCTCTTCCATGCTGATACTTGTAGCCATTGAAAACTAGCGTTTCTTTATGCCTTTCTATCTCACCTTCAATGTTTATGTTGCTCTTATATACCCATTTCACTCCAATGAATTATTTAACTTGTGGAAGGTCCACTAACTCCCATGTGTCATTCCTTTCTATTTCTCCTATTTCTTCATTCATTGCCTCAACCTATTTCTCTTCTTTTACTACATATTCAAAATGTATTGGGCCATCTACATGAAAAAATAATGCAAATAAATAATTCAGACCGACACTATTATCAACTTCTTCTTTCTCATAAATTTCACTTAAATTTCTGAGTTGTGGTCTTCTTATGCTTGTTGAATATGACCTTGGTGTTGTGTTTGAAGTAGATGGAGTTGCAGATCCTTGTGGTGCAATTGGATAACAACTTAGTTGATTCTGCAATGTTGTCCTATTACTTACTTGCGATGTGATTTGTTGATCTTGTGTGGGTGGAGGAGGAGCCACTGTTGAGGAATTACTTTCTGCAGTCAATTCCTCTTTATCTTCATGTGACATACATGTCTTCACATTAACTGTCTTTTCTAAAATTCCTTCGCATGCTTCCTCTTCTATTAACTGGACATATCTGTTGATTATTACCTTCTTGGTTGATGGATTGTAAAGCTTATATGCCTTGGATTCATCACTGTATCAAACAAATATGCATTTCCCCCGCTTTCTGTCCAACTTCTTCCTCAACTCATTCGAGACATGTGCATACACCACACACCCAAACACTCTCATGTGAGTGACATATTGCTTTCTTCCACTCCATGCCTCTTCAGGAACTCTATTAATGACACTTTTGGTTGGACACTTATTAATGATATATGTTTCAAAAGCTACAACTTCAACCAAATAATCATTTGGAAAATAATTTTCCTTCAACACGCTCCTTTCCATTTCCATGCTCCCTGCAAAAACGTAGGAAGTCACTTGAGATACATTCGCGACATCTATTAGTCCTCAACACTTTTATGTAGTGTCTGATTTGCTTCTAAACAAGAGCTTTGTAGTGACGGAAGCGGTCAAACACTTCACTTTTTTGTTTTAGAAAATAGACCCATGTCTTCCTTGTGTAGTCATCTATGAATGTCAAAATGTAATGGTTGCCACCAAAAGATGGTTTTTGCATTGGTCCACATAAATCTGAGTGGACAATCTCCACAGGTGCCTTTGCCCTTATTGACTTTCCTACTGAAAATGATTCTCTGTGTTGTTTTCCCAAGATGCATGCTTCACTTAGGCTGCCCGATTTTTCTAAGAGTGGAAATACCTTCACCATACCTTTCCTGTGCAACAAATTCAAACCTCCAAAGTTGAGATGACCAAATATCAAGTTCCATAACCAATTTTCATCTTTGACTTCTTCTTGAAAGTTTTATTGTGTGTCGGGTGCTACAATACCTTCTTCCTCCAAATCTTATCTTAGCTTGACAGAGAACATTCTATTGTTTGTCATATGAAGTTTTGCAATGAGCTCTCCACTTGGAGGCGTATCCAAGATTGTGCATACATCATCTTTAAAAAATACATTGTAGACCTTTTGCATGAGCTATCCAATGCTTAGGAGGTTATCTTTTAAACCACAAAATAAAAATCTCACATGAAATTATTCTCTGCCTTCTTTGTTAGTATGTCTACTATTACTTTTCCCATGACAAATACCTTGCTATCAGTACCCAATGGTACTTCTGATTTCACACATTAATCTAGATTTGAAAACATTTATATGTTTCCATTCATGTGGTTGCTAAAGCCTTGATCTAAGAACCATACATCCCCTTGTTTTTCTTGTGCTACATTACAAGCTAAAAACAAGCTATCATGGTTCTCATTTTCTGTTATGAAGTTTGCATTTGGTTTGCTACCCATGTCATATTGCTTCTTTCTACATTCATTTGCATAATGTCCATGCTTCTTACAATAATGACATTGAACTTGAGATTTATCATAATTTTGACCTTGTGCTTGATTTTGGCTTAGGCTTTGACTTGGATTTTGATTGTTGCTCCTTCCACTTGAGCTTGAAGGGTTTCTTCTTCCACCTCTATGCGGGATTCTTCCCCTTCCTCTGAATTTTGGTCTTCCTTGACCTATACCTTGACCAAAAGAAACTTGTGTCTTGAATGCATGCTCCAATAATGAGTTTGTTTCTTTGTTTAGTCTATGCTCATGAGACATCAGAGATGCACGAAGCTTATCCTCTGAAAACTGTGAGAGATCCTTTATTTCCTCTCTGGGTACAACTATGGCATCAAACCTTGATGGCAGACTTCTGAAAACTTTCTCAACTATTCTCCTTTACTCAATTGTCTCACCATGAGGCCTGATTTGGGTAACCAAACCAATCAAATGTGTAAAGAATGAATATATATTCTCATAATATTTCATACATATTGTTTCAAAATTTCTTCTCAACATTTGTAGTTTTGTTGTCTTCACCTTTGCCATGCCTTGGTAGGTTCCCTAGAGGGTATCCCATGCTTGATTTGATTTCGTTGCTGCTGCAACCCTTCGAAAAATACTTTCATGAACTAATTGAAAAATATAGAAGAGGGCTTTGGAGTCCTTCTTCTTATTGTCCCTCAAAAAATCTATTTCTTCTTGTGTCAAAGCATTGTATGTTTTTTCATCTGCTTGTTCTTGGAATCCATTCTCTACCAATTCCCAAATATCTTGAGAAGAAAATAGAGCCTTCATTGTAACATCCAAATAATCATAGTTCTTCTCATTAAACTGTGGTATTTGTGGATTAGTCAAGCTTGTGCTTGATGTTGCCTTTTTGACTATGCAAACTAAAACTTTCCGATTGTGTAAAAGCTTTCTCATTGCTGGAGAATACGCTTCTCAAAACTACTTTCAACTCTTCAATAAAAACACTTTCTTTCACTGAGAGATTAAACCCGCTATGATACCATGTTGGAAAATTTAAAGAACAAGGGAAATTATTTTCCCTCAATACAAATTTTACACAGAATTTGTGGATGTGACTTTTAAACAAAGACAACACAGTTGCTCAAAAAATACACAAAACCACACATAGAGATATAAAACGAGAGAAGTTTTTTTTTCATTCTTCTACTAAAAAATCACATGAAAAAACATCTCTTAAATACAGAGTGGCGGAGCTTGAAAATTTAATGCTAATTCAATGCTCGACCAGAAAGGTAATCGCACAAAATCGTCCTTCTGTCGTGTTAGCTCTTTCTTCATAAAACAATGCACAAAACTTGTACGCCCGGACTTGAAATCCTTTAGGTTTCATCTTTGAAACACATCACATCTGCGCCCATATCCCACTTCTCACTACGACGTCTTTACCGTTTCCTTTAGCGCTTATCCTCCTGAGCTTTGTGCAATGAGATATGCGATGGGATCATATCACAAGTCACACGTCGTAACATTTAACTTTTCGCCCGTCGCTGCTTTTAACTTTTTGCAACAACAAGAACCACTATTGGGTGCGATATGTGATCACATCACATCGCAACATCACAAGGTTTGGGACTGGGGAAAAGATGTAAGTTCTAAAACCTGTGAAGTGCAATGTGCGACGCATTGAGCGGTTAGCGATGCAAAGAGGCAAGTGTTAAGGTAAAGAGGAAAAAGTGAAAGGCTTCTTGCAGAAATGATATCACGTATGGAATATATATTAAAGGGTTCCCACCATATCACAATGGGAAGTTTTTAGGATTCAACAATTCTGTTATGAGGAAAAGCTAAACCTTGTGAGGTGCGTAGTGCGATCAAGAAGTAGGTGAGGTGGCGGGAAATATTTAATACATGGTGATGGGGAGACAAATGTTGCGTGAAGTAAATAGGCTTGCAAATTTAAATGTTTTCCCATACATATTTACTATGCATGGAGCTTTTCCTTCTCTACAAAATCCTATCTGCAATGTGAAAAAAAAAATTAAGTGATGGTATGGATGCTGCTTGTTTATTTAACGTGGTGGGGGATTAATTTCCGATAGCAGGTTAGATCCCTAGTTGAGTTTTCACATGAGGAAGAATCAGACAATATTGATTGGCTATCCTTTTGTATTTGAAAAATCAAGGTATCAGATCAATGGAATGGAGCATTCAAAGGGCTATACTTGTGTTACATCCCACGGTCCAAAATTGCATACAAAACATATATATGCCCATTCTTGTATGGAACATGAAACTGTACAAAACCCTATTCAAGAATAACATCAACACCAACATCAACGCCAAATAGGGTATGTTTCATGGCCCCTGGGAGCGATTCAAATGTTCCAGCGTTTCCCATTGGCCATTTTCTAAGTGCTTGCTATCTCTGCAAATGGAAGTTGAGCCATGGCAAGGAAATCTACATGTATAAGTCTGTTATAATATTCATACCATGGATTTTCTCATAAAGATTCACTCAAATTTTGGAGAATCGCATGGAAATTTGATCATTGTTTCAAGCGAATGGTTTTTCTTTTTTTCACATTCAGAAAGCCTATTCAATTTATCTAGAATCTTGAGAGTGAGAGCACTAGCTTAGTTAATGTGTGGTTTCAATAGCTATTACCCATTGCGATTTTTTTGTTTTCCTTAAAATTTTAAATAGGGGAGTCTTTCTCTTAAACACAGTGGCCTAGATTAAATCACAGTTGACTTGAGTAATTAAAATGGAGCTAAAAACTCAAACAAATTTATGTGCAGTTAAATAGTCTAAAACAAAGTAAGCCTGAGCAATACAATAAAGTTTTGGATTATAATTTCTAATACATGAAATACATTCAAATGGAAACTACGACTCTTTCATCACAAAATAAAATAAAAATATTAAAATTTACACTTGCTAAGTAATTGGGTAAAATCTGTAACAATGTTTTTTTACGAGCCCATTGAATTTAATTATCTAATGTATTGGAAAATGGGTTGTTTGTATTCTTGCTCAAAAATTCATTTAAACAATATCCTTTAGCCTACAAACTAAACCAGCAATCTGAATTAAAATTCCACTTGATTGATTTTCTTGTGTACCACAAATATGATTGCTATCAGTTTATTTAGGGGGATGGTTGACATTAATTTTCCAACCTACCTATTTGTAAAATTTTTGTTGGAGATTTCTGAAAACCCATGACTCAAGAGTTAGTCTCAATCTATGTTTGTTGATTGTTATAGAGGTGACCAAGCATTATGCAGCTTCGAATGTCGTTACAAACAGATTTTGGTGGATGAAAGAATGGAAGCGTTTTCAACGAATGGAAGATTTTTCATAGAGTGTCTCTTCTATGGCATCAAACTCATATTCACTGCTACTGAGGAAGAGAGCAATGAGATCTGTTTGAGCGAAAAAAAGTTATTTCAGGGTCTGTATTACTCGGATCTTGAGGCCGTATAGAAATACAGTCGCGGATAATATAAAAATATATCTTTGCAGTTTTTATGCACAGAAAAATGGATAGGATGGCCTTCTGTTATCATTTTGATATGGGATGAGTTATGTTGTGTACATATTGTCGCAAGTTTTTAGCTTCAATTCCTTTCTAAATTTTCAGAGGGGATGTACAGGGATGGAGTTCTAAAGTTTCCTAACGCACATGAGTTTTTTAAATAAAGGTTGTACTTTCATTTAGTGGCAAATAAATCATGGAACCAATAAAGCGCCCAAAAAAATTTGAAGGGAGGCTGAAAATGTTGATTAGAATAAAAAACTATGCAGTGGTCTAACTAGATTGTTTTTTTCTTTTAAAATTATGGAAATTTTGGTAAGATTTTAAAAAAATCTGGCAGATATTTTTGTAAATCCACGTTATAACTATCAAACTTTAATATTTTAGGTACCCTAGAAATTTTTGATGGTGTTGAATCCATTTTCACCATCAAAATCATGATTCAAACACTGTTATTGTAAAATTTATTAAATATTTTTAGCCCAAATTACGATCATTTTTTGCTGTCCCGGCAATTCCTCGGTCTCTTTATACAACTCTGAAAACTATTCCTCCTATATTAGGTATATTCCAAATTTCTGACGTGCTTTCCACATATTCTGCTCAGAATATTTTCCCGAAGGGCTCAGAATTTTAACACATTATGTGCATTTTTATTGGTACTCAGTTTCTTTTCCGAAAGTTAAGATTACAAAGCTCAATGATTTTTTTGGTTTTAGTTGTTGCACATTAGATTGGAATAATGATCTTTTATACAGGGCAAGTAAGAACCTACAAATAATTTCAATACATGTCTTCCCTTAGTTTAGATCGAGTGGATGTTATTGGTTAATGTCACTTATAGGTAAACAATACAGGTTTGAACAGTATGGTTAGATAAAATATTAGATCTGATGGCAGTGCAGGCTCTAGACCTATTGCAGGTCAATATGCTTGCCATAGTTGTTTACATGCTTGAAATATTATAGGAATAGCTTACCTTGTAGATTCGGAATAGCTTATGTGTATACATGCAATGTATTTACCTTGATTAATGTGTATGCTTGTTAAATACATGATTCCAAGTTAGGTTAAATTGTGATCGTGTATTGTTAGATTTTTTATTAAGGGTTAATTTCCCAATAAAGCAACTGTGAAAATCCAATATATTCAAACCATAATGAACTTTTATCAACGTTTATTGTAAAGTGTGATCATGTATTGTTCGATTTTTTATTAAGGGTTAATTTCACAATAAAGTAACTGTGAAAATCCAATATATACAAACCATAATGAACTTTTATTAGCGTTGATTGTAAAGAGTATGAGTTAACCACATAATATTAATACAATATAATTTCTAAACCATTATCATTAACTCTTAAGTGGTTCTTAGGTAAATCTGTTACCTAAAATAGTGATTAGTCCAAATAATCAATTTCCAATAAAATAATATGAAAATTTAACATGTAAAAGCCATAATAAACATGATCTTCTTTAATTTTTGCTATAAAAAATATACACTAATGGTAGAACAATGTGTTTAAATACAAAAAAGATATAATCATGAACATAGTAACTCCATCGTTACTAGTGACTAACTACTTGGTAGTACCCATACTTGTAGTACGCTCTAGCGGCCTTCACACGGCTTCCCTCGCCTTCAACGGCCTTGGCGTCCCTAGGAGTTTTTGCGAACCTATGGCGAACCTCAAGTGATAATAAGAGAGACAAATACTACCTCAACAGACATTATAAAGTTCAGAGTTTCAATACTCAAGAATGCGGAAAACTTCTTCTCTTTATTGATATAAGAATATTTTGATTACATAAATCTTATGGACTCAGATTTTCTTTCCCGAGATTGACTGTACCATCATTTACCAGTATTCGCTTCTTGGAGAACAAGATAGCATCTAGAGGCTTCCTGGCTGTATACAGACTCAGTATAAGAAAATATATCGCTCATAACACATATAGACAATACTAGACAATAGATCTGGCCACTTTAGGTTCTCACCAGTGCCGAGCACACTGATGTGCAGGCTTCTCAGATCGACTTACAGACTTGGGTCACAAATTCGTGATGAAAGCAGATCAAGCTTAAAGCTTGCAAATGCAGAGCAGGAATATTGTAGACTTTGACTCTAAGACACACAAAAAACTCTAACAACCGATGCCGAATGAATGAGCCTAACCCTCCTTATATAGGATGTGACGGGGGACAAACAATCAATTCGGATCTAACAAGATCTAAGACGTGGAGGAGGAATCATTGCTTTCGGGTAACGCCAAGGCAACATTCGCATAGAGATTCCATCTTCCGGACAGAAAGGTGGGTGTAAAAACAAAGTAGATGCCTTTTTAGTACAGAAGGCCCACGAGAAAACTATTGCGAGTAATTACACAGAGGATACTTTTTTACCGGAAAAGTCCTCGGGAAAAATTGGTCACCTTAACCCTGTGACTGGAACACAATACATAGTGGAGACTTTATTTAGTGGATTCCACGAGAACCACTTTCTGCCTGGTCATCCAAGATTTGTATCTCGGGGAATTTGTACCTTTTGTAAGTCGCATCATCCCATGCTTTGGTATAAATTCTCCAGATAATCATTGGCTTATTCAGAACAACTTGGTGTTTAATCTTCGTCATTACTAGCCACTGTTTATCTTGTCTCATAAACTGTTTCAATATTTCAATATCTTGTAAATGATGAAGGTCACTCACAGTTTGGAAGGGTGTATGGAAACATTCCCCAATTCCATTTTCAATACACCATGTACATTCATTCTAGAATTAGGATTCATAAAAAATGGGGTCAATGGAAGTTCTATTTACCCCATAGTCATTCCACCAATCCTCCAACCAATTACGCTGTAAATTTTGCTGCATGATCCAGGTTGCTCCAAATTTAAGCTTTGTGTAGTGGGTCTCGCTCTTTCCATCTTTATTTAAAAGATCCCACCACAAATTTTTGTATCCTGAGAAGTTGTAGATAGTGTTAGGAAATATCAGATTTGGATCATTGCGTGGCCATTGGTTGAAATTTTTCCATGTCCACTCAGGATTTCTGGTTCTGTTTACAACCAGATAGTTGTGATAGACTCTATGTCTATCTCATCCTTCTGACCAGATGACTGAGATATCTAGGAAGTCATTTTCCAAGGACTGTTCGACCTCATGGGAGGCTGTCATGATTTTTGGGTATACCATATCATGTATCCATCTGCTTCCTTTTGGGTATACTTTTGTTGTGGGACAAGATGCATAAGATCAGTATGATTTTGTAGATTTGCATCCAGGACTTTGGTGTTCCTCAACTGCCATGTTGGCTTCCATTCATCTCTATATTATGTCCATTTTTTGTCTTCTGGAATGGATCTTAGGTTTTCTCTTTGGTGACTCTGATCCCATTTAGTGAATATTACCATGGCGTGTTCTTGTTCTTGTGGCTGGATGAATTCCCGGGTTTGGAAATCAGGCAAATGATTGTTTGAACCTTTAATGTGTTCTACATTAAAGTCAAAATTTGCGAAAATAACTTGCCATTTGGTGAACTTAGCTTCACCAGGGTTTTTAATGTCCTTTTTTAGGACTTTCTTTAAGGTAGATGCATTAGATCTCAACAAAAATTTCTTATTGACAAGATGTATAGAAAATTTTTCAATTCAATTCCACGCTGCCTTTACCTCCCTTTCAATTACAGAGTAATTCTTTTCTGCTGGACTCCAGGTTCCAGAGGCGAACTGGACTATTTGTTCTATTTTACCCTTCTTTTTCTTTAATACACCTCCCCAACCAATATCGCTGGCATCTGTTTCAACAATTTTAGGAGAGTTTTCATCAACAACATATAAAATTGGTAGAGATTTACCTTGGCTTTAATAATTGTGACAACAGCTGTATGATCCTTTGTCCAAGGCGAAGGATTTTTTCTTAATCTCTGAGTTAGCAGAGATCTGTCTGTGGCACAATCCTTATAAAAATTTCCAACATAATTTAGGCATCCTAGAAATCTTTGAAGCGGATTTTTATCAAGAATAATGTCAAGGAATTTATCTGCAAATTCTATGGCATGGTTTTGTAGAGCGATTTTCCTGTTTTGGATTGTGTGTCCTAAAAATTTCACTGAAGTCTGGAATATTTCAATCTTCTTTTTGCTAAGCACTAGACCATTCTGTGTGACCAACTTTATAAAGATCTATATATGTTTAAAGTGGTCGTGGATATTTTTAGAAAAGATAAGAATGTCATCTATATAGACAAGCAACCAATCTGAGTAAGGTTTGAATATTGAATCCATAATCTTCTGGAACTTTGATGGAGCATGCTTCAGACCGAATGGCATGACATTCCATTCATAATGACCAGCTGGAATTCTGAAGGCAGTCTTGAATTTATCTTTTTCTACAACGGTAACCTGCCAAAATCTAGATTTTAAATCAAACTTAGAAAATATTTTTTCACCAGATATTCTTCCCAGCAGATCTCCCTTATGTGGGATTGGGTACGTATCATCAGCAAGGACTGAGTTCAAAGCCTTGTAATTTATTACTAGCCTTGGGATTCCTTTGATCTTCTCAGACCTTTTATTTACATAGAATCCATAGCAATTCCATGGGCTATTGGATTCTCTGATCAATTTTCTGCTCAAAAGTTGATTTATCTCTTTTTCACATAAATCCCTATATTCCTTATTCATAGGAATAACTTTGGATTTACAGGGCTTGTCTCTATTTTCAACTTAGTATGGCAGTTCTACAAAGTGTTGCTTCCTGTGCCAAAACTCATTGGGCTCTTCTGAGAAGCATTCTGCTTCTATTTTTATTTTGATTTCAGAGATTTTTCTTTGAACTTCAGGGGTTTTCAATTGTTCTTCTATATGAATGATGGAATTGAGGTCCTTGAGCTGTGTTAATTTTGTTTCAGCTCGTTTGAGCTCCTGCATGGCCTGTACCATAGTTGAGACTCTTGGATTTGAGGTGAAGGGCATGTTTATTCTTTTATAGTTCCCTTCTGAGGTGGGTATAGTGATAAAGTAACCGGCTCTGTTATTTTCTAGTCTGATTGAGCCATGTGGTTCAACTGCTGCTAGGAAGACATTTCCCAATATACAGTCTACAGGAAAATATCCTACTGCAAATTTCAATTTGATACAGTGATTGTCAAAACAGATAGCAGCTTTAGGGACTTCATATTGTAGGGTTTTTTCTACTAACCCTATTATTTTCCTGGAGGTTGAAACCCAGTACTTGGAGGGGATGACCTTCTTATTAAAAATGTTAACATTTGCACCAGAATCTAGAAGTGTTGTAAGAGAAAACATTTCTCCTTTAATACAGACTTTTATTTGGACATGATGCTGCTGATATTCTATTGCCAAAACAGGCATCTCTTTGAATCCTAATGTAGGATCTTGTTTTCCTTCAATAATTTCAACTTTAGATTCTGTGAAAGGTGCACTGTGCAGAGTGTAGTTGGTGCAGTGTCCAGAAACAGGTTGTGCCATTTCCTATTTTCCTTTTTCTAATTTTGCAACTTGGGATTTCAGAACAGAAATTTCAGATTTAAGCATGTGTATTTCTCTACTCACCTCCCCCAAAGTGAGTGAACAAACTTTGTTCTACAGCTGATCCCGTTGATAGGCCTTTGTGTTACACTCGAAAGAAGCTTCTATGAAGAGCAGCTTCTTGTTGGCACTTTTGTTGGTGGATGAGACTTGGGACATGAATGTCTCAAGTAATTTATTTTTCAGATCTCCTTCTTCCATAGCGCGAAATTGAGCAAAGATTTTTAGCTCATCATCAGCTATCTGTGCCATCAGAACTTTTAATTTTGAAGTAGACTGTTCTTCAATAGAAAAGTCAAATGAAGAGTCAGATTCATCATCAGAAGAATTATTACAGTTACAATTTTCAGAATTTGAACAGAAACATTGTAAATGAGCTTGTAATTCTTCAATTGAAGAGCTGGAAGAGGAAGATTCACTGCATGTATCAGAAGAATAATCAACAACCTATTGTTGTTGAATTACTAAACTTGGATACTTTTCGATTTTGTCGTGTGAAGATCCACACTTTCTGCATTTGTCTTCAAATTTCACCGCTGTCTTACTTTTATTGAGAGGATGAGACTTTTTGCCTCTGTTTTTCTTTGATTCATCACCATCAGGGCATCTTCTTGCAGTGTGGCCAGGATTACAACACAACTAACATGTGATCTGATTCATCTTTTCATTCTGATGGCTTTTAAGATGAATGTCTCATGGCTTGTAATAGTGTGTCTTAGGGACATACTTATAATATCCCTTTTTCTGTGAAGGCCTAGAGGAGATTCTTTTCCTATTATTTCTGCTGATGAACTTTTCTTGCTGATGAACTTTTATTTTCTTCTCTTGACTAGGGGATCATCAATTGTGATTCCATATTTAATACAGATAGATTTAATATATGGTAATCTTGAAAGCTTTTCAAGAGATTTGTTCAGTTTGGAACTAGTGCATAGACTAACCAAAGCTTTAGTGATCACTGAATAAATTTCACCCCAAGTATAGGTCTCAAAAGGCAATTGGAAGAATTCTTGCAGTTTAATAAAATCTACCAGCTTAGAAGGCAGGGCTGCAAGATATACCTGTTTCCATAGGAGGTTCTTGGGATCTTTAACAAGGAATATTCTTTGCATCCAGTCCCTATGGAAGTCTTCATATTGACCCATCTTCATGCATTTTAAGTTTATCAAAATAATTTCATTTGTGTCTATAACTACAGACTCAGTGCCACACCAATGCTCAATGATCATGGAGGTTAAAGCTCTGATCATATTATTAGTGGGTGTGCCATCGGAATTAAAAATTACATCTGCTACCTCATCTTTCAAAATTTCTAATTCCATCTTTGAAATCAGTGCTGGAGATGTTTCTACTTCCTACCATCTTAACAATGTTCCAGTGAAACATTGAATAAGAGTTTTGCATACCTCAACTTCAGTTTTTCCTCTGATACACATAAGCTTCTACTCAATCATCATTAAATCTATCATTTGTCTGATTTGAACCATGCAGAGATTATCAACATTCCACTCTCTGTGACAGTCAGGATAAAAACCATGAGACTCTGGTAGTTTACCCATACCACTAAGGTCAGGTGTAGAATATCTAGTGAACTGACTTTCCAGGGGCTGATAAACTGGGAGGACTTGGGTTTCTGATTCTTTATCAGACTCTTTGAACAGAGAGGCAAGGGAGAGTATTTCTTTTGAGGCTCCTTGAGATGATTGTCCCAGTTCTTTTGGGAACAAATGGGGAAACTTTTCAACTGAGCTAACATGATTCTGGATATGTACATTTATTTTATGCAAAAAAGAAGCTGGAACATGCTTATCTGTTTTAGAAGGATTTAGCTTTTTGAACTTTTCCGATAACTCAAAAATGAGTCCTCGAGTAGAATGTGCCTCCTGTACAACTTTTCACTCTACTTCATCTATTTTACAAAGGGACTCTCTAGTATAAGATTTCAAAAGAGAATTATCAAATTGAACACTATTTAAAGAAATATTCACATCATTTACAGAAACTTGTATCTTGTCGAATTGCTCCTTAACAAAGATAGTCTTGGCGACATTCCTTTCAAGACCTGTTATGGCTGTATTTGACCAGTTCAACTGTTCACTCGCTTTATGTATTTTTCCATCAATACTAATAGCATTATCATCTTTTAATACTAGGGGAATGGCTTTTGCAGTGCTCTGGGCTTCTCCTAGGATGATTCCTTTGTAAGGAGGGAAGGTATTAGTAGTCTCAATCTTACTACCATCTAGTGCTGACCAGGAATGCTGAGAAGAAGTGGATGCATCAGTCATTAAAACAATCTCATTTTGTTTCATTCCTTTCCATGAATAAAAGGATATCCAAGAGTTTGATTTGTCCATGTAATCCTTCCACTTTTCTGACAATTTGATTTTTTCTTCACATGAATGGGTGAGGCCAAAGGACTCAGCCTCAGGATGGGCATATAAATCCCAGTTCAACATTTCTTTCATCCACTAGGTTGAAACCTGATTATTTTTGCATCCATCTATTAGAGTGAAGAATTTATGCATCTCTGTGATAGATGGCTTCTTGAAGTGCTGTAAGAGAAAAAATTTCTCCTTTAATACAACCTTTTATTTGGACATGATGTTGCTGATATTCTATTGCCAAAACACGCATCTCTTTGAATCCTAATGTAGGATCTTGTTTTCCTTCAATAATTTCAACTTTAGATTCTGTGAAAGGTACATTGTGCAGAGTGTAGTTGGTGCAGTGTCCAGAAACAGGTTGTGCCATTTCTTGTTTTCCTTTTTCTAATTTTGCAACTTGGGATTTCAGAATGGAAATTTCAGATTTAAGCATCTATATTTCCTTACTCACCTCCCCCAAAGTGAGTGAACGAACTTTGTTCTGCAGCTGATCCCATTGATAGGCCTTTGTGTTACGCTCGAAAGAAGCTTCTATGAAGAGCAGCTTCTTGCTGGTACTTTTGCTGGTGGATGAGACTTGGGACATGAATGTCTCAAGTAATTTATTTTTCAGATCTCCTTCTTCCATAACGCGAATTTGAGCAAATATTTTTAGCTCATCATTAGCTGTCTATGCCATCATAAATTTTAATTTTGAAGTAGATTGTTCTTCAATAGAAAATTCAGATGAAGAGTCAGATTCATCATCAGAAGAATTATTACAATTACAATTTTAAGAATTTGAACAGAAACATTGTAAATGAGCTTGTAATTCTTCAATTGAAGAGATGTAAGAGGAAGATTCACTGCATGTATCAGAAGAATAATAAACAACCTATTGTTGTTGAATTACCAAACTTGGACAGTTTTCGGTTTTGTGGTGTGAAGATCCACACTTTCTGCATTTGTCTTCAAATTTCACCACTGTCTTACTTTTATTGAGAGGTTGAGACTTTTTGCCTTTGTTTTTCTTTGATTCATCACCATCAGGGCATCTGTTTGCAGTGTGGCCAGGCTTACCACACAACCGGCATGTGATTTGATTCATCTTTTTATTCTGATGGCTTTTAAGATAAATGTCTGATGGCTTGTAATAGTGTGTCTTAGGGACATACTTATAATATCCCTTTTTCTGTGAAGGCCTAGAGGAGATTCTTTTCCTATTATTTCTGCTGATGAACTTTTATTGCTTCTGAGCCTTTTTGGATTTTCTTTTTAATTTTCTTCTCTTGACTAGGGGATCATCAATTGTGATTCCATATTTACTACAAATAGATTTACTATCTGGTAATCTTGAAATCTTTTCAAGAGATTTGCTCATTTTGGAGCTAGTGCATAGACTAACCAAAGCTTTAGTGATCACTGAATAAATTTCACCCCAAGTATAGGTCTCAAAAGGCAATTGGAAGAATTCTTGCAGTTTAATAAAATCTAACAGCTTAGAAGGCAGGGCTGCAAGATATACCTGTTTCCATAGGATGTTCTTGGGATCTTTTACAAGGAAGATTCTCTGCATCCGTCCCCAATGGAAGTCTTCATACTGAATCATCCTCATGCATTTTAAGTTCATCAAAATAATTTCATTTTTGTCTGTAACTATAGACTCTATGCCACACCAATGCTCAATGATCATGGAGGTTACAGCTCCGATCAAATTATCAGTGGGTGTGCCATCGGAATTAAAAATTACATCTCCTACTTCATCTTTCAAAATTTATGATTCCATCTTTGAAATCAGTGCTGGAGATGTTTCTACTTCCCACCATCTTAACAATGTTCTAGTGAAACATTGAATAAGAGTTTTGCATGCCTCAACTTCAATTTTTCCCCTGATACACATAAGCTTATACTTAGTCATCATTAAATCTATCATTTGTCTGATTTGACCCATGCTGAGATTATCAACATTCCACTATTTGTGACAGTTAGGATAAAAACCATGAGACTCTGGTAGTTTACCCATACCACTAAGGTCAGGTGTAGAATATCTAGTGAACTGACTTTCCAGGGGCTCATAAACTAGGAGGACTTGGGTTTCTAATTCTTTATCAGACTCTTTGAACAGAAAGGCAAGGGAGATTCTTTCTTCTGAGGCTCCTTGGGATGATTGTTCCACTTCTTTTGGGAACAAATGGGGAAACTTGTCAACTGAGCTAACATGATTCTGGATATGTACATTTCTTTTATGCAAAAAAGGAGCTCGAATAGGCTTATCTGTTTTAGAAGGATTTAGCTTTTTGAAATTTTCCGATAACTCAGAAATGAGTCCTCGAGTAGAATGTGCCTCCTGTACAACTTTGCACTCTACTTCATCTATTTTACAAAGGGACTCTCTAGTATAAGATTTCAAAAGAGAAGTATCAAACTGAACATTATTTAAAGCACTATTCACATCATTTAAAGAAACTTGTATCTTATCGAATTGCTCCTTAACAAAGATAGTCTTGGCAACATTCCTTTCAAGACCTGTTATGGCTGTATTTGACCAGTTTAACTGTTCACTGGCTTTCTATATTCTGCCATCAATACCAAGAGCATTATCATCTTTTAATACTAGGGGAATGGCTTTTGCAGTGCTCTCGGCTTCTCCTAGGATGATTCCCTTGTAAGGAGGGAAGGTAGTAGTAGTCTCAATCTTACTACCATCTAGTGCTGACCAGGAATGCTGAGAAGAAGTGGATGCATCAGTCATTAAAACAATCTCAGATTGTTTCATTCCTTTCCATGAATAAAAGGATATCCAAGAGTTTGATTTCTCCATGTACTCCTTCCACTTTTCTGACAATCTGATTTTTTATTCACTTGAATGGGTGAGGCCAAAGGGCTCAACCTCAGGATGTGTATATAAATCCCAGTTCAACATTTCTTTCATCCACTAGGTTGAAACCTGATGCTTTTTGCATCCATCCATTAGAGTGAAGAATTTATGCATCTCTGTGATAGATGGCTTCTTGCAGTATTTTGGAATATTTTTGAATCTAGACTGAGGGATTAAATCATTCATCTATTCAAGGTAACCAAGACCATATTTAGGCATATTTGGTGGTCTCATCTTGCTGAACACTTCAGTCAACCTTGGATCTTCATTTTCTAGAGAAGGTAATTCATGCATCATCTACACATGGTCTGACTCATGAGGAAAAGGAATGTCAAAACACTTGGGATTAGGACATGGGCTAACAGAAGTGGAAGCTGGGGCTTCACCGGTTCTAGGATGATGATTTTCATGAATGACAAGATAGGAAAGACTGTTGAGGTTGACAAGACTTTTGCATTCTGGACAACAAACTTCAACTGAATTGAAATTTACAAGCTAGGAAAACTCAAATAAAGAAATATGTTTACAGGAATTTAAAACTAAACTTGAACAAGCAGTATCTACAATTTGGGGATCTTTGTACAAGGAAGAATTTCTGTAGGCTTCTTCAATCCTTTTTATGTCAATAGTTGACCTTCTGGGAAAAGACAGAACAACAGAGGATTGATCTTCACGAATATTAGCAGAAGTGATACTTTTTGCAGATATGGGCTTTGGATTTGGGATGATCCCATGTTCTGGGAAGTTCAGATCTTCCCATTTGATGGCTTGATGTTCTATTTTCTGATTTTTTGAATCGGTTAGAAGGACCGGTCTTTTTTTTGAGTCTCTGCTGGGCGTATGGAGGACAGCCGGATAATGGGTGTTTGTATGTCTGAAACATCCTGTAGTCTGAATGGCTATATTGTTTCTCTTCTTCAACATGTCAAACCCTGAAGTCTGTATTTGAAATTGTAGGATTTTATCAATTGTTTCATCAAATACATATACTGAGAAGTTGGGATAACAATCAAACCAGAGAGGACCATTTGACAATGAGGCCATAATTCCTCCAATGATTGAATCAGTATACTTGTTGTCAGTTAAATCTCTCACAGTGGCTAGGATATAGATATCTAGCCCTTGATGCGTTAAAGCACTGATTCCTACTCTGATACATCCCAAATGCAAATATTGTGTTTTTAATTTCTTTGCTTCTGCCTGAAGCTGCTTTGGGTCAAGAAGGGGAATAGACTGAACACAGTCTGAATTTTCTTAGATAGAACTAATAGACTCTTTTATTGATATTCTAGTGGCAGCTACTAGATGAAAAGCTAACACATCTGCATATACTTCTGAAGCAGATATGCTTGGCATTTTCCATCTTGTAGATGGCTCAGTTTCTTCATATACTATTTCTGAAGAATTTAATACTCTACTAGATAAAATGGCAAACATATCCCAAAGGGGATTTTCTTCAGCTTTTTCTTTTTCATCTATCTCAACAAAAATTTCTTATTGACAAGATGTATAGCAAATTTGTCAATTGAATTTCACGTTGCCTTTACCTCCCTTTCAATTACAAAGTAATTCTTTTTTGCTGGACTCGAGGTTCCGGAGGCGAACTGGACTATTCCATGTGACTATTAAAATAGATAATAGGATCAAACGCGTAGATGTAATGTCATATTTCCAATAAAGCGATCTTTTAATCCTATGAGTCATTGTACCTTAATTTGGAATTAAATGTTATTTTTTTCTTAATTTGGAATAAAATGTTATTTTTTTTCAATTAATTGATTTGATTAAATTTTAAAGTATATATATATTTTTTATTATAATTTAATTATTTATGTTAAGATTTTGTATAGTTTAAATGGGTTTAATGATTAAGAATATGTATTTTTTCTTTAAAAATTATAAATTATATTTTAAGAATTTAGTTGATAAAAATATATACTTTCTTTTAAGAATTAAATTATTAAGAATTTGCGTTTTTAAAAACTTATAATAATGATGGTGGTGGTTAAAATCCATTAAAACCAAACTTTGGTTTATCGGACTTAAAGAAATTAATTACTTACTTTGTTTTAAAATTGTACACCTATGCTCAAAGAGCTTGGAGAGAACCTTCTTGAGCTTACTATAATTTTAACATGTTAAAAAGCTAAAAAGATCGATATTGCAACAAAATTTATGAAACTAAAATATTATATTCAAAATAAAATAAAATATATATACTGTTATAATCTCATATTTGAAATAAAGTAATCATTTAACTTTACACTCTAAAGAAATGGACATCAAATAGAACTAGATTTAATTTTCATTGAAAATTTCTTAAATTTTAAATTTTTAAAACCATTTATTTTTTCTGACAAATAAGAGAGAGAAAAAAAAAACCAAGCGTATACAATATGTTAATAAACGTTAATTGGATCAAATTTGGAAAAGTAATAAATCAATATTAATAACCTTAAACCATAGAATGTCAACTAGTCTTACGCCCTACCATTGGTAGCAAGGATTATAAACTACCTGTAATGGATGACACGCACAAATCGAGAAATGGTCCAAATTAAAAAAAAAAAAAAAAGGATTATAAACTACTTGTGTATGGAGCGGTTTTGATTACACTAACTTCGTTTGTTGTCCGCCTCTTGCAGCTCGAACTCCGATGTCTTATTTGCAACCCCGTCATCTATATTTTTCCTTTTAAAGAAGGAAAATAACTGAAGAAACTCTAATAAATCCAAGAATTTTCCAGACAACCATTTTGGATACTTCAACTGTTAATGTGGTATGAATATTCATGTAGTTTTTTCACCCATTTTCATGGTTATTTTTAGACTGATTGCAGATAATAATTTACGAGTTCTAATTGTACACAACATTTTCAGTGTAAAAACAAATTATTTTCTATATCATTAATAGAATCCCGCTTATTAAAGAGAAGCACAAATAATGTAAATAAGCCCAAGGATCTCATACAAGTTTTAAAAGTTGAATGCAAAACTTTGTGAAGCTCTTTTCACTTGGAGTGGATTCTCTTTTTGTGAAATATTTATCTTGTCATCATACTTCAGGCAACAGCTATTATACTTACAAAATTTCAAAGATTTTGAAAAACGTGATGCCTCAGCGGCATTAAGATATTTCAGGTTTTCTTTGCTATGTAACTGTAGCTACCATGTGTTGATCAATCATTGCCAAGTTTCTTTCTCTATCCGTTCCATTAGTGTTTTAGCTTGTTAGTTAAATGTTAGGTTTATTTCCATCAAACAGAGTGTCTTTTGAATCCATGTTGCTTTAAAAAAGACTCTTTGTTGAATGTTAACAATATCTTTCTTTGGCACCTTGTGGAACAGAGGATGCTTTCCCTCCTTGATTTACAGAGTGTAACAGAGATATTATGTATCTCTTTCCTTTTCATAAATAAAACATAAGCCAGTAGTATTCAGAAAATCTGAGGGAGAATTTTTACTGTAGTTTTTTTTATGTATTCTGTCAATTTTATTAAGTGTTTAATGAGGGTCTACATTTTATGGGTATGACTCTTGTGAGCACATAATTCATTTCATTCAGGTCTCAGAATAGTAATGGGGTGTCACTACTACACTAAGGGGTTTTTAAGACAAAATAAATCTTGTCTTAAAAAGTCACTTTTTATTTTAGTTATTTTATATTAATATTTAATATCAATTGAATTGTCTTAAAAATAAAATTAAGACAAAAATAGTGTGAGACAAAAATAATTTGAGACAAAACTATATATTTAAGACAAAAACAATTTGAGACAAAATTATTTAAGACAAAAATTTTTTAAGACAAAAGTATTTTAAGACAAAATTTTATATTTAAGAAAAAACCAGTTTGAGACAAAAATATTTTAAGACAAAACTTTATATTTAAGACAAAAGCATTTGAGACAAATATATTTTAAGACAAAATCAATTTGAGACAAAAATATTTTAAGACAAAATTTTAGATTTAAGACAAAAACACTTTGACACAAAAATATTTAAGACAAAACTTTATATTTAAGACAATGGCGACTTAAGACAATGACAACTAAGACGAAACCCATTTAAGATAGTTAGCAATTAAGAAAAATTCATTAGCATTCTGAAGTTTGCATTGAAATATCCATGAGTGGATAGTGGATAAAATTATATTTTTTATTTTTGAAAATAGATATTCAAACCACATGAAATTTAATCATGTCATATTTATTTATTTTATATTATATTTTTCTTTTTTCATTAAACCACATTCTAAAAATTTAATAAATAAATAGTTAAAAATTATTATTTTTTGGTTGGCAACTCAAGGGGATTTGAACTTTGAATCTCGTGTTTTAACCATATAAGGTGCTCCAACGCTAATATTCTTGGCCATATTATGTTTTTTCCTTCTAACCGCTCCAAATACAACCTCTAAGAACTAGTAGGGTCCAAGGAAAAGAGCTACAAGTTCCCCAAATCCAATCTACATTTCATGGACAATCACATTTCCCCCAAATGTCCTCCAAATATTTTCCTTGGTGTATTGGAGTTTGAAAAATACATAGGATGCCACAAGTAATCCTTATCATAAGACTCAACTTTCCTAATGACTAGGAGGTCTTAAAAATAAAAAAACATCTCAACTTATGCCTAAAATTCCTAAAATTTCCTATCCCAAATATGAAATTAGAAATTCTACAAAATTATAGGGCAACAAGGAAACCAACTTCCTCTTCTAAAAATCTCTAAGACCTTATGGTGGAAAAATACAAATTTTGAAATAAGTTGTTGAAATTATGCTCTTGCATCAATAGCTACCAATGTATCTTTGTAGGCCACCCCCTTTAACAATAGTAATACCAATGTCCTTTACCACCTAGAAGGAACTCCTTACATAATTCTCTCTTAGATCCCCTTAAACCATTGCAATGATTGTCTTCGATGCCTACCTAGTTGCAAGCACATTAAGAAGCAATGTAGCATATTCTTGGTTGAGGATTTCAATAAGTATGTGATTTTGTTGACATCTTGTGACTGTCCCGTATGTGAATATATAAAATCTTAGATGCATGTCGCCCTGACACTATAACATGACTTAGTACTTCCTATCATACCATGTCACTCCCTCCTCAAGACACGTAGAACTCGCTAACACTCCCTGTCACACACACTTATTCATTCATTTATGAATTTTGACCTAGTGCTCTGTTATGTTTTCCTAGCACTCCCTAACACTCCTTAGCACACATTGGCGCACCTTAGCACTTGGAACAAATTTGTATGCTTCCCTAGCACTCTAACATGCCTTGGCACTTCCTAGAATGTCGTGTCACTCCCTTCTTAGCACACTTGGAACTGGCTTATACTTCATTTCCATGCATTTGAAACTAGTGCCTCCTTGTGTTTCCCTGACACTTGGCCCTCACACTCCCTAGCATGTGTTCATGCCACACCCTGGCACCTGCCACATCTTGGCATGCCTATCATGCCTTGGAACTACCTAGCATGTCTTAGTATTTCTAGGAATTCCCTGACACACATTGGTATTCCTTAGCTTTCATGTCATCATAAATAACCTTGATTTTTTTGTGACTTGGGAACCCAACCAAGTCATTGGAGAATTGATGTTGTGCCCAACCCAAAGTTTCCCTTTGTCTGAAACTACTTTGTCTAACCCTTTATGTAACCATAGGCTTACCTCATACAAGTCTTATTCTGACCTTCCCCTAACATACTTTATCCTTGAGACACTTGGAATTCGTTGACACTACTTGGCACACACTCTTATTCGTTCATTTCTATGCATTTTGACCTAGTTCTCCCTTGCAATGTCTTGGCACTCCCTAACACTCCTCAACATCTATTGACACCTTTTGGCATGTGTTAGCATGCGTTTTAATTCCTTGGCACACATTAACACTCCTTAGTTATCATGCCCTCATAGTTGCCCTTAATTTTTTGGAACTTGGGAACCCAACCAAGTCTTGCCTTGAATATAACAACTTGACCAAGTTACAGTTACTACAACTATATTGTGCCTTGTTTACCTAAGAAATGGTTATAACCGCTCACCCATTTAACCCCCTAAACCCTAAACCCCTAACCCATTTAGCCCCCTAAACCCCTAACCCTAACCCCTTAAACCCTAATTTCCGACCCCTAACTCATTTAACCCCCTAAACCCCAAAAACCCTAACCCATTTAACCCCCAAACCCTAACCCCTAACCCCTAACCCCTAAAATACTTAACTGCTAAATCCCCTAATCCCTTAAACCTTTAAACCCCTAACCCATTTAACCCCCTAAACATCTAACCCCTTAACCCCTTAACTCCTAACCCCTAACCCCTAAAATCCTTAATTGCTAAATCCCCTAAACCCTAAACCTCTAAACCCCTAAGCGCATTTAACCCTGTAAACCCTAAACGTCTAACCCTTAACCCCTAACCCCTTAAGCCCTAATTCCCAACCCCTAACCCATTTAACCCCCTAAACCCCTAAAACCGTAACCCATTTAACCCCTAAACCCTAAACCTTTAAACCCTTAAACCCCTAAACCACTAACACCTAAACCCCTAACCCCTTAACCCCTAAACCCCTAAACCGTTAACGCTTAACCATTAACCCATTAACCCCTCACCCCTAACCCCTAAAATTCTTAACTACTAAATCCACTAAGCCCTAAGCCCCTAATCCCTAATCCCTTAACCACTAGCTCATTATTCACCTAACCCCTAACTGCGCCTAATTACCCTAACCCCTAAGCCCCCAATCCCTAATCCCTTAACCACTAACTCATTATTCCTCTAACCCCTAAATGCACCTAATTCCCCTAACCCCTAATCCCCCAATCCATAACCCCATAACCACTAACTCATTATTCCCCTAACCTCAATCCCTAATCCCTTAAATACCAATTCATTATGCCCCTAACCCTTAAGCCCCCAATCCCTAACCCCTTAACCACTAACGAGAATATACCACAGTGGGCATGCACAAGAAGAAGAACCATAGAAATCAAATTCAATAAAGGAAGCACAACCACCACTCCAAAATCGCTTCTCTAAAACACATACAACCGCAATAAATCCCACTGAAGCTTACAAATTTATCAAGCCCTAATTAACTTACTAACAAATTCAACAAGCCAACATGCTACAATTTGTTGAGTCACCCCCAAATCAATTAGTAATTATTGCATGAATGTACATTTGTTTGTAATTTTATTTAAAAGGTTGAAATTCTATCAAGAACGTATAGAATATATCGAAGAGTTAAAAAAATGGAAATTTTTCTTACCTCCACAAGGTATCATCACACCCGGATAGGTGAAAACATACAAGTCTAAATATTCTACCTCTAAGTATCGATGGCACTTCAACATGTCAATAACATACTTGCAACAATGCTTAATGATTTTTGTCTATTGGCTAAAGAGACGTACATCCATCCATCAAAAAATAAACATCTCAATCAATCCAACACCATAAATTGTGCTAAATAGTTCATCATGTTATTTAAAATATTACAATATGGTCTTATATTAGCTCACATATTCCTTAAATATTTGAAAGTCAAAATACCTTAGCACGGTATACTAGAAATATTTGTACTCTAAAAGACAAAAAGAGACAAAAAACTAAAATAAGAACTTTAACTCTAATCCAGACACTTCATTCTTAGCAACATGATATCTAATGAAGATGATACGTGGAAAAAAAGGCTTCATATCTTGTCTATCACATGTCAAAATGAGTGAACAAACACATGCATAGAACACACCAGAAATAGGGTTCATAGATTGACTTGTATTATATGGTTTCAAACCCTTCTTGTCTCCTTCAAGGGGGTTTCTGGAGGTCTTAAAAAAGACTTCCTTTTGCTAACCAAATGGATTGGTTCTTTCACACATGTATGGAAACGTACTTTCCAAATCATATTGTAATAGATTCCTAAGGTGATATTATTGGTATTAACTACACCTTAGTTGGAGATATCATTTTTATTGTAGGGGTTGGTACCTTTCAATTGGATGTGGTGGTGATGTGAAGACTACTCAACCTCTAGTAAATATTCATACTAACACCAACAAGCTTATGGATGCTTGTTTACAAAGGGAGACGCCTCTAAACTTAACTCACTGGATTCTTTTTTTGTTCATGCTAATTATTGCTCTCAAATTTCTTTCTCCAAGGGGTTGATACTATTTTCTTCATTTATTTTACATGGCCCAGTGAAAGTATAAGAATGGATATTGTCTCCACATCTTTTCCATTTCGCTAAGTTATAAATAAAAAGAGTCAAATTCTATAGCCAATAGACTAATAGCCTCTTGATACACCTTTAGTGAGATATGCATAGCATTCAACTATCACTGTAGCTCAATGAAATGACATCTAATAGCTCCAAGACACCATTATAAATGGACTAGTTGTGAAGCTGTTGTTAAATTATTGCCTCCAAATGTTCAATTATCATGAATTTTGGATGAGGGGGATCTTTTGGTGTATTGAACGAGGCAAGGGGACATAAGGGTAACATGGATGGGTAGAAGTGAGAGGTTCGAGCATGGTTTATTGAGATCTATAATCCTAACATTAGAGAATGAGAAGGAGCCTTAGGGCCTTATGACATAGGGGTTAGGGGACCTATAGGTAAGGCAATGAGAGAAATTTATAGGGGAAACCCCAATAGTTTTGACAAGGGGATTAGGGGCCACATTATCACAACCCATACACACTTAACCCATAACCACTAAAATGCTTATCCCTTTAACCCCAAAGCCACAATCCCTTAACCCCTACACCCATAACTCATAACAAATTAACCCTTGATCCCTTAAACCCAAAGCCACTAACCCATTAAAACCTAACCCCTAACTTAGAATCCTTGAACCCCATAAATCATACTCCCATATCCTCTTAAACCTTTACCCTTAACCCATAACCCCTAACCCCTTAACTCGCTGACACCTAAATACCATAACCCTTAGGCACTACCCCTAAATACCCTGACATGTAAGCCCTTGATGGTTAATATTTAATCCCTGAATCCCTTAACCACTAAGTCATTAACCTCTAACCCCCTATACCTCAACCCCCTAACCTCTAAATCCCATAAGCCCTAACCCTTTACCCTTTACGCTTAACCCCTTTCTCCTAAACCCTTAAACCCCTTAACTCCTAGAACCCCTTATCCTTTCTCCCAAACCACAAGTGCTCCAACACTAATATTCTTGGGAATATTATGCTTTTTCCTGCTAACCGCTCCAAATAAAACCTCTAAGAACTAGTAGGGTCCAAGGAAAAGAGCTACAAGTTCCCAAAATCCGATCTACATTTTATGGACAATCACACTTTTCCCAAATGTCCTCCACATATTTTCCTTGGTGTATTGGAGTTTGAAAAATACATAGGATTCCACAAGTAATCCTAATCATAGGACTCAACTTTCCTAATGACTAGGAGGCCTTAAAAATCAAAAAACATCTTAACTTATGCCTAAAATTACTAAAATTGCCTATCCCAAATATGAAATTAGAAATTATACAAAATTATAGGGCAACAAGGAAACCAACTTCCTCCTATAAATCTCTAAGACCTTCTGGAGGACAAATACAAATTTTGAAATAAATTGTTGAAATTATGCTCTTGCATCAATAGCTACCAAAGTATCCTTGTAGGCCACCCCCTTTAACAATAGTAATACCAATGTCCTTTACCTAGAATAATCTCCTTACATAACTCTCTCTTAGATCCCCTTAACCCATTGCAATGATTGTCTTTGATTCCTACCTAGTTGCAAGCACATTTTGAAGCAATTTAGCATATTCCTGGTTGAGGATTTCGATAAGTATGTGATTTTTTTTACATCTTGTGACTATCTCGTATGTGAATATATAAAATCATTTTTTTTGTACCAGTTTAAGGACTTATACCATCAGGTGTGTGCGCTAACATGGATGGAACGCTAACTACATGTTGTATATGTTGTAATGTAAATGACTAATCTCTTTTGGAAAAGGCTCCACTCATGATGCCATTTCGCAAATGATTGCACTCACCAATTGTGGTCATATTGGTGAGGTAGATTTTAAGGTCTCTTCCAATTTATAAACACATACAAAAAAGCATTGACGGACCTCTGGCTTTAATGCAATGGATACAACATAAATAATTCTCCATGGAAAAAAATTATTAATGTCCCTATCATACCATATTACTCCCTCCTCGAGATACCTAAAACTCACTAACACTCCCTGTCACACACTCTTATTCATTCATTTATGCATTTTGACCTAATGCTCTATTATGTTTTCCTGGCACTCCCTAACACTCCTTAGCACACATTGGCACACCTTGGCACTTGGAACATCTTTGTATGCTTCCCTAGCACTCTAACGTGCCTTGGCACTTCCTATAATACCGTGTCACTGCCTTCTTAGCACACCTGGAACTGGCTGATACTTCATTTCCATGCATTTGAAACTACTACTCCCTTTTGTTTCCTTGACACTTGGCCCTCACACTTCTTAGGATGTGTTCATGCCACACCCTGGCACCTGTCACATCTTGGAATGCCTATCATGCCTTGGAACTGCCTAGCATGTGTTAGTACTTCTAGGCATTCCCTGCCACACCTTGGTATTCCTTAGCTTTCATTCCGTCATAGACATCCTTACTTTTTTTGTGACTTGGGAACCCAATCAAGTCATTGGAAAATCAATGTTTTTCCCAACCCAAATGTTGTGCACAACACTTTCTGGCATGTGTTAGCATGCCTTTTCAATCCTTGGCATGCACCGACACTCCTTAGTTATCATTCCCTCACAATTACCCTAATTCGTGACGCCTAACCCATTTAACCCCCTAAACCCCTAAAACCCTTACCCATTTAACCCCCAAAACCCTAACCCCTAAAATCCTTAACTGCTAAATCCCCTAACCCCCTAAACCTTTAAACGCCTAACCCATTTAACCCCCTAAACCTCTAACCCCTTAACCTCTACCCCTTTAACCCCCCTTCAACCCACCAACAATATGTGGATGACACTCTTCTTATGGGCTCTCCCTCGGTCAAAGAAGCCCTTTCCTGGAAAAACAAAGAAAACACTGAATGGAGGGAATGACTCGAGGCCCTAGAATGCGTCCAGCAAAATCACTCTCAGGATTGGACTAACCTAGCTGATGAGCTAAGGAAAAGGAATATTCAAAGGGACGATCAGCTAGGCAAGCTAAGATGGGGCTCTAATGCAGCTGGCCACTTCAACATAAAAGAATCGTACGACCTCTTATCTAACTCCACTCACATCCCCACTCAGGATATATGGTGTGTCCATCCCTTCACGTCGCCAAAATTTTGCACGTCTCCAAACCTGGACAATCAATGAACTCACACAGCCATATTAGGTGGCATATTTTGGATGATTTACCAGTCAACTGATTTTAAGATGTATAAAAATATAGGTGAAAAAAAATATGAAACATTTTATAAAACTTCAAATAAAAATATGGATTGATTAGAACTTTTGGGATGAGGCTAAGGAATGCTGCATAATAAAGTCTCTAAGAGCACATTGGTTGCCTGAATATATGGTAGTTGTTCTTTTCCTTTATTTTTTAAGCATCTTGCAAAGAAAAAGGTTATGAGGAATTATGAGGTGATGTGGATAAATGTGATATATTTATATAACTTAAAGGTATTAATTTATAATAAGTATTAAATCACTCAAATTTTTATTTATTTTATTATATGTTTTATAGTGATAAAATAAAAAAATTATAAAAAATAAATGAATTATATTTTTAATTAAAATTATTAGTATTAGTAAAGGCTTCTTCTAGGTCTCCAGATTTCTCTACCTCTTCAGAGATTGAGAGGTTCCATTGAGCTCGCGGGCTCTGGATGAGAGATTTGTGTAGTGGTATGACTTGTCCGAGGTCAATTCCTTGAAATTCTCTCTTGCAACCGAGCTCTTCCATCAAGGTCCAGACATGCCAGGGAAGAATCATAAATTGGAGAAAAAATAATTTTTGGACATGCTCAATAGTATTTTGTAATAATGTTTAACAGTTGAGTTGGGATGACAGGTGGGCACACCATCGGGCATATATCTGTTTGGGAGGTAGTTTAATTGTATTCTCAAAATACTACTTGTTTAATCATATATTCTCTGCGCTTAGTACAGTACACTGAAAGCTTCTGAAAGCTTTCCCTCAGAAATGAAGCCGTCCATATCACACATACATTCTCATCTGGTTTCCCTGGAAGCCCTCCACATCGCGCAATCCTGCGTGTCTGCACAACACATCCCATACATCATTCATGAAGCCGTTAATCCTGTGTGTCGGCATAGCAGCGATCAGCCTTGGTTTAAAGGGTTTGCGATGGAGAACTATGGAGCTGTGATTCTTTCATGATTTTCAGCGAAATGGTACAACGCAGTTGCTTCAATGTTTAGTTTGGAGTTAGGGTTTATATAACTGGGTTAGCATCTGAACAAGCATAGGTTCACAAGTTTGAGAAATTCCATAATTTTCTGGAAGCCCTAGATCAAGGTATTTCAGCTTCTTTGTTGCTTTCCTTCCTTGCTTCTGAAACACTACTGTGTCTATATACTCATTTTGGATCTTAGCTAATTTTGCATGATCTACATACTCATGTCATATATTTATGAAAATTTCACTATTTTCAGATTGTGGTTGTAAATTTTTCATAGAAACTTCCCTCTAATCCCTGTATCTTAAGCTACCAAAAGGCATAAATATTGCATTGAATCACAATTTTAGTGTCATGTTTTTTGAAAGTCCAGTTCAGTAGGTAGTGAAGCAGTAATGAAATAGGAACAATGTAATGAATTGAACGCAGCAATAAACTTCATCAAACCTCGTTTCCTCTGTATTATGGGTTCTGTGAAGCAGGCAGTGGCATAGCATGCCTCGCAATGTTACCCAGCAATGGGATGTCAATATTCTTAGGCCATCAAATCACTTTTATATCTTTGAATATAATTAGTTATATGGCCCCTTCGCATTATTTTCTTAGCTTAATACCACCAAATGTAGTAATTGGTGGTTCTTAGATTGCCCTTATGCTCGATAAAAGAGTTAGGGTTGTTGGCTGAATAAATCGTTCTTGCAGACAAGACCGATCTCCCTAGTGTCAGAAGACAATCTAGCAACAAACGAACAACTAAGTTTGTCTTTCTCTAAGTATATTCGTTTTACAAATAAATGCTATGAAGGTGTCGATCCTACCTTAGATCCAAATTCTTATTTGCAGTCGTAAAGCTTCCGTCGCATCAAGAATCCTTTTGTCGATCTGCAATCACAAACAAGAAAATATCAGTAGCACCTGTATAAAAAATAATTATAAAACATACCTATCATAGTGATCAAGGAATCTATGAAATAAACGATCAAACGACAGCTTATTGAAATAAACAATCGAACGACAATTTATTGAGAAAAACAGAACTTGATTGTATTAATCTTAAAATATACAGAAGAACATTACAACCTTTGCCTTGATGTTCGAAAGGCCTTCCCGAGGTCCGAAGCAGGAATCTCTTCTACTTTGATAAGTCTTACACTCTTCCTCCAGGAGCACAAAGAGGTATGTGATCTTTCCTCTCAAAAGCTCAGCAGAAAGAAGTCTAAATCTCAACAGCACTTCAACTCAAACACACCTGAAGCTTGAACTCTAATCCTCAATCTCCAAATCTCCAAAAAACTTAACCCCCTTTAGGCTACCCAATGCCTCCTTTTATAGAGCAGATGAGGAGGTTAGGATTCCACCTTTAAAGGGATAGAACCCTCCTTCAAAGGGATAGGCTCCTCACATCAAGGGATTAGTTCCTTAAGGTGTGGGATACATGCACCTTACTAAAGCGTACTCATCCCCAAAAAATCTCATCTACAACCTTCTAGAATTGACCAAAATTCAACTTTTTCAGTTTAATTTCGCGCTTTTTTATCTTACAGGGGTTCCGCAGGCGTAACACTGGAAAAATGCGTTCTAGAACGCAGTTCCTCTTCACATTACCTGCGTACCCTAGCCAGGAACGCAGGTAGGCTTAATATTACCTGCGTACCCAAAGTTTTTGAGCTTTTTAGGGTTTTTTCTCCATGTTTCAGGGCTTGGAATGAGGAACCAAGGTTGTAAGACTTGCAGAGGAGGTAATTATGAGTGTCAATGAGCTCATACAGTCAGCAGAATGTCAGGGTGACATTTTTTAGTGTAACAAGGGTGTACTAAAGCAATGACTGGATAGTACTGAAGAAGAGTTCTGATGTATTAAACCAATGAGTGTATAATCCACTGCTCGAAAGGTTGGTCAACCAACCATTCACAAATAGGTTTATCTGTTTCCCAACAAAAATAACTTATGATGGAGAAATTTTTGGTAGTGTAGTTTTTGCTGGGGTGATTCTTCAATGCGATATGCAAAATAGGAAAGTTTGGGATCAAAATTCAGTTGAGAAGATTATTATATAGTTGGTTGAAATGACCAAGTCATTATGTTCATCATTTACATTTTAAATGTAACACAAGAGCTTGTATAATTTAATAGGTGGGCTGACTATTTTAATAGAAGTTAAGTCTTTCATAGTGCCTAAATTATTCTTAAGCCCTTGGAGTGACACATTTGACCTTTCAAGTCCATAATGTTTACAACCTGCTCCATGGATCTTGTGGGCTTATCTTTTTTGTCATTCAATCCCACATTTTCTTTGGAGTGACACATTTGGCCTTTCAAGTCCATAATGTTTACAATTTTCTCCATGGATTTCATAGTTCCTAAATTCTTCTTAAGCCCTTGGAGTGACACATTTGGCCTTTCAAGTCCATAATTTTTACAACCTGCTCCATGGATTTCATGTTGCCTAAATGCCTCTTAAGCCCTTGGATACACTTCTTTGTGTCAAATTTCACCTAAATTTCACCTCTACATCTTCTGTGAAGGAGCCAAGAGTATCATGGAATCCTTCCATCACTATATTATAAAGTGCCTCATTGATGGAGAAATGCATGTTTGACATGGACTTTCCCTAGTAAGGCAATATAACAATGAGTAGAAAATTTTGGTATCCATGAAAGGTTGGGAAAGAGTGCATTCCCAATCTAGGATGAAAAGGTTTTAGATAGGGTTATATTTCAACATTACTTTGGGACTCCCTTCGGAGCTTATCCTATATACATTATTCTACCATTCATCAAACAACTTTAAAGCACTGCCCAGCATGCAACTTGCTTAAACTCTCCAGACGTGAGTCATGATAAGCACATAGGACCGTCATGATGTGCTCCTTTGTCACCTCTTCATCTGGTCTGTATTTGAATGAAAGAAAGGAAAATTAACAAAAATTCATGCGACGACATATTTCAAAAATCGGGCAGAAGACGAAGATCTCTAAGAACCCTCAACCGATGGTCCTCGCACTTGCAAGAGTAGGAAAATAGATTGCAGGGTTAGTATGTAGGCAAGCAAGATGACCCTAGTTGAGTCAAACCCACCCATCATAGGTGGTCAAGGTGTGGTTAGATCCCAACTCAGAATCCCTAGCTTTGATGCTTTCTTTGAAGTCCCCTTCTTCTACAGCAACCCAAATCTTCGCCCCTATAGTAGACACGTGTTTTCTGCACCTGATAAAACCCCATCCATCCAACAGGCGAAAAAATCTGCAGGAGTCGTCATTTTTATATCCACAATGCTCGATCGGGCTCGATCCCGCACGATTCTGAGGGCCTGGTTGGTGCGACAGAGCTCGGCTTCAAATCCAGGTTCCAGTTCGGGTTTTAGCCATGGGGTATCGAGGCGAGGGCTTCGAAAGGCTCTGCGAGTTTGACAAAATTTGGGATTGTGGAATTGGTACACTAATTTTCGGTGAAGATCACGATGTCACTACCAAGCTCAAGGATGAGCAAGGGATTTCGAAATTGAAGGGCGAGGGTTTTGAACCTAGGAATTTGGTATGTATTAGTTTCATTAAGTGTTGTGTCACTGAGTGCAATGGCCTCGTTTACTCATTTCGACTTTCGCTTCAACATATTTTTTTGGGGCAATAAAATGGAGTCTGGCTTTGGCCCATGCCGGCTCTGGTCAAGGGCAAGCAGAAGAAATTGGATAGTGTCTGGATGATACAATTTTTTTGAGTGGCCGATGCAATGGCGGTGAAATGGTTGTTGATGATATTGTAAAAGGTGTAGACTTTAGCAAAGCTTGCAAAAAGGAGATCAATAGTTCAGCGTCTGCAGATCGTCCAAAGAACATTTTGGTCAGGGGAATGGATTATGGTGAAAGAGGGCTAGATTTCGAGGGGCTTCCCACGAAAAATATTAATAGATATGAAATAAAAATCTCAGTATGGTGTCTACTTACTATAGCCGGTAAAATTTATAAACCACCGAGTATTCTGATTCCAAAGGATACATATGGCTATAACGTTTATAATAATTTGAGCTGCTATATACTACGGTAGGCATATTTATTGAATGAGTCAGAATAAACCCTGACTGATAGATAGGGTTTGAATGAGTGGGCGTACCATGATTTGGGATTTCCGCACCTAAGGGATTTGATTTGATTGGTGCACCTCCTTGCTCTCCCTTCGATCAAGCAAGCATTAGAAATGGAGTGATAAGGAGTTTCAATGGAAGTGTTGTTTTAAAAAAAAATGGTGAAATATGGTCAAATTCTGCAGGGGCCCATTGCAATGGAGAAACACTTGGTGTTTTACATCAGGAGTCAATACAATGGGGGATCTTGGCATCTCGTGGTAAAGGATCTGTAGATGCTATAACAATTTGGGTGGATGGTATTAGATGCAACTGCATCAGTTCTAAAATTTCCTGTAAAGGTTTGGTCCAAGGAACAGAGGACTTTCCTAATGTGCACAGCAATGGAACCGTAGAAAGGGGAATTGAAGTCAATAAGTCTAAGATTTCTCCTTTTGTGGATATCGAATATTTGACCTGCATATTTCCTTCTTTTTTTGTCAAATATTTAACATTGTCTCACTTCATTTCCACTCTGGAGACGAATTGATGTTGGTTTCTATGGAATTTTCCTATTTATGGTGATCAAATGGATCTCTAATTTTGTCTTGTATTGTCTAAGGTTAAAAAAATTTCAAATTTAAGTAAAACTTAGTTAATCCTGATTGTTGGATGGATATAGCTATATTAATTTATTAAATGCTTATGTCTTGTTTCTTTATTGTTTTTAATCTCTAAATGGAAGCGTGATGAAAATAAACCTTTGGGTAGTGCATGCTTAGAAATCGTGGAGCCACAGGCCAATCAAATGGTCCCCTTCTATATGTAAGCAAGGAAGACATTCATGCCTACTTTGGCTGTGGTCTCAAGGGAATCTGTCTCTCTTGAAGATAGCCATTCTGGCTAAGATCTTCATAGACAACCTTGATCTAAAAAGTTATTAGTTTTGACAATTTGAATGGATTAGTGGCAACCTTGTGAATGTTTTCTATGCACCATCTTTCCCTTAGAATGCTCGATATTCCTTCCTGCTGGCTAGATAAACCATTTTAGGAAAGATGCCTTTCCAACAAGGCGGGGCAACAGATAGGATATTTTATCAACATCAACCCATGCTCAAAGAACTCTGCAATCCTGTAACTCCACACAATATTCTTAGCTACATGGTGATCTTGAGGCAAACCATGTAAAATATTTTTATTTAATTAGTGCATGAATTACCTAATCCCTAATCACTACACTGTAATATTTTTTTTTGTAAAATTAGCATATGATTTACTTGATCCCTAATCACTAGATTGTTATAAAGATTCAACCAAAAGAAGAGTTACAATAAATATTTCCTGTATGTTTTGTAGAATTTTTGGGCTTACCTTAAGAATTATGACGATGCAGTCTCATAGGCATTTAAATATTTCTTTTTGTATTTGTATCCCTTAAATCCCAAAGTCAATACAACTTTTCTGATTACTTTCATATTAGCTCACAGTTTAGTGTTGGGAATAGTTGTTTTGTGAGTAAATAGTTCTGATATATGATTTTTTTGGGAAGGAAACCTCGTAAATAGTTATTTGCATGAGTGTGAAGAAAAGTTTCTTACATCTGAAAGGAGGAATGGCCAAATATGTCAAGGTAGGCTTGCCTTAGATGAGTGGTATTCTCAACATCATCTTTCACATCTATCATATATGTCACTCTCATCCTCCTTGGAATCATCATGGTTATCTGGGCCACTTGCTCCTCTTTCAGTGTCAGGTTCTGCTTCAGCTTCCTCATTTAGTAATTTTCCATCAGGCATGGGAAGCAACCAGCCCATAGAACGGACTATTTACTCTCTTGTCTCCTCATTGCCCACTAAGAGTAGAACCTCCTTAAAATTGAGGGATACCTCTAGAAAGGGAACTTCTTTTTTTGTGCCTTTCAAGTATGCAAACAGGGAAGGTGACATATCATCCCAACAATTAAGGAAGCCATTAATGGCAATCTCCATACATACTCTGAGCCAAACAAGGTTTGTGGTATTGGACAATGGCAGAGATACATATTCTAAACCTGCACAATCTGGTATATACTAGGGAGGGACAGAAGAACAATATCATGATGTTGTTGTAGATAGTTGTTTGAAACATTTGAAGTGCCCCATGAAAGTTAATATGCTTGTAGTTTTTCTAGAGGTGTCATCATTTGGTAATTGCTACTATTGTTACCCTTTCTGTCAAATCTAGCGATAGCATACTACTAGTACCATCACGTATATTCTGATGAAACTGTTTCAACATCGCAAAATATCTGGGTATCAGACGGTTGCCATTCCATTCACTTAATTTCATTTCCCGAAGTGGATGCGTCTCATTGTGAGGCTGACAAGGATATTGCTGACAAGAAGTCCATATAGCTCTCAGGTTTTTCTGTACAAACTCAATGACTCAATGTAGAAACCAATAATAAAATTCATCACACTGAATCCAAAGTCCAGTAATAGAAGTGCGATAACTTGAATAAAAATCTCTTAGAACAAACATTTTAGGAGAAAATCTACAAACAAAAGAAGTTTCTTAAAAAGGATGTAACCATCTAACTGTTGCCTGGAACTAGGTGGGGGTTGAATGTGGCGAAGGTGGAGATTGTCTTAAACTTAAGAATGGAAAGTTGAAACCCAATGGCTCTCTCATTAATAAAGCCAAACATCACTGGTCTGTGTATGGTAAAAATACAGAAAGAGAGTTTTGGGACTCTCTTAAAGAGGTTATCATAGTAACAGATAGATGAATTTACCCTGCTCTTTTCTTACTAGATTTTCTTCCTACAAACTATCTATCTAGGACTTGAACATTATTGATTCTAATGCTAGTTCACTTTTCACAACCTAAACAGTCGGAGATGATCACTTCATAATAAATTTATACATTTTTGACATATAGGGCTGAGAAGTTTACTCACTGCCCCTCAATCAACTACTTAAGTTGTGTATGCTTGTAATTGTAAATGGATCTTCCACCTAGCACAAGATCTACTTGTAATTTTTTAAATCCATTGGAATTTTCTTAGGTTTCACCTGGTTTGTTCTCATCGGGGAGCATCTCCAATAGTTGACAACTAATAGCCTCTTGATACACCTTTAGTGAGCTTGCATAGCTCTAGCTCACTAATTGCTTTATATTCATGGCCATTGCAGTGCAGGGGATGAGCTCAATGGTCTTCCTTGCTGCTCCTATATCCCTAGGCCTTGCAAAGTTGAGCACGCTACCCTTTTATAATTTGATCATTGGAGTTGCTTCTATATTACCAAGCTTGGATGTGCAAACAAATTTTTTTCCCGGGATTCAATTTGACTTTTTATGATTATATTTTCGTTTTATTGAAAGTTTTTGTTTGATTAAAGATTTAGAAGAGTGGTTCAAATTGAAAAATATCAATATTAAATTGTAAAATTTAAATATAAATATTTTCTATTTATGATTTCATCGATTATAGCATGAAGTTGATGTAATAGTCTGGATTTGATATAAGGTTAAACATTATTTCAACATGGTAGGTAGTATAAGGAGGTATAAGAGGAGAAATCTATGAGACTGATAAAAATATTGAAAGTATTATAAACAATGTTTTCAGCAATCTAGTGATAATGTTATTCAATATCTCATTCTTCTCCTAGAATGAGAGTAATGATCAACCATCACTGATGTTTAATGATTCTACCTAATAGATGTTATGATTCATTAGCCAACAACTCATTCTCCTAGAATAAGAGTAAGAGTAATGACCAACTATCATTGGTGCTTAGCAATTCTACCCAATAGATGTTATGATTTATTGGTTTAGAAATTCTACCCAATAGATGTTATGATTCATTAGTCTTTTCTTACTTGCGGCACTACCCAAATAATAGCGGAAAATGTTTGGTATTCTCTTGAAAACTTTGAAACCTTTTGAACTCTTTTACTTGTGCCTCAATGTTTCGATCCTCACTAATACTCATTTTCATTACCATATTATTGTGATGAATCCCCTTTGTTCTATTCATCCACCACTTTTTAATTATTGCATTTTGATTAAAATCCTATTTTTTTCCTCTTTAATGCATGTGCTTCCTCCATCTCACCGTATTCCCTTAGTTATTGAATATCAGTCAATCCATTCTAGATCACCTCCAAGCATTGGTGCTTACACTTCCATGGTTGGAGAACTAAAAGAAACATAATTCTATTCCACAAAAAATTTATTTATCCATGTCACGATCTCCTTAACCAACCTTTTATAAGATGATTTCTTGAACTACATCTCCTCTTGATTTTAAATAACTAGTTTAACTCTACGACAATCTCAATATTCTAACTCTATATGGCAATTAACCCAAATATATTTTTCTCTTGAAACTTTCTGATCGAACTACTACAACAAAACCAAATTATGGGAATTCCATTTGATCTCTCTCCTTATGTTCCAAGCATCTTCCATGGGTGACAAATCAAGATCATCAAGTTCCATGTCCTCTAGGGCATCTTTCTCAACTACGTTTTCCTCTTATGTTATAATTTCTTCCATGTGTTCCCCCCTTTAAACTTGACTTGGGATTATTATCCATGTCTTATCCTTCTCAAAGTTTATAACCAAGGTATCTTCGAACCTGGCATGCTTCCCCACCTTTTTAGTCTAGACTTTATCGGTAATTTTCATAGGTAACATCATCAATAGCTAGAGAAATTGCAACAGTTAATTGCCTTGGTGTAGAGGTATTTTAATTTTTAACATTTACATAAATTTTTCATTTTCTGTAGATTCTACAAACAAATTTGTAGTGGATGAAGGAATCTATCTTTGTTAGTAAGTGGAGGTGTCTTTATGGTCACCTATTTGAGAAAACATTGTAGCATAGATATACCATTCTATGTGTTTTTTGCCTATAATATTTATGGGGCACTCGACACCCTAGTTGATAAGATAAATTGGAAAAAGAGGTGATCAATGTCATAGATTTGAGATGATAAATCTCATAAGACCAAACACATATGGGTTAGATAGCAAAAGAAAGTAGCAAGTAACCTTGAAAATCTTTATAGACAAAGAAATTTCCTTCGATTGTCATGGAAGAAAATTATTCATTGAAAATGAAGTTTTTCACCATGTTAATATATGGAGGGCCTCAACCACATACTCAAAAGATACAAATCATACTTTAATCTAGGGGAAATTTAATAAAAATTCCATGTATTCCTAGCAATTTGTAGTGGATTCAAGAAGTACCCCAAGCCCCCAGGAGCTCTTAGTGCTCAATGTTCAACCAGAGCCCTCATAATAGGGTCTTTTCATTACTTTAAGGCTCTTTCATAGCAAGAGGATTTTCAAGGATGGTAAATACATGTGCTTCCATCCTAGAATGATGGAGCTCAAATGCATCCCGTTGTACCATAAATAAAGTGGTGCCTGACGTCGATATGAGAAGCACTCCTAGTCTTCAATATACAACAATGTTGATGAACATAAATAACTACTGAGGATTTTCCTTAAATGGATTCATGATAAGCCATGATTGCTCCATTGTAATTTCTGCTTTAACAAACAATTGTCCAATGTATGAGGCTTATCCATAAGTTGTCTATTTCCAGTTTAGCATCTTTTCCATCCTTTAAACTTAGCACATACATAATGAACATCATAGCTCCCTCCTAATATTGAAAAAGTAATCTTTCCCAAAACATAGTTGCAACCTATAATTAATACTTTGATCCATGTGCCAAAATTGTTCAATTATAATCATACAACTTATATGCAGTCTCTAAAGAAACAGAGATACAAGTTATGAGGGTAATCATATTCAAATGACATGACTTGTGTCAACATTGAATAAGAAAATCATCAGGGATATTATAGCTCCCTCTGAAGTCTTGCTATGACAACTACCAATACATCAAATTGCCCAGTTCATGAAGAGGAGGCTTTCTCATTTAGACAATTCTTTATAGGATCCCGTCTCAATGTAATAAAAGCAGGATCTTCTGCTTACTGTGCTTTGCAAGACATTATGTCATGCACTTTCTTCAAGGATGGAAGATTCAATTTCTCAAACTGGAAGATCTAGTTTATTCTTCATAGATAAGCTATCCTATGTCTTGCCCATGGCAATTGGACTGTAAGGATATCATACGTATTGTTGGACTGAAAAGAAACCATAGACCATGTTAGGCTATATGTGTTGAAACTAGGTTGTATACATAGGACTGATGCCACATATAACTTTCAGGGTGGTTGTTACCCATGAGCTGATGTTCCATTTGATGCCATATGGACCTGCATACTGCTTCTAGTGGCTTTCTGCAGTCCATAGTTTCTGCTAACACTACCACTTTAACTATCTACGACATCCGCTTCTATTGTTGCTCTTGTTGTCTCCTTTCATTTACCATACTACTGTTCCATTTCTGCACAATCATGTTTATTTCGTACATCTCACAATTGTTTTGTCTCTATGAGAGAGAGCCTTACTCTCTTTGTGTTGCTTCTCTTCAAAAGGAAAACACTAGTAGCATTAAAACTATTACAAATCTGTCCTTTACAGCTGAAGGAAGAAACCCATACCGAAGATTTCTTGCTGCTAATAGAGTGCCTGTAGATGGCATCTTTGACACTACCTACTATTGATTGACAGGCTTTCTTTGATATCTCCATACTGGTGATGTTCTTTCTCTGCTCTAGCATATTGATGTCTTTACCAAGACATAATTAGGATATGTATTACTTATATCATGGGCAATAACATATGCCACCAACCTTGGTTAGTAGCTCATCATTAAGAAAATCCTATCTTAGACGGAAAAATGACTTGGGAACGAGCATGAGCTTAATAAACTCCAATTGAAAAGCCCTACTGGTATGGTTCTCAAGGGCACAAAGCATTTTAAATTCACACACAGTTTCAACATATATGTTGTGAGGTTAGGTTAGTAGCTCATCATTAATAAAATCCTATCTTAGACGGAAAAATGACTTGGGAACGAGCATGAGCTTAATAAACTCCAATTGAAAAGCCCTACTGGTATGGTTCTCAAGGGCACGAAGCATTTTAAATTCACACACAGTTTCAACATATATGTTGTGAGGTTATCATAACATCACCTTACTGTAACTTTGGTAGTTGTAGATGCAATGGATGCAGATACAAAGTGATGGCCTACAGTTCTGATTCAATGTAATCAAGGTGACAGTTTCACATACCATACTCACACAACTCTATTTTCATTATCATAAATGCACTAGGGGATATTCCTTGATTCATATACAATTCTTCTTCATAAGAAGCTATGCTATTGAGATTTCATAATTTCAACAGAATGCTACAAATGCAAAGCTTCATATCATAAGGGATTTGTTCAGAGTTTACAACAAGACTTATATTTCATTGGTGCACATCACAATGCTTCATGGAAAACAAAACAGATTACCTAGTGCACTGATACTGATTGCAGATCGTCTATTAACTTTCGTAGCGGATTACTTCAATCAGTCTTTTATCCCATCTCCTACAGAGTAGTTTATAGAATAATTTCATCATTGTGAATAAGGATCATGTTGTGTGCTTGTCGAGTGGTTCAAACTTTATAATATCTGGGATTATCAGTCCCAAAATGATTGTGAGTACAACTCCTAGATCCTAGAGACTTCACTCCATGAACAAGCTATTTGGACAACTTTTCAACTAGTAAACTGTGCTTTTTTTTATGATGCAGGAATAATCCCTTACATAGGCCCCATGATCTTCCAGGAAAATCTACAGGGCTCAACCTTCTTATGATTTTGATCTTCAATATTTCTTTGTTTTCCTTTTCTAATTCTTTTTCTGCATATGCATGCACTTCAATTACTATTAATTTAACATATTTGTCAACCTCTGCAAGATTGAAAATCATATTTTCATTTTCTTACATATCTTGTTCCATTGTCGCAAAAGCTTCAATAACTCTTACGGTTTCCTTCATTACTTTGTTACGTCTTTTGTTGTAGTTATGATAGCTTTTCAATATTCACTTTAAACTTCAACATACTTTGACCTTGTAAGCCTCCTCAAGAAATGTTGATTTAGGTTCATAATCAAATTCAACTTTTAGTACAAGATTCTTCTCACTTGTTGTTGTTGTTTCAAAAGAAATTTTAATTTCATCCTTGACATGTGTATCTACACACTAAAAACCACTTTTTAAATATTTTCATGCACTGCATAATGTACAAAATCAATTTTTTCTTCTAAAATTTCTTCAACTATATTGTTTAGGACAATTGTAGTCTCCTTGTCTTGTATATCTTCCTTTCCTTATGCAGACTCTTTTACAGCTTCTGCAATTACTTTTATGATATCAAAATATTTTATTTCTCCCATCACAACAACTTCAATACACTGTGGATCAATGTTGCTCCCCCTTTCACTATATGCCATATCCAAAAAAATCCAAGTTTATTTGGACTTGGTTGTTCTTACACCGGAGGCGTTATCTTTGCTAGAGTGGGGTGGGGTGACACTGTTCACCCCACCCAATCACAACCTTTTCTCATCGCCCTTCTCACAAATCATATTCTGACATGTGTTGAAACTTTTTTAAGGTGCTTTAAAAATCGAGAATCATATTCTGACATGCGTTGAAACTATTTTAAGGTGTTTTACCGCAAGGTCAGGATTCGAACCTGATACATCCTTTCCCTTTGTTGCCAGGGTTTCTTGGTTTTTTTATTTTTTAGGGTTATTCTTTATTGTGACTAGTTTTCTTATTTGTGCAGGGATGCAAGCCAACAGAGCGCATAGAGGTTGTCGGATCAAGTTTCGTGAGCCCAACGTATTCTTATCATCCGAGCTCGGCGCCTTCCTACTAGCCCAATCCTGCATCTTCTTCTTTCACGAGCCCAGTGTCCTCATCATTCCATCACGGTGGAGCAGGGGCGGTAAAATTTTTGATGCCATGGCTCAAGAACCTCTTGTCGACGTCTTATTCGAGCAGACTGATTCACGGCGGGGGCTCGATTAGTGCACTGGAGTCAGCGTCTACATTTAAAAATTGTTGCAGGAAAGAAACAATCAAGGGAACACCATGGGTTTCCAGCCAGATGGCTACTTCAGTTGCAGTCTATATGAAATCTAACAAAAACCTAGTGGAAATTCTCGAAGACTAGATTTAGTGTGCGCTTGAATCGAACCCTCCCACTGAGGTAAAGTAAAAGAACAACACCTAAGAGCTTATGATATTGCTTTGAAGAGTTTCATATGGTCATGATTTATTTTGTGTTCTTTGAACAGAGGGTTAAGATGCCCACCATTACTGTGATCTGTGGGCACGCCGCGGTAGGAGGTTTCATGCTGGCCCTGGCACACAACTACAGGTTCATGAGAGGAGAACAATTTGTGCTTTACATGAGTGAGCTCGACATCGAGATGAAGATCCCAAAGAGTCTCATGGCCGTCACATGGAGCAAGCTCTCGCCCGGAAGCCTAAGGGATGTGGTATTGGGCACCCGCAAGTTTAGTGCTCAGATGGATGTGGAAGGAGGGATCGTGGATTCCATTTTCATGGAATCACGTCAAACATTGGAGGTCGCCGTTAGCGAAGCTCAGAAATTGGCGGGCAGGGGTTGGAAGAAAGAGGTTTACAGTCAGCTCAGGTTGGGAGCTTTCCTGGGCGTAATTGAAGAGCTTGATGCCCATCGTGATCCCTATTATTTTCCTACTGCTCCCAAGCTGTGATTATGTGGGTTTTGGTTTTTTTCTATGCTTGTAGGGTTAGAGATTCAAATCCCTCTCTAACCATGGGGTTTGAATTGGATTGTTGTGTCTATGAACGATTTAAGGGTCGCTCTAGACATTCATTCATTCGTGCTCCAAGAGTCATTTATTCACCGATGACCTTCTAACGCCTCTCTGCTCAGAGATACAAGGGATTTATTTTAGCAGAATTTATTACTACTTCAAATTCCTTCGCAATTATTATGGATGCCGAATCATGGACCTCTCACATGACTGCTGCTAAGCACCAAGCTCTCTTGAACGCATGTACTTCAATTTTTCTCTGCTAATTTGTGGGAGTTTTATTTAATTTTTTCCCTAGCGCTTCTGCATTTTGCAAATTTTCTCAGGAATTCTTACACGAAATGGAAAAATTAAAGGATTTCTAGTGAAGTGAAGAAATTAAAGGAATTTACCATACCCTTTCCTTTTTGAAATTGCAGGACGTGTTTGTTTTTAACCTTGTCTCAAATTGTTCTCAAAGTTCTTTCTTAAATGCTAACCCTGACGAGTGACGATGCCACAAACCATGTGAACCCCACTCTTTCCTATTGGGGCCACCTTTTCTCTCTCCACTTTAGTTTCTTTTATTTATTTTAACCACCTCTACCATGAACCTCCCACCCAAAAAAGCCTTGGGAAGGAGGGAGGGCTGCAAAAGATTATAAAGTGATAGAGAGCAAATGAAAGGTTAGAAAGGGATTTAAGGGCCGCTCTAGCCATTCATTCATTCATGCTCCAAGAGTCATTTATTCACCGATGACCTTGTAATGCCTCTCTGCTCAGAAATACAGGGGATTTATTTTAGCAGAAGTTATTATTGCTTGAAATTCCTTCACAATTATTATGGATGTCGAATCATGAACATCTCGCATGACCGCTGCTAAGCGCAAAGGTCTCTTTAACGTAAGTCCTTCAATTTCTTTCTGCTAAATTATGAGAGTTTTCTTTAATTTTTCCCCAGTGTTCTGCATTTTGAAAATTTTCTCAGGAATTCTTACACAAAATGGAAAAATTAAAGGATTTTTGGTGAAGCGAAGAAATTAAAGGAATTATCTGTAAGAAGTGGAGGAACCAAGGGAACTTATACAAGGAGTTGAGAAATTAGAATAATTTTCTAGAAAGGCTAGAAAATTTCATGTTTTGCTTGTAGGTTCTACTAAATCGACTTTTAAGAAAGAATCTCTCTAGTACAGTTGATTTTTTCGAGATAATATTCATGAATTTAGGGAACAAGCACTGTTGAATACAACTGATTATTTTGAGATATTTTTTCATGAATTAAGTAAAGAATGTTTGTTGAGTCAACTGATTATTTTTAGCTAAAATTTCATGAATTTAAGAAAAAATCTATGTTCGGTACATTTGATTAGTTTGCGATAATTGTTTATGTATTTAAGGGAGAACCTCTGTTGAGTACAACGGATTCTTTTTGTGATAATTTTCATGACCTTAAGGAAGAATATATGTTGAATAAAGATGATTATTTTGGGATAATTTTTCATTATGTTAAGGAAGAATCTCTGTTGAGCACGGCTGATTATTTTGAGATAAATTTTCATTGGTTTAAGGAAGTATCTCTGTTAAGTACAACTGGTTTATTTCTCAATAATTTTCATGACCTTAAGGAAGAATCTATTTTGAGTAATGTTGATTATATTGAGATAATTCTTCATTATTTTAAGGAAGAATCTCTTTTGAGCACGACTGATTAGGTGAGATAAATTTTCGCGAGCTTCAGGAAAAGACTCAGTTGAGTACAGCTGATTTTTTTAAGACACATTTCTCTAAAATTTAATGAAATGCCTCTATTTTCCAGTTGATTACTTGGAGATAAATTTTAGCGATTTTAATGAAGAATATCTGTCATATACAGTTGATTATTTTTTGAAAAATATAATGAACATTTCAGGAAAAAATCAATGCAAATTTTAAAAAAATTCCATGAGTATTGATATTTTTTATGTTTTGTAGTGATATGTCAAATTCAATGAAGAAGCTCTGTTGAGTGTTGCTGGTTATTTTTAGAAAATTACTGAACATTTCACTTTATTGGAAAACCATTTCAACTTTTCCTTCATAATCATCTGCCATTTGTGGGAATAAATTGAAGGGATATTCAAGTTTGTGTCATGCATCAATTGATTACACCAAGATTATTTGAGAGGTGTAACTTGCCATTTGGTTACTGCCCTAGTTGAAATTAGATGATAAAGTGATCCGTGGGAGGGAGGTCTAGACTGTAAAAATCATTACAGCAAGAAGACATATGCAACCACCTGGCTATGGTTTCTATTCTATTGCAAAAGGTAAAATTCATTCAAATGTCAACAGTGAGTTCGGAAAATTTAGTGAGCAACACGAAGCCAATAGCTCTGGTGATTTACAATCGAAGGCAAAGGTAAGTCATGCAAAATGCACGTTTCATGTTAATCATTATGGAATGTCTGCTCGAAGTCAATTTTTATGAGTCCATGTCACAAAAATGCAATTTTTTGTCTTTTGATTACCATATGTTGTATACTGCTGCTTTTATTGCTCATTATTTATTTAAAATGTATCCTTTCATATACAAACTTTCTAATTTGAAAACTAGATTCAGCATATCCTTTGGAACTTGCATGCTTTTTTTATTAAAAACAATATTTATTTCCATGTTCAGAAAACATGTTAACATTGTTTTTTCTGTGCCTGTTGTTGCTTTTATTTTTCTTTTTCTCGTCATTCTGGTGATTATTTAAATATTTAAATTTTCTCTCTTGTAGAAAAGGATAGCTCGACTTGCCTCAATTGAGGATCCAGATCATAAGAGGTATTTTCTTTCTGAAGGTGTTGAACAGCATGGTTCTGGTTCACCTGTGCATGAAAGTGAAAGCTAGAGAAAGGATGAAAAAGATATTGGTGAAAATGATAGGGCAGATGCCTCGTCTTTATTTCATAGAATAGAACTTCTCAAGAAAGAGGATTCAAGTGCATAGTTCCAAAAAGTGAGTGACTTGTTGTACCTAACTAATGTGGATAAAGAGGAATATGTTCAAGGTACTACTTTGAATTCTAAGAGACACTCTCATATGAGAAGGTGACGAAAAAATAGGGTGGATAATAGTAGTTCTAAAGTAAAATTAGAGGAAAAGGAAGGATCAATGGCTCACCATGACAGAGATACTCCAGAAGCAGAACTGCAACATATGAGAGATGATGAGGGCGATGCTGGTAAAATTGTGGATGAAGTACAAGAGAATGGCTTACTTGGAAACTTTTCTCTAAAGGGGAAAACAGTATCCAATTCCTTTGTAAAGCATGCCGCTTCACTGAAACCTTGGCTTAATTAAGGAATTAGAGAAGTTAATAGCTCCGAGGAGAAATCGAAGGTTCTAATCTCCAATATAGCTAGAAAGTTACCTGGAGAAGGCATGGCTTATTTGTGTGTACCTGGTACTGTGGCAAATGAGGAAATGTGCTCAGGTGAAAATTTTGGTTCACTAAAGACTATTGAGGAGATAATTGAATCTCATTCCTCTTCAATCTGTATTTCTTCTCCTCCCCACTATCAGGAAGAAAGACATTTATATTCAACTCAGGTTGGGTTTTACTTTTATGCGGTAGGGCTATGGCATCAACACGACGATGGCGGAAAATAAACAAGGACAGATACTTTTTAAACGGCCCCGACCTTCAATGGATATCTCAGAATCCAAAAAACCACTTTAGCACAATCAAGATCAAGTTCTGCTCCCCCTTTTGGCCTTCCCCTGCACCCTCGGTGCAATTGCTAGTTGTAATCTTGGGAGAAATGTTGTTACCAAAATCGTATTGAATGAGAAACACTGTCGTTGGATCATTCTTCTTGTTTACAATGAGCTGATCCTTTTGATCTTATATCCTGATCTCATACCCTACTTGACTTAAAGGTTCTTCAAAGTCATTAAACAAAAAATGTATGTGAATTCAATCACATTAAAAAAACAAATATAAAAAAAATAAACTCCTTTTTTCTATATATCTTTTTTTGGGATTATTATTATTATTATTTTTAAATATAATTAAATCATTTTCATTTTCATTTTTAATAAAGATACCTTCTAAGTAAAGGGGATGGGAAGACCCCTTCCTTCAGCACATGGTGGTTGTTCTATCATCATTGGCCATGACTTGATTCCTACATTCTCCTCATCCCAACAAACAGTGTCACCTACAGTCACCTAATATATCCTGCTCATGACTGCACAACATGTATGTCATTCTTGACCAATAAAATATTCAAATCTTATCCTGAATATGCTGGATTTTAGTACTAGAGTCAAAGTTTCATAGTGCATTATGAGATATATCCTTTCTATAATTCCTCTGGCCTTTGACCACACTCTAGAGATACTTTATGTAATGAGATAGATGTGATGGGATAGATGTGAAATTCTAACTGTTTGAATCATGGTTAACTTGTAAAAGTAAATATTCAAATCCCATAGGAAAATGTAGGGACTTTAAATTCTTGTGTGTTTCTAAAGTATTGTGATCTAATTGTTTACAGTTCTAATCTATGAGATATTTATGAATTTGGTATGTAAGCAAACAACCACCATTTCATCTTCTTGCCTACTTCATTGGTAATTTCTAACTACTACTACTACTGTACACACTATTGAACTAACTAACTGAAATTTCGCATACAATTCAGAACTGTTGTTCCGAAATGTTCTCATCAATTGTTTCCAGAGCCACGACCTTGGAGGTCTTATGCAATGGTGTAGGGGGTACCATGAACAACCAACTCCAACTAGTGTGTTATCTTTTTTTTACTTTTCTAAAGCTTAGTAATAGTCTCTAGGATTGTTTTTATATTTGTGAAGCAAATTATAGTAATTTATTTATCGAAATTTTGAACCTCATTAGAAATATTGAATGTCATGTCATAACAGATGAATATGGAGCTGCGCCATGTTCTCTCACCGCTTGGTCCAATTAGAGAATTCTGTTTCTTTAGGTTCTGCCAGCAGATTGATGCAGGAGTTTGGGCCGTCGTGGATGTTTAAGAAGACAATTTAGTGTAGAACTCAATTCCAGTGAATTGCAAGAGGAAGCCATCGGGATTAATAATTCAAGACCTCCCTGGAAATTGTCACTATTACATGTGGGGGTGTTTTAAGACAATGTTTAAGATAATAGTCAGCATGGAAGCATTATCATAGACATACCCCACAACAGCAACAGGAATTGGATCAAGTTATGATAATACTCTTGTTTTACTTGCTTTCCTTATAAATATATTTTTAAGGAGTTGTAGGCTTTCATTTGCAGCAAAACTCTATGGTGGCAATTTGGGAGCTGCTAGTTCTGATCTCTGATATTTAACTGATTCGGGGCTGATATTTAACACAGATCTATGTTATGACAACACTGAAATTAAGTGTAAATTGGTCAATCAATTGTACATTCGAATGCATATACATTTTTTCTATTTTTTGTTATCAAGGAAACCAATTCCAATTATACAAAGGTGTTGAAATGGTGGAGCTAACTACTGGATATGAATTTATTTTTCCAACATTTAATGTGATTCAACCTTTGCGATTTATATGTCAGAGATTAAACTCTCTTGTAAGATGGAGAAATATTGTACATTTTTCTTTTACCTCATAATAGTCATGAAATGAAGTTCCAAATGAGGATCTTGCATGTTCAAATTCAATGACATGAATTTATTTTCAGTGAATATAAGTGTGATGCCTTATTATTTTCAAGGTTGCTTTCCAGAATTGTTAAGTTTTGGGAAATTGTTTATTCACTTAGATTTAAAAAAAAAAGTTTTAAGGTAATTAAAATAACTATTTGGGAACTTGAAATGTTGAAACCACCTTAAAATAACATTTAAAATGATTTTTTAATTTTTTTTAAACATTTTTTCATATCGTCTCTAGAGAGACAATAGTTTTAATTATGGACATATAGTCTCTATGGAGACAATACATTTTTGATCTCAGTTGTTGTCCATAAAGATACAAATGTTATTGTCTCTATAAAGACAAAAATGAAAGCGTCTCTACAGAGACAAATTGTAGACAAATCAAATTGTCTCTAGAGAGACAAATGAAATTGTCTCTTAAAAGACAATAATGCTTATGTCTTTATAGAGACAATAATAATATGTGTTATATATTGTATTTATAGAGACAGTTGTTTGAGACACTAATTTTGAGACAACTGTTTGAGACACTAATTTTGACACACTAAATTTGAGACACCCGCTTAGAGACAATATTTAAGACGATACACAATTTTATTTTTGTCTCTAATTAAGACAATTCACTGTAAAATTGTCTTAAATATTGTCTTAAAACACCCCCACATGTAGTAGTGTGTGTAGTACCACATTCCCCTTTTCAGTGTGGAAAAATATGAGTATTGGAGTGTGAAGATGAGAACTTTGCTAGTCTCAGAAGATTTATGGTTACTTGTTTCTCCACGATACATAGAGCCAGCTGATCAAGTTTCTTATAATGCATTATTAGCTAATCAAAAGATAGAGTTGAAGGAAAACTAGAGGAAAGATTCTAAACCTTTGTATACTCTTCAAAAGGGATTTGATATCTTTGTGTTTCGAAAAATTGCAGAATGTGGAAATTCCCATAATCTTTGGGAAACTTTGGAAAAATCTTATTAAAGGTTCTTTCAAGGTAAAAGTTGTTAAACTTCAGATGTTGAGAAGAGATTTTGAGCATCTATCTATGCAAGAAAGTGAAAATGTTTAATCATTTATCACTAGAGTTCAGAATATTGTAAATGTTATTCACGATCATGGTGAAACACTTAAAGATAGGAATATTCTTGAAAAGGCTTTAAGAAGCCTTCTCGAAAAGTTTGATCCAGTTACCATTTTTTTCGAAAGAAAACATCAACAACTTTCTATTAAATATTAATGAAAAGTTACATGTAGATGCATTTAAGCATTCAAGATGCCCAAAGGGCTCGTGTGCTCATGCACACATCGTAGCAAAGCTACCCAAAATTACATCTTGCCAGTAGGGCTAGGCTTTTCACTCTTTCCATTTCTCTTTTGGACAATCTACTAATTCCCTAAGTGCAGGGACGAAGGAACTAAGGGCAGCTCATTGTTCCTTGTAATATTTTCTTTGTCCAAATCTGAACTTTCAGATACATGCACTCTCTTTTTGACTCATGAGCTTACATCAGATCAAGCTTTAGTTGGCGTTGAGTCCTCCATATGGTGTACCAACTAAACTGTCGTGTTAGTTTCAAAAGGTTCTTCTACGTCATGTTCTTTTATCGTTGGTTTAGTTGCAGGCTATTTATTCTCATTTTTTATGGGTATATCCCATTCATCTTATGTTTCTTATTCTTGTCCTCTTGAGGGAAATTTCCATCCTTTGGTTGGTCTCCCTATTTTCTTCTTCTTCCTATTTTCTCTTTTGCATCTGGACATGTATTTTGTAAGTGACTGGTTTTCCTGCATATCCTACCTCTAAATGCAGTGTTTTTCATAATCCAGGTGTTGCGCCCATTTTTGTTGATTATGGATCAGATGGATGCTTTCTCGAAGCCCCTTGCTTAGATCCACTTCCACACAAATTCGTGTGAAGGTGAAGATTCTATCCTCCAATAATTTGATATCTATTTTAATGTATCTCCCAAGGCTATTCCTAATACCTTCTAAAACACATTCATTCCAAAAGTGGAGGAGGAGATTATACAACCAGACCCAAACTGACATTTTGGTTATTTCCATCGTGTTTGCATCATAATATAGGAACAAAGGTGTGATAAAGAGTCTAATAGAGCCCACGAACCATGGTCCTACCGTAAGATTGATATCGTTGGCTTCCTGAGATGGGAACTTTACAATAAAATACCCCTTGGAGCAGAGATAGATGTCACAATCCATGGTCCAATTGGTAAATATCCAATGGAATAACTCCATTGGTTTTGGCAAGTAGCAATTAAACCTGCATATTATTGTTTGTGATTCAAATGTGGAGCGGTCTTCATCGATCTTTGGTGCCTTTATGTTCAGTTCTGGCACGCAATTTAATTACTCCACAATGTATGGTTTGGGAGTATTCTCGACCGATTCAGATGATGTTGATGCTTTGTTTTTCCCTTGTAAAATGTTCCTGTATGAGGGACCATTTAGGGTTTTAGTTTTGGAGGTGTTGGATCCCCTCATGGGGCCCTGAGCTATGTTTTTTTTAGATGTAGAGGATGTATTTACTCTTGCAGCTCCACCTTGGAGTCTTAAATTCATTACAATGAAGGAATTCCTTTGGATATGGTAGTCTTTTAATAGAGTTCCTCCGTGTAGTAATTTCCCTAAAAAAATCAGTCTTTGTTTTGTAGTCAGGATTCCTGTAGAAAATTGGATATTTTGCTTCAGATATGTAACCAACACCGAATCCTGTACCCAAAAGATTTTCAATTTCACATATAATGTTTTTATAAAAATCTCAAACTGGATCTCAGCATCATAGCCCCTGTTCTTTCTTCTGCGTTGAAGTTTTTTCTAGCTAACCCCCCGGGGAAAAAACCTCCAACAGAGTTATCTCGAAGTCCAGGGGCCATAGCTACGTCACAGAGGGGAGTCACACAGGTGGGAGATTCCCTGCTCCACCCTCGCAGACTATTTCGCATAGGGAAAATAAGGGGTTTCATCTCAAAAAAATACCCACGCAGCAGGCCGAGAAACCCGTCCCTCAGGAATCAGGAAAATACAATTGACATCATAACAAATAACAATATATTCAGAGCATAGGGAAAGACAAAACCCGCTTGTGCGAGCGCTTTGGTTCTGGATGGCTCCATGCATTGTAATGGGAGACCTTTCACCGACAACATTGCACCTTGTCTGTGATCTGCGCAGGGGACGACAGAAAACAGGATCATCCACTTTCGACCCACACCTTCCATTTACCCATTCAGTAAACAGGCCTCCTATCACTACCTCTGTCTTCAACCCTCCCGGCTTGTCACTTTTCACCTCTTCCCCATCGACGAGTAGTTGTGGCATATTGCTCGGTGCAAAAAAATTCCAAGAATGTCCTCTTTCCAAGTGAGGGAGCATGGATCCCAGGGCCTTCCAGCCTTCGAAGTCATTGAGAGTTGTGGGAAATTGGAAATTTGTAGCTGGGATCGCCTTGGAATCCAACTTCCCCTCCTCGTGGTGTGCCACTGCCTTGCCAGAGATCTAGCTCCTGCATTTCTTTTGTTCCAGAGCCAATATAGACGATGTGCCATTGACTCTAGGTGCACAGTCAAGAGGAGTCATTGTCTCACGGACCCACTGCCCTGACCTGCAAACCCTAGTAATCTCATTCTCGTTGTTTTGTCAGTTTAATGGGAAAAAATCATTATCCAATAGGTATTGCTATATAAGAGTCAAGATTTATCTCACCAAACCCTTACTGATTTATTTGGTAGTCTTCAAGTTCATGAAGACATGTTGAAAAAGAATGACGAACATTTTGTTCACACTTTTCAAAGTAATTTGAAAGTTTATGAGAAGAAGAAGAAATTTTCAACTGCCATGACTGAAATCTCAGAATGACGACCATTTTGTTCGCACTTTTCAAAGTAATTTGAAAGTTTATGAGAAGAAGAAGAAATTTTCAACTGCCATGACTGAAGTCTCTACTCTTTTTTTTAGAGGAGGTAGAGGTCATGGCAGAGGTAGAGGAAGGGGTGGCCGAGGTAGAGGAAGAAGAAATAATTCTGACAGAGGCCTTTTTCATTGTAGCTACTGTAATAAATATGGTCACCTTGAAAGATATTGTTTTAAGAAGAAGAGAGACACCTCTCAAGAAAATTTCAATAAGGAATAAGGTGAAATCTCTTGAACGCTATTTCTTACATGTAAATTTCTTGAAGCTAAATATAATTTTACATGGCATTTATATATTGGTTGCTCAAAACATATGACTCGAAACAAAAATCTGTTTGTAAAGTTAGATGAAAGTGTGAAGGGGAAAGTAAATTTTGGCAATGATAATGAAGCAAATATAACAGGTAAAGGTACCCTTTCCATAAAATTCAAGAATGGAGGTGTTATGTATGTACAATATACCTTGTTTATTCCAGGTTTAACACATAATTTGATTATCATAGGGAAGTTAAACTCTAAAAATTAGAAGAATTGTTTTGAAGGAAGGTTTTTAAAGATTTTTTACAATATTGCCCTACTTATTGAAGTTCGTATGAAAGAAAATAGGATGTTTTTGTTAAAAATGGAATCAAATGTAACTTTTTTGAAAGCCTTAGTTGATGAGTCTTATATTTGGCACAAGATTTTAGGACACCTTATTTTTGGATCTCTTTCTATGATCCAGTAGAAGAGTTTAGTAAAAGGTTAACCTTGTTTTATAAATCCTGATAACAAGCTATGTGAAGGTTGTATAATAGGGAAGCAACACAGAGATAGCTTTCCTTTACATAAATTTAGAGCAGTTGAGCCTTTTGCCTTAGTACATGTAGATATTTGTTGTCCAATGCAAACTTTGTCCCTTGCAAAGAAAAAATATTTCATTCTTTTTGTTGATGACTTTTCAAGGATGTCTTGGGTTTATTTTCTAAGTGATAAGTCTCAAGATTTTAGTTGTTTTAAAAAATTTAAAGCGTTTGTTGAGAAGGAATCAAGATAGTATTTGAAAGTCATAAGAACTGATAGAGGAGGAGAGTTCACCTCCAAGGATTTTAAATATTTTTTCAGCTCACATGGCATCAAAAAGGAGTTAAATACAACTTATACTCCTAAAAGAAAATGGTACAACAGAAAGGAGAAACAGAACAATTGTTGAGATGGAAAGATATATTATAAAAGAAATGTCTTGGCCAAACATGTATTGGGAAGATGCAATGCATTCAACAAAATATATTCTCTATAGAAGTCCTAGAAAAATGGTAAAGAACTCTACTCCTTATGAAGCTTGGTTTTGTAGAAAGGCAATTGTTTCTCGTTTGAAATTTTTTGGGTCTACATATTATGTTCATATTCCTTATGAAAACAGACAAAAGCTAGATGGAACGTCTGTAAAATGTATTTTTATTGGATACTCACATTAAATTAATGCTTATAGGTGTTATGATTCTCTTACTCGTAAGCTTTATGTAAGTAGAGATGTTATATTTGATTAAGGGGGAGTTTATTTTAAGGATGAAAGTTAAGATAAATTGGTTACCCCACATATTGAGAATTTAATCCTTGATGATAATGATCAATCAAAGCATCCATCTACAATGACCATTTCAGGTATATTTACAAGAGGGTCTCAGGGAAAATTTTAAGCATGGAAGTTTATCTTAAAGTTTAGAAACCTTGGCGAATCTTACAAATCCATAATATGAACATTCTAAAAAATTTGGTGATATTTTTGTAGAAATATTTAGATTTCCAATGATTTATATTAGTCCACATAATATTTAGGCAACTTTTAAGGTAAAATAATGTTGTACTATAAAATTTGGGTGAATCATTTTAGGAAAAAAATTGAAATTACCAATTTTTTTTTTGGAAAAAGCATGGAAAATTAGCCCACTTATGAATATCATCCCCTAAAATTCTCCTTGGAGGTTCTCCATCAAAGGTATCTTCATATATTTCATCAACAAGTTCTCACGTTGATACACAAGCTACATCTTCATCTAGTTCTCCTAGAAAAACTAGGAGTTTGAAGGAAATTTATGAGACATCAAGGTATGCTAATGATCATTTTGCTCTTGTTTCTTCTACAAATGTTGAGCCTATCAATTTTAAAGAAGATTGTTTTGCTAAGCCATGGGTACAAGCAATAGAGGATGAGATGTCTCAAATACATAAAAATAACACATGGGAGTTAGTTGAACTCCCTCATGGAAAAAATTCCATTGGAGTAACGTGGATTTACAAGCTCAAATTTAATATGGATGGAAAGATTTCAAAATACAAGGCACTCTTAGTTGTAAAGGGATATGTGCAACAAGAAGGCATCGACTATGAAGAGACATTTTATCCTGTAGCAAGATTGGAAACTGTAAGAACTCTTCTTTCCATAACATCTCAGTTAAAACTAACAATTTATCAAATGGATGTTAAATCTTATTTCTTAAATGGATATTTAAAGGAAGAAGTTTATGTTGAACAACCTCAAGGTTTTATTGTTGAAGGTGAAGAATATAAGGTGTATAGGTTGAAGAAGGAACTTTATCGTCTTAAACAAGCCCCTAGAGATTGGTACTCTAGGATTGATAAATACCTTCATGATCATGGTTTTGTTAAGTTTTCTTCTGAAAGTGTTGTCTACAAAAAGGTCATTGGATCAGATTTTATTATTCTCTGCTTGTATGTAGTTGACTTAATATTTATGGGTACCTCAATATCACTTGTGAAGGAGTTTAAAGAAGAAATGAAATCTGAATTTGAGATGTCTGGTTAGGGAGAAATGCAATATTTTATGGGCACGTAAATCAGACAAACAACTGAAGGTATATCCATTTTCCAAACCAAATATGTTGAAGATATACTGATGCAAGGATACTGGGTTAAACAGATCCTAGCATATACAAACTCATGTGCTACCTTCAAGATTAAAATTTAAAACCACGAATATGCTCACCTCAAAAATACATATGAAGGAAAGAGAGCCACATAAATAAAATATTGATATAAAACATAAAAACTCTTCGACCAAATATTACAATGGGATGCCTCTTGGCTTTCGGCCCTTCAAACCAATTCTCTTACTCTCTTTGTATTTGTCACTTCCTCACTTCCTCGCTTTTCTTTTTCACACTCTCACAAGCTACATATTTATACATAAATATAATTTGTTCCACTCCATAATTTCCTCCACACAAATCTCAACTTAAAATCTAAATTGGATTTATCTTTTTTTGGACTCAACTAGGTCCCATTTATGGAATTCCTAATCCCTAGATTATCTATCTAATTCTACACCACTCATATCCTTAATTATTTAAGGAATATTTAAAATAATCCTCACATTTATATTTTCTTTCCTAATTTATTAAAAATGAGAAAATTAATTAATAAAATAATTAAAATATCTCACCCCCTTAATTACACAATTGAATAATGAAAATTTAGCTTTGATGCTCCTCCATTAGACTCCCCATGTAGAGAAGTTTCCATAGGCTATTGTCTATGAGGTTCGTCGCTTTTCTGTAACAATGCGACAACCACAAGTCCTAATGACTTGCTCCCTCTAGGATTCGAAACTTTGTTCTACCGCTGGTCCTTCAAAGTATCAACTCAATTTGGTAACTCATCACCCACTCTGTCGATCGGATTCCATTGGCTTCTCCAACACTTTCTTTCGCCAATTCCTCAGAGTATTACCTCTTTGTCAAATTATTTCATCTCCAACTACGTTGAACACTCAAATTTCTGCAATGAATAATAATCAAGAATTCTTTCTTGATTACAATTATAGTCTTTGATTTCTTTTATAGCAACAACTTTCTCGTCTAGTGTTGTACCTGCATTCACCAACAAACTGTTAGTATTAAAAAGATAAGACCTTTCCGTCTCTTTTGATGGTTCAAGAACCAATCTCCCATCATCGACTTCCTGGTCTTCAGTAGATCCTGTTTTGAACTGCTGGCTGCTTTCCTCTTTATCTTGGTCAATCAATATTTCTGTCTCCTTTATGTCTCTACAGACACAAATTCCTTGTTGCTTCTGATCTTCCATCTCAACGCCAAATAATTTCTGCTCAATTTCTCTAATTTCAACATCATATCTGTTAATGTCGTTTTCTATACCTAAAGTTACATTATTATCTAAAAAGTTACAACATTCATTCAACTTGATAAATGTTAAAAACATTTCATCTCTATCATGTATAGTAACTGTAATTTCTTTTGGATGAGGTTCTGTAAGTTTTACTTCTCCATCAGGTTCCTTAAGCCATCGTTCCAAGAACTCGATTTCCATATGAAATCTTTCCAGCACTTTATCACAACTTTCCTCCCCAGCTTCATTCTTCTTCTGGCAATCTTCCTGAGTTTTCCTGGTTTTAGCATCATTATGTTGTAAACTTCTGTCAGCAAATTCACTAAACAAATACATCTGTTTACCTCCTTCGAATATTACTTCGGCATTTCCATTATGCTTTTGCCCCATAACAGCTTCAATTGGCTGTCTTACCCCAAACAAGAATTCATTTACGATTTCTTCCTGCTGCAACAAATCAGTACCTTCCTCCTCTTAAATGTACTCTCCATCACACTTCACCTCAAGAGTTTCATTCTCCTCTGTGATAGTTTCACTAGACTGTTCACCATCTTTCGCACATCTTGCAAACATACATAAACTGTGAAATTTAAAAATTCAATGTTTCATAGCCTCATCTGCTTCTCTTGCCAACACATCTTCAGACCCTTTTGAACTATCGCAATAGTTCATGAGATCTTCCTCATTGATCTCTTCACCCAAAATTTCACCCTGTTCTAGGCCACAAATGGAAACATCCATTTTTAACTCAGCCTCTCTGAGTTCTTCACACCTCAACATCTTCTCGAGCTTCCTCAGCTCTTCTGCCAATTGTATGTTTACCTGCTTTTCCTCTTTGCATGTAGTCTCTACCACTTTACCTTCTTTCTTATCGTCCAACCATGTGTCTGGTCTTTCACATTTCTCTGCAATGATTTCATTAACAATTCAAGGTGAAATATTATCTCAGCCTTCTCCCACTTGTACTCTGCATCCGTCAACTTCTCACATATGCCACTTACCTTGGCATTTTCCTTCTTCTTCCTTCTGTTGTGGTCTTCATTAGATCTTCGGAAATGAATGACACCAGTCATATTCTCCTCCTTGGTGAACTTCATCTTTTCATGTGTGGATTTCATTCAATCCTCTTTTCAGCAAGTCGTCACACTTGCCATTCAACAACACAAGATTTCTGTCGGCACTTGACCTCTTTTATTTCTCTGTCTTGGAATCAATCTCTAGAAACCCTCTTGCTTCACTTTGCTGCAAACAACACTTTAGTAACTTATGTGTTACAATGACCAATTCTTTAGGTGTCAGGCTCTGCCGATCATGCACCCCATTACATTCAGACTTTTTACTTAGCTTACAACTCTTTGACTTCAGACTTACACCAATTCTTCATCTTCAATGAAAATACTCAATCTTACCTCAAATTATCCACAATTTCATTTGACTCCAACATCTGTTTTGACTTCAAGCTTTTCCCCAATAATTATGATAGTGGATATTTTGACTTAATTCAAGTTATACCATCCTCCAACAAACATACACCCCTAATACATTTTTAGGATATAAAATCTTCACTCTCTTTCATACTTCCTTCTTATGAAAAATCATCAGTTTGCCTTTATCATTTCACATGATACTAAAGTATTTAGTCAAAATGAAATTTAGGTTTTTCAAGATTTATTTTAAGGTGAAAATAAATAAACCATTCAATATTCAATGTTCAAAAATACCTTCCTGAATTATCATACCTCATGCTCCTGTTAAGGTTATTAATAAACCTTTCTCTCTGCGATCTCAATTCTCTGGTTTCCACTCTTCTGTGCCATCTTTGTCACTGTAAATACTCGCATGCCCATAATCTCGTCATCTTAATGCAAACATTTCCCTGCACATTTATGCACCATAGAACATCAATTTACATCTCTTCACCTATGTACAGAGAACATGTTTTTAACCTCTTTGATGAATAATGTACAACTTGTACATCACGTCCATCCTGAATATCACCTCCTTAGATGCCACACATGTTGGTAAAACAAAGATTCTTAAACAACAAGAAATTGTGTTTATAATCTTAAAACACAATCAAAAGAATTTTCCCATTCTGACTACAAGCTTTGGTCCAAAATGACTTACAAAACTACGAAGAATCCACATTAGGCATAATAAATCCTCTCACATAAAAAATGCATATTTATCTGTACCTACCAAAATGATGCAACCACACATTGCCACAATGACATATAAAATGTGTTTTTTAAAAAGGCCAAATGGATGAAGCCTCATATGTGGAAGCTTTTCAGTTTTTTCTTTTTTCTTCAACCCTATGGTTATAACCCCAACCATAATATTTATACACTTATGCTTTTATCCATTTTATTTTATTTCTATTATTTTATATAATATAAATCATTAATAAGCCACACTAACTTTCGTTATCTTACCTTCAAGCTTCCTTCGTTCTTTGTATATTAAAACCTCTATCTTAGACTCTCATACTCCATCATCTAGCGTTGCTGGCAAATTTGAGACCATCCATGTTCTTTGGTTAACAAACATGTCAATGAATTTATATACCGCCCCACACTTAATACCAAATCACCTTGATTCATTGCTCATACGTGCTCACCAATCCACTTTGCTGTTTACGAATTCCAATCAATATTAATCTGGGTCCACGCTGTCCCAACTTACCTCTTCAAAGTTGTTCTTGCTTCCAACTCTTTGAACTGGTTGACTTACGGTTCTTCAAATTCACCTTTACACTTGTATAATTGGTTGGCCACTTCACGTCATCTCCATTTCCAGCATTCGCCTTCTCGTTCAGGCCAGTGTAATCTACTGCCATTCCACTGTGTTTTCCTCTGATACCACAAATGATACAAGATGAAAAATTCCACTTTAAAATTTCTTTACAAAATCTTCAATTCTATTAAGGCCAAGGTTTACTCTTCCAAATTATGGAATTGATCCGTTCTTTAATACTTTGTATGCAATCCCAAATACCTCTCTATTTATACCTATAATAATGAAATATTGCAGTTTTATGCAAAATCTAGTTATTACAATAATCGATGAGTCCTCAAAGGACCATTGTTATTGTATATAATAATAACATGATTAAAAACTGCATTTGGGATCCATAAAAAAAAAACATTCAACTTAGTATGGAGCCAATGCTCATATAAAACAAACCAGACACGGAAATTGTCAAACTTGTTCACAACATTTACTATCGGTCTTCCAAGTAGCGATGGCCAAGACGTAACGTTCAACCCATGGCATAGTCTGCTCTGCACGGTCTTATGTCACGAGCCTTGCTCTTGGAGGTGTGAATTACCCACACTGCAGCTCCCATCGGTATTAACGTGCTGCCTACCAGACGTTACACCCTCTCAAGCTCTTAATCATATGCCATCGCATGTGATACTTCCTCTGCTAAGTGCATTAAGAACCTCACCAGTGGTGCGGCTTCACACTTACTGCAGACTTATGATTTTCGCTCCAAATCCTGGATCTTCCAATAGGATCCATGTGGCTTCTAGCATCGATCCTTGAACCTCCTTAAGCTTCGACACTATGTTAAATGGAGATCATGAATCTCGACTCCTGCTTCACAGTCTTTTCCTTAAACAACTCAGAATGATTAAATTCAAGTGAGGAAGAGATGATATCGAAGATGTTGAGCAGAGTAGCTTGGATTTCAATTCTTGGTCACTTTCATGGCTTCACGGTTTACGGAAAAAAATTCTCATGCTACGCATCCGTTTTTTTCTGAACCATCTTCAAGCTTTTGTGTTCTTACTAACAAATCACAAACATTTGTGGTTTGTAGATCTCACACGATCATGTATTTCACAACTCTCACAAATTTCTCTTCATTTCAATGTCCACACACAAACTCCACTATCGATATCTTCCACAGAGTGTGCTATGCAGATCAGGATCAACACTCAAATACAATTTCAACATGAAACACTTTCAAGAACCATTTCGTAACATAAATGACAGGTCTATCACAATTTCATATGAAGACAGATTTCAATAGGTAGATCCTTCACGACAATCTAGGTAGCAGAAAAATTATACACAAGGCTTTGATACCAAATTGATGCCAGGATACTGGGTTAAACAAATCCTAGGATATAAAAAATCATGTGATACCTTCAAGATTAAAATTATGCGTTAAAAGCACGAACATGTTCAGCTCAAAAATACATATGAAGGAAAGAGATCCACATAAATAAAATACTTATATAAAACATAAAAACTCTTCTGCCAAATATTACAATGGGCAGCCTCTTGGTTCTCGCCCCTTCAAACCATTTCTCTTACTCTCTCTGTATTCTTCACTTCCTTACTTCCTCGCTTGTCTTTTTCACACTCTCACAAGCTACATATTTATACATAAATATAATTTGTTCCACTCCATAATTTCCTCCACACAAATCTCAACTTAAAATCTAAATTAGATTTATCTTTTTTTGGAGTCAACTAAGTCTCGTTTATGGAATTCCTAATCCCTAGATTATCTACCTAATTCAACTCCACTTATATCCTTAATTATTTAAGGAATATTTACAATAATCCTCACATTTATATTTTCTCTCCTAATTTATGAAAAATGATAAAATTAATTAATAAAACAATTAAAATATATCACCCGTTTAATTATAGAATTGAATAATGAAAATTTAACTTTGATACTCTTGCATCATATACTGAGGAGGTTTAACACGAGAAATTGTAAATTTGTGAGCACTCCTCTTGTTGTTGGGGGCAAATTGATGAAAGAAGATGCATATTAACTCTGTAATGCCACTCTTTATACATCCATGGTTGGCAGCTTAATGTATCTGGAAACTACTAGACGAGATATTATGTTTTATGTAAGTATGGTTGCTAGGTTAATGAATCGACCTCATGAGTCTCATTAGAAAGCAGCTAAAAGAATACTCAGATATGTAAGTAGTGCTAGATATTTTGGATTGTTTTATAATGCTACTAATGATTTCAATGTTGTAGCATACACAGATGTAGATTGGGAATGTATCATGGATGATCGCAAAAGTACCTCATGATATGCTTTTCTTTTTGGAGGATACATTGTTTGATGGAGCAAAAAAAAACAACCCACAGTTTCTCTTTCCATAGCCAAAGCGGAGTACATTACAGTAACATCTACAAGCACTCAAGTCATTTGGATGGTAAGATTGTTAGAAGAATTGAGCATGGAAATTCATAAACCTATTAAAGTTTATTGTGACAATCAAAGCACAACCTCTATGACAAAGAATCCAATTTTCCATAGTAGGAGAAAACACATTCACATTCCACATCACTTCATCAGAGAGCTTGTCCAAACCTCTATGACAAAGAATCCAATTTCCCACAGCAGGAGAAAACACATTCACATTCGACATCACTTCATTAGAAAGCTTGTCCAACAAGAATTTATCTCTTTCGAATTTTGTAAATTTGGAGATCAACTTGCAAACATTTTTACAAAGGCTCTTTCAAAGGATCGATTGGAGAAACTCAAATCACAGTTGGGAATCCTCAAATTTGAATTCAAGGGGGGGCGGGGGGGGGGGGGGGGGGGGGGATTGAAAAATGTGATCCCTAAGTTTTCAAAATTCAGTTATCTAAGATTTTCCGGCTGTGTAACTGTAGCTACCATGTGTTGATAAATCACTGTCACGTTTCCTTCCCCATCCGTTTCATTAGACTTTCAATTTATTATTTAAATTTTAGGTTTATTTCCATAAAATAGAGTTTTTTTTAATGCATGTTGTGTTAGAGAAAGACTCTTTGTTGATTGTTAAAGAGATCTTTCTTTGGCACCTTTTGCAACAAACGATTCTCTTTTTCCCTCTTTGATTTACAATGTGTAACAAAGGTACTCTGTATCTCTTTTATTTTCAGAAATAAAGCATAAGATAGTAGTATTTAGAAACAAAGTATTTTTTCTAAGTGAGATTTACTGTTGTTGTTTTTTTATTATTCAATTTTATGTGTATTTTGTCAATTTTATTAAGTGTTTAATTAGGATCTACATTTTCTAGGTATGACTCTTGTGAACACATAATTCCTTTTATTGAGATGATTCATATTTAATATATTTCCCTGAATTTTGCAAATGAATTGGCATCATGAAACTTCTATGCTTATAAACTTTTATAGACAACATGAATAAAATAAATTTGGACACAATTTTGGAGCATGAGACTTTTATATAGTTCTAAACATTTATATAGTCCATGAATCAATTTGTATAACAAATTTTCTTATTTCTACTGCCCTCCACAAATTATTATTATTACACAGATAAATATGTGTTTCTTACTTAACCGTAGTATAATTGAGCTCTGCCATGCTGGCATAGTTACTCTAACTATTTATTTTTCCAGCTACAAAGCGCGGAATGGTCATGCCTAGTCATGTGAGGTAAAAGAAGAAAGATGCACCAAATGAACGTTTTATGGTATTAAATATCATGAAGTAATTTATTTAATGGCTTATGGTTACAGTTGTTTGGATAGGATAAAATGATATCATATTTAGGTAGTGAACTAATTATTGAATTAATTTATAGCATGATATTTACTGGAATTGTTTGAGCTTTTTTCACTTGATTTTTGCAATGGTGTCTATGTTTTAAGTTTCAATTGCAGATTCCAGAATATCTGGAAATTTGATGTCAAAAAGGTCATTGACCCCTTTCTTCACAACCAAATTTTGGGATATTTCCAAAATCACAGTTCAAGGGTAAACAAAAATGAAGGTTAAGAATTGTACTAAGAATTGAAACATCTGGATTTAAAGTAATCAATAAAGTTACGATACTAAATGTTTTAGAGTAAAATTATTTCAGAATTTTTATGAGTTTTTCACACTTGATTTTTTCTTAGTTGTGAAACAATGAAGGTTAAGAATTGTACTCATAATTACAATATAGGGATCATGGAGTAATCACTAAAATTACGATACTAAATCCCTCTGACACGCATTAAAAGGTTGGGGCATTTTATCTGAAATTGTCTGAATTAAATATGTTGAGGGTGATCCTTTGTTGAAGCTTTACAGGGAATCCATGCTCCAACCGAAAAATGATTCCCAAATATGGAAAAGCTTTAATAAATTAATGTCTTTGGCCACTGTATGGTTGGTATGGAATTTTGGAAATGGTCAAAATATTACTCTGGGATGTGTTAGATTTTTGGGTCTTGTTGATGGTCCAATGTTGGAGGATAGGCTCATCCACAAGTTGGCTTATAGAGGCATATTTTATTTATCACAGGTTATTATGTGCTGGCAACATGATTCCCCGACATGGAAGTATGCTGCACAGCTAGGGTTGTTAGATGTGGATGCTTGCTCCTGGTAGTGTTATGTGGCTAAGTTGCAAGATCAAGGTGAGCTTTGCCTACATCAAGAGGGTGAATGGATTGCTCGGGATGGGATTTTTTTTGGGGATGGGCTGATGGTGAAAGATGTATATTTCCATATTATCTACAATAAACTTGGAGATGTCTCCCTCCGCTTTCCGTTCATTCTGCAACTGGAAAATTCCACACAAGATTCTTTTCTTTGGATGGCTAGCATGGAAGGGGAAAATTTTGACTTGGGAGAGCTTTAATAAATGAGGAAAACACGGGCCTGGATGGTGTTCCTTCTCTCATTCCCATGGTGAATTAGCTTCCCATATGTTTTTATCATGTTCATTTACTTTCAAGATATGGCCTCTGTTTTATCACTATCTTATTGATCCGGAGTGGAGGCCGGGTAATTTCATCAATACTATCGAGGCTTGGAGAGCAATCAAAGGTAAATATAAATATTTTCCCTTTTACTTTTTTTTGGGAGTTTTGGCTAGAACACAATCACCTTATTTTCTATGGAAAACCTGCAATCATTTCCCAAATCCATGGGACCATTATGGCATGGATTTTTGCCTATCCTCCCACTGTGTCATATACAAAGGATTTTTCCCTTCGCATTCGGCCACATCTAATTTCTTTTCCGGTGATCTACTTGTTGGAATGTTTCAGAATTCCAAAATAATAAAAGTCCCTTCCTTGACACAGATAAATATTCAAAATTGCATCCACAGTGACAGAGTTTTCACATAAAAAAAAATAAAAAAATTCTATTTCATAAAAAAACTTGTTACAATTTCTTCCTCAAGAGAGGGATTACAATTGCTGGACTGTTACAAGACACAGTGCCAAACAAAAACTGTTCTCTGTCTCACACAGAAAAATACTCTATCTTTTACAAACAACATACACTGTTGTGTATACTCTGTTTTTCCTAAAACATTCTCTGTCTTTTACAAACGCACTCTGCTGTGCATAAAAACATAATATCTCAGATCAAATTTAATGTCATTCGTTGACAAAAAATCACCGCTTGAGAATTCATTTATGGCATCATAAATATGACGACACCGTTTAAAAACACATTGATGTCGAATTTGCATGGTGACACCTCTAACCGTCAATCTCAGATCGACCAGTGATCATATTGCTGTATATATTTTATCTTCCCGCACTATTGTGCTTATAAAAAAAATTCACTGAGTATATATTTTTTAATACCAAACAGGCCTTTTAATACATATGTTTCACATATATTAAAAATAAAATAAATAACATTAAAACATTTAAAACAGACTGTTGGTTTAAAATAAATGTTGTGGTAAAATTTTTAACCCGCGATCATTTGTGAACGCAAAACATGTGGACCCCGCTGACATCATCAGCTCCCGGGGGGATTCGTTCCTCCAACAGCTCTGCCTGCCTGACCCCCGCGGAATTTGTTTTACCGCCTTGTCTCTTCGCTGCCTTTTCTGGGCAGTTGGAAATTAATTCCAAAACTCCCCCTTAATTTCAACTGCTGGGTTTTCCTGCATACCCATGCATTTTATGAAATGTTCAAAGTTTTTCTGCGCAAGTGGCTTTGTGAGGATATCTGCAAATTGATCCTCTGTTCTACAATGCTGCAAAATGATTTCTCCATTGGTAACCAATTCACGTATGAAGTGAAACTTGGTGTCAATGTGTTTTGTCCTTTTATGAAAAACATAATTTTTTGACAATGCAATAGTTGAGCTATTGTCACAAAAGATCACTGTCCCTTTTACCTATTCTTGACATAAAATTCTCAACATTTTTCTCATCCAAACAGCTTGACACGCTGCTGCTGTAGCTGCCACATATTCTGCCTCTGCTGTAGACAACGCTACAATCGGCTGTTTCTTAGAAGCCCATGAAATGGCTCCTGAATCCATGTAAAAAACATAACCGGAAGTTCTCTTCCGATCATCAACACTTCCAGCCCAATCACTGTCAGTGTATCCAACTAAATCTGAATTTTCTGAAGTAGTATTCAGAATACCAAACCTTTTTGTACCTTTAACATACCTTAGAATTTTTTTTGCTGCTTTCCAATGTGCATCCTTTGGCTTCTCCATGAATCTGGAAATCAAACTAACAACATGCATTATGTATGGCCTAGTTGCAGTCAAATACATAAGGGTGCCAACTATGCTTTTGTATAAACTAGGATCAAAATCCTTACTGCTGTCCTCTCTGCTGAGTTTTAATCCCATCACTGTGGGAGTGATTTCTGCCTTGCTTTCCTGCATGTTAAATCTTTCAAGCACCTCATTAACATACTTTTCCTGTGAGATAAAAATCCCACTTTCATTTTTTTCTACTTCTATTCCTAAGAAGTATTTCAACAAACCCATGTCAGTCATTTCAAATTCTTCTTTCATGACTGTTTTAAAATGTTCAATAAGTCAATCATCATTACCTGTAAAAATAACATCATCAACATATAAGACTACAATCAAGATTTTACCATATTTTTCTTTGATGTAGAGGGTGGGTTCTCCCTCACACTTTTCAAATCCATTTTCCAGTAGATAGGAATCTATCCTACTGTACCACGCTCTTGGCGCTTGCTTCAACCCATAAAGAGCTTTCTTCAACTTGCATACTTTGTGCTCTTGGCCTTTCTTTTCATAACCGAGAGGTTGTTCAATGTAAACCTCTTCCATTAACAATTCATTTAGTAATGCTAACTTCACATCCATTTGGTAAACTTTCCACTTGTTTTGTGCTCCTATGGACAACATTGCTCTCACGGTTTCCATTCTAGCAACCGGTGAAAAAGTTTCCTCATAATCTATCCCATGCTTCTGCTTATAGCCTTTGACAACAAGTCTTGCCTTGTGTCTCTCTATTTTGCCTTCAAAATTACTCTTGGTCTTGTAGACCCATTTAACTCCAATGACATCTTTACCTTTTGGGAGTTCAACCAAATCCCAAGTTTTGTTCCTCTCTATGGAATTTATTTCCTCATCCATAGCTTCTATCCATTTCTTATCCTTGATAGCTTCTTCGAAATGAACAGGATCATCAACATGAAAATATAAAGCAAACAAAGAATTGATACCTTCATTAGCTAAATCTTGTTCATAAATTTCTTTCAAACTTCTGAATTTCTTACCTCTTTCTGTAGGTGTACAAGTGCTTGAAGAAGCACTTGAATTTCCTCCTTGTGGTGTGCTTGGAGAAGCACTTTCATTTCTCCTCAAGGTTGTGCTTTGCTGCTCTTGTGTTGGTGCTGTTGTTTGGGGATGTATTTCAGCCAATTCATCATCATTTTCATCATGAGATAAACAATGTTTAACATTCATTGTTTTCTCTATGTTTCCATCCCAAGCTTCCTCTTCAATGAACTGAACATCTCTGCTCACAATAAACTTCTTGCTGGATGGGTTATATAACCTGTATGCCTTGTATTCCTCACTGTATCCAATGAAAATACATTTCTCCCCCTTGCTGTCCAACTTCTTCCTTAGCTGATCTGGAATGTGTGCATAAGCCACACATCCAAAAACCTTCATGTGTGTGACACTTTGCTTTGTGCCACTCCATGCCTCTTCCGGCACTTTGTTCATAACTGCTTTTGTAGGGCACCTATTCAAAATATACGCTGCATAATGTACAACTTCAGCCCAATAATCATTAGGCAAATTCTTTGCCTTTAACATACTCCTTGCCATGTCCATTATGGTTCGGTTCTTCCTTTAGGCTACTCCATTTTGCTGCGGAGTATATCTAGTTGTAAACTGCTTTTGAATACCATTTTCTCTACAAAAACGTAGAAAATATTTAGATATATACTCACCTCCTCTATCAGTCCTTAAGACTTTGATATGCAGCCCACTCTGGTTCTCAACAAGTGCTTTGAAATTGAAATTTTTTTCAAACACTTCACTTTTATTTTTCAAAAATTAAACCCAAGTTTTTCTTGTAAAATCATCTATGAATGTTAACATGTAGTGGTTGCTTGCAAGCGATGGAGTTTGCATCGGTCCACATACATCTGAGTGGAAAATATCTAAGGGTGCTCTTGCCCTTATGCTTTTCTCGGAAGGAAAACTTTCTCTGTGTTGTTTCCCCAAGATACAACCTTCACAAAGGCTGTCCGGTTTCTCTATCAATGGTAAACCACTTACCATCCCTTTTCTGTTCAACAAGTTAAGACCTCCAAAGTTGAGATGTCCAAATCTCAAGTGCCATAACCAATTATCATCTTTTGGTTCGCTTTGGTAAGTCTCTTGTGCAACTGCTGCTTTCTCTTCACCATTCTTCAAATCTGCTCTCATTCTGAGAGGGAACATTATGTTCCTTGTCACCTTTACTTCAGCAATACACTGATTGCTGGGTGGTTTGTCCATGATGGTACAAACATCATCCTCAAAGAAAACATTATACCCCTTATGAACAAGCTGTCCAATACTTAAGAGGTTACACTTCATTCCTGGAACATAATAAACATCTGCTATGGATTTCATTGCACCTAATCTTGTTAAAACATTTACATTTCCTTTTCCCATAACAAAAACTTTGCTATCAGTTCCTAGTGTGACTTGTGACTGCACACTCTCATCTAACATAGAAAACATTGCTAAGTTTCCTGTCATATGGTTACTGCAACCGGAGTCTAGAAACCATAAATCTTCACTCTTTACTTCAGCCATATTACAATCTAAAAACAAATTATTTTGGCTGCCATTTTCCTTAGTGAAATTTTCTCTAGTTCTACTTGCCATATCTTGCTGCTTCTTTCTACATTCATTAGCATAATGACCATATTTTTTACAATGGTAACATTGGACATTGGACTTATCATACCTTTATCCTTGAGCATTCTGCTGTCCACTTTGCTGGCTGTTGCCTTGGCCGTGCCTGTGACTTTCACTATTGCACCTTCGATGTGAATGTGAAGGGTTGTTCCTTCCACCTCTGTTTTGGCTTCTGCCTCTTCCTCTCTTGTTTCTTTTACCTTTCCCTCTTCATCTTCCGAAAGACATCTGGGTCTTAAAAGCATGTTCTAGAGATGAGTTTTCACTCCTACCCAATCTCTGTTCATGAGTCATCAGTGATGCATGTAGTTCATCCACTGAAAACTTTGTGAAATCTTTAGTCTCTTCTATGGTGGTGACAATCACATCAAATATTGAGGGTAAGCTTCTCAAGAGTTTCTCCACAATCCTCTTATCTTCAAGAGTCTCTCCATGAGATCTTATTTGTGTGACCATTCCAATCACATGAGTGAAGAATGAGTCAATATTGTCTGACTCTTTCATACAGAGAGTCTCAAAGTCTCTCCTCAGCAACTGAAGTTTTGTTGTCTTCACTTTTTCCATGCCCTAATAGGCTGTCATAAGAGTCTTCCATGCTTCTTTGGATCTCTTAGTTGCTGCTATCCTTGGAAACACACTCTCATGAACTGCTTGATACAAAAAGAAAAGAGATTTGGAGTCTTTCTTCTTATTGCTCTTCAACAGTTCTCTTTCTGCCTGAGTTAACATATTAAACTCAAGTTCATCTGCTGGCTCTTCAAAGCCATCCTCAAAAAATTCCCATAAGTCTTGGGAGACAAATAATGCTCTCATAGTTATTGACCAGTAGTCATAATTTTTCCCATTAAACATTGGGAGATGGATATTTCCTATACCCATACTAGTGCTGGCTCCAGCCATTCTGCACTCTTAACTATGATTCAAAAAAACTTGACTGTGTGCTTAAAATTAACTGACTGTTCTGCAACAGTAACACAAAACTATATAGAGAAATACCTTTGGATTCTTTTTGGCTGAGTCTTCACACTGCTGGAGAAGCTGCTGCAACAAAGAACTCCTTTCCTTCAGCTTATTTGACCTTCAAATAGCCTGGACTAGCTCCGATACCATGTTGGAATGTTTCAGAATTCCAAAATAATAAAAGTCCCTTCCTTGACACAAAGAAATATTCAAAATTGCATCCACAGTGACAAAGTTTTCACATAAAAAAAAAAAAATTCTATTTCATAAAAAAAACTTGTTACAATTTCTTCCTCAAGAGAGGGATTACAATTGCTGGAATGTTACAAGACACAGTGCCAAACAAAAACTGTTCTCTGTCTCACACAGAAAAATACTCTGTCTTTTACAAACAACATACACTGCTATGTATACTCTGTTTTTCCTAAAACATTCTCTGTATTTTACAAACGCACTCTTCTGTGCATAAAAACATAATATCTCAGATCTAATTTAATGTCATTCGTTGACAAAAAATCACCGCTTGAGAATTCATTTATGGCATCATAAATATGCCGGCACCATTTAAAAACGCATTGATGTCGAATTTGCATGGTGGCACCTCTAACCGTCAATCTCAGATCGACCAGTGACCATACTGCTGTATATATTTTATCTTCCCGCACTGCTGTGCTTATAAAAAAAATTCACTGTGTATATATTTTTTAATACCAAATAGGCCTTTTAATATATATGTTTCACATATATTAAAAATAAAATAAATAACATTAAAACATATAAAAGAGACTGTTAGTTTAAAATAAATGCCGTGGTAAAACTTTTAACCCGCGATAATTTGTGAACGCAAAACATGTGGACCCCGCTGACGTCATCAACTCCCGGGGGGGTTCGTTCCTCCAACAGCTCTGCCTGCCTGACCCCCGCGGAATTTGTTTTACCTCCTTGTCTCTTCGCTGCCTTTTCTGGGCAGTTGGAAATTAATTCCAACACTACTTTGATGGTGCTCAGAAAGGGGGATATTGTGGTTGTGGTGGAGAATTTGGAAATATGTCAGATCTACTGGAATGGTGGGAAGGGCTCAAACAATAAAGCTAAGCTTCTTGCATTATGGAGTGGGATTTGGTGGATTTTAAATTAGAGTTGCACTCTATAAATATATATGGTGATGCCAAGATGATCATATATGGGATATCTCGGAAGTCCTTCTTTCGCCCAAAAGCTTTGAAGGGTTTGGTAGACTGCATAAAAAATCTCTTTATCAAGCTCAATGACATGCACATGCAGCATAGTTATAGAGAAAGAAACTCCCGCGTTGATGACCTCTCAAAGAAATTCATCTCTGTTTCTTTTGGCTGTATCCATATTTCTCATTTCTGTGATGCTCAGGCACTTCGGAATTTTGAAGTTCTTTTGCCATGAACACACTATATTTAGTTTTTGCTTATGGATGTATGTTTCATTGATCGAAATCTCATCAATCTATCATATGCACTCATGGGTGTGGGAGGTCAGTCGATGCCCTTGTTTTTGTATAATTATCTCATGCAGGAGAGCCAGTTTCTATGCAAGCGAGCCACGATTCTCATCAAGCGAGCATGTTTTAATATTTTTCTTAATTACACGAATTGAGGATATGGTTCAACTTAAATGAAACGAGAGACTGAGGCATTGAAAGCGTGTTGGAGTTCTTATCCTACATGCATGTCTCTTAATTATCATACCAGAGGTTCCGTGCTTTGGATCATATGCCTAACCCTGCTTCTCGAATTTTCAGGATGATACAAATTTTGGATGTTCTGATGATAAAACATTTATTCTCTTACGTGTTCTTATATGGATTAGTCATGCGGATTGGTAGAGGTTGTTTTTTCCCTACTTTTTGAATCTTGCTTCTGGGATGATTCATGTTCATGTAAAATAATTTTCCTTTTTGGCTATCCTAATTTTCAGGAGGATATGCTGGTCTGAAATGTTTTATGATTACGTCTATTCTGATGAACTTAGATCATGGTTTCTGAGCTGATGCCAATCGACATATGATTATGACAATGTATCATATGATTTATCTATCTTAATATAAACATCATTTTTTTCCTTTCTTAAAAAAAAAAGTTACGATAATGCATGTTTTAGAATAAAATGAACTAAAATGGTTGAAAGACCGAAATAGAAAGATGGGTAGATTAAAGTGAATTAAAATTAATAGGAGGGTGAAATCGAAAGAGTGGATACACAAATTTTTCTATACATCAAATAATACTATATTTGTAATTGAAATTGAATTTTATGAGCAATATCACATGCCTATAATATTTTTTCAAGTTTTTTATTCTTAATATTTTTTTGCATTTTAAATTATTTGGTATATATATATATATATATATATATATATATATCAACTCATTTTGAGCATGGAAAGGCTTTGAAATTATAATTTTATTATTTTTAAATACAGTGCATTTATTTGGCATTTTTTTTATGATACAAAATAAGAGTGACATAACTTCTAAGAGTGTCTTAACAAGGAACTCAATCAGCTTCTATCCAATATACTTTGGACTATAGGCATGTCTATTTTGGAATAAAGTTTCTAGAATATTAATTTAGATATCAATAATTATTAGGTGAATGCCAGGGATTTAACCTCCATAAAATATTCTATAAGATGCACAGATCAAAGGGTGAGAATATATCTAGAGTGATTAAGCTCTTTTTTTTTCTTTTAATTATATTGAATAATTAAAAAAATTCTCATATGAATCACTCTCATATGAAATGAGTTATGGGTTTTTTGGGCATGTGGTATTGATAATCTATGGTAAAGTGGGGATAAATATCCATGGTTAAAAATCATAAAGTAACTGTTTTGATGTTTATAATGGATAGAAACTTTTACCAACAATTTAATTATATTTACCTGTTAGTAATTTATTTTTTGTAAGTCAATAATAGACATTTATGTTACTTCAACATTATCAAAATACAAAATAGCAACTCATCTAGACCATCTACAAAGGTAATTTTTTAGTACGTCCCTTATCCAATCCACCCATTAGATTATTCTATGTATTGATTAGAACAAAAAACTTCCTATGACTACTTTAATCCCAACTAGGTCTCTTACGATGAAGACTACCATTACTTGACCTACATTTATCGAAAGGACATACAACATCTTAGCTAAAACCCATATCTCGATATACTAATAACATATTAGACATAATAACTAGAACCATTTTTTCCAAGACCTCATTCATGCATTGCCTTGCTGGGTGTAGCATCCATCAGATTCTGCGCAAGATTTTCTACCAAAGATGAGCCAGAAACCCTTCTTGCACGACATTGAATATTCTAAGTTTTGCTAGTTTTCTCTTTGCATCCCTTAGAGTAATATCAAAATTATGGATGTACTTTAGATATATGCAAAATATATCATGCAGGTTCTCAATTCTACTCTGTTGAAGCTTCTCTATATCAATTAACATCCTCAAAACACTATCCACCCCTCCAATGGACCTTTAATGAATTTCCTTGAGCTTTTGCAGAATTTCCTCAAGATTCTCCTTCACCGCATCTTTTTCATCTTACAGCCTCCCCATTAAGGTTTTTAAATTCCAAGTTGTCTCCAAAGTATGACAATACAGGGTATTTTTGGTTCTCATGGACCTCGTATCTATACCCTTGTCAATTTCCTTCTTTATCTGCCTATGTGACAGAGTCATCCACGGCTTACAAACTTTCCTCTCCCAATCCCCCACAACATATTTCCTTCTTGCTGGAATAGTTGTATGGAAAGCTCTTCGTGGCTCCCTACGATCGGAATCCTTGCCAGTTCTCTTAATTCTCATTTCCCCCTATATTTATGTGTTAGTATTATAATATAATTAATATTGAAATATTTTATTGAAGGTTGAAATATTTTATTTATCACTTATATTTTTCATTATAAATTTTTTTAAAGATATTAAGCATTAACATCATATTAAACACTAAATATACAAAAACACTTATTTTATGATTGAAAAAAATAACTATTAATTATTTTTTAAGCAAAAATACATATAGATATGATTGATATTGAAATATTGTTTTCATATATATTTAAAAAATAATATTATCAATATATTTTAAAAATAATATTAAAAATATACTTTAAAAATATTAGGCATTAACATCATATTTGACATTAAATATACAACAACACTTATTGTAGGAATAAAAAAACAACTTTTAATTATTTGTTGGGAAAAAATACATAGATATAATTGATATTGAAATATTGCTTTCATATATATATATATATATATATATATATATATATATATATATATATATATATATATATTTATTTATTTATTTATTTCTTCTTAATATATATCTTAAATATATGGATCAACTCTATCATATAGTTTTTTCAAACTCTAATATAAAGTATATATAAATAATAATTTTATGTTATTATTATGTATTTTAATTGCTACATGTCAATTCTATGAGTTGTAAAGGTATTACACATCCTCTTTATGATGTGACCTAGAAGGTATCTTTCAATGATTTTATCTAGCATAGTGAGTAATAAAGGTTTTACACATCTCTTTTATATTGTAACGGAAAAAGTATCTTTCAACTACTTTATCTAGCATACTGAGAGTGACGATGAGAGTGACGATATTGATGTTTTATAAGGTTTTTAATTAAAATGATTTAAATATGTATATTTAATTTTTTATATTGATTTTTTATTTAATAAATATTTATTTTTAATTCAAATTTTTTATTTATTAACTCCAAAATAATCATAAAAAGAATTCCACATCTTCAGGTTATAAATACAAACTCAATAACTTAAAAATAAGCAAGAATTTACATCATAATAAAAGAATCTTTTTAAATAATTTTTTTTTATACACAAATTTGAAAAGAGTTTGATTCAGTGAAAATTTCATATAAATTTGAATTTGGTGAGTTAAATAATCAAATTTTAATTAAACTCATTTTGAAATTTATTCTGAAATTTAAAATTTCCAAAAAGCTGTATGAACTTGGATTTGACTTAGTTAATTTATCAAAATCACCTTCAAATCTAACATGAATTTTCATTAAAACCCTAATACAACTTAAAAAAATAATACTTTCTTCACACTTATAAAATTCAAGCTTAGAAAAAAAATACGCACTTAAAGAGAATTTCACTTCCTTAGTAAATAGGAGTGCGAGGAATTCTTAAAAGGAAATGACAGGCTTTAACTAGTCATTTTATACATTTTTTAATTTTGGCAATGGTGAGTGCTCATTATATTTGTTAACGTCTTTTAACTTAATTTAATTTTTTATATGTTAATGGGTTGATGATAATTTTTTATATATTTTTATTTCATTATTATTTTTATATTATAATATATATTGAAATATTTTATTGAATATTAAAATGTTTTATTTATAATTCATATGTTTTTTATTAATATTTTATTGGATGATCAAATATTGATATATTTTATTTATGATTCATATAATTTTTAATAATATTTTTCTTAAAATATTAAGCATTAATTTTATATTTGTTTTTGTTTGTTAAGTTGCATGTGATTCTTCAAGTTTGATGGAACTACTACATGAGGGGACTACATTAACCCCATCCCACCTAGGGGGACACAACAACCCCACCAACCCTTTAGTTGACTAACCTTTTAGCATGTCTCCTCCTCCTAGCACAGGACGCAACCATCACCCATGAGGTTTAATCTAGTTTTGATCTTGGTTTGTCTTGCTGACAAGACCCATGATACTGGGTAGCCTTGCCCACTTAGGTTCATCCTCAACTCGTTGACAAACATTGATTTCATATTAAACACTAAAGTGCAGAAAAATATTTATTGTATGAAAAAAAATTGCTTTCTATTTTTTTTACACATACATATAATATTAGATATTCAAAGTTTTTTCTTTGTATTATTTATATAGTCTTTTTGTTATAAATATATATTTTAAATGCATGTATCATTTTATCCTAAGTTTCTCTCAAAATAAAATATAAAAGTATATATCTTTAAGAATTTCTTATTATTAATATATTTTCCAAATGCTACATGTCAATTCTATGTGGAACAAAAGAATTACACATCTCCTTTATAAATGTGACATATAAAGCATCTTTCAATTCAATAAAAAAATATGTTTACATAGTGATAGTGATATTATTGATACTCTATAAATGTTTATATATATATATATATATATATATATATATATATATATATATAAACATTTATAGAGTATCAATAATATCACTATCATTATGTAGACAGATTTTTTGATTGAGTTGAAAGATGCTTTATATGTCACATTTATAAAGGAGATGTGTAATTCTTTTGTTCCACATAAAATTGACATGTAGCATTTGGAAAGTAATATATATATATATATATATATATATATATATATATATATATATATATATATATATATATATAATTGTTTTTTAATTATGATTTACAATAATTTTTTTATTTAATGGATTTTTTCTTTTTAATTTAAATTTAAAGTATATATGTCTTAACTCCAACTCTAAATTGCTTATGGAAGGATGTTTATGTGTTCCTTATTGTAGTTGTAAATGCACCTTTCCACAAAATAATTTGGTCAAAACTTCAAATTGATATTATTAATGCAGATTTTTGAAATGGAAATTTTTTTATATTAAAAATTTGAAAAAATAAATAATTTGCATAATTAATATAAATTTGGATTTGGTTAATGAAATAGTAAAATTTGAATTAAATGTATTTTCAAATTTATTCCAAAATTTAAATTTTCATTAGCAAGTATATAAATTTGCATTAAATTGGCTTAACTCATCACGTTCATATTTAAACTTTGACCAAATTTTTCATTAAACACTCCACTGTATCCTTAAAATAAAATCAATAAATAGAAGCCCACAAAGTACATAATAGAGAATTGATTTTATTAGGTTGAGCATTGAAAAACGGATCACGAGTGAGGAATTCATCTCATTGATGAATGTGTTTTATTTTATTTATTTTATATTTTTTAATTAATTAATTATTATTTATTAGATTAATGTTAAATAAATTATATATAATTTATTTGTATAGTTTCTATATAGTTTGAAGATGGAAATACTTTGCATTTCCTATATGGCTATACATAATGTGTATGCAATGGTGAGTTTTCATTATGTTAATGGTTCATTTAATATGTTATATACTGATTAGTTGATGATAATGGTAGGATTATAGTTTAGTTTTCTATAAATTGTAGTTTTTTTTTTTTTTTTGCTAATTGTTATTTTTATTTTTTTGGCTTTGTTTATTATTTTTGGGTTTTATTTAAAGTTTAATTTCTGCATTGGAAGATGTAAATTAATTTCTAGAAAATTTCTGCCTCGTATTCTAATTATCACTTTTGAGTTTGGTTTTATTATCCAAAATAAATTTGAATAAATGAATGATTGCAAGATTCAATACCTACCGATGTATTCAATAATTAATATAGATTAAATAAATTATAAAAGATAATGAAAATGGAAAAAAAATTAAATGAAATAAAGATTAATAAAAAGTAGATTAAATAAAGTAGAAAAAATGAAAATATTAGATGAAAAAAAAAGGAGAGAAAATTGATAACTAAAAGGTTAATCTCTTGGTTTCTTCATTAAAAAAAGGTGATGATATTTGATGAAAGTTTAGAGACACTACCACACCAATCTCCTTGTTCTGGCTAGTTTTATTATATTTTTTGCATTATGTTAAGGAAATTATGCACATGAACAATTCTATATTTTTTTTGTATTATAAAAAAATATAAATAAGAATATAAATTGGTATTTGCTTGATCATGTTAACATTTTTTACCATATTGATGGAATTAGAGATTAAACATCTCAAGAAGGAAGATATTTTATTTTAATATTTATCATCATTTTTTTTCAATTATTTATAATTAGATCGATCCGATGTGGCTTCCTCAAATTGTACTTCTTTGCTTAAGTCATATGTTTGTGTAACATGCTGCACTCCATATCAATTAATAAGAAACAAAAAAAAAAAAAAAAAGTATAACATGAATATAAAGCTTCTACTTAAACTATAAAATATATATCTTATCATATTAAAAATATATATAATTAAATAAACATATTTTTATTATTGAAATTGGGGTTGAGGAATTTTGATTTTTAAATAGATAAGTGAACAATATTTTATATCAAAAGAATTATTTTTTTTTAATACATCATCAAGTTGATTATATAATATGAAAAATATTTAAAAAGATTTTCAAGTTCAAACCAAATAATCAGCTATCAAATTTAAATATTATTTATTTATCCAATTATTAAACAGCAACCTAATTGGAATCTAATCATATGATTTTGTTTCAATGTGATCGCGGTGGATCTGAATTTTGTGAGATGAGATAACATGAGAGCCTCCATACATATATATATATATACAATCTTTGAACACTCATCCAATCCACTATTTATTTCAATTGATTTACAAGTAGCACATTCCTACTCCGGTAATACTGAATTGTAACAACTAGTTTCTTAGTTTTTCCTACTGAACCATGCCTCCTCCTATCTGTTTTACATAGATATACCCTTTCTGTGATGGGAGGGAGGAGCATAGCGGTTAATGGTTTACATTTGACATTTTTATCCGCTACATATGTCATATCTTCGTTGGATTTGCTTCTGCATAAGAAGAAAAGCTTACGGCATTTAGCAATATCATTCTATTTCTCCGGGTGATTTTTTTTTTTTTTTTAATCTTTCCTTGTTATTTTGTACTGCCCGTCTTTGTTGCATTTGAATGACAGTGTTCATTTCCAGGAAATGACGTCAGCTACAAAAGGCCGGGGTTGTGAACCCCAAAAATAAGAATTCTGTAGATTTCAAATTCAAATATATATTTTGTTTCGTACTCTTTATTTGGTTATGAAACAAATTGACTCAATTTTTAATTTTTTTTATTCATTTATGAAACAAATTTAGCTTAAAAAAAAATCCGATTTCGTCAGATCTTTTATTTTATTTTGTTTTGTGGTTTGAGCTTTTTGCTACGCCAGTACCAGTGCCAGGAGTTATACGAATTGGACAGGGTTGCTCACGATTAGGGTTTCTATCTCTTTAGCAGCTGCTTGGCACTAGCCTTTTTTTCTATTAGTGCCCGTTAGGAAACTGAAACAATTAGTTAGTATATATCATCCAATGAATTTAGTGTAAGTTTTGGTTGTATTATATTTTTAGGATGGAGTTTATTTATCTATATGTTTATGATGTATATCGATTATATTGATTAATGTTGTTGTGTTAGTATTACATATAAGTATGATTTATTTTGGAATTGTGTTTGAGAAATTTGTATTTTTAATAAAATGAATTGTTAAGATTGCAAGCTAATCTAATACATGACCTAATGAACAATGTGAAAAGTTTGTCAATAGTTTTTTTGTTTCTTAATTATATTCTTTTTTTTTAATTGAGCAGAGAAGTTCATTTTATTACCCTATTACCCCTTATGAAGGGATATGCAAGTTTATTGGTTACTTTTTAAAATAAAAATAAAAATAATGTTTTAAATAGAAAAATAATATTGGTTATCAATAAAATATTTTAATACTAATTCATATTAATGTATATTTAAAAATATATTAATAATAAAAAACATTTTAATTTGTCTATAAAATGTCTCTATATACATGTTATGTAAAATATTTAATGTCAAATACATTTATATATCATTTTAAGAAAATTATATATATCATGAAAAAAAATTAAAATTTTATGATTTAAACTTTTATTTAATCATATATATATATATACTCTATTTAACATTTAAAAATAAAAAAATTATTTATTGAAAAATCATTTCTAAAACATGACTATACTTAACATATCCCTTTCCTTATCACTTCCTTGGCATTATTAGGGCTTAGATTCTGTTTGCCATCCCATGTCTGTTCTGTTCGAGGATTCGGCTATCCATTGCTCAAGGTCTCACTACATATTACTAGTGTTCGTACCAAATCTCTAATGTCGTGAATGCTTTCTTTCCTGAACGAGATTTTTTATTAAAATTTCACATGCTTATGCCCAGAGCTGCATGTGCACCGGCTAGGGAGGGGTTATTGAAGTTCTATTCACCACTTCAATGCCGTTATCACTCGTGCCACAGAAACTGCATAATCAGGATAACTAGCCTTACCTACTATTATTTAAGCGAAAAGTTGCAATGCAATGAACGCACTGATTTAATACCCCGGTTACCCGTGCAGATCACAGGAATGAGAATAGCTTGTACCGTAGTTCTCAGACACGAGTGCTGTGGTGTCAAGGGTTAGTGAGCCTGATACCTGCATGTCCTTAATTTGAAGGATCGTATAGCCTTTCTTTAAATAATTTAAATTTTAAAATATGGTTATATTAAAATTTTATTTTTTATATACCTGCATGTACTTAATTTTAAGGATCGTATAACCTTTCTTTAAATAATTTAAATTTTAAAATTTAGTTATATTAAAATTTTATTAATAGCAAAAAATTCAAATTAAGAAAATTTTTAATTTTTTTTCAATTTTATAAAATTTCAATTTTTGGGTTGGCGTTCTACAACCCAATACACATGAACGAGATGTTGCACTTAACTTATATTAAAAAAATTAAATATATATATATATATATATATATATATATATATATATATATATAGGTGAGATGTTGTTAGATTATGTGTGTAATGTTATTTAAAAAAAAATAATAATCATATTAAAAATCAATATCAGTTTAAATAAAATATTTCAATTTTATTTTATATTGTGTAAAATATAATACTCTAATATTATATTTTACCCAATATTTACCCTGAACAAGTCCACTTTTTATTGTATTTTTTCTTTATATTTGAAGTTTAGAAAGTAAAGAACTTTAACAATAAAATTAAAAGTGGTGAGAAGGAATATTGAGTAAAATATAATATTTAGGCTGAGATGTGAGCTCAAATATTAAGTAAAATGTAATAATATTATAGTTTAATTACTATTTTCCCCATAATATTGTAATATATATTTGATCTAAGATTTCACATCACCCGATTCACTTTTTATTAAAGAAAATAGTTATATTTGAGGTTCATAAAGAAAATTAACTAGTATGCAAACATTTGATCCCAGTATGGTAGAGATATTGTAATCTTTAACATTTTGACTCCTTGAAAATAAAATAAAATTAAAATTAATAAGATAAAATAAAAATAAAAAATAATTATAATTGTACTAATAATTATAATTATAATTAATTATAAATAATAATTGAACCATCCTAGATCCATCTTAACTCTAGATCTACCAAGGGCCAAGAGAGATTAAATTTCTTGAGATACAAAGTTATTTTAAAGTGAAAGGAATTTTGATCCCTCTTGACTCTTAGTAGATGAAAAGTTACGATAGATCTAGTGTAATAAAAATAGATTTTATTTTAGTTTCTTAGAATTTTAAGTTTTTATAATGGTGTTTTATAATTTTATGTTTTTATAATTAACTTTATTTATAAAAGTTAATTAACATATAAATGATGAAAATTGATACTTTTGAGGGATGTCAACCACTTTCACTAATGTGGTTGTGCTAATAAATACAAGCCAAGGAAAAAAAATATTAAAATAAATTTGCAATATACTAACATTTGAATTTAAAAGTAATTTACTTTAAGATACTCACATACCTTATACACCTATAGGATTTAAGACCAAAAACACATTTGGTTAAGAGGCATCTTTACCAAAAACACATTTGGTTAAGAGGCATCTTTGTGAGTACTTGTGCTAGTTATTAGTCCTTGCCTACGACAAAGCATTGACTATAGTGATAGCTTGGCCTTTCACTCTATATTAATTTCAGTTGACTAGTTGTGTTAAGATGGATTTAAACAAAATTTTAGGAAACATGTGCTATTAATCGAAAATTTATTCAAAGTTTGGTTTTTGAACACTTATTGCAAGTACATGTATGGATCATTAAAATTTAAGATAATAAATTTTCAATTTCATTGAAATTGAGATAATGCTAGATTGGAGTTGGCATTCGTTGAAAGAAATTTAATGTTATCCTAATTCATTAATCCCACCCACCAGTGACATTAACTCCACCACACTTGCCAATAATTTCTCCAATAATTTCTACAACAGATGCATCACACTTGTTAGTGACAATGCTATCAATTTTGGCTACAAGTAATGATCCTCGGTCTATTACACCTGGGTCCATTTCTGAGTGAGTTGATACTGCCCATTATCACTCTTACTAGCACAACCACATTAGTAAAAACTAATGTGGTTGATATACGCCGATAGGCGTATATAAAATAGATTTACAACCACATTTACCAATGTGGTTGATATACGCCGATAGGCCTATATCCACTACCCATCACATTAATTTATATATCAATAAATAAATATTATATATAATAATTTTATTATATTAACTTGAAATATATATATTATATATTAATAAGAATATTAATATATTAAATATGATTAAAATCACAAAAATATTTTATATATATTAATAATATTATAATAAGTATTAATAATATATATTAAAAATATTTATTAATATATTAAAAGTATTAACTATATACATATTATAAATAAAATTGAAATATATATAATATATATTAATATAAAAATAATATTAATAATATATAATAATTTAATATTTATTTATATATTAATATCATAGATGGTTATATTATTAATAAACCAAAAGAACTAATAATATATTAATAATATATATTATATCATAGTTGGTTATATTATTAATAATATATATTAATAATATTATAATATTACTAATAATCATTATTTATAAATATTTGAATCTTTATTTATAATGATTATTGGTAATATTATAATATTATTAATATATATTTTTTTTTCTAAGTTAGAGTAATCTATTAATCAATGGAAAATATAGTACAACTGGCCAAAGCCATAACAGTGCCTACCGAGAGGCAATTTTAACTGACAGAGACTAGTATTTGGCTGCCCATCTGGAGGGAAACCAGCCTTAAGAACAATCACCTGAAAAAATCCCACGCAGGGGATCGAACTGGAAAGCTTTTGACTAAACACTAGAAGCATATACATTTCGTAGCTGTAGCGCTGGACTCTAACAGTACTGGACCGCTGTAAAGACTGAGACTGGACATTTACAAAAAAAGGACCAGAGATGGAGTAAACATTAAAGCAACCAAGCATTCCCTCAGAGAGGGCAAAGAAAAAACAAAAATGACAAGAGGAGAGGGCCGAGTTACTCATCCGGCGCAACTTCCTCAATCTTGCAACCGTAATCTTTAGGGTCGCCTTGAGCATGGGAGCAAGCGGCGGTGTTGTGGACAACAGGAGGAGGTGCATCTACATGACCCTGAACGACCCCAGCGTCAACCTGCAAAGGTTCTCTGTTCTCAGAAAGCGGACCCCTCATATTCTGCTGTGTCACTTCCAAATGTGCGCTGTCATCTGGAACGTGCTCGTCTGGCGGAGTCACAGGCCGGGGCTCCTCCAGGAAGACAACAGAGATGGCCACGGTTACACGTGGTCTGTTGAGAGCACAGTCGAAAGAGAAGAGGGCCGTGTGGGACTGAGCCGGCAAGGCATCACCAGAAGGCGAGTCCAGCCGTCGACCAGAACGAAGCAAGCACCCATGAAAGAGACGAGGGAGGCTGCCAGAGGGCGCAGAATAATCCGACGGAGAGGATGAAAAGGATGGCAAATGCCTTCTGGCTGAACGTGAGGACCCCCTCCGGCACCGCATCCTCTGCCTAAGTCTTGGCATATTTGCAACTGTACAGGAGCTGGAGTGCTGAGGCGATTGAGCGTTGACGGGATTCCGCTCAGGAGGAGAGCTAAGAACCACAGTTGCAAACAAGCAGGAACCAGCAATTGAAATGTGAGAATTGTCCACGGGCACCAAACAACAGGTATGGCGACTGCGCTTCCCTGTGGTGGTGCGAACTCTGGCTCTCTCCAGAGCAGGATTACACCTCGAATGCATTGGAGAAGGGGCGGGCGGCTCCATGGTATATAACAAACCGATTCTGCAACCTTCCAACCTCCGCATTGAATGACCAAGCCTGAAAATCGTATGTGAAATGCAGTTGCAGCAGTCGAGGCTGCCTCGAATACCAGTTAGAATGATGAGGATCGACTCCATATCAACGCAATTAAGTTCAAGTGTGGGCATTAACTGCGATCAGGTGGGCGCCGAGGTTGCAAGAGGGAAGGCATGTGGCCTCCCGTCCGAAAGCCTTGTGTCCCATCGCTCCCACTGTCGACACTTGCACCCGCATCTGGGGGATTCACCTCATCCTAAATTAGACTGTGGCAATTCCTTTTGTGATCCTCATTCTGGATTATGTCCAGCGTCCCTACTTTAAGATTGCTTTCACAGTCTACCCCCAGATTAGCAAGCAAGTCCGCTACCTTGTTGCCTTCTCTACGGGTATGCTTGAACAAGAGAGCCCGATTTCCCTGTAGCCATCTTGCCATATTTTCCAAGCGCGTCTCCAGACGCCAACTACTGGAGATTTTGCACGCCTGGGCTCCATTAAGAAGTTGAGCAGCTATATTGATGAGGATCTGTGAATCTCCTTCAATCTCAATAGGATGCAACCCCGCTTGCTGAGATAGAAGAAGGCCTTGCCATAATTCTTCCAGCTCTGCCGAATTGTTTGTGTCCCAGCCAATACTTCCCAAGTAAACAATCAGAGGTGTGCCAGCATGATTCCTAATGATGCCCCCAAAGCCTGCTTTGCCTGGATTGCCTTTTGAGGCACCATCAAAGTTAAGCTTATAGGTGTTCCGAGGGGGGGGAGTCCATGTGTGATTGATTCTGTCAGAGTGGGAGCTAGTATGCTTCTGAGTGTTGGGCTGTATTTTGAGACCCCAGTTCTCCCATATAGTCTTTTCCTTGGCTTGAGTTGGAAAATCCTCTATGCTCCAGGACTGCAAGTCTAGAGTTTCCTTGAGATTGAGACAGTAATTACTCCAGATGATGTCTGTCGGGGTCCTTTGATCCTTAAAAATTTGTTTGTTTCTCTCTTTCCAGATGGTTCATAGGAGAAGGCCAGGGATGATTCTCCAGAGATGATTGAGAATTTCGCTTTTGAAGGGATGTTGATGCCACTCCCGGAGGGTTCCTCTAATGTCTGAATTGGGCTTGTAGTTTCTTTGGCTTCTGAAACTAACTTTCTCCCATAGCAGAGAGGCCAGGGGGCAAGCATAAAGAAGATGCTGCTGAGTTTCTTCATTTTCCCCACAATTAGGACAAATAGAGGGACCATGGAAGTGTCTCTTGCGGAGATTGTCCCATGTGAGAATTATTTGGTGGCCAAGGAGCCAGAGGAATGAGGCGACTTTAGGCCAGACTCCTACATTCCAGATTTTTCCCCAAAGCGGATCCTTGGGCATGGGATCCATACTGAGGATCCTGTAGGCCTCCCGAGTGGTGTAAGTTCCTTTAGGCGTGTGGCCCCATCTTAAAATGTCCTTATCTTGCGAAACTCTGATGCATCGGGTTCTGAGATCATCTGTGATGGCTTTACTTTCTTGCTCAGTGGCATTTCTGATAATTCTGGCTGTCTGTCTCCATTGCCGATAACCCTGGTTATCGATGTCCTCCCAGTGATGATTAACTGTCTCAAGCTGTCGCATAGGCCATTCAGGATCCGTGGAAGGATTGAAAGTGTTGGAGAGCTTTGGTAATTGTTCCCAAGAGTCAGTCCAGAACCTTGCAGAGGTGCCATCTCTTATCTCCCAGAAACTGTGCTGTTGAATGAGAAGGTGGTGAGTCTTGGCTCAGTTCCATATTATTGAACCGTTCTCCTCCGGAGTCATTCTGACAAGTTCTTCTTGGGGTCGATTTTGAGCATATTTGGCTTTCAATAGAATGGCCCAGGGCTTTTCAGGAGCAGTGAGCCAATTCCACCAGATTTTCGCATTCATGATGGCGTTATTGAGAAGAGGATCACAAAGGCCAATTCCCCCTTTCTCTTTGGGTTTACAGACAGTGGACCATTGAACAAGAGCCCATTTTCGGTTGATTCCTTTTGATCCCCAAAGGAAATTCCTCTGGAGGGCTTTGATTTTATTGAGGACCCATTTGGGAGCCGCTAATATGGAAAAGAGGTAAGGAGGCAAGGCCTGGAGAACAGATTTAATGAGAACCAACCTGCCTGCTATGTTAAGGGTTCGGAAAGTCCAGGAGGAGAGACGGGCTTCCAACTTATCAAGGAGCTTGTGCCAGGAAGCATGTTTTAGTCGGGAGGAAATGAGTGGAGCGCCCAGGTAGGTGGAGGGGAGGGAGGCTACGGAGAAGCCGAGGATGCGGGCGATGGCAGATTGCGTGAGGGGGGGGGTGTGAAAGAAGAAGATTTGGGATTTAGAATTGTTTATGCTGGCTCTTGACGCGTCGGAGAAGTCTTGCAGTAGTGATTTTAACTTGGAGGCTTCTTGAACAGAGGGATAGCCAAAGACCATATTGTCATCCACGAATTTTTGGTGGGTGACAGCTGGTGCATTGTGGATAGAGATGCCTTGAATTTGCTGTAAGCTTAGGGCAGAGGAGAGGAGGCGCCCCAAACCTTCCGCCATCAGAACAAACAGGAAGGGGCATAGGGGGTCTCCTTGGCGGATGCCTCTGGTAGGGGTGAAGGTGCGGGAGGGAGTCCCGTTAATGAGGATGGAGAATAACGAGGAGGAGATGAGGCTGTGGATCCAACGAACCCAGGTAGGAGAGAAGCCGAAGGCTAGAAGCATTTTTTGAATATAGGTCCAGCTTAATTTATCAAATGCTTTGGAAAGATCGATTTTAAGAATCATACCTACCTGTTTGATCTGCTTTAACGAGTGGATGATCTCATGAGTGTGAATGATGCCATCCAAGATCTGCTTGCCTTCAACATATCCGGACTGCTCTGGTGAGATGAGAAGAGGCAGGAGCGGTTTTAAACGGTTGGCAATGACTTTGGAGATGACTTTATAGATCACATTGCACAAAGCAATGGGTCTATATTTGTCCGGCGTGCTGGCCTCTTCTTCTTTTGGGATAAGAGAAATGAATGTTGCGTTTAAAGAGGGGAGAAGCCAATGCATAGCCCACGATTCATCAACCACCATCCAAACTTCCTCACCAATGAGGTCCCAGAACTGATGATAGAAAGTGGTAGTGAACCCATCCGGCCCCGGAGCTTTTCCGTCTCTGAGTTGCTTCATGGCTACATCAACTTCCTGCCTGGAGACTGGGTGCAAGAGCAGCTGATTGTGCTCATCAGTGATAATTTTTGGAATGTTTTGCATGATTTTATTGATTGCAGTACTTCTGTCCCCGGGAGGTTCTTTATGCACCGTCTGGAAGTGATCAAGGAACGCTCGCTCTATCTCTGCCTGTGCTTCTACTTTCTCCCCTTTCTGATTCCTGATGGCTGTGATTGAGTTGTGCATGCGTCTTTGTATTGTGGTTCGGTGAAAGAATTTTGTATTTCTTTCACCTTCTTTCAGCCATCTAACCCTGGATTTTTGCTGCCAAAGTATTTCCTCTTGCTTTGATCGATCTTCCAATTGGGTTTTGAGCTTCATCTCCCATGCCATTAGTTCTTCCGTGTAACCATTCGTAATAATCTGCTGCTAGAGGGTCCTCATTTCTGTAATTAGGGCCTGTTGCGCCTGGAAGATATTGCCGAAAGTATTGTGATTCCATTGCTTGATGTGGTGTTTTAGGCTCTTGAGCTTGTACTGGAATTGATACATCTTTGACCCCTCAGGCGGTATTGAGGTCCTCCACCAAGTCCTGATGAGATCCTTGAAGGCGGGATGGGTCAACCAGAATGCCTCAAAGCGAAAGGGGTGCTTCCTGGAATCCCCCAATCGCTGCCATTGTAAGGAGATGGGTCAATGGTCTGATCCACTGCTTGGCAGTATAGAGGCAGAGATATCACCCCCTAAATGCACCGCATTATCAGAAATTAGGAATCGGTCCAGCTTGGAGGATATTTGTTGGCGTCCCATTCTGCGATTACTCCAGGTGTGAATGTCATTGCTGTACTGCAGATCTATTAGCATATTGTTTTGAATGAAGTCCTTGAAGTGGCAACTTTCTGGATCTAGCTTAGCCCGACCTCCCATTTTCTCCCCCAGGTTGGTAATCATATTGAAATCACCGCCAAGAATCCAAAGAGGGTGGGTTCTGGCATTATTTAACACTTCCAATGTGTCCAAAAGTGCCATTTTCCTGCCCTCTTCCTGAGGGAAGTAGACATTAGAGAGATGACCATGAACATTGGTGCCTATGATGTGAAAGGTAGCTTGAATGAGATGATGGTCGGCATGAAAATCATAAAGCGAGATGGCTTGGGTATTCCATGCAATGGCGAGCCCTCCAGAAGCACCCGATGCGTCAACTGCCACAGAGTGACAATCAGGCCAAGCGCTGGAGAGGATTTTGCCTAGAGTGCTGTTGTTACATTTGGTTTCCTGTAAAAAGAGGATATGTGGCTTTTCCAACTTTATCATATCTTTGATCATTCTTAGTTTCCCAGGACTATTGAGTCCCCTAACATTCCATGAGGTGAGCTTCATAGATCACTGTGGGGGAGGGGCTTGTAATACTTTGTCAACTTGGCATATCTTCCTGATTCAACCAGGAGTTTCCCAACTATGATAGTTTGCTCCAAATCAGTTTTCCGGCCTCGTTTCTTGGAGTCCTTAATAGATTGATTACCATCCCATCTGCTTCCTGGCTGTATTCCTAGCTCTTTTTGTTGAAAAGCTCTGGAGATGATGACTTCCAGTCTATCTAACTGTTGGTCTGGAATCTTGTCAAATTCCTTTCTTTTGCAGGCTAGTTCAAGTTCCAGAATATCCAGCCCAGTGAGGTCTATACTCTCTGGTTCGACCTCCATATTTTGAGCATGGCTACTGCCTTTTGAGTTTAGAGATGGGATGCAATCCACATCCATTCCGTTCGGCTTCCAATCTGGATCAGCGGGGGTTTCTTCCGTGGAGAGACCTTGGTCCATCGAAGCCCTAGAAGAGGGCTTGGTGCCGAGCGGTGGGGAGGTTGGAGTGTTTTTGGTTTGGAGGGAAGCAGAGTGATCGGCTGGAGGAAGGTTCTCTGGATTAGAGGCAAGAAATTCAAAGCTATTACTGGTGGAGGGAGTGGAAGAGGTCTGAACCGAGGGTTTTTTTCCATTGGAGGGTTTCTTTTGGGATCTTCGACGGTTGGAGACCTTTGTGAAACCATCCGGATCTGAGTTATCAGGAGGATTGGGGATTTGAGGCTTGGTGTTGAGCGGGCAATCCTGGAATATGTGACCATGTACATGACATTTACGGCATCGGAAGGGAACGTGCTCAAAATCCAGAGGTTGAATCCATTCAAAGTCATCGTGAAAGAGACTTACCGAGTCAGGAAGGGCTTAGTCCAAGCGCATGTAGACACAGATGCAGGCATAAGAGGTATAATGGCGCAACTTGGTTTCCTCCGCGATTTTTATGAACTCCCCTAAACCCTTGGCAATGTCTTTGAGGGATTCCTCATCCCAGTATTCCAGGGGAAGCGAATAAAGTCTAATCCAGACAGGGGCCCAACTGAAGTCTTCCTTGTCTGGGTTGAATCTTTCAACCCAGTCTCTTAGGTAGAGGCCAGCTGAGTTGAAGAAGTATGGTCCTTCATCCAGGACTCTGTTTCTATCCTCAATGCAAATGAAGATGGCAGTAAAAAAACCTTTGGGGCCAAGTTGGAGGATAACCTGCCCTTTGGGCTTCCACTTGGCGGCTATCCAGCCTTGCAGAGCTTTTTCCGTAGGCCAGAAACCTATGAATTTGCCGATTAGGGCATGGTCCTTCATGTACTGGATCCTTCCATTGATTCGATGGCTGGGCAGTTCGATTTTGGGCCTTTCTGCTGCAATTGGCTTGCAGGTGGACGATTTTGCCTGGGGCGTTTCCTTTTTTTCCCGAATCTTCTACCTGTACCTCTTTCTGCTTGTCAGACTCATCAGCTTTACCTTCAGAACAACGTTTATCTTCCGTATCCGGATTGTTTGTGTATGTGGTCGTTTGGCTTGTGTTGACCCCGGCAGCAGGTATGTCGTTATGTAAGGGGGAAGAACCTCCACTTCCCCTTGTCGAGCCTGCCATAGCAGGCGACCCAGCTCCCGTCCTCAGCAGAGCAACAGGAGCGTGCCAGGGTAAGGCTGTGGGTATTGCAGGTGTCGGCGCTGAAGCAGGGGCTGCGATGGAACCCTAGCGCACAACAGAGTCTTCCGATTGAATATCATAATATTATTAATATTACTAAATAAATATTAAAATATTATAATATTATTAATAATATATATTAATAATATTATAATATTAATAATAAACATTATTAATAAATATTTGAATATTTATTAATAATATATATTAATAATATTATAATATTACTAATAATCATTATTAATAAATATTTGAATATTTATTTAAAATGATTATTAGTAATATTATAATATTATTAATATTAACCAAAGGTTTAAATATTATAAACCATAGGAATTGGTGAACCCAAGGGATAAATATTATAAACATAAGGGATCAATATTAAAAACACAAGAGATTAATAAACCGTAAGAATTGATATTTTAAACTAAAAAACCTAATAAACTAATAATCCATAAGAATCAGTATTTTAAACATAAGATATTAATAAACCAATGAGATTATTAACATTATAAACCAAAAGAACTAATAGACCTAAGGGTTTAATGTTATAAAGCAAAGGAATCAGCGAACCGAAGGGATAAATATCATAAACCTAATGGATGAATATTATAAACAATAAAGATTAATAAACCCTAAGAATTAATATTCTAAACTGAAAAATCTAAGAAATTAACAAACCCTGAGAATTAGTATTTTAAACTCAAGAGAGTAATAAACCGAATGTGTGATTAACATTATAAACCAAAAGAACTAATAAACCCAAGGGTTTAATATTATAAACCAAAGGAGTGAGTGGGCCCAAGGGATAAATATTAAAAACCTAAGGAATCAATATTTGTCAGAATGTGACATTTGATCAGGGATGACATTGATCGATTATTCATATTATAAACCAAAAGAACTAATAAACCCAAGGGTTTAATATTATAAACCAAAGGAATTGGTGAACCCAAGGGGATTGATTTAAACATTGAGACAATTGTTCTCACAATGCGACATTTGATCATGGATGATATTGATCGATTATTCATATTATAAACCAAAAGAACTAATAACCCCAAGGGTTTAATATTATAAACCAAAGGAATTGGTGAACCCAAGGGAAAACCATTACCCAACAAATTATAAACCAAAGGAATTGGTGAACCCAAGGGAATTCATTTAAACATTGAGACAATTGTTGTCATTATTCATATTATAAACAAAAAGAACTAATAAACCCAAGGGTTTAATATTATAAACCAAAAGAATTGGTGAACCCAAGGGAAAACCATTACACAACAAATTATAAACCAAAGGAATTGGTGAACCCAAGGGAATTGATTTAAACATGGATGACATTGATAGATTATTTATATTATAAACCAAAAGAACTAATAAACACAAGGGTTTAATATTATAAACCAAAGGAATTGGTGAACCCAAGATAAAACCATTACCCAACAAATTATAAACCAAAGGAATTGGTGAACCCAAGGGAATTGATTTAAACATTGAGACAATTGTTGTCACAATGCGACGTTCGACCAACTATGACCATGGTTGGCCATGGGTGATTTTCATATTGAGACAATGTTTGTCAGAATGTGACATTTGATCATGGATGAAATTGATGGATTATTTATATTATAAACCAAAAGAACTAATAAACCCAAGGGTTTTATATTATAAACCAAAGGAATTGGTGAACCCAAGGGAAAACCATTACCTAACAAAGTATAAACAAAAGGAATTGGTGAACCCAAGGGAATTCATTTAAACATTGAGACAATTGTTGTCACAATGCGACGTTGGACCAAGTATGACCATGGTTGGCCATGGCTGATTTCATATTGAGACAATTTGATGATGGATGACATTGATCGATTATTCATATTATAAACCAAAAGAACTAATAAACCCAAGGATTTAATATTATAAACCAAAGTAATTGGTGAACCCAAGGGAATTGATTTAAACATTGAGACAATTGTTGTCACAATGCGACGTTCAACCAACTATGACCATGGTTGGCCATGCGTGATTTTCATATTGAGACAATATTTGTCAGAATGTGACATTTGATCATGGATGACATTGATCGATTATTCATATTATAAACCAAAAGAACTAATAAACATAGGCGTTTAATATTATAAACCAAAGGAATTGGTGAACCCAAGGGGATTGATTTAAACATTGAGACAATTGTTCTGACAATGCGACATTTGATCATGGATGACATTGATCGATTATTCATATTATAAACCAAAAGAACTAATAAACCCAACGGTTTAATATTATAAACCAAAGGAATTGGTGAACCCAAGGGAATTGATTTAAATATTGAGACAATTGTTGTCACAATGCGACGTTCGACCAACTATTACCATGGTTGGCCATGGGTGATACTCATATTGAGACAATGTTTTTCAAAATGTGACATTTGATCGTGGATGACATAAACCCAAGGGTTTAATATTATAAACCAAAATAATTGGTAAACCTAAGGGAAAACGATGATTCATCAATATAAACAAAGGAATTGGTAAATCGTGGAATTGACTGAACATTGAGACAATTATTGCTGATGAGGCGGGCGTTGTCGGCTCAAATCAATAAGGACTATATTACCAAGATTTTCTATATTGGAGACAACAATGTTTGTTTAAAGTGTGACATTTGACTGCCAAGACATTGACCAATTATTTATATTATAAACCAAAAAGAAGTAATAAACTCAAGGGTTAATATTATAAACTGTGTGAAATTGCGAAAACCCGCGAAAACCATTACCCAACAAATTATAAACCAAAGGAATTGGTGAACCTGGCGAATTGATTTAAACATTGAAAATTGTTGGTGTGTTCGTTTACTTATCAATTAACATATGGATTATGGTTGGCCATGGGTGATTTTCATATTGAGACAATGTTTGTCAGAATGTGACATTTGATCATGGATGACATTGATCGATTATTTATATTATAAAACAAAAGAACTAATAAACCCAAGGGTTTAATATTATAAACCAAAGGAATTGGTGAACCCAAGGGAAAACCATTACCCAACAAATTATAAACCAAAGGAATTGGTGAACCCAAGGGAATTCATTTAAACATTGAGATAATTGTTGTCACAATGCGACGTTCGACCAACTATGACCATGGTTGGCCATGGGTGATTTTCATATTGAGACAATGTTTGTCAGAATGTGACATTTGATCATGGATGACATTGATCGATTATTCATATTATAAACCAAAAGAACTAATAAACTCAAGGGTTTAATATTATAAACCAAAGGAATTGGTGAACCCAAGGGAATTGATTTAAACATTGAGACAATTTTATCACAATGCGACGTTGGACCAACTATGACCATGGTTGGCCATGGGTGATTTTCATATTGAGACAATATTTGTCAGAATGTGACATTTGATCATGGATGACATTGATCGATTATTCATATTATAAACTAAAAGAACTAATAAACCCAAGGGTTTAATATTATAAACCAAAGGAATTGGTGAACCCAAGGGAATTGATTTAAACATTGAGACAATTGTTGTCACAATGCGACGTTGGACCAACTATGACCATGGTTGGCCATGGGTGATTTTCATATTGAGACAATATTTGTCAGAATGTGACATTTGATCATGGATGACATTGATCCATTATTCATATTATAAACCAAAAGAACTAATAAACCCAAGGGTTTAATATTATAAACCAAAGGAATTGGTGAACCCAAGGGAATTGATTTAAACATTGAGACAATTGTTGTCACAATGCGACGTTGGACCAACTATGACCATGGTTGGCAATGGGTGATTTTCATATTGAGACAATATTTGTCAGAATGTGACATTTGATCATGGATGACATTGATTGATTGTTCATATTATAAAACAAAAGAACTAATAAACCCAAGGGTTTAATATTATAAACCAAAAGAATTGGTGAACTGAAGGGAAAACCATTACCCAACAAATTATAAACCGCAAGTGATCAATCTACCTTACTGATTGTTAATATTATAAACCGACGTTGGACCAACTATGACCTTGGCTGGCCATGGGTGATTTTCATATTGAGACAATATTTGTCAGAGTGTGACATTTGATCATGGATGACATTGATCGACTATGGCTAATGTTAATTAACAATGGTTTCCCATGGTTGATTTTCATATTGAGTCAGTGTTTTTCATAATGTGAAATTGGACCATGCATTAGTATTAAATTCTAGGACTAATATTTAAAACCCAATATTTGGGGAACCTAAGGGAAAAATATTAAGAACATAAGAGATCAACAAGGCCAAGGGATACCTATAAAAAACAAAAAAAATTAGTAAAGGCTAGGAATAAATATTTTAAATACAAATGAATGAAAAACTCACATGATTAATGAAGAGATTAATAAATCTTAGGAATCAATATTTTAAAAATATTGTTTATCGCTAATGATGTTAATAATATTTATATTAATAGTGTTAATTTTGATATCAATAGTAATATCATTCGTAATATTAATCATCATATTTTTAGAGTGAATATAATTAAAAAAAGAATATTAATAAAAAACATATTTATTATTATAAAGAAAACATTATTAATATTATTTATCAATATTAATGTTAATAGGATTTATATTAACAATATTAATGTAATTAATCATATTAATATTATTAATAGAATGTTATTATTTAAATCTTATTAATAATTTTAATAAACCTTAATCATGTTTGAAACTTATTGTTATTAATACAATTATGAAAATTAATGTAATTAATCATATTAATATTAATATTAATATTATTTATCAATATTAATGTTAATAGGATTTATATTAACAATATTAATGTAATTAATCACATTAATAATATTAATAAAATGTTATTAATATTATTGTTATAATTTCAATGTTATTAATAATTTTAATAAACCTTAATCATGTTTGAAACTTATAGTTATTAATACAATTACGAATATTAATAAATTAAAATAATATTAATAAATAATATTGTAAATTAAAATTTCTTAACATTATTGTTAATACTAAATGTTGCTAATATTATTTATTAATATTAATATTAATAATATTAAAAATAATATTCTTATTCTTATTCAAATTAATTAATATTAATAATAAAATTTATTTATTTATTAATATTAGTATATTCCTACATATTAATTATTTAATATCAAATACTAATACAAATTATTATTAGAGTAATAAATATATAACACAGTATAATAATAGTTAATATATATATATTTTTTTTCTAAGTAAAATTATCTATTAACACGCAGGTAAAATTACATCAAGACCGTAGTCAGAAACAGCTGCCCAGGAGGCAGAAAATTCAGAAAAAACAGTGTTGTAAACTATCGATGCCCACGCAGGGGAACATACCCATAGTTTTCTGAAGCATACTTTGACCCCAAAGATACAAAGGAGGGCCAGAAACACAGCAAAACTTCCATAGCAGAAAAAACCCAAAGGTTTGAGAAACAGAGACATAGAAGTGACCAGACAACAAACCCATTTAATCTTCCGGGGGCTCCTCCTCGATTCTGCACCAGCCGGTGGCGTGCATGCCCGAAGCAGGTTCGTCATGAGTCGCTTGGGTTACATGATCGGCGAAAAGCATTTCCTCATCCAAGACTGGATCTGCAGGGCGAGGCGGAGGCGGAGCCTGGAAATTGCGATCATCGAGATTGAAAGCAGAAAACTGAGTGTCCGGAGCAAAAACAGTCGCCGCAGGAGCTGTAGGAAGCGAAACATCCCCAGGAATGCTATCTTCAAGGAAGACCACCGAAAGAATGGCAGTAATGCGTGGGTGGTTGAGACTGCTGTTGAAAGTGAACCGAGCCGTGCCAGTGGTTGGGGCATAGGAAGCAGGAGGCCGGTGCGTGTGAGGACCCCAAAACAAACGATGGCCAGGAGAGCGCCCCCGACCAGAACGAGTGCGGGGATAATGGCTCGAGCCTTCCCCAAAGGATGATGAGTCCGGAGAAGGACTGGCAGGGGCGTGGGAAGGGTGGCTCCGCGAGCTACCCCTTCATCTCCTCATACGATGACGAATCCTGGGCATGCTGAAAGGAAGCGGATGCCTGAAAACCTCCCAAACCACCGAGAGAACCCGCGCAAGGTAGCCCTGAAGAGAAAACAAATGCCACAACTGCTCGACACTCCACCAGGCGCTGAACAAACCATGAACCTCTCTTCTCATTAAACGCTTCAAGCGCTGGTCGACGCTTTCCTCCCTGCAGACTCTGCAGTTTTTGACAACAGAATGATACATAATGGGAGCCGAGAGGAGGTGGTTAATAACATGTTGCGAGTGAATGTCACCCACAGCGTGCCAAACCACAGCATGCTCCCAAGCCGTCCTTCCCAAGCGAAACCTATAAGAAAACGTAACTGCCATCATGCTGTGAATCCCGCTCAAGCATGCGGAGGAATGTCTCACAACAGCCAGAGTCGAGCGAGAACCAGAGTTTGCAGGGCGAACAACTTTGGAATGGGGGGATGATAAATGGTGGTTTGCGTTGGGCATTATGCCATTTAACACGTCGTACCCAGGAGGCAGATGGCTGCAGAGAGTAGCAGCCCGCCAACCCATCACATTAATTCGGCATTGGAACACCCGCATCCGGGGGTTTAGCATCCCTTTGGATAAGAGAAAAGAAATCCTGTTTGTGTTCATGATTCTGAATAATGTCCAGGCTGCCGGAGATAAGAGCTTGGTCATGATTGACTCTGAGGTTGGCGAGGAGGTCAGCCACCTTGTTACCCTCACGTTTTATATGTTGGAAAATGATGGCTCGATTGGTATGGAGCCAGAGTTCAATTGCTTCCAAACGAGCCTCCAATCTCCAGCTGTTGGCAGTTTTGTGCGCTCTGGTGCCGTTGAGGAGTTGATTTGCCATAGCAATGAGGATTTGGGAATCCCCTTCAACTACCAAAGGATGGAAACCATAATGCCTAGAGAGGAGGAGACCTTGCCAAAGTCCTTCTAGTTCAGCAGAATTGTTCGTATCCCAACCAATATTGCCATAAAAAATTAGCAAGGAGTCTCCCTTGTGGTTTCTGAAAATGCCTCCAAACCCTCCATTTCCTGGGTTGCCCTTGGAGGCGCCGTCGAAGTTGAGCTTGAAGGAGTGCTGAAGGGGAGGGAGCCAGGCGAACTTGCTGATAGTGTGGCTTTGTGATTGTCGCTTACTGATCATACTTTGAGGAAGGTGAAAGTTCCAATTATCCCAAATGGATTTTTCTTTGGCCAGAGTGGGATAGTCCTCCGGAGACCAGGGGTGCAAATCCAGAGTCTCCCTAAGATTAAGACAGAAGTTGTGCCATATAATGTCCATCGGGGTGAATTGGTTTTTGAATATGCGCCTGTTCCTCTCTTTCCAAATGGTCCACAGTATCAAACCTGGAAGAAGCCTCCATAAATGATTGAGGATCTCACTTTTATATGGGTGCTGGTCCCAGAGTCGTAGGGAGTTGATTATGTCTTCGGATCCTTTGCAATTTTTTTGACATCTGAAACTGGCTTTCTCCCATAAATGGATGGCGAGAGGGCAAGTATACAATAGGTGCTGAAGCGTTTCCTCTTGAATACAGCAATTGGGACATCTGGAAGGGCCATGAATAGTACGCTTCCTGAGGTTGTCCCATGTAAGAATTTTGCGATGACCCAGGAGCCACAAGAAGAAGGAGACTTTGGGCCAGTTTCCAGTCGCCCAAACTTTGCTCCAGATAGGATCGAGAGGATGCTGGTAATCACAAATTATTTTGTATGCCTCTTTGGTGGAAAATGAGCCTTTTGGGGTGTACCCCCATCTTAATATGTCCTTGCCATCCGAGAATCTTATGCGCCTTTTTTGAAGATCCCGATCCAAAGTTTCTTTTGCTTGGTTATCGTCGATCCTGATGAGTCTCTCTGTCTGTTTCCATTGCCTAAACCCCTGCTCAGTCTCCTGAGTCCATTGATGCCGAACTGTTTCTTTTAGCTGTTCTTCCCAATCTTGGCTAGGAGGTTGATTGTGAATACTGGTGAGTTTTGGAAGCTGCTGCCAAGCGTCTGTCCAAAATCTGGCAGAGTTGCCATTCCGTACTTCCCAGAAACTATGATTTTGGATAAGTTGATAGTGCTGACGAGACGCATTCCAAATTAGAGATCCTGTCTCTGTAGGCGTGAATCTGATGAGATCAGCATCCGGCCGGTTGTTTGCGTACTTAGCAGTCCATAAGGAGGCCCAAGGTTTTTGATGAGAAGTGAGCCAAAGCCACCATATTTTGGCACCCATGGTTTCGTTGCTGCGCTGGGGGTCCCTCAACCCGATCCCACCGTGTTCCTTAGGCTCGCAGACAGTCGACCACTTAACCAGAGCCCATTTGCGATGTGTGCTTGTCGAACCCCAAAGAAAATTGCGTTGGAGTATTCTGATATGTTTTAGAACCCACTTGGGCACGGCCAAAATGGAGAAGAGGTAGAGAGGCATAGATTGAAGCACAACCTTTATAAGCACTGATCTTCTTGCAATGTTTAAAGATCTGTGCGTCCCGAGATTGAGACGGGATTCTAACTTATCCAAAAGTAAACGCCAAGTCGAATGCTTGAGAGCGGAATCAATGAGGGGCACCCCTAGGTACTTAGAAGGGAGAGAAGCAATAGAGAAGCCTAGGATGCGAGCAATGGCTTGCTGAATAACGGGCGGGGTGTGGAAGAAAAAGAGCTGCGATTTGGCATTATTAATACTTAAACCGGAGGCTTCAGAAAAGTCAGAGAGAATGGACTTGAAGGCTGAGGCTTCTTGAACAGAGGGATAACCAAACAGCATGTTATCGTCAACAAACTGCTGGTGAGTGATGGCAGGGGAGTTATGAACAGAGAGACCTTTAAGAAGCCGGGAGGAGAGGGCATGTTTGATGTGGCGACCCAACCCTTCAGCCATGATAACAAAGAGAAAAGGGGAGAGCGGGTCTCCTTGACGAATGCCTCTAGAGGGTTTCAAAGGCTGAGAGGGGAGGCCGTTGATAAGAATCGAGTAGAAAGATGATGAAATTAAGCTTGCAATCCACCTGTTCCACATAGGTGAGAAACCAAAGGCAAGAAGCATTTTATCTATATAGAGCCAACTTAATTTGTCGAAAGCCTTGGATAGGTCGATCTTTAGGAGCATACCTGCCTGTTTGGAGTGCTTGAGAGAGTGGATGACTTCGTGAGTGAGGATGATGCCATCCAAAATCTGCCTGCCCTCGACGTATCCGGATTGTTCCTGAGAAATGAGAAGAGGCAGGAGTGGCTTCAACCTATTTGCAATGACCTTAGATATCACTTTGTAAATAACATTGCAGAGAGCTATGGGTCGAAACTTGTCCGGAGTTCTAGTGTTCGCTTCTTTAGGAATAAGAGCGATGAAAGTGGAATTTAGGGCTGGCAAAAGCCAATGCAAGGTGCGAGATTCCTCAACCACCTGCCAGACCTCCTCTTTGATGAGATCCCAGAAGGAGTGGAAGAAAGTTGTGGTGAATCCGTCAGGGCTAGGTGCTTTTCCCTCCTTCAGCTGATGCATCGCTTGATCCACTTCTTGAAGCAGGACAGGTCGTAGAAGGAGTTGGTTGTGTTCTTCGTTGATAAGCTTTGGAACATTTTAAGTGATTTTCTCTATTGCTAGCCTTCTATCCATAGTGGGTTCCAGATGAACCTCCTTGAAGTGATTAATAAATTCCTGTTCCATATCTGCATGATTTTCCAAGCGCTCGCCTTCTCTGTTTTGAATGAAAGAGATAGTGTTGTGCATTCTTCTCTGAACTGTGGATCTGTGGAAGAATTTAGTGTTCCTTTCACCTTCCTTCAGCCATCTGATTCGTGACTTTTACTTCCATAGAATTTCCTCTTGGGCCTTGCGCTCTTCTAGTTGTCTTTGTATTAACTTTTCCTTTCCCAAAGTCTCTTCGGTGTGCCCATCCTCGATTATCTTTTGTTGGAGTTCTTTCATTTCTTTGTTAAGATCTTGCTGAGCCTGAAATATGTTACCAAAGGTCTCATGATTCCATTTTTTGATTTGGACTTTTAGATATTTGAGTTTTTGCTGGAACTTGTACATTTTTGAACCTTCTGGCACAGGGGAGGTGGTCCAAGTTGAGCTGATGAGGTCTTTGAAAGCGGGATGAGAAAGCCAAAAACCTTCAAACCTGAATGGGCGTCTGGAGGAATTACCTGGTCTGAACCATTGCAGAGAGATCGGCCAGTGATCCGATCCAGCAAGGGGAAGGATGGAAGCCGTGAGATCTCCTCCGAGATGTATCGCATTATTGGAAATTAAGAATCTGTCAAGTTTGGAGGCAATTTGCTGTCTTCCAGTTCTGCGATTGCTCCATGTATGCATGCCATTACAGAACGGCAGATCGATTAAAGATTTTTTATGGATGAAATCGCAGAAGTGATGATTCTCCTGTTCCAATCTGGTACGACCTCCAACTTTCTCCTCCAGTTTGGTGATCAAATTAAAATCACCACCTGCAATCCAGAGAGGGTGGACTCTGTTAAGATTGAGTAGTGCGATTGTGTCAAGTAGAGCTGTTTTGTTGCCGGCCTCCTGCGGAAAGTATACATTGGTTAAATGTCCATGAATATTGGTACCAATAATGTGGAACGTGGCTTGGATGATATGGTGAGTGGCATGAAAATCAGAGAGAGTGATGGTCTGTTCATTCCAGGCAATAGCCAAGCCTCCCGAAGCGCCCGACGCATCAACTGCCACAGATCGACATCCTGGCCAGGCCTTTGAGAGGATCTGACCAAGTGTAGAGCAATTACATTTCGTTTCCTGCAGAAAGAAGATTTGGGGTTGTTCCTGCTTTATCATATTTCTAATCATACGAACTTTGCTGGGGCCATTGAGGCCTCTTAAATTCCATGAAGTGAGCTTCATGATTCACGGTGGGGGGTTGGCTTGTAATACTTAGTCAACTTAGCATATCTGCCTGAGTCCACCAGGATTTTCCCTATTGTAATGGTACGTTGAAGGTCAGTTTTCCGGCCCCTTTTTTTGGAATCCTTGGAGAAGTAGTTTCCATCCCATTGACATCCCGGTTGAATTCCAAGTTGCTGCTGCTGGTAGGCTCTGGAGATGATGACTTCAAGGGCATTTAGTTGGTACTCTGGAATCTTATCATAATCTTTTCTTTTGCACGCTTGTTCCATTTCAAAGATGTCAAGTCCTTTCAGATCAATACTTTCCGGCTCTACCTCCATATGCCGAGGGAGATTGCTATCCGTGGGGATGAGCGATGAAAGCAGGGCATGACTTGGTATGCAGTCTACATCCATACCATTTGGCTTCCAGTCCAGATCCTTAAGAGTCTCCGAGGAGTTGGCGGGGCAGTTTTCCTGGGAAAGGGAAATGGTAGTCGAGCGATCGGGAGGTGGAGGGGGTGGGGTAGGGGAGCTCTTCAGAGGGTTAGGCGTGGAGTTCTGAGGGGGGGTAGCCGAGCTAGTACCCAGTATTTCAAAGCTATTGCTTGTTGAGGGGGCTGTGGTTCCAGATTGCAAGGGTTTTTTACCAGAGGTGGTTTTTTTGTGGGCTCTTTTCCTAGCAGTAACTTTAGTGAATCCTTCAGGATCCGAGGGGTTGGTGGAGTCAGAAGGATGAGGGTGAGAGTTCAGTGGGCAATCCCGGAACAGATGTCCTAGAGCATGACATTTACGACACCGAAAAGGTACATGTTCAAAATCTAAGGGCTGTATCCATTCAAAATCATCATGGTAAAGGCTTACCGAGTCCGGAAGAGGCTTGTCCAGTCGCATGTAGACGCAGATTCGAGCATAGGAGGTATATCTGCGCATTTTTATTTCTTCTGCTATTTTAACAAATTCCCCGAGACCATTGCCTATGTCTCTCAGTGATTCTTCGTCCCAATATTTGAGAGGAAGCGAATACAACCTGATCCAAACCGGGGCCCAGCTGAGGTCCTCCTTGTCAGGATTGAATCTCTCGATCCAGTCCCTTAAGTACAAGCCAGCTGAATTGAAAAAATAGGGGCCTTCATCCATTACTCTGTTCCTGTCTTCTAGGCAAATAAAAGTCGCTGTGAAAAAACCTTTGGGGCCCAGCTGCAGAGTTACATGCCCTTTGGGTTTCCATTTCGCCGCAATCCATCCTTGTAGGGCCTTCTCGGTCGGCCAAAACCCAACAAACTTTCCAATGAGGGCATGGTCCTTCATGTATTGGATTCTTCCGTTGATCCTGTGGCTAGGGAGCTCCACTTTGGGCCTTTCTGCAGCGATAGGTTTGCAAGTCGAGGATGTGACCTTGGGGATATCCTCTTGACCGGGTTCATTCTTCTGCTTATCAGCGCTTTTGTCAGGATGGCCAGTAGGGACGTTTGTCGTTTCCTGCAGAGGAGTTTGCATGTTGTCCTGTTGACCCTGAACAGGAGCATCAGGTCCTGTCAGATTCGGCGAGTTATTCAAAGAGTTCAGTGTGGGGGAGGACGGAACGTCCCCCCCTTGAGGGGCGTCCATGAAAGAAAACTGCAGCTATATCAGACTTCGAGCAAGCAGGAAGCCTGCGAGGGGAGGCAGAGTCTGAAAGAACCAGGCGGCGCCGTGGTAGAGCTCGAAGGGTAGCGCGGGGAAACCCTAGGTTGCAGAGCGTGCGAGGTATATTTTTTAATAATAGTTAATATATTATTATTATTAACTTTAATATTAATATTGATAATATTAATTAATACTAATATCAATAACATTTAATTAATATTAAGAGTGACATTAATATTAATATTTGTTAATAGTGGGTAGTATTAATTTTAATATCAATATCAAAATATATTATTTGCCTTTGTAAATTTTTAATAATATTATGATTAATAATTTTAATTATTAAATAGTGTTGATTATAGCTCAAAAAAATAAAATAAAATAAAAAATATAATATGAAACATTTTTCTAATGCAACATTGTCGTAGACTAATAATATAAAAGCCACACTCATAAAAAAGTTAAAAAACCAGTGTGGAATTTACATTTTTAATATCTATAAATAAATCAACACTTTTATTTTATAATATTTATAAAATATTTCATCCTCTTAAAAATCCTCTTATTAATATTGATATTAATATTTTTTTTTAACAATATTAATATCAATATTAATAAGAGGATTTTTAAGAGGATGAAATATTGAGCCATGCTTAGCTATAAAAACATTTAGTTTCATGCCTTACTTGTCTCATAAGAGGATAAAATGTTAGAGTTATATATTTGTCATTATTTTATCCACATGAGATGTTTGCAACATGCATTCTTTGTCCTATATACAATTGAGAGTGACATTATCATTATAATGTCACTATAATGAATTCCACCTCCGCAAAGACCAATGACAAAGTTGTCTATCACTCAAGTGGCCCAAAATATATTTATACAACTTTTCCTCTCATTTTAAAGGTTATCTAATCTCACCCTTTCCTATATCACCCTTGTCTATATTATTTGATGAAGTAAAAAATGGCCAAAAATATTATGATCTCCTTCCACATTCTACATTTTTATTATTGTTAGGATATGTTTTCTTTCTCAAAACTTCAACATTTTGGAGGCCTCTATTGTTGGTAATTTATCTCCATTCAGACTATTATTTGGTTCAAGAAAAACCTATTATTTGTTTCAAGAAAAATGAGATGTAATTGGAGTAAATTAATTATAATACAAAAGTTATTATGTAATGTGGCTTGTCTCCTCCCTCAAATTTATATTCATTAGGTAGACCCATCTTTGTCACTCTTTATCAACCTGAAAAGTAGCCAAAAATTATCAAACATTTTTGTTCTACTATTGATTTATTTACTTATGAAAATTTAGCTACTTAAAGGAAGGAAGTTAATTCATAGAATAAACTATATTGGTCCCATAGTGTGGAGAAAATAAATACTAGAAGACTCATTTTTTTTTTTTTTTTGAGAATCACTATAAAAATAAACACTATGTTTCTATATAAAAGTAGAATTACTATTAGATAACTTACATATTATAACTATTTTTCATAGTTGTAAGTATAACTATTTTTCATAGTTATAAGTTTTGGAGTTAAAATATTTTTAAAAATAACTAGTAAAACTAAATAACTTGAAAATGATTTATAATTTATAACATTAAAATTTAAAAAAAAATAACACTTATTGATATGTAATGATATGTAAATTACAAATATAAAAAATTGAAACAAAACACAAATGATTTCTAATTCTAATAACAATCACTTGAAAACCGACTAAACCTAATAGTGGATGGCAAGAGATATGGCTTCGTGATATTTGAAGGATCAAAATTCTGGTGATGTGAAGAAATATAATATAAGATAAAGCCATTTTACTATGAAGAAATCAACAATTGAATTTAAAAGACCTCATTTATTTTTATTTATTGATATTACAAATATAAAAAATGGAAAGGAACGACAAAAGTGTTCATATAATGATTTCTAATTCTAATAACAATCACTTGAAAACCGACTAAACCTAATACTGGATGGCAACAAATATGGCTTCGTGATGTTTGGAGGATCAAAATTCTGATGATGTGAAGAAATATAATATAAGATAAAGTCATTTTACTATGAAGAAATTAACAATTGAATTTAAAAGACCTCATTTATTTTTATTTTTTAAATTATAACGGTTGAAATAAAAAAATTTAACGTTGTTCAGATAAAAAAAACTAAAATACCATTTAAAAGGACCTAAATTATCATGAAATATATTCAAATCAATTGTAATCTATAAGATGAAAACATGGAATATTTTGAGGGACATTTATGCTATATACCACACCACACTGGCGGTAGCAAATATATTCGAAACATGGAATATTTTGAGGGACATTTATACTGTATACCACACTACACTGGCAAATAAGACCGAATATAAGGCGCAAATTAATAAGGCGATAATATTCAGAGCTGCACTGGCTCGATGAGAACTTTGAGTATTTGGTCCTTTACCTCTTTGTCAGAAATGGATACGAAATCTTTCTATTTGAAGAGGAACTGCATGCCTCGTGCAACGTTGAAAGAAAACCTTTTGCAGCACAGCGACACATTGTAATGCTTCAGAAATTCCCGATTCAGTTCGCTGAAAGAAAGATTCAGGACGCCTTTCATATTATTTAAAGCGTCTTCCCGAGTACATTCGGGATTGTCTTTCAGATAACACTCTAAACTTGAAGCCACCTCGCCGCGTTCCTTCTCTTGTTGGATATGTAATGGAAAATGTTAAAACAAAATCTCATCGCGAATAAAATAAAATACGACTTGTGCCGATGCTAAGTGAAAGAAAAGTTTGTAGATCATACAATACCAGAAGTTGAAAAATTAAGTGTTTACAGCTAATTACCTCTCTCCGAAGGCTTTAATCGACGTCAGGTATAGTTAAAATTTGGGTTAAATACTGTGTAGTGAATGTCTTTGCATCCTCCATCACTTTTTCTCTCGGAAACGAAATGTTTGAAGCTTGGAATAATGACAACATGCTTCTCACAGCTTGTTTATCAGCTCTTCCTTCTTCACCACTGGCCGAATTGCAGAAGAAGTGCCCGTTTTCATCTTTGAAATTATCAAAAACATCTGTTTCATGGATGCATGATATTCTATGAGAACTAAAGTATGAAATATTTGTATTTAACCGTCAAGTGACATCAAGGATATATTTTAATCTATCTGACCTGAAGAGACGTTGTATCGATGCATTCTGAGTGCCCGAAATCCCAGAGCTGTAGAGTTGAGATCTTTGCTGACTGAATCTTTTGATCCCGGCTCGATGCCCCTTTCATTCCAAAAAGTACACATCATGAATGAACAAGTGAGGTTTTCATGAATCTAAAACGGCATACAATCACTGAATTCTATAAATGGTAAATCAAATTGCTTAACCTGTAAACGTAATCCATGGCTACTTGTATTTCAGGTTGAAAATGTCGATCAATTCCCAGACATTCAATAGTGTCAACCATCTGAAGACGTTTGATTAAATCATCATCACTGCAGCTATCTTTCATGTCACTGAAAAAAAGATGTTTGATATGTTCAATAAGCATTTCATCTCGTTCACGATATGCAGGTGCCTGCTTGATCACGCCAGATTTCAATAATGTTATCTTCTAGGAAGAGATTGATGAATGATGGAAAGCCAAACGATCCTTTTTGGAGCTGATCACCGATTTTTGGACACCCCATCTGCAAAGCAACGGCTTAGTAGAAACGGAGGGCCGCCTCCAGGTGGGCGTCGAACAGCTGTATGCATGGCATGTGAGGCCGCCATCACCTGGTCGTCGAACAGCTGTGTGCATGTAACAGCTTAGTAGAAACGGAGGGCCGCCTCCAGGTGGTCGTCGAACAGCTGTATGCATGGCGTCTGAGGCGACAGATATTCGAACGTTTCTGAAAACAGGCACGTGGAGTTGGCCAAGAAAACATGCATGTGGAGTTGGCTAAGAAAATAGGCACCACAACTACAAAGCCAGCGATGATCAACGTCATGTGGCGCATGAGAGTTTGAACCATCAATTAGGTGGCGCGCCATGTTTATTTGAGAATTTGAACAATCAAACAGGTGGCATTTTAGTTTGAACCATCACTGGTTAATCTTGATAGGTGGCGGTCAACAAATGGCACTGTAAATTTTTAATCATGTTTTGTAAAAAATTAATTTAAGTATGGTTTAAACACGTAATTTAGATATGCAAGGAAGTTAGTGGGGTAGATTTCATCCATGGATTGAGTGGCGACGACGAGAATATACCGGCATCTTTCAATCTAGACCATCAGATCGAAAAGATTAATTAGCCTAATCACAAAAGAGCCTACCTCCAATAGGGGGATACGCCTATCGGCGTAACCAGAATATACCAGCATCTTTCAATCTAGACCATCAGATCGAAAAGATTAATTAGCCTAATCACAAAAGAGCCTACCTCCGATAGGGGGATACGCCTATCGGCGTAATTAATTCTAGAATTTTTGGAATTGTGTTTTTACATGCAAACAAATTATTCACAGAGCCTATGAAGTTTCTGACAAGGATTCAAGCGTTAGCGATCAATCATCGCCAAACACTTCAATAAGCGCTCTTTCTTAGAATTAACGCATGTATGTCGGTTTGGCACCTCGCGATTGATTTATTTCTGAGCAGTGTTGCTCCCAATGCCGGAGAAAGCAATGTAATGAATCCTCTATGACCATGTCAGTCCTATATCATCTCGCAACGGGTTTACTACTTTACATTTTTGGGACGAGTACCCAAACAAAGTTGAGGATGACTTTTCTCTCTGAATTTTCGAGTTGTTTGCAACGAGAGAAATAATAGTTGAGAAATGTGATAATCACCGCACAGAGGCAAGCTATATCATGCACCAGACAGATAGGGATCTTCGGTTAGGCCAGTTAGGAAAGGGATGTATGATGCTTGAAAGTTCGTGATTGATTGCCCAAAAATTCAACCCAAGAAACAACACTCGGAACAAATTTCACTAGACCTCAACATTCACAAGTTATCTTCCATGTTCGTGGTGGCACTTTGACACGCCATGTGGCATGGACACTAGCACAAGACTTGTCTCTAATACACTTCACCACCGGTATCTAATGCACCTGCCTCGCCTCCCCACTTGCTTCTAATCTGTTCTTTGCTTTACGGTTTGATAAGAGTGCATCAAAGGAAATAACTTCCCCATTCCATTTTTTTACTTTATGGTTTGGTTTGAAAATTTAATAAGAGTGTAACAAAGAAAAGAAAAATTAATGAGCATGTATCAAAGAATGGAAGAAATGACCCAGTGTCAAAGAACAATTGTTTGAAAGAAGAAATGATACGAGAGAAGAAATAAGAACCTATCAAACCATTTCACAGAATAAAAATTGGTAAGTCAACATAGTTCATATATTATGAAACAAAATTTGATTTTGTAAATTAACATTATTTATAAATTCCAAGAAATTGATAAGTAAATAAGGCATATGGAAATAGGCGTAGTTCATATATTTTCCTTCTAGTGTGTACATATAATTCCTTTGCACAATAATATATTATAATCTATTGGTTCAAAGAAAATAGAGAACAAATTGACAAATTAGGCCTGATTCATGTGTTTTCCTTGTCATATGTAGATATAATTTAGATAATTGTGAATAAACATATGCAAATTGAGACAAAGATAAACACAAACAAGCACACGCATAGACATGCGAAAAATTGAGACAAAGACAAGCACGAACCAGCGAGCGGACATTTGAGAAATTGAGATAGGTCAGTGACCAAATTATAAAGAACACAAATTTTTTCACTCATGTAATGCAATAAGTATCCATTCCCCAAGTGTTTTCATCTTGATGTCGAGCACTCTCCAAATGTTCTCGCAGCATACCAGGTGATTGATTTTGCAGAGCCAACTTAATTGAAGCAGCCAATACGAGAGTCAAATTTTGGTCTGCAATATGTGGATGGTGAAAGCATGGCATTCAAAACATAAGGAAAATGAGTTCATCTTCTTCAGCTAGTTCTTCGTCATCCATTATTTCAATTATCAGAAAAACTGGGTTGAGGAGATTCAAACATCAAAAGCTGTCAAAATATGTTCACCATAGTTTGAGAATTCATAAAATGGAATCTATATCTAGATCATGAACCGGGTTTGTGGCTGAAACTAGTCTAGAAGTACATTGAAAAATACTTCCAATAAAATCAATCAGGTATAAAACCATTCGGAAAGTATTACCAAAGTTGGTACAAAAAAACCACTTGAAACAAACAAATTTCTCGGTTAGGTAGGATGCGTGCTATGACCTCTAGGTAGAGTGCACACATGGTGCATGCATGCCAAGATACCCAAAATTTTCTTTAAATTTGTTTACCCAAAATACAATTTTACTTTTATTTATTTATTTTATTTCAATATATTTATACATTTATTGTTTTATTTAAATAAATAAGTAATTAAAATAAAAATGGGATGTAAACATATATAAAAATAATATATATAAACAAGTAATTGAAAACGATAAGGTGTATATGCCACTATCCTTCAAGGTATCTGCAAAATGTAAAGTTGTATTTTCATCTTTGCCATATTTGTTTGTGCTTAAATAGTGTAAGACCTATGTCGATTTCCACGATTATATGATTGTTGATTATCCTTCAAGGTATCCCCAAAATGTCAAGTTTGTATTTCCATATTTTCCATATTTATGAGCGCTTAAACAATGGAAACTCTTTGTACTGGGAGGTAACATTAAATATCAGATTTTTGAGAGGCTTTCTTTATTTAATTCGATCCCAGATTCATAAGCCAGTTTGACACAATATTCCATCTATTTGGATCTTCCAGACATTAAACGACGGAATTAAATGCTTGGCAGGGATTCCTCGATGAGCAATTCACGCAACTGTAGCAACTGCGAGACGATATCAATCGTGAATTCGTGGCTGAAGTGGTCTCACTCTGCTTTGAAGGCACCCAGAAACTTCTAACTGATTTATCCAAAACATTGTAGGTTTTAGTACCCAACTAATTTTCCTTGTTTTCTATTATACCTCTATGGAGGTTTGAGGTGTGGAGATTTCATTTGTATTTATTTTCAGAAATTTGTTTTCATATTTATTTTGTTAAATCAATAGATATATGAGAATCGTTTGTATGCATTACAGAGCTCAACAACTGATTGACTTCAATAAAGAAGATGCACATTCTACAAAATCAAGGGTAACAGTTCCACGTGATTTCCATAACATGGTGGTTGTGTTGGAACTGCTAATTTTTATGTTGATATTTGAGTTCCAGGTTAATATCACATGGATTAGAAGTGAATGAGGCAAACTGTTATTTTTCCACATTGCTACTTTTGTTATATCGATTAATTGTAACTTCACATCATATGGATATTTGGGTTGATGTTACTCAAATTTTCTTTCGACTTCATAGTTTCAGAATTTCAGTACTATGTGTGTTTAAGAAATTTTCAAGTTCGTTTCGATGAATGATGAGGAACAAAGCGATGAGAATCTGCACAGCTTCATTATTTTACCATTTTTATTTAGTTTGGGGAAAAAACATAACACCATGCTTATGAGAAATGGGTGTTTTCACAGTGGCTTGCGATGCCAGCTTCTACCATCATGGTCTCTGATTCTTATAGTTTTCATGGAAATCCTGGTGATCTAGGGTGCTTCCCAAATCACCCTCCTTGAAGAATCTAACAAAACACCTTGAAAGGGCTAGCAGTGTACATCAAGAAAATCGAAAAAAAAATTGATCACTCTCGAGCTCAGTTAAATAGTTTATCAATACTTATTCTTCCTTTATTGTTGTTTCCAGTAGGAGCCTTGCTGTGACTAGCAAACTAGATATGTTTTTTCTAATTTTTAACAATGGTATTTGTTTGATTTTCTGAACTGAGAAGTGTTATTTTTCTAATGATGGAATGGGGTCAATTTTACCGCTACTCAAGGTCTTGTTGCTATTTTTATTTCTATATTATTTATGTTAACATTGTACTTTGTAGATATGATTCCTTTCAAGTTAGATGTGATCAAACCATGTTTTTTTGAACCCGCAAGGCCTTTTTTAGTTTTGTTAATTAAGTTCAAGTCCAAAGATCTGTTCCTAGAGACCGAGAGCATTTAGTCATTGCTTTTTGCTTGCATTGTTTTTTAGAAGTATTATTTGGGTTTGAGTAACTTCCCATCCACTTGTTCTCACAGAACATGGTAGCTTGTAGATCCTCTACCCAAAAATCCTAAGAATTTTAGCTTGAGTTTTGTCACTACCTGTTTTTAGTCTCTTTATTGCTTATTTTTATTGCAAATTAGCACTAATCATGGTTCGTTGTTCAGTAATGTTTGTTGATCAAGATGATAGATGAATTTATTTTCCTTGTTTTGAATGGACACCATAGGAGTGCATTGAGTGAAAAATGAATGTATATAATTCTGTTCATTTTGTGAACATAGAAACAAAGAAGGGTAACTACATTTTCCTCGCATATGGTGGTTGGAGTATTTCTAAAAAATAATATTGTATATTTTCTAGTAGTCCCTAGTTTGATTGATATTTCTTTTGGTATGAACTTAATTCAAATAATGGCAGGAAATCCAATTTTATGTCATATATTAAAAAAATGTGATATTTAGTGCATTTGATATGCAGTGGATTTTGATCAATTTAAGTGAATAGTATTACCTTATTTTCCTTTTGCAACGGTCTCCAATGCTTGGGGCAACTGAAACAAGAGTATCACAATGTCAAAAGCAATCTCGAGACTCTATTTAAGGTAACCATATTTCTCCTCACAATGGATGGTAACAATGAAATAACCATATGAAATTTCTTTTTCGGTACAACATATAATGAATATTTTTAGAGAACTGATCCAGAGTTGCGAAGAAGCTGCAGAAGTTGCATAGGTAAATTTTATTCATGTAACAAATTCAATATATATGTTATGCCGCAAAGAATGCTACAAAGAATGTTTCTTGATAAAACTTTATATTAGACTATAATGCACTTTTTCCTGATAATATAATTTATCTGGTAGTGCAGCTCCAACATCTGATTCTGGAGGCTGGTGGGACTATTCCTATCTCTTAGTAATCCTTTATAGATTGTTGAGTCTCATTGGACCACTATCGACAATTTGTAAGTGTCTACACATAGGAGAATTGTAATATGAAGCTTAATGTTTTCCTTATACTTAACCTAATTGGCATTTTCCCCATTATCTTATTAGTCCATTGTTGCAATTTTTGCATTGTCATATGGTCATACCCAAAGGCTCTACCTATTCGGCATGATAACATGGAATTGCTCCAGTGTTTCATAAGTTCAATTTGTTTCTATGCTAAATACAATTCATTTATATTTTGTTTTAGTAAATTTGATTATTGAGAGGAAGTATCATTCATGAAACTAGAAGAGGGGGTTGTTCTTCCAATGGTAGACTAGTATGTGTTTGCAATTGTGATAGAACATACAATGTATGATTTTTCCCTTATTTGTACAAGGGATAAACTAAAACCAGTATTTGGTAAATTAAAAAATGTGTTTTTGCCTTTATTTACAAAAAGGGTAAACTAAAAAATATGTTTTTTCCCTTGTTTACAAAAGGGATAAACTAAAAACATATTCTATGTGGGAAACTAAAAACTAATGAATTTGAAGATATTATCCCCATAATTATTGATAAAAAAATAAAATAAAAAACATAAAACATAAATATGCAAGAAAAAAAAATTAGATTTACAAATATGACATTTGGTGTTTCTACATCATGAAGATGGAAAAAAATATTTAAAATTTTATTATTAAGTATAATTATATTCATAAATTTGAGTTAAAACAAAATTACAAAGTTGAATACAATTCGGTTAAATAGAATAATATAATGGGAGATATACTAGCGATATATGATTGAGTCAAAAACACACAACTGGTTATTTGTTCACTATAACACACTAAAACAATCAGCTGCAAATAAGGTAATGAGAGATATAATAGCTATATATGATCGAGTCAAAAACAGAAAACTAGCTATTGCTTCAATAGAACACACTAAAACCATCAATTTCATTGGTAATTACGAAAGGCAATTAAAAATTTATTTTCTAATGTACAATTTTCTTATCTTCAATAAAAACATTAACATATATTATTACAAAAATTTATAAATTCAAAAATCTTCAACCATTTAAAATATACATTAAATACTTATAACTAAATACCATAAATGAAAATACTACTCGAATACAAACAAAGATGTTTTATACGTATCTACAAGCATCCCATAAGCACTTTTCTATCTGGAAGGGACTACCGCTGCATGTAGTTCTTGTTAAACGAAGTCTACGCATGAATGTAAAAGCTGACACCCGCATTTTCATTGTGCTGGTGAGGTGGGTTATCGTAAAAGGTATGGGGAAAAACTTTCATTAAAACCATACTCTTATCTCATGAGTGTTTCCTGTTCAACTTCAATACCAGATGAAGCATAGTTTTAAAATATGAACGTCTATACCCACATTTCTATTGTATTCTACAAACTCTTCTCCATGTGCATCAGAGAAGTACATTCATTAAAGGGATTCGATAAAACCCATAAGTGATTGAAGATTAATTTAATATCTACGGGCTTTGATTAAAAAGGTTAAATAAAACCATGGTCTTTCAACAGTGTGTTTTAGTTTTCACTTCAATAAAAATTAAGCAGTGACATTTTTATTGTTATCCGGGGAAGTCTATGATAATTAAAAGATTTTTTTTTTCCAAACATCTAATATATTTCTTTGAATTTTGCACCCCATTAGACTTCTATATGTTCTCAACTTTTATTAAGTGCATGAATCAATGAAACTTGTAGACAATATGGTAGCATAAGACTTTTATATGGTTCTAAACTTTTATACAATAGGGGAGAGGCTTCTATTGTTGTGCAAGAACTAGTAGTAGTTACAGTACTGGTCCCACACATCCATAAAAAAAAAAAAACATAAACTCACTAAAATATGCACGTAAATACTTTATATTAATTTATATAAGTTATATAAATATGTCCAAAATGGGCAGAGATTTTGATTGGAACAACAACTACCATACACCAAGCCTTAACATCACAAGTTGAAAAGACCTATGGTCTCAAGTACCTCCAGTTATGAATTGCCAACCAAGTCAAAATGCACTAGAAAACATTACAATGCTTTCCATCCAAAAGTACAGTTATCCCATCAAATAATCACCCACTGATTTTGCATTGGGGCGACACATCCCATCGATGGATAACGCGTGCACAAGAACTCGGTAACACCTGCACAAGAATAGGTGAAATGTGTGTCAGCCATATGTACATGTATGTTTAACCATTCAACCTATTGAAGATATTAAATGACACCATTCAATTCAGGACATAGTTCACCCAAACTTTCAATTCAAGAATTAAACACAACAACCCTTTCAATTCAGGAATTAAATTCAGCAAAGCATTTCAATTCAGGAATCAAATTTAGGAAAGCATTTCAATTTGGGAATTAAATTCGGGAAAGAACAAGAAAGCACAGATATCAACCATGAAATATTTTCATCCATTGGATCGTGTAAAAATCAATCCACAACACACATTTGAATTTGGGAGATGGCAATCCATGCCAATATTCCCTACCATTTAAACTCTAGATCATAAAACTATAAAACATCAACCCTTACTGCATTTGAAGCATTCATTATACTCATCAGCTATTGCTGACATACAATCGGATTTTTCACATACAATCAAACTTTTCAGGCGATGTTCCATTCATTTTGTAGGCATACAATTGTTTTCAGACAGTTTTCCATTTATTTTCCACACATACAATCAAAGTGTTCAGACAGTGTTACATTCATTATATTCATCAGCTGCTGGAGACATACAGACAGAGTGTGTACTCAGTGTTACATTCCACACAAAGTGTGTGCACAATGTTAGATTCATTCTCTTCATCGGTTGTTGGATACATACTGGTTTTTGGTTTTTGTTGAATAATGTTATTATATTGAGTACTTTATCATTATTTTAGTTGAGAAACCATGTTAAGTTTATAAGTTATAGATCATATACCTGCTAGTATCTGATTATTGGAGCTTAGTTTAGTAACTGTATGGCTTCTATCATCACAATTTAAAGAAGCTCTAAGTATTCAAACTAGCTTATTAAGACATGACCTATGTCCTGATTAGGGAAATGCTTATACTTGTCATCATATTTTGTCACCTTTATTATGTGAATAGTGTAGAAACTACATGTTATTAGTGTTTAAGTTATCTGGAAAGCTTACTACTATGTTCATTAGCTTTGATTGACAATGTAACATCCTTATAAGGTCTCACTATTATGGAGAGACCCATTAATACTAGTTAGTAGTTCTTAGAGCTAATAGTTTAATATTCTAAGTTACAGACTAAAGCTATTAGTTCTAATTGGAAGCTAATAGTACTTAATATTGCCGCAGTTATTTCTAACTAAAGCTTGAACTCTAAGACAACAATTTACTTACCTTAATGCATGGGACTAAGACTAGAGTAAGTCCATTCGCGTGTTTGCCTTTAGTTCATAAATTCAAATAGAGAGAGATTTTCAATTAAAGCATAGCCGTTGTTATAAGAAAGGAAAACTACTAAATACGTAGGAGTTAGAGAGATTGCAAGAGTGGAAATACAGATAATTAGAAGTCTCATTTCAGTTTCACTACAACTTCCCTCTTAACTACTACTTCTGAACTGCTTCTTAGCTCAAGCTAAGAGAAGAAAGTTGAACTACACTCGTTGGATCACAGGCTTAGCCAAATAGAATAAATTGTTGTATCTATTTTATTATAAAAAAAGAAGAAACATTAACACATATTTGTTGAGAATATCTTCTAAAACTAGCTTAAAGTCCACATGCACTAAGAACTCATACCGATATAATCTAGATATATGAGTACTGATATAATCTAATACCTATTTCAACTTCTCTTTCTAAGACCTGTTTCAACTTCTCTTTCTAAGACCCATTTGAACTTCTCTTTCTAAGACCTATCTTTGGTAGGAAGTTCTACTTAAGGTCTAAATAGAAGGATTATGAGCATTCGTACGCATTCCTAATTTATAGTGTGCATTACCTTATGTTCCTATAAGCTTAGTTTCAGCATCTCAACATCCCATGAAGTCCTTAGAAGTCAAGTTCAAGCTGCAAGTGTTTCTAAATAGTTGCAATAATAACGGGCCATTAGAACAAGCACTCAAGACTTCCATTCACTGACAAAAGGGTCAATATACACAGAGGTAGATAAGTGTGCACAAAGGTCGATATACACACTAGGTAGATAAGTCCATGTCCAAAGTGTATCTAGAGACTATTTACATGGACTAAGGCTGAGGTCTATAGCCACTATCATTGACAGGAGGTGGACTTTTCCAACCAAGCATATAGCCAAACATAGACAGTGTTCATTGCCATAAGGGAATTTGATAGACGATCATTAGAAGCCATAGTTGCCAGACATACCTCTACCTTTCATTAGCATAACCTAAACCAATATCAAAGGCAAGAGAAGTGGTTATAGCACAAAGATTTTAAGCAATGGCACCAACAGTCAATAGGGAATCCATTTAGATTTCATAGTAATATCCCCCAAAACCATTAAACTTGGGCACCCAATAGTCTTATTCTGACCCTAGTTAGCAATTTTTCATGTTGTCGTTAGTTGCAAGAATGGAGAAATGACCATCTCTAGTGGATCTCATATCCAAAAATTGGAAAATTTTCCACCTGCTCAACTATTGAATGAAGTCCCTCTTTGGTTGTAGAACCATTATGGAGAGGAAGAATGTATTCTCCCTCTGTTAACCTTAGAAAAATTAAGGGGATATCAAGAGAAAATAGAATAACATGTCTTGCAACAATTTTTATCTAACATAAGATGCATTGAAATTAGCCTTGGAAAAATAATCTACATAGGTACATACTTAAGTACAGAACAAGGGGTTCATGGCTCTCTGAACTGATGAGGCCACCTGTTGCCATTCCTTTCACGTCATGATTAACCAAATATGATCATTAATAATATTAAGAAATAAAAACAAAAACAATGTTACATGGAGGAGATTTAAGGTTCAAATTCCCTTATTCACTTGTGCATGTAAAAAAATAAGCATAGACACCTAAAAATAAGTTTTAATGATAGGCATTATAGCCCTTACAATTATGATTTTAGTCCTAAGTTTTAGGAAACCTTCTATCCTGCTATTTTTGCATCATTCACTATTACAACCATAGGTGGAAAGAAGGAATTGTGTGTTCAACTTGTTGAAATTAGCCGTGGAAAAATACTCTACATAGGCACATACTTAAGTATAGAAAAAAAACAATAGGTGGTATAAATTATTCAAAAACAATACGATGAATTTTATAGGCACTACTTGGACATGAAAGGAATTCATCTTGAAACTTGCATACACTTAACCATAAACTATGAATGTCCTGTTAGTCAATATGTCTACACTAGTACAAAATGCTTCAATATGAACTTAACCAGAAACTATGAGTGTCTTATCGAATTTACTATCTAGTTAGTTTTTCTTGCCAAGTCAATACCTCTATTCAATCCTTGCCCCCAATAGATGGAATTTAACAAAATCACCAAACTTTTCTTAATGAAGCCAAAAAGTATGTTGCTTAGAACCATGTTAACAATAGAAGATGCCATGTTAACTTATTTCCATGTTCCTTACAGCCATGTTAGCTTATAGCCATGTTGTTAACATTTAATAGGTATAACTTATCTTTCTTATGATGATATTAGAAGTCATACATAATTAAAATACAATATACTGTAAATCATTCAATAATTCAAAGTAACAATGTAATCCAAATTCAATTGTTCAAGTAAACCAGGTCCGTTCCACTTCAATGTCAATTAATTCACAAAATTCTTCATTGATATGAATGGAATACTAGGTTTGGTTTTACCATTAATATAAAATCCTTGCTGATAACATATTATACACTCAGATGAAACCTAAAATCTTTTGAGTAAAATACCAAGTTTCCTACACAAATGCAAGAGTTCACAACAAACAACAAAAGATTTCATGTTGTTAACAGTTGATAGGTATTACATAAATATAGTTTACTCTATATACAGTTGTGTTGTAATACTTATGAAATTTCTTACTCATGTTGTACTCGAATACAGTTTTAAATTATACTTTCATGGTAAAACTGTAGGTTGTTGGAGCCATGCCAAGAGTTTATATTGCAGATTGGATAAGGCACAAGAGGCGAGGGACAAGAGGGGACCAAATCCAGAGAATTTCATCAAATGGGGATGTCAATGCTCCCAATTCTCCCAGCAATGTCATTGAAAAGGACTCTATGGTAGCAGATCATCCCAGCCCACCATCAGCCACAAAGCCACCTTCAACCATAGTGCGAGGTGCAAGTTCAAAAAATAAAATCAGTGCCATTAGAGACTAGAAAAAGTAAGACATGCTTGATGCAATTGATGACACAGAGTTTAAGGGATACTCAATCCATGCATCTGCAAAAAAACATGGTATTGTTGCCTCTAACATACATTATTATATAAATGGGTTGACTAATGCAAAGTGTATAGGGCCTGTTAGAGTTATGACTAAAGAGAAGGAGGATGAGGTGGTTGAGTGGTGTAAGGAGGTGGCCAAATAGGGACATGGGTTAGAGATTGTACATCTTAAATACATTGTAGCTCAAATCTGTCAAGGGAGGCCCAACCCCTTTAAATATGGTTTTCCTGGTAAATCATGGTGGAGTGGGTTTAAAAAGATTCATCCAGACATTGTGTTACATACAACGGAGGGCCTTGACAAAGACAGGACTTTAAAACTATGCCCTACAATTGTTTCCAAGTTCTATAACACTCTTTCTACTTCGTGAGACCGACACTCATATGCCCCAGACCATATATGGAAGTGCAATGAAACAAGATTACCAGAAGGAAGAAATTGTGGTATGTGGGTAATTGCCAAGAGAGGGAGTAGAAATGTGCGTAAGATATTGCCTAAGAGTAGGGAGTGGATCACAATTCTTCCCAGTGTCAATGCAATTGTCTTATCAATACTAGGCTTTAATCTATTTAAAGGTAAAAATCAACAAAACACTTATATACAGAATTGTGACCTAGTTGCATGCATGCCTGCACATCCACATGCATGGATGACAAAGGAAATTTTCCCGAATTGGTTTTTCCACTTTGCTTCTTATGTACTGGGTGGTGTCTCTCCTGAAAAAAAGCACTTACTGAAATTATATGGCCATGGAAGCCACATGGATGTCAAGAAAATTGAGGAGGCCAATAAATTGGGCATTGACTTGTTAACCTTTGCGGCTCATACCACTCACAGATTGTATCCCGTTGATGTGAGTGTGTTTGGGCTTTTCAAGAACTATTTCAGGGATGAGCGAGCTTCATGGATGGAAAAGAGTCCAGGGGTCGAGTTAAATAGGTTTGAGCTAGCTAGGTTTGCAAGTAAAGCATTTAAAAGTGCTCTCACGCCTTCTAATATCAAGGATGGATTTAGGAGGACTTGTATATGGCCACTTATTTTTTATGCTCTTATGCATGATACCAGTTGTAACCAACAATTTGAAGTGGAAGGTGTTGGGATTCCCATGTTTTGGCCAGATTGGCAAGACCAAAATATGAGACAACATCAGAACCACTTTCAGACCTCAAGATCTAGCCCTCCTGGGTCCAGACAGGGATCTGTCTATATAAGCAAAGGTTTTGTGTCTTTGATACTCAAAAGTTAAGATGTTAGGCTAGTTATAAGGCTCGGGGTTTGTTTGTTTGATTTTTGTTTGGTTGTTGGGAATCAGGAAAGAATGGTTCAATATAAGACAAGGATGAGCAAACAGGATTTTAGGCGAAGGAGGGATGATTCAGAGAACATTCAAGACCATTGGGCAATGGAGTCAGGAAAGGGTTTACTTTCTTTTCAATATGCGGGATTTCAGTTGGGCTAGTCATCTAAAGCATTGGATCTTAAGGATGATAGTGTGGCATGAAATGGTAAGAGAGAAGGTGAAAGCAAGGAAACCTCCAAGGTGACCTTCAGAAATCAGATCCAGGGACAGGACATGCCATTGGAAAACCTGTAATCTAGAACCTAAAGTCTAACTCTTCAGACAAGGAAACATTAAATCTTTAGAACACAAGGTTGAAAACCTGAGATCATAGAGAGACTTCAAACCCTCAATGCTTTGGCATCGATCTCAAGGGAAATTAGAAAGGTTAAATTAATTGAAAAGGATCCTAGTGAGACAGAGAAAGAGTTCTAGACTCCCAGTATCCCAATTCATTCAATTAAAGCCTAACCAGAACATCTGAGAACAAATTCATTAATTCATACATTAGCTAGTAGCATATGGAACCACTACACTGGCTAAATTAACTTGAGATCAATACTCAGATAACACATACAACATAAAAAATTGAGGGCAGGGAGAGCAGAAACATAGGGTACCTAACAAGGGTAAATCCTATGCCATATTTCTGATCCATGCCAGAAGAAATGAAATGTAATGAACTAAAAAGAAAAACATAGACCAAGATAGAAAAACATCACTGCGACTTTAAATCAGGATCCAAAGAAATGTGCTTGTCATATAAAAAAGCAACACCAGTCAAGTAAAAGATTACAAATAGCTTGATATTAAGTCTCAAAACATCTTCCTTAGCCTATCTTACAACTTTACACAGAGAATTTGTCTCAAGAGAAACAACTTGCATCTCACAGATAGCCGATCAACAACCTTTACAATGAGTTCCTTCATGAAATATATAGCTGAATGAGAGACAGAGGGGGTAGGTGAAAACTAAATGTAGCATTAAAACTCGAGAGAGGAAGAGGGCCAAGGCCTCATTTTGTTTTAAATTCTGGGCATTTATCTTTGGTACTCTTTGGATGAAAGAGTGGTCTTCGTCAGGCTGCAATTTACTCCAGGTAAGCCTTTGATGTACTTGTTGTAACAACTCTGCAATACTTGTGGTACTCTGGTGAATTAAATAGAAGCAGAACAATGATTCTGGGGCCTACCATACCGTGCAAAAAATGCTTCTGATATCATAGGACTATTGTCAGGACATAAATTTCCTTAAGGACACAAAAAAGCATGAAAATCGTATGGGCACTTCGTCCTTTGTGGGAGGAGACATTCTGCTGATATAGACACCCTGATGATATGATTTCCTGTGCATTGGATCTTCTGAGTGATCCACGAGGTCTTCAATCTGGTACCTACCTTTAAATTATTGGATTAAGGCTCAAAATCTCCACTTACAGGTCTTAAGCTCTCTACTTTTTACTGATACTCTCTGCCACTCCATTCCTGTCTCTGTTAGTGGAAATTGTGCTTTAATGGCTCTGGAAAGGCTTTACAGAGTTTAACCATGTTTCTTCAATGAAATTCATGTCATAACACCTTCCAATGCCTTTGTTCATAATCACGATCTCTGCTCATGGTCTTCCCTGTGTTCTTTGTCACTGCAATAGTGACTGTAAACCATGGCGGTTTTTTGTCTGCCTATAACCATGAAAAACACGAAAACGCATTAAGAAAACCATGCATGGCGAGGATGGAAGTAGAGGGGATGATGAGAATGGCAGTAAATCCTAGTGAAATGGTGGAACAGCACAAGGTGATGGCGAAAAACGCGGCGAAACAATGGAGAACAATTTGGTGAAAGTTGGCAGAATGCAACAAATTTTAATGCGAAACTTTGACACTTTGACCTTTGGACGAAATATAAAGGGGGTGGACGGAAATGCAACAAAAGCACGTGGAACGGGTGACGTGGCAGGACTCGATCAATGGTAGGGCATGCAGTCAATTCTAACCGTCCGATCTCATGAGGAGATCGATGGTGGAAAACACATCGGAGGGTGACAGATGGTGGGCCAGGGGTCCCTTTTTGCTTTGATTATCCCCCAAGCATATTGGAGGAGCGATTGCCATCGGATGGCCCACCCCAGATCCAACGGTGTACAAAAATATCATGCCGGATCTGCAGACGAATGTTAATGCACAATGAGAGTGGTTTCTCAACAGTGCCTAGAGCCACATGTCAGGCGGTGAATGGCATCACTGTGAAATGAAAAGTACCGCCCACCTTCCAAAGGCAGTGCGATAGAAATCGACGGTTTGCAATGGTGACGTGATTGCGGGGGCCACTTGGGCAGATGAAAGGTGGGCCGTCAATCTGCGGATCAGATCGACAGTGGATATGCTGTCGTGGGGGTGAACAAGGGGGCCACGGGCGTGATGAGACTTAGCAACAACCGTTGGATTACAGGAAATCGACGGTGGGAAGAATGCTTATGAACCATATTAATCAGATCGTGATAGGCACTTTTCGGGCTAGTGCGTGGTTCTAGTGCCCAAGTCATGTGGGGGAAAAGTTAAGGGGGCTGACCGAAGGGGGCTAGGCCTAAAATATGTTAAAATATGGATTTTCAGCCCTTTTTAATGCAATTTAAGGCTAGGGAAAGGTTGCGGTAAAGGGAATAGGGGATTTTAAATCAAACAAGGGGTATTTGAAGGTTTTAAGAGGGGAATGCAGGTGACTTATAAGGTTTAGGGGGGGTAAAAGGGAGACCTTGACATAAGTCAAGAAGGTTAAAATGGGACACACTGCAGGGATACAAGGGCAAATGTAGGCCTTTTTTAGCACATTTTTTTACAATCAGTGAGGCTTTTTGGCTCAGGAACAACAGTGGAATTTTACCAAAGGGCATAGGGTAAGAGGAGGCTTCCAAGGATGATGTGTTTTTAAGGAAAAATGCATTCCCTAAAGGCTCCAAAAAATAATTTAGCCCCCTGCTTGCTTGTCAAGAAATTTATAGGGGGCTAACAGTGGCTCCACATGGGGATGGCTTCTTCTTGAAGGAGTCAAGAATTCAGAAATGGTCTTTGAGGTAGGCCAGATGCTTCATCCTTGAGCCATCTTCCTTCTTTTATTTTCAGCTGCCACAAACATGGTAGATTATCAGAAACATTCCCAAACAATCTACCTACCCAAACTATAGTCCTATCATTTTATCTTCCAGGGTGCATTTGGACTGGCAGACCCTTTACATAATTTATTTTTTACAAACAAGAAAATAAACCTATTCTATTTCTACCCTTATTGCTCCATGAAACTAGATTAAACTGTCAGTCTCATATGTTTCTCTACCTAATCTAATATCTGTTGGGATTAGACTGTCCAGTAGATTTCTTCTCTGCATTCTACAACAGAAATTTAAAAACAGTCAAACTAAAATTAGACAGTCTAGTTTTCTATGGATCCAAGGCATAAATACTGTTGCACATGGATAGAAACTTGTATAAAAATGAAAACAAAATCTTGAAGGCTTGAAATCTGAAGTTTTGAAGCATCCTTCTTCTCTTTGTGACTCAAGTTTTGAGCTTGTTAGAGTCACTTTCTCTTCTTCATTTCAGCTCTGGTTTTGGGCATGTTAGAACTGATTCTTTTCTTCTTTGCTGGCTCAGGTTTTGATCATGTTAGAGCCAATATTTTGCACCTCAGAGATTCATGTTTTGAGCATGTCTGAACCTCTCCTTTCTCTCTGTTTTTTGGAACATTTTCTCTTTTTTCTTGAAAACAAACACAGTAATGGTATTTACAATGGAAATGGAAACTAGAGATTAGAAATAAGCAGAAGTAGTGTTTGAGCATCCTGCCATTGATAGGACCCCCAAACTGCTCTGTACCATCTAGTTCTTGTAGGAAAAAGGCATTTGGGCCCACAGTGGCCTGGATGATGTAAGGACCTTGCCACAAACTGTCAAACTTGTCGTGCTTTCCTTTGTCTTCTCTCCTTGAGTCCCACTTCATAACTTTATCTCCAATTTGAAGTCAAAATCTTTGGTTCTTTTGTCAAACAACTTCTTTATACTTTCCTAAACTTTCATAGCTCTGTTATAGATCTCCTCCCTTGTTTGTTGAAGGTGAATTGTTTGGTTTATCCTCCTCACCATACTGTCCTCTTCTGTTTTAATTTCTTGGACAAGTTTAATCACTGGTACCCCAAGGTTAGTAGGAAACACTTCTTCTGTTCCATAGACAAGCTGATAAGGTGATATGCCAATGGATTTCTTTGTTGTAAGCCTTTCAACCCACAAAGCATGCACTAACTTGTTATGCCATGATTTTTTGTTCTCTTCTAGAAGCTTTTTGATGATGGTCACCAGGCTCTTGTTTGATGATTCAGCTAACCCATTACCTTGTGGGTAATAAGCTGTTGAATGACCGAGTGCTATTTGATACCTATGACAAAAATCAACCATTTTCTTGGATCCAAAAGCAACAACATTATCAATGATTATTCTCCTTGGACAGTCGAACCGAGAGAGGATGTGGTCTTCTAGGAACCTAATGATGACATAATCTGTGGCATTCTTAGAAGGTATGGCCTCTTTCCACTTAGTGAAGTAGTCTGTGGTTGTTAAGATCCACTTGTGTTGTGCAGAAGAAGCAGGGTGTATCTCTCCTATGAAATCTAGGCCCCATTGCATAAACGGACCCTTGACAGTGATGGGTTGTAGAGGTACGGGGAGGAGCTTTCTCTTGCCTTCGAAAATCTGGCATTTGTGGCAGGTGATTATCATCTTATGGATGTCAGTGAAGAGTGTAGGCCAATAATAGCCAGCTATGAGTATTTTGTTAGTAGTGGCTTTCCAGCTCAGGTGGCATCCAAAGTCTCCTACATGAAATTCTTGTTTAATCCTCTCTACATCAGTTTTAGGCAAACATTTAAGCAATAGGCCATTTGTATTTTTCCAGTATAAGCAGTTATTCAGTATGCAATAGCTTTTGGCTTTTAGTTTTAGGAATCTAGCCTTGGTCTTTGACAGTTCGGGAGGGGCATGAGGTGTGTGAGCACATACAGAATGTCAGAATACCATGGAGAGTTCTGAAACTTTTCCTCGACAATGGGATTAGGAAATCCTTCCTGCTCATCCAAGGCATCCACCATGTTTATGTCAAGGGCTTGTAAATTTGATTCAGCCATTAGTTGAGCTAAGCCCTAATCCTTGATCAGTTTTGCGGGTTTTATCTCAAGGTCATATTATAAGATCACAAAAATCCATTTGCCCCTCTTCCCATCTGGGTCTTGGGACATGATGTCTTTAACCACTATGTTTGGCACGTAGGCTACAGCATGGGAATGTAGTATGTACACCCTAAATTATTTCAAGGCCTTAACCAAGGCATAGGCCTGTTTTTCCATTATGTTGTATTTCAAAGGTGCATCCCTGAGAGCTTTGTTGAAGAAAGAGATGGGTTGTTCCATTCCCTTTGGATTTTTCTGCAGTAGAAATGCAGCTATTGTATGCTCGGAGGAAAATGAAAAGATCAGGAAATCTTTTGAGAAATTAGGGCTTATTAGGACAGGAGCCTGGGTGAGTGCAAGTTTAACTGCCTCAAAATATTTCTTAGCCTCAACAGTCCATTTAACTCCTACATATTTCCTTAACATGTTGGTCATATCCCTGAGGTGTTCAACTAAGTTGGGAATAAACCTCCTTAGGAAGTTGATTTTCCCAATGAAGGACTGTAACTCTTTGATGTTTCTCGGGTGTGTGATTTGTAGTATTCCCTCAACTCTCTGTGGGTCTATCCTAATCCCCTTCTCAGATATAATGTGGCCGAGAAGTTTACCTTCTTGTAGCCCAAATACAGTATTTTTAGGATTCAATGATAGACTGAACCTTCTACATTTTTCAAACACTTTCCTTAGATGTTTTAGGTGTTCTTCATCAGTCTTGGAATAGACTGTTATGTCATCCAAGTAGATAACAATGAAGTGTCCTATTTCATCTTAAAAAGCTATGTCCATTGCTCGTTGGAAGGTGGCACCAGCATTCATCAGTCCAAAGGGCATTTTTACATACATAAAAGTGCCCCATGGAGTGGTAAAAGCTGTCTTGAGTTGGTCTTCTAGGAGTACTAAAATTTGGTTGTAACCTGAAAAACCATCTAACATGGAGATCCTTTTTGAGCCTAATACCCTCTGAAGAATGTGTTCCATTTTTGGAAAAGGGTAATTGTCTTTGAGTGAGGCTCTGTTAAGGTTCCTGAAATCTATGCACAATCTGATCTCTCTTGTTTTCTTTCTCACAGCCACTAGGTTTGAGACCCAATCAGAGAACCTCACAGGAACTATTATGCCTACCTCGTACATCTTTTTGATCTCCTTTTCAACTGCAGGGAATTGTCTTGGGTTTATTCTGCGGAGTTTTTTTCTGAAGGGCTTCTGATTTTCTTTCAGAGGTATTTTGTGCTATATAATGTTTGTGTCATAGGCCTTTAAGTCCTCATAGCTCCAGGCAAACACATCAATGAATTATTTGAATAGGTCAATGTATTTATTTTTAATGTTTGCAGGCAGGAACTTTGCCAATTTAATCATCTTGGGCTTATCTTCAGTGCCTATGTTGCATTCCTCGACATCAGCTTCTGCGTGTTCTAAAGTGGGCTTTTTTGCTACATCATCAAAGTCAAAAAGGTCCTCTAAAGGTGCTAGCCCCTTGGGTATGTTCTTATCTTAGGCCTGCAGCACCTCTACTTCTTCACTATCTGCATTTTCACATTCTTCGTTTGGATTTCCAATCCTTTCATTTAAAGTGTTTATTTCTGTGTTACAAGGTGGTTCTTCCTCATCTGAGGGCTCTTCACTTAGGAAGCTATTGTCAGATTTAGAGTCTGAATCGGAAAATTCAAACTCGTTCATACCTGTCAAGAAATCCTCAATCAGTTTATCGCCCTCAAAGACCTGCCAATATTTTTCATTGTCCGGCATTGTAGGTCTGAATTTGGTCTGAATGATGTTTTGTTGGTCGCTGGGAGGCTTGTGATACGAACTAGCCATGCAGGCTAATCCATTTGCAACTGCATTCTGACTCCTAGGGACAAACACCAATTTGTATTCTACAAAGTTTTTCAATAAATCCATAGCGTCATTCCTGTACGCTCTCAACCTAGGGTGTTTCCCTGTGTGTTCACCATTCACTTGTTTAATGATCAACTTAGAGTCTCCATGCACAGTTATCCTACAGGCTCCTAATTTTCTCAACAGATTTAAGCCTAGGATAAGAGCTTCATACTCTGCGATATTGTTTGAACATTTGAATTTCAGGTTACAAGCATGACTCTTTGTGTAGTCACTCTCGGTGTTATGTACCCACACTCCTGCTCCTGCAGTTCTCTTGGTGCATGACCCATCGAAATTTATTTCCCATAAAGGTTCGCTCTCGGGCTTAAAATTGTTTTGTTCCTGGTGTGGTGCATGGGCTTGCAGAGGGTGACTAATCAGTTGATTGCATTCTATTTCTTGCTCACTCCGAGTTTCTGTTTCAGTGCATTGTCTAAAGTTTTCTACATCGTTCTCCTCCGAGTCTAGAGTAGCCATTATGTTAAAGTCCATGGGCTTTGTTTCCTTGTTTATATCTCGGTTTTTGAATTCTGACTCCTCTAAGGATTCATCATTACAAAGGATGAAGGAGTCAAGATCTGTGTGTACAGAGTATAAAGGTGAATTTTCAGTCTTTTCGGGGCTGTTGACCAGGAATTTCATTTGTGCGTCTCTATACAGTCTCCTAAGTAGGCTGAAGACAGGGATTGTGGCATATGCCCCATCCATCTGCATTTTACCTTGCAGCTTGGCTCCCCATGACCTTGATAATAGCATACCATACTTAGGTGGCACATCTGCCACTACAACATCCATGACCATACATTTTGTAGGGATCTAGGTAAGGTTTACACACAAGTCTTTGATTAGACCCAGGAATTTTACTCTGCTAGAGTCAAATGAATATAAATATTTGTAAGGGCGAGTTATCTCTAGGCCTAGCCTTTCCATAACTACTTTAGGCATCAAGTTGTGTGAGGCTCTAGAGTCATGCATTGCGTTGTGGAGGATCTTGTCATGGATATTGAGACTGATATAAAAAGGGGGTACTACCCCTTCCTGGAACTTTCCTTCTATCTTTGGACCAAACAGAAGGGCTAGTTGATCATCACTGAGATTGACAGTGTCACCATTTTCCCCTAGATTTAAAGCTTTCAAAATTTGGCCTTTATATACATCCTGAGTGGCCAGCTCAGAGAGTGGGACAGAGATCTTGATTTTTCCAATCTCACTCTCCAAATTGAAAGTGGACTGACTCTTTGGAATGTTCAACTCTGTTTTGTTAGCCACTACTTTAGTGGCTGAATCAGTGGGCTGATTCTCACTATGTACAAGCTTAGGAACTATTTTTTCAGGAGCACTAATTGCGGTGCTAGTGCTGCTAGTTGGTTGATTTTGTTTATCAGTGTTTTGGTTGTCCTTTTCCTTTTTCTTCCCACAACTCTCAGTTGCTGATTTGTTAATTTCAACAGTTACTTTAGAAGTTTTCTCAGGCCTTTTCTTGATGGTGATCTCAGAAGCCTTTGGTTTGGAATTTTTCAAGCCCTTTTTGCTTCTAAGTTTGTACTGTTCTCTGACCTGCATAATGGCATTTTGAAATCCTAGCCTGTAATCCTTAGATTCTAATCTTTCCTCATCCCAGTATCAGGATGAGGGTTGATCTTCCTTTATGGAACAATTGTGGATTGAGTTTTCTATTTCAAACATGTTTATTGTGGATCCCTCAGACTCTTTTATGATTTCCTCATCCTCATCAAGAAATTTCTCTTGAAATAGGGGAATAACTTGTTGATCTGATTCTCTTTGCGTGTTGGGAGTGGTGTTTTTTCTTCTAAAGTTCTGGTTCTGGTTATGATTTTGATTTCTGTTTTGGTTACTAACTTTGACAACCATTTTTTCCATCATTTTTTGTAGCTTTTCCATGTTTTTAGATAGGCGGTCATAATTGGGATCAGATGTGGAAGCTACATTGTCATATCTATATGTTACCCTCTTCTCAGCTCTCAATCTTGCTTTTTTCTCAATCAGGTTAGCCTCTACACTCACTGCTCCCTTCTGCGTGTCTTCCAATGTGTTGTAATCCCTCTGCCTAAGCTGGTAGGCCATGTCAGCATCGAAGCCTTCCGAATATTTCACTAGAGCCATGCCTTGGGGAGGTTTCATATGTGGAGGAAGAGCGTTATAGATGCTATTAAACCTTGTAGAGTAGTCATGAACACTCTCTCCTACGTTTCTTTTCAGGTTCTTGTATTCTACTAAAATTTGGAGAGGGTTGGCCTTAACTTCCCATTTTTTTATGAAAGTTTGATACAAAGCAGGAAGGTCTTGAATACTATTAGGAGGTAGGCCTTTAAACCATTTTTTCACATCACCTCCTAATCTTTGGGCAAAGATTCTCATTTTGACTGTATCATCATCTATCTCCATGTAGTCATAACAATCTTCCATCCCATCTACATGTTTTTGGGCTGTGGTAGGCTCTTTTGTAGTGAAGTGTGGGATCTTTGATTGATAATCATTGGGTAAGGGTACTAGAGGTTGAGGTAAAACCAGAGGTGCATACCAGGCTACCATGATGATGTTCTGATGAGGTGAAGGGTTAGCTTGAGCAACTGTTATGTGGATGAGAGGGATACTAGGACCAACAGAAGTCTGTTGGGCTAATTTAGGATGGCAGAGCCCCAAGTTTTAAATGAAGTGAATATCAAGAGGTGTAGATGGAGGGTTCTCTCTGTCCCTAATGTGTTTACCACTTTGAGGTGATGAACCAGAAAGTTCAAGGTCTGGCTGGTCTAGAACATTGAATGACCTAGTTCTTGGTAATCTGTTTGGTAGGTCTAGGTCGAAAGGTGGGACTAACAGAGCTGTAAGGTCTTTTGGTGTAGAGTTAGCTCTATGGATGTGGCTGGAAATAGTTGGTCCTGTAGGTGTAGGAGATATCTTGAGGAGGCTCTCAGGGTTGTCAACTATTTCAGGCCGGTTCGGGTTAGGGTAAGCTCTTGTGTGAATGGTTCTTGAAGCCAGAATGTTGTTTTCCAACCAAGCAGCTTAACCCTACTTGTTACTTCTCTTGTGGCAGATGTTGAAATGGGGTTTGGTCTCCCATTGGAGTCTTATGTGAACCAAGATAATTAGCAGGCCTACTGATCACCAGTGGAGTCTTTTAAACGTTTAGGAACTATGGAGTCGTCAGGTGGAAGGTTTAGGATGTTTCAAGAGGGTACACTGTCCACCACAGTGTTTTTGTAATGTCCCTTTAGGGAAATCTTTAAAACATAACAAACTCTAACTATAGATGGACTGGGAGGGCATTTACTAAATATTTCACCTCTGAAAGAGGATGAGATCCGAAGGCTATCTGGCCCTTTCTAGACTCTGCCTAAGAGTGTGGGAGAAAACACACCAAGTGGTATAGAGGTTGAGTTGTGAATAGGAGTGTTTAACTGCCAAACTAACCAGAGATTGTAGGTTTCTGAGTCTCTTGTGATGTAGTAAGATGAAAAATATTCAGAAGCTCCCCAACAGAGTTGCCATTATGTTAGGGTTCCCATGTTTTGGCTGGATTGGTAAGACCAAAAGATGAGACAACATCAGAACCACTTTCAGACCTCAGGATCTAGCCCTCCTGGGTCCAGAGAGGGATATCTCTATATAAGCAAAGGTTTTATGTCTTTGAAACTCAAAAGTTAAGATGTTAGGCTAGTTATAAGGCTTGGGGTTTGTTTGTTTGATTTTTGTTTGGTTATTGGGAATCAGGAAAGAAGGGTTCAATATAAGACAATGATGAGCAAAGAGGATTTTAGGCAAAGGAGGGATGATTCAGAGAAAATTCAAGACCATTGGGCAATGGAGTCAGGAAAGGGTTTACTTTCTTTTCAATATGTAGGCTTTCAGTTGGGCTAGTCATCTAAAGCATTAGATCTTAAAGATGATAGTGTGGCATGAAATGGTAAGAGAGAAGGTGAAAGCAAGGAAACCTCCAAGGTGACCTTCAGAAATTAGATCCAGAGATAGAACATGCCATTGGACAACCTGTGATCTAGAACCTAAAGGCTAACTCGTCAGATAAGGAAACATTAAAGATTTAAAACACAAAGTTGAAAACTTGAGATCAGAGAGAGACTTCGAACTCTCAGTGCTTCGGCATCTAGCTCAAGGGAACTTAGAAAGGTTCAATTAATTGAAAAATATCCTAGTGAGACAGAGACAGAGTTCTAGACTCCCAGTATCCCAATTCATTCAATTAAAGCCTAACCAAAACATCTGAGAACACATTCATTAATTCATACATCAGCTAGCAGCATATGGAACCACTACACTAGTTAAATTAACTCGAGATCAATCCTACGATAACACATACATCATAAAACATTGAGGGCAGGGAGAGCAAAAACATAGGGTACCTAACAAGGGTAAATCCTATGCCAGATTTCTGATGCATGCTAGAAGAAATGAAATGTAATGAACTAAAAAGAAAAACATAGACCAAGATAGAAAAACATCACTGCTGCTTTAAATCAGGATCCAAAGAAATGTGGTTGTCATATTAAAGAGCAACATAAGTCAAGTACAACATTACCAATAGCTTGATATTCAGTCTGAAAACATCTTCCTCAGCCTATATTACAACTTTACACAGAGAATTTTTCTCAAGAGAAATAGCTTGCATCTCACAGATAGCCGATCAACAACCTTTACAATGAGTTCCTTCATGAAATTTATAGTTGAATGAGAGACAGATGGGGTAGGTGAAAAATAAATGCAACATTAAAAATCGGGAGAGGAAGAGGTCTGAGGCCCCATTCTGTTTTAAATTCTGGGCATTTATCTCTGGTACTCTTTGGATGAAAGAGTGGTCTTAGTCAGGCTATAATTTACTCCAGGTAAGCCTTTGATGTACTTGTTGTAACACCTCTGCAATACTTGTGGTACTCTAGTGAATTAAATAGAAGTAGAACAATCATTCTGGGGCCTGCCATACCATGCAACAAATGATTTTGATATCATAGAACTGTTGTCAGGGTGGAAATTTCCTCAAGGACACAAAAAAGCATGAAAACCATATGGGCACTTCGTCCTTTGTGGGAGGAGACATTCTACTGATATAGACACCCTGATGATATTATTTCCTGTGCATTGGATCTTCTGAGTGATCCACGAGGTCTTCGATCTGGTACCTGCCTTTAAATTATCGGATTAAGGCTCAAAATCTCCACTTACAGGTCTTAAGCTCTTTGCTTTTTACTGATACTCTCTGTCACTCCATTCTTGTCTCTGTCAGTGAAGATTGTGCTTTAATGGCTCTGGAAAGGCTTTATAATGTTTAACCCTGTTTCTTCAATGAAAGTCATGTCATAACACTTTCCCATGCCTTTCTTCATAATCACGATCTCTGCTCATGGTCTTGCCTGTGTTCTTTGTCACTGCAACAGTGGCTGTAAACCATGGCAGTTTTTCGTCTGCCTGTAACCCTGCAAAACACGAAAACACGTTTAGAAAACCATGCATGGGGAGGATGGAAGCAGCAGGGATGATGAGAATGGTAGTACAACCTGGTGAAATGGTGGAATAGCACAGGGTGATGGCGAAAAATGTAGCGAAACAATGGAGAATGATCTGGTGAAAGTTGGCGGAATGCAGCACATTTTAACGCGAAACTCTGACACTTTGACCTTTGGATGAAATATAAATGGGATGGACGGAAATGTGACAAAAACACGTGGAATGGGTGACGTGGCAGGACTCAGTCAATGGCGGGACATGCATTCAATTCTAACCGTCCGATCTCATGAGGAGATCGACGGTGGAAAATGCATCGGAGGGCGACAGATGGTGGTCCAAGGGTCCCTTTTTACTTTGATTATTCCCCGAGCATCTTAGAGGAGCGATCGCCATCGGATGGCCCACCCCAGATTGGACGGTTTATAATAAAATCGCGCCGAGTCTATGGACGAATGTTAATGCGCGATGAGAGCGGTTTCTCAAAAGTTCCTAGAGCTACGTGTAACGCGGTGAATGACATCGCTGCGAAATGAAAAATACCACCCACCTTCCAAAGGCAGTGCGATAGAAACCGACGGTTTGCAACAGTGACGCAATTGTGGGGGCCACCGGGGCGGATGAAAGGTGGGCCGTCGATCTGCAGATCAGATCGACGGTGGATATGCGGTCGGGAGGGGTGAACGAGGGGGCCACGGGCACGATGAGACTTAGCGACAACCGTTGGATTACAGGAAATCAACGGTGGGAAGAATGCTTATGAAGCGTATTAATCGGATCACGATAAGCGCTTTTCGGGCTAGCACGTGGTTTTACCGCCCAGGTCATGTGGGGGAAAAGTGAACGGGGTTGACCGAAGGGTGCTAGGCCCGAAGTATGTTAAAATATGGATTTTCAGCCCTTTTTAATGCAATTTAAGGCTAGGGAAAGGTTGTGGTAAAGGGAATAGGGGGTTTTAAATGAAACAAGGGGAATTTGAAGGTTTTAAGAGGGAAATGCAGGTGACTTAGAAGGTTTAGGGGGGGTAAAAGGTATACTTTGACACAGGTGAAGAAGGTTAAAATGGGACACACTACAGGGATACAAGGGCAAATGCAGGCCTTTTTTAGCACAGTTTTTTACAATCAGTGAGGCTTTTTGGCTCAGAAACAACAGTGAAATTTTACCAAAGGATAGAGGGTAAGAGGAGGCTTCCAAGGATGATGTGTTTTTAAGGAAAAATGCATTCCTTGAAGGCTCCAAAAAATAATTTAGCCCCCTGCTTGCTTGTCAAGAAATTTATAGGGGGCTAACAGAAGGTCAATAAGGAGAGAACTTACAAGACCATGTTGATGCCCAAGAAGATGTAGCTGTTGTTGAAGGTGTAATGTCCCTTTTTGAAGGGTTGTCCTATGGTGATGATGATGAGCATGTCAGTGAGACACAATTCAGTCATGAACCAACTAACAATATCAATGAGGTTTTCACACCCACTGAACCACCTGTGAATTATGCATGTGATATTCCATGTGATGCAACTGAAAATGAGCAATTGACCAATGCCAACCCAAGCAAGTGCCCCATCATGGTTGGCAGAGGCTGCGATGAATATCACTAGAAATAATGTATCTACCTCCAATTAGGAAAGCATGGACATGCCTTCATAACCATCAGGGTTGATCACCAAACTTGTTCATTATTTTGTGTACAATGGATCATTGGAAGAGGATCCTGTTCAGCATGAAGTAACTGAAGAAGACAACAATGGGGGCCAATCAATTGTCTTGGAGGTTGAAATCCAAGTGTCAGGTTCAGAGGAGCATGGGGCAACAAAAAAGCAGAGATTACTTGGTGTTTTCCTAAAGCTTCTAGTAGAGAGAGTGAAGGCCTCATTAAGGAACTCAACATCAGATTATATTCGTTTAGGGAAGAGTTCACAATTTCTCACATTTGAATATTATGTGAATTTAATGTTTGAGTTTGAACGTAAAAAGAATGAAATTCAGGACGCTAAAAAGAGAAATAAGGAGTTAGCCAATGAGAAAAGGGCTACAAGGATTACAACAGTGGAAGCTTGTAAAAATAAAAGGTTGGAAAGAGAAAAACAAAGGGAAGATAAGGAACATCAAAAACAATTGGAAAAGGAGGAGAGAGAGGCAGGAAAGGTTCAGCAAAAGTTGGAAAAAGGAGGAGGGGTGACAAGCAGGAAAGACCATGGTTCAAGTGAGTTTGAGGAAAATAGGTTGATGTCTAACACAGTGGACCACATTGCAAAGTAGACACCATAATTCCAAGACGTGATTAAAATCCAAGTCCCCATCTATCAGGCAAGGGTTAGGCCCACCTCTTATACCCATTCCAGCGCAGGTTTGAATCCTAATTGTGTTTATATGACACCTGTAGTCATTCCTGATGTTAGTAACACAAGTAGACACTTGGGTTACTCAGTCTCACCATGGCTATAGGTAGAAAATTGGAGTCAAGCATATGGAAACATTCAAGCACATCCTAATCATCCAATCTTGGACAATCCAACATACTTGGGTGAGGCAATTAACTCAACAATGTTGGGCAATGCAGGAAATGGAATCCATCAAGCATAGGGGTGGCATGAATTAATTTTTGTAACCAAAAAACATTGTTATTTTGGTAAGGATGAAATAATTTTTCTAAGGATAACATCCATGGATGTTGGGAAGCTACAAATAATTTCAAATTAGTATGTATCAAACAATTTCTAATTGCTACAAGTTTGTTAATTTGTTGAAGTTATAATTTCTTATTTAAAATAACACGACACTTGTTGGTGCCATCATTTTTGTTAATTAAAGTGACAATACAACCCACATTCATCGATAGAAGCCAATGATAATCTTTCTAAATACTAATTAATAACAAAGTTATGATAAAATTTTCCAAGAATACAAAAGAAACAAAAATCCCTCCATGAAAATATTCTCTATTGAAAATATTATATGAATATAAACATCACAATTTGAATTTTTATTACATCTAAACAAAATATCCCTTGAAAACTACATGCTCTTTAATGAACTCAAAAGGCTACTAATAATCCTGTTAAATAATAAGAATATCAACAGGGGGAGCAAACTAGCTCACTTATATAATGAAATTGTGTGAGGGAATCAAATAAAATAAATAATGCTAAAAATTATAATTAATCAGATCAGTGGGCAAAAAACATGTATCATTATACTGGTGCAAAGAAAATTACTTTCTAACTTCATTTGTAAAAATCACTCAATAAAGGAGGAGACTATGAACAAAAAAACTAAATTCATAAGCAAAAAAGGTTTATGACACCCAATTCCAACTTGGATTTTGAACCATTGCCCCACTCTAAAAATTTGTGTTTTGAAATGAGAACGACCCTGATTGGATGATCCTACCTCTTAATTGATTAAAAATAAGTGCAATATAAAAATCATAACTGCAAACCAATCATACCCTGAAATATTTTACCGCGTGACCAGATGACATTCCCTATTTCTGGAGAGCTGTTAAAGCATTTTAAGAAATTTTGGAACTATTTCAGTGCTTTCGTAACTGAAAACAGAGGGTATGAACAAAGAAATTGAATTCATAAGTGAAAAAAATAATCTATTACACCAAATTCCAACTTGTTTCTGGCCCATTGCCCCACTTTGAAAAATTGTGTCTTGTAATGGGAACAACTTTGATTGAGTAATCCTTCCTCTTAATTGATTAAGAAGCAGTGGGATATAACCCTTAAGATAATGTCCTATAACAAAGGTAAAATACCTCTATGGAAGTGATTGTAATACCTTGACTCTGTGAAACAAGAATGCAAGGCCGAGACTTCACATGCAAGTCAAAACCCTTAAGAGAAACCAGGAACAAAGGTAAAATACCTCAATGGAAGTTACTGTAAAATTAATACCTCAAATTTTTGAAACATGAATGCAAGACCGAGACTTCACATGCAAATCAAAACCCTTAAGAGAAACTAGGAACAAAAGTGGTTATACCTTGTTGGAGTGAAACAAGAATGAAAAACTGAGACTTCAAATGCAATTCAAAACCCTCAAAACCCTTGAGAGAAACTAGGAAGAAAGGTAAAATACCTTTATTGAAGTGACTATAAAATTAAGGTTATTGAATAGAGACAATTTCATTTTCTTTACATGTGCATGGGTGAAAATGTGAAGTTGGGTTACACTTTTGTGAGAATCGAGGGCGGAAAATTTTTTTCGACAATAGTTTGGCCAAATTTTTTAGAAAGTTTGGCCGAACTATTAGATAGTTCGATCAAACTTTATGATAAAGTTCTGTCGAACTCATTCTGCCATTTAGATTGATGGCACACTGATGGTGTGGGCAAACAAAATTTTTGCTGGAGATGGGAAAACCGACAAGAACATTTCAGCTGAACTTTGAGTTCGGCCGAACTTTTAAGATAGTTCAGTTGAACTATTTCTTACAAATATATCGCCTGCAATTTTTTTTTTATTTTCGCACGTCTTTGTTTCTTCTGCTCTGTTGCTTCATGCATATTTGTATCTGCTACTCTATTGCTTCGTGTTTGTTGAATTTCTTCTCTAGCGCTTCTTCGCGCGTCTTTGTTTCTTCTACTCTGTTGCTCCGCGCATCTTTGTTTCTTTTTCTCTATTGCTTTGGGTTAGTTAAATTGCTACGACGTTGTTGCTGCTCTGGTGTTGCTTCTGCTATGTTGCTGGATCTGTGGCGACGTTAAGTGAACCACCAGGTAAGCATCTCTTTCTGTTGTTGATCATTATGGTTTTCTGCAGTGAATTGTTTGATTGCTATCCTAAATTATATTTTCTGATATAATTAACGTTTTTTTTGTTGTGTTGCTTATAGTTTTTCAAATTTCTCTAGTGCTGTTGCTACTCTAGCATTGTTGCTGCTCTGTTGCTGATCATCTGAGGCGACGTTAAGAAAACCACCAGGTAAGCAGCTCATATCCTTCTATTGTTGGTAGTTATAGTTTTTTTGAGTGTTCATAAATCATAGTTTTCATAAATCATAACATACTCACAAGTACACATCATCATTGTCATACTACGAGTATCACTGGAATACTGTCATACATTACTATTGTCCATAATACTGATGTCTCTGTCTTCAGTTTGAGATGAGGAAATTCTTTTATCCGTCCTCCATGCACCCGCTCCTTATTCTCGACTTCAATCAGTTTTCCTCTCGGCTGAAGTGCTCTATCCGCTAAAGATTACCTCCCACCCAATAAGTCACTTAGGGGCGGAGCCATGTCAAAATGGGCTCCGAAAGGGAAGGGGCCCGACGCATCTTGTATTACCCGTCGTCTATCTCAGCATGTGATTTATGACTATAGTTCCTTCTGGTGTAGCTTTCTCTTTCTTTGTAGCGCGGTATAACAAGTCAGTACAAGTTATTTTATCACTTAAATTGCACCTTAGATCACTGTCAAACTCCCAGATCACTGCAATATCACTCAGAATATAAGTGATATCAGAATCCAAGATCATTTTATATAAATTTGTCATACTACATAAATCATTCATACTACGAGTATCACTAGAGTACTGTCATACATTACTCTTGTCCATAGTACTGATGTATTTATATATCACTGTTATAAGTTATTTTATAGCTTAAATTGCACCTTAGATCACTGTAAAACTTGCATCACTGGAATATCGCTCAGAATATAAGTGATATTAGAATCCAAGATCACTATATATAAATCACTACCAAATTTTACAAAAAAATTAAGTTTGCAGTTTGGTATTTAACAAGTGGTTACAGTTCTTAGGTTACAATATGTGTTAGAGACTTGTAGTATGCAGTCAAGGTCATGTGCCCAATTTATCAAATATATTATAGAATCTATATATTAGAAACTCGAAACATGAAACCTGCCAAATTTTACAAAAAAATTAAGTTTCCAGTTTGGTATGCAACAAGTGGTTACAGTTCTTAGGTTACAACATGTGTTAGAGACTTGTAGTATGTATTCAAGGTCATGTGCCCAATTTATCAAATATATTATAGAATCTATATATTAGAAACTAGAAACTTAAAACCTGCCAAATTTTACAAAAAAATTAAGTTTGCAGTTTGGTATGCAACAAGTGGTTACAATTCTTAGGTTAAAATATGTCTTAGAGACTTGTAATATGCAGTCAAGGTCATGTGCCCAATTTATCAAATAGATTATATAATCTATATATTAGAAACTTGAAACTTGAAAATTGTAAATTTCAGTTATTTTAGAAGCTCAAAACTCAAAACTTGAAAGTTGTAAATTTATATTGATCCCTTGTTTGCCTTTATATCATAGAACCGTTTTCATATTTACAAAAATATCATAACTGATTATTTATTAGACTACATATCTTCATATAGAACTTGCAAATAGTATGGTGGAAATGTGGATCTCATGACTCTTCATAATGTACAATGATTCATTCTATATTAATTTTTAGATTCATTCCATATTGATTTAAAAGAAGTAACTACTATGTATTCCACTTATACTCTAGATAGAGAAAGTAATGACTCTTTCTTGCTTAACCATGCAACCAAAGACACTTCTAAGTAGAATTATACATTGTCCAAGTAATGACTCTTTCTTGCTTAAACATGCAACCAAATATTCTTCTAAGTAGAATTATACATTGTCCACTTGTACTTTTCATGTCATCCACACAAGCCTAGTTGAATCTCTCTATGTCGTCAATGTAAATTTCTCACCTTTTGGGTACTATAGTCCATTGTTTGTAGTCTCTTTCACTTGTATCTTAATATTTTTTTGTTGGTAATAGATGAATACTATATTGAAATATTCCAACTAATATAAATTCCAAAATTATATCTAGTCTAAACCTTTTTATGTATATCAAGCTTCCTATCATATAGATGTAAAGGTTATGATCAACATAACCAATTCATCATCCATCATCTTTTCAAATTGATTTGATAAAAACACATTAGCCAATAAACAAAGCATTGAAACCAAAAGTGATTTGATAGTTCTATAGGCAGAGTTTGTAGAGGGCCAGGTAGCCTTTGGATCTCATCTTTTATGAAAGGTGGCATATCCAGTAAATGCCCCTATAGTCAATCTCTGGAATAGATCTAAATATAAGTTTTTAATTTTCATATCCATGGTCTCAAACAATGAGAGAGAAAAAACCTTTTATATTCAACATGTAAATTTAACACAAATTAGCCATAAAAGTTTCCCATTGAAACCATAACTAATTAGTTATTAGACTACATATCTTCATATAGACCTTGCAAATAGTATGGTGGAAATGTGGATCTCTTCTTCATAATGTACAATGATTCATTTCATATTATTCATAGATAAAATGTCATTAAATAAAATATTTATCATAATGTACAATGATTCATTCCATGTTCATTTTTAGATTCATTCCACATTCATTTAAAATAAGTAACTACTATGTATTCCACTTCTACTCTAGATAGAGAAAGTAATGACTCTTTATTTCTTAACCATGCAACCAAAGACTCTTATAAGTATAATTATACATTGTCCAAGTAATGACTCTTTCTTGCTTAAACATGCAACCAAGGACTCTTCTAAGTAGAATTATACATTGTCCATTTGTACTTTTCATGTCATCCACACAAGCCTAGTTGAATCTCTCTATGTTGTCAATGTAAATTTCTCACCTTTTGGGTACTATAGTCCGTTGTTTGTAGTCTCTTTCACTTTTATCTTAATATTTGTTTGTTGATAATAGATGACTATTATATTGAAATATTCCAACTAATATAAATTCCAAAATTATATCTAGTCTAAACCTTGTTATGTATATCAAACTTCCTATCATATAGATGTAAAGGTTATGATCAACATCACCTCATTCATCATCCATCATCTTATCAAATTGATTTGATAAAAACACATTAGCCAATAAACAAACCATTTAAACCAAAAGTGATTTGATAGCTCTATAGGCAGAGTTTGTAAAGGGCCAGGTAGCCTTTATATCTCATCTTTTATGAAAGGTGATATATCCAGTAAATGCCCCTATAGTCAATCTCTGGAATAGATCTAAATAGAAGTTTTTCATTTTCATATCCATGGTCTCAAACAATGAGAGAGAAAAAAACCTTTTATATTCAACATGTAAAACACAAATTAGCCATAAAAGTTTCCCATTGAAACCAAATGTGATTTGATACAAAAAATAGGTTTTAACCTAAGAGTAAATGTCCCTACAGCCAATCAATCTCTGGAAAAGTTTTAAATATAGAAGTTTCTCAGTTTCATATCCATGGTCTCAAACAATGAGAGAGAAAAAAACCTTTTATATTCAACATGTAAAACACAAATTAGCCATAAAAGTTTCCCATTGAAAACAAAAGTAATTTGATACAAAACATAGGTTTTAACCTAAGAGTAAATTCCCCTACAGTCAATCAATCTCTGGAATAGTTTATAATATTTAAGTTTTTCATTTTCATATTCATGGTCTCAAACAATGAGAGAGAGAAAAACCTTTTATATTCAACATGTAAAACACAAATTAGCCATAAAATTTTCCCATTTAAACCAAAAGTGATTTGATACAAAACATAGGTTTTAACCTAAGAGTAAATTCCCCTATAGTCGATCAATCTCTAGAAAAGATTTAAATATAGAAGTTTTTCATTTTCATATCCATGGTCTCAAACAATGAGAGAAAAAACCTTTATATTCAATGTATGTAAAACACAAATTAGCCACATCTAGAATAGTTTTAAATATAGAAGTTTTTCATTTTCATATCCATGGTCTGAAACAATGAGATAAAAAACATTTTATATTCAATGTATGTAAAACACAAATTAGCCAGATCTGTAGAATAGATCTAAACATAAGTTTTTCATTTTCATATCCATGGTCTCTAACAATGAGAGAGGAGCAAAAAACCTTTTATATTCAACATGTAAAACACAAATCAGCCATAAAAGTTTTCCATTGAAACCGTAAGTGATTTGATACAAAACATAGGTTTTAACCTAAGAGTAAATGCCCCTACATATAGAAGTTTTTCATTTTCATATCCATGGTCTCAAACATTGAGAGAAATAACATTTTATATTCAATGTATGTAAAACACAAATTAGCCATATCTCTAGAATAGATCTAAATAGAAGTTTTTCATTTTCATATCCATGGTGTCAAACAATGAGAGAGAAAAAAAACCTTTTATATTCAACATGTAAAACAAAAATTAGCCATAAAAGTTTCCCACTGAAACCAAAAGTGATTTGATACAAACCATAGGTTTTAAACTAAGAGTAAATGCCCCTACCATCAATCTCTGAAATAGTTTTAAATAGAAGTTTTTCATTTTCATGTAAAACACAAATTAGCCATAGAAGTTTCCCATTGAAACCATAAGTGATTTGATACAAAACATAGGTTTTAACATAGGTTTTAACCTAAGAGTCAATGTATGTAAAACAAAAATTAACCATAGCTCTAGAGAACCTAGATTTAAATATAAGTTTTTCATTTTCATATCCATGGTATCAAACAATGACAAAGAAAAAACCTTTTATATTCAACATGTAAAACACAAATTAACCATAAAAGTTTCCCATTGAAACCAAAAGTGATTTGATACAAAACATATAGGTTTTAAAAATTAATCTAGTAAATTCCCCTACATTCAATCTTTAGAATAGATCTAATTAGAAGTTTTTCATTTGCATATCCATGGTAGTTTTATAGGCAGAGTCTGTAAAGGGCAAGGTAGCCTTTAGATCTCAACTTTTATGAAAGGTGACATATCTAGTAAATGCCCCTACAGTCAATCTCTGGAATAGATCTAAATGCCCCTAGAGTCAACATGTATATAGTATTTAGAAACAAACATTAATTTGATACAAAACATAGTTTTTAACCAAGCATATAATTTTTCATTTTCATATCCATGTTCTCAAACAATGAGAGAGAAAAAACATTTTATATTCATCATGGAAAACACAAATTAGCCATAAAATTTTCCCATTGAAACCAAAAGTGATTTGATACAAAACATATAGGTTTTAAAACCTAATCTAGTAAATGCCCCTACATTCACTCTTTAGAATAGATCTAATTATAATTTTTTCATTTTCATATCCATGGTAGTTCTATAGGCAGAGTCTGTAAAGGGCCAGGTAGCCTCTGGATCTCATCTTTTATGAAAGGTGACATATCTAGTAAATGCCCCTACATTAAATCTCTGGAATAGAACTAAATGCCCCTAAAGTCAACATGTATATAGTATTTAGAAGCAAAAAGTAATTTGATACAAAACATAGTTTTTAACCAAGTATATAATTTTTCATTTTCATATCCATGTTCTCAAAAAATGAGAGAGAAAAACCCTTTTATATTCAACATATAAAACACAAATTAGCCATAAAAGTTTCCCATTGAAAACAAAAGTGATTTGATACAAAACATATAGGTTTTAAAACCCAATCTAGTAAATGCCCCTACATTCAGTCTTTAGAATAGATCTAATTAGAAGTTTTTCATTTTCATATCCATGGTAGTTCTATAGGCAGAGTCTGTAAAGGGCCAGGTAGCCTCTGGATCTCATCTTTTATGAAAGCTGACATACCTTGTAAACGACCCTACAGTCAATCTCTGGAATATATCTAAATGCCCCTACAGTCAACATGTATATAGTATTTAGAAACAAAAAGTATTTTGATACAAAACATAGTTTTTAACCAAGTATATAGTTTTTCATTTTCATATCCATGTTCTCAAACAATGAGAGAGAAAAAACCTTTTATATGCAACATGTAAAACACAAATTAGCCATAAAATTTTCCCATTGAAACAAAAAGTGATTTGATACAAAACATATAGGTTTTAAAACCTAATCTACAAAATGCCCCTACATTCAATCTTTAGAATAGATCTAATTAGAAGTTTTTCATTTTCATATCCATGGTAGTTCTATAGGAAGAGTCTATAAAGGGCCAGGTAGTCTCTGGATCTCATCTTTTATGAAAGGTGACATATCTAGTAAATGCCCCTACATTCAATCTCTGGAATAGATCTAAATTCTCCTACAGTCAACATGTATATAGTATTCAGAAACAAAGAGTAATTTGATACAAAACATAGTTTTTAACCAAGTATATAGTTTTTCATTTTCATATCGATGGTATCAAACAATGAGAGAGAAAAAACCTTTTATATTCAACACATAAAACGCAAATTAGCCATAAAATTTTCCCATTGAAACCAAAAGTGATTTGATACAAAACATAAATAGGTTTGAAAACCTAATCTAGTAAATGCCCCTACATTCAATCTTTAGAATGGATCTAATTAGAAGTTTTTCATTTTCATATCCATGGTAGTTCTATAGGCAGAGTATGTAAAGGGCCAGGTAGCCTCTAGATCTCATCTTTTATGAAAGGTGAAATATTTAGTAAATGCCCCTACAATCAATCTCTGGAATAGATCAAATGCCCCTACAGTCAACATGTATATATTATTTAGAAACAAACACTAATTTTATACAAAACATAGGTTTTAACCAAGTATATAGTTTTTCATTTTCATATCCATGGTCTCAAACAATGAGAGATAAAAAGACCTTTTATATTCAACATGTAAAACACAAATTAGCCATAAAATTTTCCCATTGAAACCAAAAGTGATTTGATACAAAACATATATAGGTTTTAAAACCTAATCTAGTAAATGCCGCTACATTCAATCTTTAGAATAGATCTAATTAGAAGTTTTTCATTTTCATATCCATGGTAGTTCTATAAGAAGAGTTTGTAAAGGGCTAGGTAGCCTCTGGATCTCATCTTTTATGAAAGGTGACATATCTAGTAAATGCCCCTACAGTCAATCTCTGGAATAGATCTAAATGCCCCTATAGTCAACATGTATATATTATTTAGAAACAGAAAGTAATTTGATACAAAACATATTTTTTAACCAAGAATATAGTTTTTCATTTTCATATCCATGTTCTCAAATAATGAGAGAGAAAAAACTTTTTATATTCAACATGTAAAACACAAATTAGCCATAAAAGTTTCCCATTGAAACCAAAAGTGATTTGATACAAAACATATAGGTTTTAAAACCTAATCTAATAAATGCCCCTACATTCAATCTTTAGAATAGATCTAACTAGCAATTGCACCATATGTTGCAAAGGAAACGTTGTAAAGCAGTAATATAGGAAAGAGTAGTATAGAGGAAAAAATATGTGATACGTTTTGATTTAATTGAATAATTAACTTATAAATATTAATTATTTTATTTTAAAAAATTATAGGTTTGGAGAATTGTTTGGATAAAAGAATTGGTTTTTTAATAACCTAGTTAGTAGTATAGAGGAAAAAATATGTGATATGTTATGTGATTTAATTGGATATTTAACTTATAAATATGAATTATTTTATTTTAAAAAAAAATTATTACAAGTGCCAATTGAGGGTAGTTATTTTGAAAGAGGGATACTACATGACGATTGTTTATTGGGAAATTATTATTATTAGTATTATTATTAAATAAATAATAGTGTAAAAAGGGCATAAGTACTTTGAAGAGAAATATTAAACTTGAATTATAACTACTATTAATAATATTTTAGAATATTGAAAATTGAAACTCTAACATCTACTTAAAAATTATTGATAAAATAGACATATCTATTTTTAGATGTTGCTTAATGATATAGCTATATCAATGTGTATCTTGATTGAAAATTTCCAAATATCCCATAAATTTGACACTTGTTTATTGGGAAATTATGATTATTATTATTATTATTAAATAAATAATAGTGTAAAAAGGGCATATGTACTTTGAAGATAAATATTAAACTTTGAATTATAACTACTATTAATAGTATTTTAGAATATTGAAAATTAAATCTCTAACATCTACTTAAAGATTATTGATAAATAAGACATATCTATTTTTGGATGTTGCTTAGTGATATAGCTATATCAATGTGTATCTTGATTGAAAATTTCCAAATATTCCATAAATTTGATCAAAAATTTGCTTACCTATATGTATATTGTAAATAAAAATATAATAGAAAAAAAAATCAAACTACTAACATTGAAACTACAATCAAAATGTTACCTTCATATAATACAAACTCATTTTAGACTAAAATTAGATTCATATAATACAAATTCAAACTCAATTCCAACCAACTTTATATTCATTTAAATAATATAAACCCAATTTCAACTATTTTGATTAAAAATTTCAGCCAACATTTCCCTTTAATAGGAGTAAAATCATAAAAACATGAAATGAGATTCTTAACTATGAGAGTTACCCTAATTTATGATGGATATTCTTAACATATAAATAAGTTTTATTACAATACCATAAGCTAATTCTATGGATTATTAATACCACATGCCTAAAAAATCATAAATCACTTTCATATAACATTTTTTTAATTATAAAAGTAAAACAAAACATAATTACTTTAAAAATAAATATCAACTTTTAATTGATATACATTACTAAAATATTATGAAATATTCCCTAAATATTAAATCCCGACTCTTCACCTAATATTAATAATTAATTTAAAACTATAAAAATTATATTCCAAAATAAATTTACCTATAAGCACAAAATGTACAACTAATTATTAGAAAACAAACAAAAGTATTGTTCTCTTGCTATAGTGTTGAGCGATTATTCCAAAAAAGATAAAATAGAAATATTTATACTCCTATAATTAATTGAGGAAACTGACTTATAGCTGAAATAAATGACAAAATAGCCGATACCAAGTATTTTTGTACTTTACTATAATGAAAATTATTATTATACAAAAAACAAAATATTTTGTAAAAATCCGTGTGCTATAAAATTTTTATATACAGCGTAATTAATAAAAATAACCCAAAAATATTCAATAAAAAGTACTATTATATATTAAAAACAAAGTTAAACTAAAATATATATTTTTAAAAAATTATATTTTAACACAAAATAAATAAATTAAAAATAAATTTTAAATTTTTTAACAATCGTGATAATTTAAATCTCCCACAAACAGAGCATTACATTATTATTATTGGATATTCCCACTCTCGTACACATCCATAGAAAACCAAAAACAAAATAATGAAATGATAACCAATAAAACTCCTATTTAAGCCATTAAATGAGATATATACGATCTCTCAACCTGTGATTTGATATTGTATAAGTTTTAGGGAAAATGGGTGAAAGAAAGAGGAGAATTATCAAGATCGAGGGGATGTCACAGTCAGCTGCCAAAAATGTAAAAACCTGGGCGGAAGAAGAATGTGAAGGAGCCATGCTCTTCCTGGCCAAAGGTCCTTCTGCATCCTTACAATTCCTGCCTGCTGAAGAAGTTAAAGCTTTTGTATCGCACATAAAGCCCAAGCCTTTGGATGGCCCTTGTCTAGTGGATAAGATGTCACTCTTGCAATTGATCATGATCTCGGGGTAAAACAAATGGAATGAGATACTCTTGGGATGTATATAGAGCCCAAGTTGAATACTTCGTCTGAGTCGCCCTTGGAAGGCCATCCAGTCTCGGAAACCTTGATTTCCATGGAGGAGTAACATAGTGCCGAGAGACATCAATCTTAGCGTGGAGCAGTGGAGCATGTTACTGTAGTGCAGATTCGTGGCTTCATCCACCATTCTGAATCAAGAAGTTCTCTCACGAAGGTGAGGAGTTCTCGAGTTTTGGTTTGAAGTTCTTTGTAAATTATTAATAAATAACTGTATTTTATCTAACTGTATTTAATCGTAAGGTAGAGTTTGTTTGAATCGTCTAACATTCGAATCAAGGGTGCATAACAGTACATGTAGCTATTTAGGAAAGTTGTTTTCAAATAAGTACAATTTACAGTGTAAAAATGTTTCAATTTTACAAAATCATTATTTTACATTATGATTGTTATACTTCCAAAACTTTGTGATTTAAAAAAATTATTTGGTCAAAAGAATATTAGCTATGAAATAAAGAACTTAAAAAAGATGGTTAAAATCAATCAAACATTAAATTCAAAACTAAGCTTTATGCTTTTTTGGCTATTATGATTACATCTCTCTCAATCACTCTCAAAGAAAGTTTTGTTTTTCACTCGAATTTAACTATATTTAAAATAAGCAAAAGTATCTACAATGTAGCCCTTGTTCAAATGTGGCAATTGGTTAGTATATTTCAAAGTTCAATAATTAAACTAAGAGGCAGAGAACTCTATTGATGCTACGTTGTTATAATTATTATCTCGACTATTGTTGCTTTCTAGAACAATGTCTTATGCCTTAATTACTAGTAGTCTGAAGAACCCACAAATTAGCCTGGAAAATAATGGAATTTCCTGAAAGATTATGACAAAATCCAGGAGAAATTGTTGAAATTTTGGGTTATAGATGTCAAACTTCGGGATTTTGAATGACTAGAGGTTCTTGATAGTGCTGAATCAATTTCCACAATCCAAAAACCAATTACTGCTCCAGCATTCTAATTTTTAATTTTCTTTTTACTAGATTCCAAATCTACCCTCCAATCAAACCTCCAATCAAATTTGTGGTATCTGTAAACAATGGAGTTGTTTTTAGTGTGACTTTTTGGAGTTTCCGGTGCCAGAATCTGGTGAAACAATTTGATGTGAAATCATGATTTCTGTTATTTAAATTGGTTTTTTAATTCTATATATGGATTAGGCACTCTAAAAAACCCCTAGTGCACTTCGATTCGATTGTTCAAGGTTACCCATCAAACTTTTGTCAATGAATCTCTGCCAGGTTTTAGAGACATTAGACCCAAAAAAACCTTCAAAAAGTACAACTCAATAAACAATACCAATATGCAATATCTTACATCAAAATTTCTGACATGAGATTGACAATACGAATGTGCACTATCTTGCTTCAAAATTTCTGACATGAGATTGACAATACCAATATGCACTATATTGCTTCAAAATTTCTGACATCAGATTGAGTGATTGTGAGAGCTTAATTTTAATTTTTCAAAAGGTTATTGCTTCTTATCGTTGGGTTCTCTCTCGGAACATGTACATCTTTTAAGCCCATGTAATATCCAAGTGTATATATATCTTCTATAGTCAGTTCTATTTTGGCACATTGTTTTGGGGCTCCCATTTACTCAATTTTCGATTTGAAACACATCCCGGTCACTGGACGGTGCCCTTGTTAGACAACATGCCCACCAAATACCTTCCAAATTTGTGTGGAGAAGGTAGGCATTTAATAAGTGCAGAGTGAGTATAAAATCTCACGATTTTGAAATAAGAATTAAGTTTCAAATAAAAAAATGGATATTAATTCTCTATTCCCAATATTCAGAACTATTTGATTATAATATAACAAGTAGGAACAAGGAACAATGTTACAAGTTTTGAGAGAAGTATTTAATTGTAATAGTTATAATAATTTAATTTTAATTTTAAGATTATGGCTAATCTAGACACCAAATACAAATAGTTGTATGAGATTTTTTTTAAGATTATGATTGGTTAAGCCAAACACTAAAGAAGTGTATGAAATCTCTGTGTGTAGATTTAAGCCAATAATGTGTTAGAAAAAAATACCACAAGTGAGATCGAAATGTTACATGTTCTACACACCAAACAGAGAAATGATCTCTGTAAGTATTGCCAATTTTCATCCATCCATAGGATGCTAGACATAATGGTAAACATATCCAAGAGTTTATTCAAACAGAGGCTAAAGAGTTTAATTGTTCTGCAAACAGAGAATTTTTCTTCGTCACTCAATTTTCATGTGTCAACGGGATGTAGAAGTAATGGTCAACATATCCCAGACTTGATGCAAACAGAGACTGCAAGTATGTTTAGTTGTTATAATTCCTGAAGAGATGATAGAAGCCGGTCACATAGAGCAAAAGGAAATGGTAATGAAATATTTTAGTTTTATTCTACTATCTATACCTTAAATTGCAGAACTTTACTCTACATGGTACAAATGATCAAACAAACTAATCAATGCTTTGATGCTCTTTGCCAACTATATGAGATTTTACGAACTAGACACATACTTATAAAATATTTTGTTTAGATAAAAATCTAGTAGATGACTGCTTCACAAAGATGAAAGGTTGGACTGTAGGAATCATAATCTAGAGGTGGATAGAGCCTGATGAATCAAATATTTTCTTAAGATTTTGCTAGACGGGGACTTGGGAATTGAATTGACAAAAGCTACTCAGCATATCTTCTTGTATGGAAAAACTTGCACTAAAGCATAAGACATACTTTTTTTCTTGGAAATTTACAAATATCCAACAAAAGAAACTAAAGTTTTAGGTTGAGAGTTAGAAACAAACAAAATATTAAAAGAGCTTCATTTACCTGTTTTACAACAAAATTTATTACATCCTCTTTGGGGAGATTGCTGTTAGACTTCCTCCCAACAAATGCCATTGGTATTTGACCTGCTTCATCATCAGGATACCTACCATACACACTCAAAAGACAGAGTTTCGTGCTTCAATAAATAACATGTATACAAGAATATTTGGATGAATGTACAAACGAATAAACTCATCAACTAATGTTGCAGAGAAAGTCTGTGCTATAAGCCCAAATGTTGAATTCTAACTAAAGCTTAAAAGTAATTATTAGCTAAATAAGTGTCAAATCCCTCCATATGTAAATATTTCAAAATATAACAGACCTATAAGTGGTAAATCTAGGTATCTGTAGACCTTTGAAAATATCAGATCAAGAAGTCTAAAATGCTACTCACGGAATCATAGCAGCATCACTAATCTCTAGGTTTAAGAGGAACAAGTCCTCTAACTCTGCTGGAGCAACTTGCCCAAAGAATATGGTTTTCCGAGAAGATCATTATTTTGGCTCTTGTATTGAAATTTAAAAGGTCTATGAAATGATTTGTACCTAAAATTATTTGTACTTGATCAACTCCTTTATTCTGTCCACAACAAAAGACTGACCTCCTTATCAATGTAACATAGATCCCCTGTTTTCAGCCATCCCTCTAAGTCTAAAGTTGATGCAGTTGCTTCATCATTACCAAAATAACCTGCATGGAGAAGATAAAACCTTAATATAATTTATAACCAGAAGCTGGGAAAAATGAATATATGGATGAGTGCTATGGCATCATACTGAATGTGTACTTTGGTAGGTAGGGATGGAGAAATATCAGAGTGATTGCATGGATCACGTTTTGAAAGAATAGATTTATTTGTTGGGGAATGCCATTCCTGTTTGAAAGATAGTTCTGGGCTATGTAACATGATTCAGGTTCTAATTTGAGTTTGGCAATGATTAAGTTCAATTCAAACTCAAATTGTCTGATGAAGTTCTTATGAGGTTCACTATTAGAGAGATTAGACCCAAAAAATCCACCAAAAAAACCTTCAAAAAGTACAACTCAATAAACAATACCAATATGTAATACCTTACATCAAAATTTCTAACATCAGATTGACAATACGAATATGCACTATCTTGCTTCAAAATTTCTGACATGAGATTGACAATACCAATATGCACTATCTTGCTTAAAAATTTCTGACATAAGATTGAGTGATTGTGAGAGCTTAATTTTAATTTGTCAAAAGGTTATTGCTTCTTATCGTTGGGTTCTCTCTCGGAACATGTACATCTTTTAAGCCCATGTAATATCCAAGTGTATATATATCTTCTATAGTCAGTTCTATTTTGGCACATTGTTTTGGGGCTCCCATTTACTCAATTTTCGATCTGAAACACATCTTTGTCACTGGACAGTGCCCTTGTTAGACAACATGCCCGCCAAATACCTTCCCCATTTGTGTGGAGAAGGTAGGCATTTAATAATTTCAGAGTGAGTATAAAATTTCACGAGTTTAAAATAAGAATTAAGTTTCAAATAAAAAAAATGGATATTAATTCTCTATTCCCAATATTCAGAACTATTTGATTATAATATCACAAGTAGGAACAAGGAACAATGTTACAAGTTTTGAGATAAGTATTTGATTGTAATAGTTATAATAATTTAATTTTAATTTTAAGATTATGGCTAATCTAGACACCAAATACAAATAGTTGTATGAGATTTTTTTTAAGATTATGATTGGTTAAGCCAAACACTAAAGAAGTGTACGAAATCTATGTGTGTAGATTTAAGCCAATAACATGTTAAGAAAAAAATACCACAAGTGAGATCAAAATGTTACATTTTCTGCACACCAAACATAGAAATGCTCTCTGTAAGTATTGCCAATTTTCATCCATCCATAGGATGCTAGACATAATGGTAAACATATCTAAGAGTTTATTCAAATAGAAGCTAAAGAGTTTAATTGTTCTGCAAACAGAGAATTTTTTTTCGTCACTCAATTTTCATGTGTCAACGGGATGTAGACGTAATGGTCAACATATCCCAGAATTGATGCAAACATAGACTACAAGTATGTTTAGTTGTTCTAATTCCTGAAGAGATCACAGAAGTCGGTCACATAGAGCAAAAGGAAATGGTAATGAAATATTTTAGTTTTATTCTACTATCTATACCTTAAATTGCAGAACTTTACTATGCATGGTACAAATGATCAAACAAACTAATCAATGCTTCGATGCTCTTCGCCAACTATATGAGATTTTACGAACTAGACACATACTTATAAAATATTTTGTTTAGATAAAAATATAGCAGATGACTTCTTCACAAAGATTAAAGGTTGGACTGTAGGAATCCCAATCTGGAGGTGGACAGAGCCTGATGAATCAAATATTTTCTTAAGATTTTGCTAGACGGGGACTTGGGAATTGAATTGATAAAAGCTACTCAGCATATCTTCTTGTATGGAAAAACCTGCACTCAAGCATAAGACATACTTTTTTTCTTGGAAATTTACAGATCTCCAACAAAATAAACTGAAGTTTTAGGTTGAGAGTTAGAAACAAAAAAAATCTTAAAAGAGCTTCATTTACCTATTTTGCAACAAAATTTATTTCATCCTCTTTGGGGAGATTGTTGTCAGACTTCCTCACAACAAATGCCATTGGTATTTGACCTACTTCATCATCAGGATACCTACCATACACACACAAAAGATAGATTTTCATGCTTCAATAAATAACATGTATACAAGAATCTTTAGATGAATGTACAAATGAATAAACTCATCAACTAATGTTGCAGAGAAAGTTTGTGCTATAAGCCCAAATGCTGAATTCTAACTAAATCTTAAAAGTAATTATTAGCTAAATAAGTGTCAAATCCCGCCATATGCAAATATTTCAAAATATAACAGACCTATAAGTGGTAAATCCAAGTATCTATAGACCTTTGAAAATATCAGATAAAGAAGTCTAAAATGCTACTCATGGAATAACAGCAGCATCACTAATCTCTGGGTTTGAGAGGAACAAGTCCTCTAACTCTGTTGGAGCAACTTTGTCCAAAGAATATGGTTTTATGAGAAGATCATTATTTTGGCTCTTTTATTGAACTTTAAAAGGTCTTTGAAATTCTTTGTACCTAAAATTATTTGTACTTGATCAACTCCTTTATTCTGTCCACAACAAAAAGGATGCCCTCCTTATCAATGTAACATAGATCCCAGTTTTTACCCATCCCTCTAATTCTAAAGATGATGCAGTTGCTTCATCATTACCAAAATAACCTGAATGGAGAAGATAAAACCTTAATATAATTTCTAACCAGAATCTGGGAAAAGTCAATATATGGATGAGTGCTATGGCATCATACTGAATGTGTACTTTGGTAAGTAGGGATGGAGAAATATCAGAGTGCTTTCATGGATCACTTTTTGAAAGCATAGATTAATTTGTTAGGGAATGCCATTCATGTTTGAAAGATGGTTCTGGGCTATGTAACATGATTCAAGTGATAATTTGAGTTTGGCAATGATTAAGTTCAATTCAAACTCAAATTTTCTGATGAAGTTATTATGAGGTTCACTATTAGAGAGATTAGACCCATAAAATCCACCGAAAAAAACTTCAAAAAGTACAACTCAATAAACAATACCAATATGCAATATCTTACATCAAAATTTCTGACATGAGATTGACAATACGAATGTGCACTATCTTGCTTCAAAATTTCTGACATGAGATTGACAATACCAATATGCACTATCTTGCTTCAAAATTTCTGACATGAGATTGAGTGATTGTGAGACCTTAATTTTAATTTTTCAAAAGGTCATTTCTTCTTATCGTTGGGTTCTCTCTCGGAACATGTACATCTTTTAAGCCCATGTAATATCCAAGTGTATATATATCTTCTATAGTCAGTTCTATTTTGGCACATTGTTTTGGGGCTCCCATTTACTCAATTTTCGATTTGAAACACATCCTGGTCATTGGACGGTGCCCTTGTTAGGCAGCATGCCCGCCAAAGACCTTCCCCGTTTGTGTGGAGAAGGTGGGCATTTAATAAGTGCAGAGTGAGTATACAATCTCATGAGTTTAAAATAAGAATTAAGTTTCAAATAAAAAAAATGGATATTAATTCTCTATTCCCAATATTCAGAACTATTTGATTATAATATCAGAAGTAGGAACAAGGGACAATGTTACAAGTTTTGAGAGAAGTATTTGATTGTAATAGTTAAACTAATTTAATTTTAATTTTAAGATTATGGCTAATATAGACACCAAATACAAATAGTTGTATGAGATTTTTTTAAGATCATGATTGGTTAAGAAAAACACTAAAGAAGTTTATGAAATCTCTGTGTGTAGATTTAAGCCAATAACCTGTTAGAAAAAAATACCACAAGTGAGATCAAAATGTTACACGTTTTGCACACCAAACAGATAAATGCTCTCTGTAAGTATTGCCAATTTTCATCCATCCATAGGATGCTAGACATAATGGTAAACATATCCAAGAGTTTATTCAAATAGAGGCTAGAGAGTTTAATTGTTCTACAAACAGAGAATTTTTCTCCGTCACTCAATTTTCATGTGTCAATGGGATGTAGACGTAATGGTAAATATATCCCAGACTTGATGCAAACAAAGACTACAAGTATGTTTAGTTGTTCTAATTCCTCAAGAGGTGACAGAAGTCGGTCACGTAGAGCAAAGGGAAATGGTAATGAAGTATTTTAGTTTTATTCTACTATCTATACCTTAAATTGAAGAACTTTACTTTGCATGGTACAAATGATCAAACAAATTAATCAATGCTTCGATGCTCTTTGCCAACTATATGAGATTTTACGAACTAGACACATACTTATAAAATATTTTGTTTAGATAAAAATCTAGTAGATGACTGCTTCACAAAGATTGAAGGTTGGACTATAGGAATCAAAATCTGGAGGTGGACAGAGCCTAATGAATCAAATATTTTCTTAAGATTTTTCCAGACGGGGACTTGGGAATTGAATTGACAAAAGCTACTTGACGTATCTTCTTGTATGGTGAAACCTGCAGCCAAGAATAAGACATACTTTTTCTCTTGGAAATTTACAGATCTCCAACAAAAGAAAATAAAGTTTTAGGTTGAGAGTCAGAAACATACAAAATCTTAAAAGAGCTTCATTTACCTGTTTTGCAACAATATTTATTACATCCTCTTCGGAGAGATTGCTGTCAGACTTCCTCACAACAAATGCCATTGGTATTTGACCTGTTTCATCATCAGGATACCTACCATACACACTCAAAAGATAGAGTTTCATGCTTCAATAAATAACATGTATACAAGAATATTTGGATGAATGTACAAACAAATAAACTCATCAACTAATGTTGCAGAAAAAGTCTATGCTATAAGCCCAAATGTTGAATTCTAACTAAAGCTTAAAAGTAATTATTAGCTAAATAAGTTTCAAATCCCACCATATGTAAATATTTCAAAATATAACAGACTTATAAGTGGTAAATCCAGGTATCTATAGACCTTTGAAAATATCAGATCAAGAAGTCTAAAATGCTACTCACGGAATAACAACAACATCACTAATCTCTGGGTTTGAGAGGAGCAACTCCTCTAACTCTGATGGAGCAACTTGCCCAAAGAATATGGTTTTCCAAGAAGATCATTATTTTGGCTCTTGTATTGAACTTTAAAAGGTATTTGAAATGCTTTGTACTTGATCAACTCCTTTATTCTATCCACAACAAAAAGGAAGCCCTCCTTATCAATGTAACATAGATCCCCAGTTTTCTGCCATCCCTCTAAGTCTAAAGTTGATCCAGTTGCTTAATCATTACCAAAATAACTTGCATGGAGAAGATAAAACCTTAATATAATTTCTAATCAGAAACTGGGAAAAATCAATATATGGATGAGTGCTATGACATCATACTGAATGTGTACTTTTGTAGGTAGGGATGGAGAAATATTAAAGTGCTTGCATGGATCACTTTTTGAAAGCATAGATTTATTTGTTGGGGAATGCCATTCCTATTTGAAAGATGGTTTTGGGCTATGTAACATGATTCAGGTTCTAATTTGAGTTTGGCAATGATTAAGTTCAATTAAAACTCAAATTGTCTGATGAAGTTCTTATTTGATTCAATATTAGGTTCGAAAGTATATATATATATATATATATATATATATATATATATAACATGAAATAAAAATAAATCAACACTAATAAGCATGAGTGATAACCCTGATCATAAATATACATGAATAACTTAAAATCATAATAATAACCAATCATCAATGACATTCATTAGCAAATCCATTCACAAGCCTGCAGTCGTAGCAAATTAGCAATATGAGGCCAACGGTTCAAGGATTCATCATTTGAAGCTCATTGCTCGAGCTAGAGAGGGCATGCCGATACTATCCATCGAGTAGGGCTTCATTTCCAAACAAACCGATTACTTTACTGTGCAGTCATGTAAAAATACAAGGCTCAAGGGTTCGAGATCGAGTGGGAAAGGGCACACCAGCAGTTACAATCTTACAGTCGAGAGAGTTCGAGCTCTAAGTGCGAAGAATGGAAAGAAAAAGCAGTGGGGCGAGAGTGTAATACTGTGCGGCACAGCAGGAATGTGTGCGGATGACTTTCACCTAGAAACAGTAGTGATTTTTTTACCTCGAACCTCAAAAATTTGGGAAAAAATTGTCTTGAAATTCGTATTGGATCAAGTTGAACTTGATGTTCGGCATTCATGTAAGTGAACCTTAAGGAGTTCTAAATTTTTTGGGTTCTACAAATTTCAAACCTTAAGGTTTGAGTTTTCCGGATCATGTGACATAGACTATGTCTGTGGACTTCTACACATGCTGCTTAGATTTTTTTTAATCTTCATGATTTAAATGTTTAATATTTTGATCGGGTTAGTATCCAAATTACTCTCAAAATCAGAAAATTGAAAAAGGAATGAAATCCACAAGGCCTGCAAATTTGTTAAATATTGTTGTAGTCTCAAAGGAACAGATGAAATGATAACTTGGAAGTACCTTTCATGATTGTAGGTCCTCGCAACCAGAGCTCTCCTTTATGACTAGGAGGCATAGCTTTCCCATTGGCTGTGTCCACCACTTTAGCTTCTACATTAGCTGGAAGTAAGCTTGTCGTTCCATAATGTTCATTTTCTTCATCCATTATAGTCATGGCTACAGACCCGGTAGACTCTATCAATCCATAACCCTACAAAATAAATAATAACCATCTTTGATAAAAATAATCTTGAAACAGCGGAAACCAAGTGTGCTATGTCTTTGGGAGCATAGGAATAGTTTTTCTTGAACCATCAACAAGAACAACACTGATAATAAACTGAGGCATGTTTTGTGTGTGAGGCCTTCTTCAGGGTATATAGATAGGGTAAGTAATGGAATTTTCTCATTTACCCCACGAGAGAGTGACTTTCCGTCATCAACCTTGGCAATGATAAAATAATCTATAAACATGGTAGAACATGGCCGGCTTGAAGTGGACGACTGATAAAATGGATTTATGTAATAAACAGGGAGTTCCAATTCCAACCCTTATCAAGATCAAATCAAAATCAAATTGATATTAGAAAGAGGCGGAGAAATTTGCGAATTAGGTATGAATGTCACCTGCTGAACTTGAACAGTTGGAAATCGAGCAGTGAAATAGCTGTATTTTATCTAAGTGTATTTAATCGTAAGGTAGAGTTTGTTTGAAATGTCTAACATTCGAATCAAGGGTGCATAATAGTACACGTAGCTATTTAGGAAAGTTGTTTTCAAATAAGTACGCTTTACAGCGTAATTAGAAGTTTTTCATTTTCATATCCATGGTAGTTCTATAGGCAGAGTCTGTAAAAGGCTAGGTAGCCTCTGGATCTAATCTTTTATGAAAGGTAACATATCTAGTAAATTTCCCTACAGTCAATATCTGGAATAGATCTAAATGCCCCTATATTCAATCTCTGGAATAGATCTAAATGCCCCTACATTCAACATGTATATAGTATTTAGAAACAAAAAGTAATTTGATACAAAACATAGTTTTTAACCAAGTATATAGTTTTTCATTTTCATATCCATGGTCTCAAACCATGAGAGAGAAAAAACCTTTTATATTCAACATGTAAAACACAAATTAGCCATAAAAGTTTCCCATTGAAACCAAAAGTGATTTCATATAAAAAATATATAGGTTTGAAAACCTAATCTAGTAAATTCCCCTACATTTGATCTTTATAATAGATCTAATTAGAAGTTTTTCATTTTCATATCCATCGTAGTTCTATAGGTAGAGTCTGTAAAGGGCCAAGTAGCCTCTGGATCTCATCTTTTATGAAAGGTGACATATCTAGTAAATGCCCCTACAGTTGTGTTTTACATAATTTGTTTACACTAAATTAAACAAATTAATTTTTTGAACTTTATCTTGAATTTAATTTAAATTAGTTATTTAAAAAATTAATTGTAAATGTCCACCGTAGATATATATATATCATGGAGGATGAACGACGAAGATCAACAGAATCCCATATCTCTACGAGAGGGGAGGATCAGGGATCGGGATCGAGAGCTTTTCATAGTAAATTTAAATATAATCTTAAATCTCCATACATGTGTGTACATATGGAATTGATTTTTTATCAACTTTGTGAGTTAAATTAGTTGTTAATAAGTTTCGTTTTTTATTTTTTAGGAGCTATTAAGAAGAGAAGGGTATCTACTCCAGCCATGGATGTCCATGTTTCACCCAGTTGTGGTATGGTTTTAACACAATTTAATCAATGAATATGTACACGTGTATTTATATGTATGCATTTATTTTTTAATTGATTATAAATTCTTATTTGTTTAAGAAGCTTCTCCCTCCTCCTGAAAGGTTTCTGGTGGTTCAAATCCCCTTAGAGGGCCATCAATAAGTGATAGAAATTTGTGTGAAGGGGGTGATATTTATTCTCTCAGAGGCCAATCAACGGTTCGTGGTGTTGGTTCTCAGCAGGGTCGTTTTGGGTCTCAATAGTTTCAGGGTGGAGAAGATGCTAACCAACCACATCGAGGTTGCCATCAATTTCAATATTTTTTTCATTGAATTTGTACAAATTTGTTTACATGTGTTTTTTATAATATCCAAAATTTTATATATATATTGATGCAGAGGCTGAAAATGTTCCAAATATTGGTCAAAATAGACACAGGGTAGAACGCTACATTCAAGAAGAAGGTTGTCTACCCACCACAACTTATCCAGCCAACATTTCTGATATACCATGGGAAAGAAACATGGCACAATGTACCTTACAAAGGTGTCAACAACTTCATGCAAAATTGCGGAGAGATCTCGTGGCTTTGACTCTACTTGCTGAGAGTCGACAAAGCCTCGAAATAGTTACACATTCATTGGGCGAAATAGTAAATGTGTACAAAAATCTTGGGCCAATGACTAATACATTTGTAGAAGTGATGAGAAAGAGAAAGGAAACAGTAATGGGTCCGGATAAATGGGAGGATGTAAAACAAAGAGTTACAAAATCTATGGAAAAGTCAATGTTTAATTTCAAGGAAGGGCCAAAAAAGAAAAATGTTGAACGTGCAATATTTCAAAAATTTGTTAAGTCCCTATATTAAAGGCATTAAGTCCCTATATTAATAGTGTAGCCCTTATTATGTTAGTGTAGCCCCCCTTATTGTTATTATTGTACCCCTGTAACCCCCATATTGTTATTATTGTGCCCTTACATTATTATTGTTAGGTCGGCTAGGATTACATTATGGCCCCATGGACTCCTATATATAGAAAGGAGGTTTTGTAAATTGTAGCATCCAAGAATTGTTCATTTATGTAATGTATTGGAGGTTTCCCCCTCGAAGTGGCTCATTTCTAAGGCGTTGATATCTCTTTTCTTCTCTTTTTGGAGCTGGCTACACAACATTTGGTATCAGAGGCTTTGGATTCTAGGGTTTCGCTGCTCCAAACAGGTCATCGTGGCATTTTCGCTATAACTTTTTTTCTACGAAGTTTCAGAAGCTGAAATTTTTAGGGTGCGAAGAAAAAATCCTGAGGAAGCTTGTATAAAAATTTCAGAGTTTGGTTCGCAATAATTTCGGAGATATGATTTGTGGAAGTCAGGTATTTTTTCAGGCTCCTAAACAGGTCATCGTGGCATTTGCGCTATAAATTTTTTTCTACGAAGGTTAAGAATCTGAAATTCATATGGTGCGAAGCTGAAATCCTGAGGAAATTCATCAAAAAATTTCAGAGCTTGGTTCGCAATATTTTTGGAGATATGATCTGTGGAAGGTAGTGCTTTTTCAGGCTCCTGAATTTCATCTCAAAGAGGTGATCGTGGGAAAAGTTCAATAACTCTCTCTGAAGATTGGATTGGAGTGCCATCAAAAGTGGTCACAAGTACACGGCCTGTAGTTTCTTCGCTATCAATTTCAGAGACAAAGGACAAACAGTGACACGTGGCAAGTCGTACAAGTTCGCTCTACTGAACCAGTCCATAATTAGGTCATTGTGGGAGATTGGACACAACTTTGTCTTGGAGAATCCAAATCAGGTCAGACCTGTGAAATTCAAAAGAGAATTTAGAGGGCTACTACAGTGCTGAATTTCAGATATTGAAGATCTGCAATCACAAAGATAATACAATTTCAATATCGAGCTCCTCAAAAGCAAGTAAAAGGTGTTTATTTGTTTTTTCGAATTGCATAAATCTTGTTTGAAAAATCAGTTTGAAGTGATTCCAAGGGCCTATTGAGCATATATTTCAGTATTGGGTTCTGAGATGCCTCCTAAAAATAATTCAACACCCATTATTCCCTCAGAAATCTATACTATGACACAGGAAGAGGAAGAATTGCAGTATGAGATATCAAAATTACGGTACCAAGTGCAACAAATTTCGATCTTACGAAGAGCAACCGAAGATGAAATAGATGGTTTAAAAGTAGAAATGGAGGCTAAGTTGGATGGTTTGAAGGATCAAATAATAGCTAATATGGATGATAAATTAGTGGAAGATCACAGCGAGCATCAACAACAAGTTCTCCAACTCTCGAAGGATAACCCAAATTTGGTGTAGAATCTAATGAAACAACAGGAAGATCAACATCATATCGAAAGAAGTTATGAAGCAGTCATAGAAACAAGAACTCAACAAGTACGATCAATTTTAGAGTATCTCAGCAAGTGGAAGAACTTTCCTGTAGAATATTTCACATGGGAGGATGAGAATTTTATACAGAAGCATCAAGAAATAATCAAGCGTTGAGGACAACACTTGTTGAAGGAGAGGGGCATGTTAAGTCCCTATATTAATAGTGTAGCCCCTTATTATGTTAGTGTAGCCCCCCTTATTGTTATTATTGTACCACTGTAACCCCCATATTGTTATTATTGTGCCCTTACATTATTATTGTTAGGTCGGCTAGGATTACATTGTGGCCCCACTAGGATTATATTATGGCCCCATGGACTCCTTTATATAGAAGGAGGTTTTGTTCATTTGTATCATCCAAGAATTGTTCATTCATGTAATGTATTGGAGGTTGCCCCCTCGAAGTGGCTCATTTCTAAGGCGTGAATATCTCTTTTCTTCTCTCTTTGGAGCTGGTTACACAACACAAGCACTTTAGATATAGCTCAGTATTTGTATGATAGGCACCTTGCGGCCTATGGGGGCTCCCATGGAATGACAAGGTTCTGTTTATTGCACAATTGTTTTACGCATAATTTTTTTGAATATGACAACTACAATGACCTTTTGCCAATTTTTTTGGTCGAGAGAAAGGTCGATTGTATGACCGTAAGGGCGGTAAGCGAGATGTGGAGTTGCCTCACCCTGAGCTGCCATTGGTGAGTCAACCTTTTCGGGTCGAAACTCTGTGGTCAGAGATGGATGTGACCTCTCAAATAAGTCAATAAGCAAGGGATGTCATGATTGACAATGTTTACAGTGAATTGGGTGGAGTCGATGTTTGTCTAAATCGATAATGAGCACGTGAGAATGCACATGCCAATTTTGTGTATTGTACAGATGAAGATATTGACAACATGAATGTTGAATATCTCCGAATATATGCAAAAAAATTTCGCAATGGTTGGCAAGACTTAATTCTTCATGAGGAAGAGGGCACGGGAACGGTATGTGTTAATGACCTTAGGGTTCAATTATTTTAACACATACATGTGTACAATTTGTAATAAATACATGTATATGTACATGTATACATTTATTTGTATGTACACTAATTTAACAAAAATGTATCATTATATTTTAAAACACCATTTGCAGTTTTCACGAATGATGAAGGACGAAAATGTTAATATCATGTTCGGGACCTCTAGTTCAAACAATGTAGATGGGTCTCACCATCAAGATATGTTGGCAAATGTTAGTGTTTTTTAAGTGATATTTTTAAAATAAATAATTGTGCACACATGTACATGTATGTATATATAATGATAAAATGTTTTAACAGATTCCGATTCCGTCCGATGTTTTTGGGATGGTGGTACCTTCTTCTTCCTTGGGAGATGTACCTTCTACTTCCTTAGGAGATGTGCCACATCCACAACAAGTATGGACAATTTTTCACTTTTAAAATTTATGTTTAAGTTATATATATATATATATATTCCACCTCAAAAAGTTCCATTAAAAATTGAGATATATATATCTATATCTTGAGTTATTTTAAATTTTTTGAATTTTAGGTTCTTGGAGATTTTCATTTGGAGCCTCTCTTAGGAGATGTCCCAAATTCACCTGCAGAAGTATTCAATTTTTCACTTATGTGTGTGTGTGTGTGTGTGTGTGTGTGTTTTTTTTTTAATTTAGTTATAATTTATAAATTGTTGTTTATTTAATAAATTGAGATCTTGATCTTGAGTTATTTTATACTTTTAAAATTTTGAATTTTAGGTTCCTATAGAAGATTTCTTTAATCCACGGACTCTAGCGACGAAGATAGGAACATCCACACCATTTCAACCATTTTAACAAGTTGTCTAACTTTTTTTTTAATATTATTGAAAATAAGTTTATATATGTACACGTGCATTTTAATTTGAAATTTTTTAATATCTATATATATATATATATATAACTGTACATGTATATTGTACAGTTTACAGTTGCAGATGTTCCCATGGGGGGGGACTTGTAGCAGGTGAACAAATGGAGAGGGAACCTCATGAGGTATTGCATGATTTTTTTTTATATTTTATTTTTTACATGAAGTTCTATATATATTCTCACTCATTTTTAAAACATCAAATTTTAATGTTCAAGTACATGTGCATTGTGTACAGGTTTCCCATGCTTCACATGATAGTGCACGGATTGAGACCCTGATAAGAAAGACGCTAGATCCATCTCTATTTAATGGACATGATTTGTAGATTTGATTTCAAGATTTAGATAGTCTTAAATTTTTTTTTTTATATATTATCTAGATGCACTGTCATATATATATATATATAACTTGATACAGTTTGATACTTGTGAGATCTACAACTTTTGGACATATTTTATTGCAGTGTTAATATAATTTGTTTTGTTCCAAAAAGTTAATTTTTAGATGGTTTTAGTACTTTTGGCATGGCATGTGAAGTAATTTTTCACAATATATAATCAAAAAGTTTTTAAAACTTAAGTTTTGGATGGTTTCAATCTACATTTGGCACATGTGATATAATATTAAATGTTTTTATTGGATAGTTGAACTACAATTGGATGGCATGTCAAGTAATGTTGTGATATAATCAAAAAGTTTTTAAAACCCAAGTTTTGGATGGTTGAAGTACATTAATCATGTGAAGTAATGTTGTGATATAATCAAAAAGTTTTTAAAACTAAGTTTTGGATACCATTTCAATCTACATTTGGCATGTGATATAATGTTAAATGGTTAATGTTTTTCATGAATAGTTAAACTACAATTGGCATGACATGTGAAGTAATTTGTTTTGATATTTAATCAAAAAGTTTTTAAAATTCAAGTTTTAGACATGGTTGAAGTACATTTGGTAAGTTTAAAAAAAAAATTCACTCAAACAATAGTATGTAGAATGCAAATTTTTCATCAATGCACATAGAACATATTCGACCATTGGACAAACAAATTGTGTACTAGATTTTCAATCAGGAATAGAGATGTGGGTCAAATCCCACCAAAAGTCGAAGAAGTGCTCCGAGTCTCTTGTCTGAAAGGAATCTTCGTACAAAATTATACTGTGGATGATTTATTTACATTGTGGATACTTTTTACCAAAAATCCCACAAGAAAAACTGGGCGTGCATTGAGTTCGTGTATATATCTAGTACATGCAACATTTTTCATCAACACACATAGAAAAACTACTTTCAGTTAATTTCATTCTAGAACATATATATTGAGTACGTGAAACATTTTTCATCAATGCACATAGTAAAACTACTTGAATAGTTAATTGCATTCTAGAACATGTATATATGTGTGTGTGTGTGTGTGTGTGTGTGTGCAACATTTTTCATCAATGCATGTATAGAAAAGCTACTTTCAGTTGATACTAGAGTGTGCATGTACCAAAACAATTTGTACATGTGAAAACACTTGCACAGATAACATAACAAGGCAGCTCAATTTTTAATTGAGTACTGGAAGTTCTAGAACATATAATCCAAAGAGAATAAATTGTTGGGCAGTTCAATCAAAAAAATTCCAATGGAATGCAATCTTCAATAATCCTTTCATGATCGGATTTTGACATTTTCCATTTCTTACTATTCGTTTTTTTCTTTGATTGAACCTTGATCAACTTTATGCATGCTGCACACACCAAGTGACTATATTGACAACTTATGAAATCAGGTTCATAGTCTTCAAAGTAAACAAAATTCTGACTTTGATTAGTTTGTCTGAAAAAATAACCTTTCAATCTAATAGATCCTCTTTCATATAGAAATCCATGATCATTATAGTCTTATAATAATTTCATTTTTCATTCAACGCAACACATCAAATAATACTTCACATTTTCATCGTTGTCAGTAGGTGCAATTACAGCAAAAACATCTCCTGCACAATAAAACAAACTTGACAAAATTATACATATTCAAATTTATTTCTAGATCTTTATCATTAGAAAGCAATTCAAATGTTACCTTCTCTAACAATATCAGAAACTCGATCACCATTGGATGATATTGTGGTCTCCTTTGATTTCATTTCTTCAAACATTGCAACAGACGTTTTGCCCTTTGTATTTAGCTATGTATGTTTCCAATCTTTTACATACATTTTGTTTTCACAAACGTCATTGGATTTTGAGTTGTCTATGCAAACAGGACAAAAACAATAATATTTTCTTTTATCCAATGCAAACACATTTTTGGAGAACTTTGTTTTAATTGAATGAAATTTTTGAGTCCCTTTTATTGTTTCAACATCATTTTGAATTGATCTATCTACGTCTTCGATCCCAATATGCAAAAAAAAACTTTATATGGAAAATTTAAAGAAGAATGTAAATATGATATCAAAATGCAATCAAAGATAATCATTGTGATAAATGTAAACTATTTATTTAATTATATATCCAATAAAAATTAAATTGAATGTACCTTCGCGCTTCCCTTGATTGATTAGTCTCATGGCTTAGAGCAGCGATGCACCGTTGAACAACTTCTTTCGTGTCCACAAGTTGGCTCGCATAGGGGTTCATTTAATATCTTCAAAGTGCTCGTTTTATGCATGCCCTTGCACCGTCATGTTCTCCTTTTCCATGGCCAGTCTCAAAGAAATTCCAACAATGTTTAATGCAGGTTTTCTTATGAAGACAACAAAACCAAAAGAACGGTCGTGCAGATTTGAATTGTCTTGCGCATCCGTCTGACCATATCCAATGTTCATTAAATGTTATTCCACGATTTTTCAAGGAATCATAAATTTTTCCAAAACAATGTTGTGCAAAATATGTATCATGTGTACGATTGTCATTGATATAAAAGTGATATTCCTTAATAATATGTTGATTTTCACTAGTGCTTTCTATATGATCGACGTTTTGTTAAACATGTCTATATAGAATATGGACGAGCATGGAGACTTGGTCAGAATGATAGTAATCACTCTGAATTTATTTTTGTGGAACAAATGTGTAGTTTTCTGCAAAATCAATTACTGACAAAATGGTCCCTAGTGGAAAAACTTCACGGGATTTTTTGAATTGCAAGTCTTGTGATTGAGCTCTATGGGAATGCTTGGTGTATTTGTAAATTTCTGCCTCAAACTTTCTCAAAAATTCTATCACAAAAAATTCTTCTTCTCGTAATTAAATTCTTTTAACATTATTTGCACCTTGAATCGATGTATGGATATATTCATATCTCTTCCATTTCACTTTCATGTTGGACAATGATTGACCATTTATATCAGTATGATATTTGTTTTGAAATTTCGTCAAATTTTGACAATCATCGCATTTTTTACCACCGACAGATTTCTTTTCATAAAATAGTTCATCGCTTTCTCTTTCACATAGAATTTGATATATGAAATCATGGATAGTGGAAGGAGGAGGTGAATCCTTCCAAAATGTTCTACCAAAATCAAGGAATGTGTCATAATATAGCTCAAATTCCACATGATAATGGCAACAACAAGTGTCGCGTACGGTGATAGGTTTTACATACCATGGTTTTTGTTGAACAAAAGCACTGATTGAAACATGAATTTCACGATTCTCTTCTTAGAACTTGTTGAACAACTCTATCTGAGTGGTTTCCAAGAAATGTTTTTCATGTTCTTTGTACTGATTTCATGTTATTGTTCTTCGCATCACATGCATTGCAGTTGGCAAGACACACAAATTGTTCTTCCAATATTCATATATTATTTTTTGAACATTTTCTCCAAGTCTATCTTTATATGGTTGCCTACAAATAGCTCTCCAACAAGTAAGTTCATCATTTACATCTATTTGCAATCGAAATTTCCGATGTTTGTGCAAAGTTTTTAGCAAGGTTCCTAATGCTCGTGCCATAGATTTTACCAAGTGATTCTCTTTAGTACTTGATGAAACCACTGCCATATGTATTGCTCTACGTACAACTGAAACATTTTTCTGTCTAGATCTTTTCATTGAATTTAGAGCACTATTTATATTTTGTATCACATTTTCCTTCATTTTTTTTTATCTTTGGTTTATTTTCGAATACCCAATAAAATTGTAGCTTCTTTTAATTTCCTTAATGATAGGAGACCTTTCAACATTTTGGCTTGAACTGTCACATTTTCCTTTATGAGATACTTCTCAAAAATTTGGTTAACACGATATCGTATATAATGGTTAGCTTTTTTATCTCCATGTGTGAGTGTCAACATTTTCTAACATCTCGTCATCGACATTGATTTCATCTGTACATATTTGAATGAATAGTACATAATAAGTTTACATATTCAATAAATAACTAAATTAATAAATATATGTATAATTTCAATAATACGTGCATGTGTTCAACATATATATATATATATATATATATACCTTGTGATTCAATTTCTTCACTTGAATTTCTTTCATCATTTTCACCATCTTCAATCATTGGTTCAATATCTCTTTCACTTTCTCTTTAAAAATTTTGTATCTCATCATCAATGTTTTGAGGAATATCTCTCTCTGTTTACATTGCAAAATATTTTTCAAATTAGTTCATCAAATAAAAATTAAGCTTCACATTTTACACTAGGAAAATTTTAAATATATCAAAATCATAATATTTATATTTACATACCTGTTTCAACTTCTAGTTGAGGTTGATTTTCCCCTTCAATATTTGAGAGTGCTTCTATCTTTCTTTTGCGAGATTGTCTCGTCTCTTCTCTACGTTCCTCAAGGTCTATTTTTTTATCATATTGTCTCGTACAATTTCTTCGATTTCCCATGATAATAGGGTATGAAGTTCAAAAAATTTCCTTCAAAAATTTAGACAAAAACTCAATTAAAAAAACATCACAAAAGATTTAATTTAAAAAAAAACTCATTTTATTTTTTTTGCAAAAAATACATACTTCAATCCAAAACACTTACTTTAAAAAATTCAAGAAAAAAATGTCTTATAAAAATGAAACGAAGTTCAAAATATTTCCTTCCAAGTCCTACAAAAAAATTTCATTTAAAAAGTTACACAAAAACTCATTTTAAAAAATCATTATAAAAGATTTACTTCAACCCAAAACCAAAAAATGTCCTTTCGAAATTAAGCCCAAATCCATACTTTAAAAAAAAAATGAAGCCCAAAAAATTGTATCACATACCTCCAAGAAATGTATTTTGAATGTACCTCCAAGAAAAGTCTTCAAAAATGTTTTTTGAGTGTACCTCCAAGAAAATTCTTAAAACCCAAAACAATTCCTTGCAAAATCAGATCAAATGTACGAAAATAATGTGTCTCAAAGAAAAGTCCTTTGAATGTACCTCCAAGAAAAGTCCTTAAACCCAAAACAATACTTTTCAAAATCAGATCAAGACTTTTGTAAAATCAAACCAAACATGCGAAAATATGCGAAAATAATGAATGATTTTGCGACAGTTTATATTGCCACGAAATGTTTTTTTCGAGGGGCTCAGCGGTACTTTCCGGCCAACGGAAAGTTAGGTAAAAGTTCGGTCGAAATTTTAAGAAATAGTTCAGCCGAACTACTTTGTCGTTTGACTTAACAAGTCGTCGACGCAAAAAACAGTTCGGCCGAAATTTGTTTAAGAGTTCGGCCGAACTAACGCGTCACCAGTTACACAGATCCAAGCCCTAAATACGTTTTTGCAACTTTGGACTGATTAAACTCCATGAAACATTATGAATTAACTGTCGGAACCAAGACAATCATTTTTAGAATAGAATCTACTTTCAGGAAATATAACTTTCATGGAATTTCATAAATATTTACTAATTTTAATTAATTTTGTAATAAAACGGATGCAAACAATTTCTGAAGGTCATTGTGATTCAGTGAAATCAAAATTATGTATCTTCCAAAATACATTGTAAAAAAAATTGAAAAAATTATCGTACATTACATTGGTCCGTTGTCTCTAATGGGTAGCTTTTATATTTTTAGTTTATAACTTATATGTTAAGAAATTTCTTGCATCCGAAACATATTCAAAATATGCAGTTTTTCATATTGGACTAGTTCAAAAAATTCTAGTAATTATGATATGCATCCATTGGCTTTGTAAATATGACGAAACCGAAGTAGACTCTGTCTAGATTGTTGTAACACATTTTGTTTCTCAAAAACACAAATTTTCAAAGAATACAACATTGCGTATTAACATGACTTCTTATGAATCCGTTGATTGTTAAAAAACACACACTCAAAGAAACACTAAGTTGACATATCAAATGTGTATAAAAAAATTCCAAAAATAAATAATAGAAAGCTAACAAAATTTCTGACAACTTTTATTTTTATCACAAAATGAAATTCTAAACAGAAAAATTGTTTTAGCTTGCAAAAAGTTGAAGAACCGAAAAAATGAAAGTTTTTCTGAGAAAAGGGCAAAAAGTGTAAACCTAACCACACATTTTCACCCGTACATTTCAATGTAAATAACCACACAATATGAGAAAATTTCAACATTATTAACAACAGAGTATGAGAATTTAGACAACATTATTAACAAAGTAAAATAATTTAGACAACATTATTGTCTATTAATAATGTTATTTTTATCAATAATTTTACACGGTATGAGAAAATTTCATCAAATTAATTGAAAACATGTACAAAATATTAAACATTATTAACATACTTCAGCTCTGTGGTGGATAAAAATATTTAAACATCAAAACCTCAATTTACACAAAACCCTAAACCCTAAACCCTAAATGTGTTGGAGTGAAACAAGAATGCAAGATTGAGACTTCACACTCAAGTCAAAACCCTCAAAATGCTTAACAGAAACTAGGAACAAAGGTAACATACCTCTATGTAAGTGACTATAAAACTAAGGTTATTGAATAGAGACAACTTCATTTTCTTTACATGTGCATATATCCATGTAAATAACACAGTATGAGAAATTATCAACATTATTAACAACACAATATGATAATTTAGACAACATTATTAACACAATATGAGAAAATTTACACTAAAACAGATTCCTTTCAATTTACACAAAACCCTACCCTAAACCAGTGAATTTACATGAAAACATAGGAAACAAGCTCAATAGAAACATATCCTCCAAGTTAAATGTGTTAAAAAACACATACATATGACTAGTAGGACAAAATCCTACCTTATGACCGCTCTCCTCGCCTTCCTCTCCCTCCTCACCTTCCTCCTTGCTAACTGCATTGACTTGCAAACAATGCAAAAACCCAATCAAAATACAACCATTCACAAAGGAGCCAACACAAAAATTAGAACAAACATTAAAAAAAATGAAAACCCACAATGAAAAACGCACCTGAAAGCACAAGTACAAGCATCCAGACCTGAAAAACGCACCTCAAAAAACAATTTCGAGCATCCAGACCTGAAAATGATGCAATGCCGAACACAGGTAAAACCACCACAAATCCAAGGTAAAAATATCACGTAGCCGAGGTAAAAACACCACAGAGCCGAGGTATAACCACCACAGAGCCGAGATATGACCACCACAGAGCCGAGTATAACCACCACAAAGCCGAGTAAAACCACCACAAAGCTGAGGTAAAACCACCATAGAGACGAGGTCGAACCACCACAGAGCCGAGGTATAATGACCACAGAGCCCAGGTATAACCACCACAAAGCCGAGGTATGACCACCACAGAGCCGAGTATAACCACCACAGAGCATAGTATAACCACCATAGAGCCGATTATAACCATGACAAAGTCGAGGTATAACCACCACTCAGCCAAGTAAAACCAACACAGAGTTGAGTATAACCACCAAAGAGTCAAGGTATAACCACACAGAGCCAAGGTATAACCACCACAGAGCTGACGTATATCCACCATAGCGCCAAGGTTTAACCAACATAGAGCTGTATAACCACCACAGAGTCGAGGTATAATGACAAAGTTCAACCACCGTGCTTCAACTAGGACCACAGGTGCTCGAACGAGGAGCAAAACACTCCATAACTCGGGATGTAGCATGCAAAGGGCGGAGGTGGAGGTGTCGGGCATCGATGCAGGCATTTTTCAACAAACGAACATGCAAACGGTCAGTGACTAGCACCAGAGTGAAAATGAGATATTCCTTAAGAAGCCTCTTGTTAAACGTGGGAAGCGACCAGCTAGAGATGTCGACAACTGGCTAGAGAGGTTCCTCGTATGCGTGACACGTTCCCACGGCAAGTGTCGTGTTGTTGTACGCACGCATGCCACTCTAGGTGGCGTGGGGACTCGGTCACTACAAAGGTGTCCAATAACTCACCCCTCTCCCCTACATGAATCAATGAATTAATTTGGATGAAAATCTCCATGTTTATGTTGCCCCTCAGAAAATTATTATTACACAAATAATATGTGTTTCCTACGTAACCGTAGTATATGTGAGCTATGCCATACTAGCGTATTTACTGCGACTATTTATTTTGGAAAATTATAAAGCATGCGATGGTCATGGAGGGAGAGAGTTGCACATGTGTACATGAATATTTTATGAGTTTCCAATCGTTAGTTTTTGTGAAAATGTAATTTTTGGAAACACGAATTTGGACGTTCAATGTCTATACTTGCCTTGGTGCGACAATGAGGGTAAATAATTGTACTGAGAATTACAATACATGGTTATGAAGTAAATAAAGTTGTAATGTTAAATGTCTTACACATAATTCGAGTACATGGATATGAAGAAAATAAAGTTGTATTGTTGAATGTTTTACACTAAAATGAAATAAAATTGTTGAAAGGCTGAAATAGAAAGATTGGGTATAGTTTTTGACATCACATGACACGAGTTTCATAATTTAAATATAGTTATATTTTTCATGCAGAGGAATTTTAAATTTAATATACATATAAAGTGAACCTATTTGATAGGATAGTTTTTAGAGAATTTAGTTAATTATGTATATTTTAGTGATATTCTATGATTAAGGAGGGAGACATGTATTTTTATTTTAATATGTGGAAACAAAAATTACAATTCCAAAAGTTTGATCTTTTCCACGCGTCATAAATTTTAATTTAAATAAATTTATATTAATACATAAAACTAAAAACATTCATAAATTAAAATTAAAATTAATGTAAAATAATACATAAATTTAACAAATACAAATGATTTAGTTAAAATTATTTCCACTTTAAGTAGGGGTGCAACAAAATTTGAAAGTGGCATAATAAAATTTGAAATTAATTGGTTTATTCAAAGTTATGTTAGTAGTTTTTCATATTACATATAATATAAAATGTTACCATAAGTGTTTATTGGGTCGAGAAGCACCCTACAATCTAGTAATAGGGTAGATCTTAGGTAAACATGTAATATTTAACATTTAACACATTTAACACTTGTAATATAATGTATTTCCTATTTAAAAATAAATCTAATTATTATTATGTATAAACACCATATAAATTTGAAATATAAAGAGGTTTAAGAACACTAATGAAATGTATGGTAAATAAATAAAAATATATATAACTTAGAAGTATGGTAAATAAATAAAACCTCTTTTTATACTTATTAAAAAATATATAAATAAACTAGAGGTATGGTAAATAAGTAAAATCTTTTTTTATATTTACTCCATAAACCTCTTTATATTTAAGAAAACTAAAAAAAATAGGTTTTATTTAGGTGATACCTATGAGCCAAATACTATGGAAAAAATTATTATTAATACCATGGGATAAATACCATGGCCCAAATACCATATTTATAAAAAAATGTATGGTAAATAAATAAATATAAAAATGTATAAAGATGTATGGTAAATAAATAAAAATTTGAATAAACTAGAGCTATGGTAAATAAATAAAACCTCATTATATATGTACTCCATAAAACTCTTTATATTTATAACACTAAAAAGGGAATAAAGGGCATCAGACAGTATCTTCTTGTGAGAAGATAGAGTGGTCCTAAAGGAAAATTGGCATCAATAATTCCCCAAACCAACAATAAATCCAAAAGACGTGGGAGAAAATGAGTATGTCAAGCAATCCATACAATAACATCAAGAATACTTGCCACCACTGCAAATTGCTTGGAAATTACCAACAAAGACTTTAAATGGAGATTCATATTGGGAATCACATAGCCATAGAAAAGTGTGGAAAGTAAAGCTTAATGGAGATAAAGAACTCATTACATCTCCAACCCAAGGAGCAAAAGATATCCAAGGAACTGTATATAATAGGTATGTATCACCACAAAGAGCACACTGAGATGATGCCAACAACGAAGGTAAGTCCATTTTAGTTCTTACTTCCAATATTTAAAAATAAATTTCCTTTCTTAAATATGTGTTGAAGTTTGGTGCATTGATTTCAATGACAATGCATTAACCTTTTACCATCGAAATATTGAGGCATTCCCTCATTCTGAAGACTATATCATCTTAATGGATATAACCTATATCCACAGAGGGGAGAGATTCAATGAATGCTTTCTGAAAACTAATATGATATCATTACATACCAAGGATATCATTCAAGTGGAATTATTACAAGGAAAAAGGGTAGATAGGGACATGGAGTGGAAAATTATTATTCCCATCATAGGAGAAAATCCTCTTAGTGAAAGAATGTAGTCACAGATGTTGTTATGGAAATGTTATGTGATGGAATAGGTCACTAACATCACATTAAACATGAAAATTAGAATTGATTACAGGAAATTTTAGCCTAAAAGTGGCCTCCTAAGGAAAATACTCAAGTAATAGTTAAAATAATAAAATAAGAATTGTGAATTTTGGAGAGAAAAGAAGAAAACTACTTTTTTAATTGTATTTTTGGCTTATCTTCTTACAGGTTTACTCAAATTTTCATGTGTAGACACTCATTGGATGCAAAATTAAATTCCTCATCCAACAAGTACCCATTATGAATAGGTTTGAGAGGACCCACATTGATAAAAACTGTAGATACATTTAAAAAGCATGTTCAAATGTATCCAGATTTTTTTATCAATTTGGGTATTCTAAAAAGTATGCATAATGAATTAGTGGAATTTTGAGGTCTAAAATGGGCCTCCTAAGGAAATTATAAAATAATATTGGAAATAATAAAATAATATTTGATGACATTATCAAATTTTAGAGGGAAAAATGAAAAAAAAACTTATCTCCCAACGTTTTTACTCAAATTTTGAGATGGAGTACTCGTTGGATGCAAAATTTAATTCCTCATCCAAAGAGTACTGATGCAGGATCATTAGACACTAGACAGCAATGTAGGAGGTTTGTCCACATGTTGTGGCTAGAAGGAGTCGAAATTATTCAATTGTAGTAGCAAGGTGTCAATACCTTAGCTGTCTGTTGCATTTAGAACTATTAGAGTCAATTTAGTAACTGTAGAAGTCGAGTAGCTTTGGTTTATGTTCAACTGTTTAGTTTCTGTTGACAAAATATCATGTAATTAGGCCTTTTTTTTAGGAATAAAAAGACGGTCCTCATAGAGGAACTAAGGAGTCATATTATGCATTATAAATTGTAACTCATGATATGGGAAAAGCAGGGATTTTGGTAGTGAGACACAGAACTGAGAAGCATTGTCCTTATTGAATAATTTTCAGGCTCATTGAGTACCTGTTCGAATAAAAATGAGTAATTGTGGATATTAGTGTGTTATTGGTAATCTCGCAGAGGGTTCATTCCTCTGTTTGTAAATTCTGTACATTCAATGGATATTAGGAAATTACCCAGCCTCTGTGTATTTCCGAATGTCTTTTCTATTTATAATGTGGGTTACACTGTGTGGAATCCCCGTAAGTTCTCAACCTGTCTTTAATGTCATGTCTCAGTGATCAAATTGAATACGCTCGTTTGTTTTGGAAGAAGGTCGAGTCGGACTCTGTCAAAGAGGGAAACAATGGTCTTATTCTATTTTCCCAAAGAGTATTGAACCTCTGTTGAAACCATAACCCTGTCCACTGAGTAATTAACCTTGTTTCATTATTAGTTGCGCGATATTGTTTAAGGTTTAACCAGAGTAATAGAGTGAGGATTTAAGCCGAAGAACTAAGTTAACCATAGTAAAGAATCGGTCAGTTACTGTGCAAATCCCGGGAGTGGTTTTTGGAACCCATTACCACCCATGTCGCACCACTTTTGGCCGGAGGCAAAAACATTTAAAAAACGCGATACTATAAAAATCCGACACGTCACCTAGTCAATACCACCCTCATTGTGTTTTTTTGAAGTGTTAAAGTTAGGCGGGAAGAAAAATGCAATATTGTTGTGCATTGTCCAATCTGGAGGCTGCACGATCGAACGGTATTCACGCTCCAAGTTGCAAGGGAGATAGGCAAGGTATGGTCCATTCGTTTTATTATGAAAACCATTCAATTGTGCGTTGAAGTGTGGGCCCGGGGCACAAGGTATATTACAAGTGTTGCGTTGATAATGAAGTCGGGTTATTAATATAAGCCTAGAACTGTTCCAACCTTGGCTATAAGGTTCAGTGTTTGGATTAAAATGCGTTGTGTGTCGGGCTTTAATACATTTTATTAACCAAAGGTTAGGGCTTTGGCACTGTCCAATGGAAATTTTTGTCGGAGTTATAACTGTGATTCGTTATACTGCATACAAACCTTATAGATTTGTTTAGAGGGTAAAGCGCCATCATATATTTTAATACCATATGTCAAGTGGGTTAAGTCATCTATTTAACCACTTTATTAAGGGACCAAGGGTTATATTAAGGAGAAATACAGCTTTGGAGATTATATTTAAACTACCAAAGGTCTTGGTATTTGAAAGGTTATCCATACCATCGGACTATAAAAATTCATTTATCAAATTCCATGAATTTGATTAATGAATTAGACAGAAGAAAATAAAGAAGGCTCCCTTATGAAATGAAAAAGACCGGGAAAAGAGAGACTAGCTCTCCTTAGCACCCAGTCCATCAATTTTTGCTGTCAAGTACCCATGTTGCATACTTTCGATGGGTCCTACTACATGAAAAAATGATAAATACATAAAATGAGAAATACATGAAAAACACATTTTTTATGTATTTCTCATTTTTCGTGTAACAGGGTCCATTAAAAGTATGCAACATGGGTACTCCTTGGATGAGGAATTAAATTTTGCATCCAACAAGTACTCCCACTCGAAATTTGAGTAAACAATTTGGGAGATAAGTTGAAAATACGAATTGAAAAAGTAGTTTTATTGTTTTATTATTGTTTAATATTTTTACCCTTTTACTTAAAAAATAGTGAATCATCACCCATGGTTAACATATTCATCTTTAATCCTATTGGTTCTTATAAAGTTTATTTTTGTTTTACATTTTCTTAGGAGGCCCATTTTAGACCTAAAAATTCCCCTAATGGGGTACTTGTTGGATGTGGAATTTAAGTCGACATCCAAAGAGTGTCTACACTTGAAATTTGAGTAAAACTATAAGGAGATAAGTCATATATACAATTTTAAAAAATATTTTTTCTTCTTTTCCCTCCAAAATATTTACATGTATCTCTTTTTAAATTTAAAGGATTTTGATTGGTTTACATATTATGACATGGAAATTACATGAAAATTTCATGCCATTTTTAAGATAAAATTTCCTCTAATGTGACTTGCCTTCATTGACTATCAAGATAGACCATCTCCAAGTATAAGAATGATAGAAACCTATGCAATGAATATGGGAATGAATTTTGATGAAAGATTTTAGATTAGAATATTTATTAGTGTTGTGACTTAGTAAGAAAAAATAAATAATGTGGTACGTATTGGGGCATGGAATTGGCACTTTATTGTACCCATTTTCCCTATTTTTTCTACCAATTAGGCCTTAAAACTTATATCTTGTTACCTTGTTAATAAAATTCTAGCCAACATATGTTTCTTTCCCATCTCAGCTTACTTTATTAGCTTTTCTTGTATTTTGATGTGAGGTTGATTGTTTTAGGCAATATCGTTAAAAAAATGACAAGACATTGTTTCAGGGGAAGTTCGCCATCCTGAAGGTACTATTGTAGGGATTTTATGCTCCATATTGTTTCTTTCCGATTCCAAAATTTAAAGACGTGTTGATATTGATGTTGTACCTATGCTTAGTTTTATGAATCCTCTATTTTAAACAACATAGAGATCAAAGTATTCTATCACTCAATCGATTCAACATTGACCATTATGTCAACATATCATTTTATATATTAATAGTACATCTAGGATGATTAAAACAATTATGATGTGTAGGTGTTGGTCTTTTATATTTTTGAAATACTGTTATAGTATATTGCATTCATGGAAAAATTTTGTAATTTGTTTCTCAATTTGTACAATGAGAGAATCAAGATATTCTCAGGATTGATTACATTTCAAATATAGATTTATGTAATTTATAAAAGTGTATGAACTCTCTCTTGTGGGGGTAGAAACAATAATGTGATTTTGGAACTCTTTGTAAATGAAATCATTTCCTTAATATCAATGTAACGGGTGATCTGTTGCATCTTACTTCTTTATTCATTAGCTAAGGAGGAAGGTTCCTCCTCTTTGGTAGAGATTGTTGAGTTAATAAGGTGCTCTAGATGTATGTGTGATTTCTCTTAGCTTTGATATGCATTTATTTCACTATTACTATTATTATCCTTTAGATTTATTATGATTACTAATTCATTGAATTACAAGATAGTGTTTCCTCTAATCATGTAGTAGTTTGAGTCTTGGACCATTCCACTCATGTTCATGTGGGCTCTGTATTAATTTACTATTACAGTTTGGAGATTTGTTGATGCAATGTTTTACAAATATTCCAAAGTTATTTTCAATTAATTGAGTGTATATTTTATTGAATTGGGATTCAAGTGGAATAGTGTTACTTTCCTTCACAATCAGTGTGTTAGGTCCCTATATTACTATTGTAGCCCCCTTATTATTATGGTTGTAACCCTGTAGTCCCCATATTTTTATTATTGTGCCCCATAAAACCCCACTATTTTTATTGTTGTTCCCTTTTATTATTGTTAGGTCGAATAGGGTTATATTGTGACCCCATGGACTCCTATATATACAAAGGAGGTTTTTCCATTTGAATCATCCAAGAATTTTTCATTTATGTAATGTAAAGGGGGTTTTACCCTCAAACTGGATGATTTATAAGGCGTTGATCTCTCGTTTATTTTATTTTGGGAGTTGTTTTCATAACATTTCGTATCAAAGCTTTGGATTCTACGGTTTCGCTGCTTCAAACATGTCATCATGGAATTTGCGCTATAACTTTATTTCTAAGAAGTTTCAAAAGATTAGAAAAAACCCATTTGTGAAGAGATCCATATGAACAACAAGTAAAAATTTGAAATCTTGGCTTGCAAGATTTTTGGAGATATGATTTGTGGAAGTTAGGTCTTTTACAGGATACCGAATTTCATCTCAAAGAGGTGACCTTGGGAAAATCATTATAAATATCTCTCTGAGTATCGTACTGAGATTTTGTAAAACATATCCAAAATTACATAGAATCTTGTTTACTGTATATCAATTTCAGAGCTGAAGGAGAAAACAACAACATGTGGCATGTTGTACAATTTAGCTCTACTGAACTTGTCCATAATTAGGTCATCGCGGGAGATTGAGCATAAATTTGAGTTGAAGAATCCAAATTATGTCTCACATGTGGCATTGGAAAGAGATCTCAGAGGGCTAATGCAACATAGAAATTCAAATCTTGAAGATCCAAAATAACATAGATAAATCAGGTTCAATATAGACCTTCTAAAAAGCATGAAAAGGGTGTGTATTTTTTAAACAAGATGGCATAACATTTGTTTGAAAAATCAGTTTGAAGTGATTACAAGGGCATATTGAAGCATATATATCACTATTGAGTTATATAATGCTTCCCAAAAATAATTCCATGCCCATTAAACCCTCATAAATCTCTACTGTGACGCATGAAGATGAAGAATTGCAGTATGATATATCAAATTTATGGTACCAAGTGCAACAAATTTCGATCCTACAAAGAGTAATAAAAGATGACATAGATGGTTTCAAAGTATAAATGAAGGCTAAGTTGGACGGTTTGAAGGATAAAATGAAATCTAATATGGATGGTAAAGTAGTGGAAGGTCACATAATACATCAAAAAAAAGTTATCCAACTCTCAAAGGATAACCTAAATTTGGTGCAGAATTGAATGAAACAAAAGGAAGATCAACATCATAGAGAAAGAAGTTTTGAAGTAGTCACAAAAACAAGAACTCGGAAACTACAAAATCGATCAATTTCATAGTATCTCAGTGAGTGGAAGAACTTACTCGTTGAAGGTTCCACATGGGAGGATGAGAATTTTATATAGAAGCATCAAGAAATAATCAAGTGTTGAGGTAAACACTTGTTTAAAGGAGAGGGGAATGTTAGGTCCCTATATTACTAGTGTAGTCACTTATTGGCTTTAGTGTAGCCCCCTTATTTTTATGGTTGTGCCCCTGTATTCCCCATATTGTTATTATTGAGCCCCATAAAATCTCACTATTGTTATTTTTGTGCCCTTACATTATTATTGTTAGGCCGGCTAGGATTATATTGTAACCCCATGGAATCCTATATATAGAAAGGAGGTTTTTCCATTTGAATCATCCAAGAATTATTCGTTTATGTAATGTAAAGGAGGTTTCCCCCTCGAAATGGCTGATTTCTAAGGCGTTGATCTCTCTTTTTCCTCTATTTTAGGAGCTAGTTTCAAAACACAGTGGCTGAATTATTTAGTGATTTGTGTTGGTGTGACAACAATGATTTATGAGTGCTAAGAGTGATTATTGTAGCAATGTTTTAAAGGTTGATGTCACTAGAGCTAGTTATACATTTTTCCAACATATATTTTTCATTATAGCCTTGAAATAATATATCTACTCTAGTTGAAAATTTATGTGTGAGTGTGGTTAATTGATCCTTATTTAAAAGACAATTAATACAACCAATGTTTTGGAATTGTTGTTTGGGAGGCCATTAGAGGTGCATGTATGCATTGATTGACCATGTGTTAGATGTGTTCATGGATCTGAGGTTTCTAGGAAGTAAGATGATAGGTAAGAACTTGTGCATCACTTCAACATAATGAAGTGGTCCAACCTCATAAGGAGTCACGAAACATAGGATTTCATTGCATGAATAGAGAGGAAGAAAAACACTATACCCCCATAAAAAATAAACACGTAGTTAGAAGAGGAAGTTGAAGAAAGACAAGAATCAAGATTTTGGAATACTAATGTAAATATAGGAATTGATTTCCAAATTTGAAGTAGAATCATCTATTAAGTCGAGAATATTAAATAAGAAGGGGTCAAACAAAGTTTCTCCACATAGTTCAACATCTCCAAAGACATATGTGTTGGTTTCATACATCAAGGAGGTTAAATTTTATGAACCCTCAACATCGAAGACAAGACCAAGAGTTTCTGACCCACGTATATCAGCAAAGGAAGAATATTAGGACATGTTGTAAGGACAAGGGGGTACTAATGAATGCAACTTAGAATTGAACCCAAAATAACTACCACTTGATTATTACATCCCAAACTCAAGAAGTGATGTGAAATAACTTTCTCATCACTTTGTTGCAGCAATTATTCTGAACCATTATACTATAGGTGGTGTTCTGAAACAATATACTGTAGATAGTGTTGTGAAACAACCCACTACAGATAATGTTGAGAAAAATAATCCTGATTTTTTTTTTGCGGAAGGTATTGTGAAATAGATTGAAATTTTTGAATGATATGAGAAAATTAAGAAACCTACGTAGCCTGAGTAGCGTGAGCAACATGAGCAGCTTCAACAACTTCAACAACCCGAGTAGCATGAGAAACTTGCGCATCCTGAGCAACTTGAGAAACTAGTGGGGGATTCTTGTCAATTTAAAAAGCAAAGAAAGTTGTTGTCCCTAGATTCAAAACAAAAAAGGAGGATAACATTGTTGGTTCCTTATAATACTAGTGTATCCCCCAAATTTTTATTTTTGTGCAACATATAACCCCCATATTCTTATTGTTGTTTTCCATAGAAATCCCATATTTCTATTGTTCTTCCCCATATAAACCCACTATTCTTATTATTGGGCCCTCAAATTATTATTTTTGTGTAGGCCCTAATTATATTTTGACCCTTTAGAATCCTATATATACCAAGGAGGTCTTGTAATTTTAATCATCTAAGAATTATTTAGTTATGTCAGGTAAATGGAGGTCGCACCCTTGAATAGGCTTATTTTCAAGTCGTTGATCTATAATTTCTTTTTTTCTATGATCTTCTTACATAAAATTTGGTATTAGACCTCTGGATCTTAGGGTTTTTTTACGTCAATCACGTCATCCTAGAATTTTTGCTATAACATTTTTTATGTGAGGCTTCAAAAGCTGATATTTTGACCACATGTTGTCGAAATCTCGATGAACATTGTGAAAAAATTTCAAATCTTGGTCCACAATATTTTTGTAGATATGATACAAATAAGTTAGAGTTTCTACATGCTCCAAAATTTAGTCTAAACTAAGTGTTTCGAGAAAAATCATCATCTCTCTCGCAATGCATCGAATTTGAATTTTGTAAAAAGTGGTTTAAAGTGAATACACATTAGTTTCTGGTATATGATTTTGAGGGCCAAATTTCTAAATAGGAACTGGTGGCATCCCATACAAGTTTTCTCTATTGAACCAGTCCATAATCAAGTCATAGTGGGAGATTTTAAATAAACTTAACTTGAACAATCCAATCTCTGTCTAACTTATGGAGTTGGAAAGAAGACTTAAGAGGGCTACCACAAGACACAATTTCAGACCTTGCAGATTTGTAGTCACGAAGATACTATAGTTTCAATATCAACCTATAAACAAGCCTAAAATCAAGCTTTAAGAGATATGTATTCTTAATTTTGCATAAATTGTGTTTAAAAAATTAGTTTGGAGTGATTTAAAGAGAATAGTGAAACATAGATATCATTATTTGGTTCGAAAATGCCTCCCAATTTTTTTTTTCTACACCCATTAAGCCCTTATAAATATCTACTATGATGCATGAAGAAGAGGAAGAAAGGCAAATGATAAATTAAAATTGCGAGAATGAATGCAACATTTTTTGCTCTCACAAAGAGCAACAAAAAATTAATTGGAAGCGATGACGAATGTCAAGATGGATGGTTTAAAATTAGATATGAAAGGCAACATGAAGGCTTAAAAGGTTACATGGATGTTAAAAGGAGGCATGAAAAGTTTAAAATAAAACATTGAATGTTTGAAGGAAGGTTTGGAAAAGTTGCTAGAAGAAAGGCTTCCTAGTGGTGATAAGGTATTTAATGAAACTCATGATGATAAAAAAAGGGATGTGAATAATTATATTAAAGACTTCAACCTTGGATTTAATTCTGACCATATTCCAAGAATAGATATGAGTATGTTTGATGGCAAGGATCTAATAATATGGATACTACATATGGATCAATTCCTTGATCTACATAACGTGCAACACACAGAAAAGGTACACATTGCATATTTATATCTAAAACCCAATTGGTTTTTGTGGTATCAATGACCTTTTTTATCATAATCACTTATCACTTGGACATTTTTTATGAAGGAATTGATAACACATTATGAGGATACAAAGAGCAACACCTTCTTTAGCCAATTGATGAATCTCAAACAAAAGAGTCCAATGGTGGAGCACGTTTAGGACTTAAAAATATTTAATATCAAGGTATTTATATTATATAGGAGCATATGTTTCATTTCTTCATAGAGGATTTAAAGGATAACATCCAACATGACACTCACCTTTGGGAACCTAATTCATTGGATAAGGCATTCAACGTGGAAAGAAAATTAACAAAAAAATTATGGAAACAAGTAGGTCTACCACTCACAACTATAAATATGGAATTTTTTCCGCTCCTATCCTTCCAAAACCTACAAGGTTGACACCACAACAAATGGAAGAAAAAATAAAAAAAGGGATTTGTTATAGTTATGATAGAAAGTATACTAAAGGCCATAAGTTTGTTGAGAAGAATTTATTTTACACATATTTTGAATCATGGGAATAAAAGGAACATGAAACATAAAATAAAGAATATATACACCAGGAACCAAACTCAAGAGCTGAAAAAGAAGAAACGAATCCAAAAATATCTTGCAATTCATTGGTAGGAATTACCACTCCTCAAACTCTAAAGATATAAGGACATATCAAAAAGAAAAAGGTAATAGTACTGATTGACTCAGGTAGTGCCCATATTTCTATTCATCCTAATATTGCCAAGGATTTTAATTGCTTTCAATTCCCAGCACCTGGGTTTCAAGTGATGGTAACATATGGAGGGTTATAAATTTCTCAGGGAAGTGCTATAATATCAATCTAACCATGGGGGAATATGCATTCAATAGAACAACTATTTTCATTCCAATGGTCATTGTTGATGTTGTATTAGTATTCTAATGGTTACAATATTTGGGGATGATAACTTTTAATTTTCACGAACTTTTGTCAAAAACAATAGGTGAAGGATAGAAAAATAAATTAAGGGGTATCGTTGGGAGACTTCATAAGATAATCAGCTCTAGTGGCATAAAAAATATTTTTAAGAAGCAATAATGAGGTGTAATCGCACAATTATGCTCACTAGATATTCAAACACCTATGTCACCCATTTATCCATATATCCAAAGAGTCCTTTACCGTCATTCAAATGTATTTGAGACTCCCAAGGGTCTCCCACTTATCATTATCATGATCATGCTATTCAATCAATTCCAAAAAGTGCTCCTCCAAACTTCAGACCTTACAGATATCCCTATGCCCAAAAGAGTGAAATTGAACATATGGTTGCATAAATTCCAGAGATCATTATAATTCAACCTAGAAAAGGTTATTTATCTTATATAATAGTATTGTTACACAAGAACGATGGATCATTGCCTATGTGTCCAGATTATAGGGACCTCAACAAGATTGCTATTAGAAATAAATTTCCAATTCATGTCATTGATTAATTATTGGATGAATTACATGGAGAAATTTCTTCAATAATATTGATATTAATTTGGGATATCACCAAATTAGAATTAATATTTAAAACATTGTAAAAACATCATTCAAAATGCATGAAGTTCGTTATGAATTTTTGTTCATGTCTTTTGGTCTTACCAGTGTCCCTTCCACATTTCAAATTTTGATCAATTCCATTTTCAAACTCTTCATTAGAAAAATTTTGTTAGTACCTTTTTATAATATACTAATCTACAACTAGTCTTGGAAGGATCATGTTCAATATGTTGACAGGGTGCTAAAGCTATTGGAGGAGAAACAATTTTATGAAAAATCCTTGAAATCTTTCTTTGGGATACAGGAGGTGGAATATTTGGATCATATTGTATCTCATGAAGGTGTTAAGTTAGACTCTAACAAAATTACTAAAGAAAGATGCATTTTATTATACTCCAGAAGTAACTAAGGCCTTTGAACATCTTGAAGATGAAATGTATCAAGCTCTAGTATTAGCTACACCGGACTTGACATAAACCTTTATGGTGGAATATGATGCCTTGGAAAATCGGTTGGTGTTGCTTTAATGCATGAAGGAATACCCATTTCTTTTGAAACTCATCCAATCAAGGGAAAGTATTTACACAAACCTATTTGTGAAAAGTAAATGTTGAAAATAGTACATGCTTTGAATAAATTACATCCTTACCTAATTGGAAGAAAATTCAAGGTAAAAACAAATCATGATAGTCTTAAATGTTTCTTGGAACAAAGATTATCTTAAGAAGAGCAAAAAAAATTGGTCATAAAGATGTTGGGTTATGCCCTTGAAATCATCTATAGAAAAGGGAAGCAAAATGATGTTGCAGATGCACTCTCAAGAAGGGATGAGGATATGGATAACTATTATCCAACTTGATTGGAAAAATAAACCACGAGAATAATGGAATAATGATGAAGAGGTTTGGACACCCATTGAAAAGTTTTTGTAAGGTACTAATGTATCTAATACATTTATCTGGTAAACAAATTGCTTATATTTATTTAATAGATCCCAACTCAAACAATAAGTTTTTTTGGAATGGCACACCTCTCCTATAGGAGGGAATTTAGAAAATTTAAAAACTTACCACAGGGTCAAGAAGGAATTTTTTTGGGATGAATTTAAATATGATATTCAAATTTTTTGGAATAATATTTGGTTTTACAACAAAGTAAAGTTGAAACAATTGAGACCCTGGGTCCTTCACAACCATTATCCATTTCAAGTCAGTGTTGAGAGCAAGTCTCAATGTATTTTATCATATGTTTCCCAAGCCCAAAGGAAAGATTTTCATCATGCTAGTAGTTGATATACTTACCAAGTATGCAGACTTTTGTGTACTATATCATCCTTTCAAAGCTATTACATTCACTACTACATTTGTGGGAATAGTTCAAAAGCTACATTGAAACCCAAATATTATTTTAAGTGACAGAGATCCCATTTTCACTAGAAATTTTTGGATATAATTATTTTCTTGTATTGTTACTCAATTAGCTCATAAATCATTTTATCATCCTCAATCTAATGGGAAAATTGAAATATTTAACAAATTTTTATAAGGATATCTTTTTTTCTTTGTATCTGATAAAGAAACATAAGGGGTCAAGTGGTTACCTCTGGAAAAATGGTGGTATAACACTTCCTTCCATACCACAACAAAAATGACACCATTTATGGCACTTTATGGTTATCATGCACCATCCATCACATCATCTTTAAGAGAAAATTCTAAGGTTCAAGTAGTGGAATATCACATTTAATATCAACAAGAATTTCTCCAACTCTTAAAGGATAATGTGATTCTGGTGTTAAATCGAATGAAGCAATAGGTAGATCAACATCACAATGAAATATTTTTTTGTGTAGGAAATTATGCATTTTTATGGCTACAACTATACAAACAAATGTCCCTCAAGCAAGCCAAGAAGGATTATAAATTATCACCCTAGTAATATGGCCCTTACAAGGTAATGCAAAGGATTGATACTATGGCATACAAATTGGAGATTCATCCATATTTTCAAGTACACCCAGTTTTCCATGCTTCATCCTTAAAGAACATTATACGTGACAAGATCCCACTTCAAATTACATTGAAATAATCCCCATATTGTTATTGTTTTTCCTCATAAAATACCACTATTTATATTGTTGAGACCTTAGATTATTATTGTTACATAAGCCCTAATTATATTTTGACCCTTTAGACTCTTATGTACCAAGGAGGTTTACCCCTTGAAGATAATTATTTTCAAGTCATTGATATATCATTTCTTTTGTTTTTACTATATGGTTACATAAAAAATTGGTAGAAGGGATAAGTGCTACCTTCTAATTCTTTGTTAAAGATATGAAATGGTAGTATCCAATGAAAAATATTTCTTTATCAACCTTTCAACTTTTCCAAGGTACTATTAATGAAGATCCAGACACACTGTCCTTCTTGAATTTTGTTTCCTATGTAGAAGTTACGATTATAACTCCAATGCTAAGAAATTAAAATTATTCCTTGCTAGCCTAAAAGGAACAACATTGAAGTGGTTCATGAAATTTAGAGGTTCATATATTCTTCATGGGATGATATGAAGAAAAATTTAATGGATAATTCTCAGGATTACTATAGAAAAAAGGATTAAAGGGAAGAATTATTCAAAATGTCTCAATGAGATGATGATCGTTTATAAGATTTAATAGACCATATCCATTATAATATACACAAGTCCTAGCATAGTGATATAAGTATGGGAATATTGAAGGCCATTTTAATTAGAGGAATGAAAGAGGACCACATATATATGCTTAATCTCATGGGAAAATGTGATATATCTAAAGGATCATATTATGACATTGTTGAGGTTTTCTTAAGATGTTCTAGAGGATGAATAAAATGTAAGGCTTCAACAAGAGATGTTTTCTCCAAAGTAAAATGGTCAGGAAATGTTGGAGTGACTAGGGTAGAGATTGACAACCTGTGGGAGGATTTTTAAATGGATATTATCAGTTCCTTGAATTTTTAGTTCGATATGTTTTAGGAAAGACAAAAACACAATGAAGGAGAAAAAGTGTTGTCTATATTTTTTCCTAAGTGCATAAAGAAGTACCCCCTTAGGGAGTTCCCACTTGATAGCATAAGGCCTTGCAACATATGTAAACATGAACATTCTATAGATTAGTTCTGATAATTGCTAGGAATAAAAGAAATCTACAAGGAATCAGGGGAGGAAGTTGAAATAACATACTTCATTAGTTCTAAGAAGCCATGACAACCTCAACCACCTATTATGATTCAGGATATTTTTTCCTCTTTTAATTCATGGTTTATTTTGTATATTTATTAGAAATTTCCTCAACATATTCAATATCCTCCAGTACCATTACAACCCCCTAATCCTTCTCTAGTTCAGTATCCAACGATATGGCCATAATGGACTTCTCTTCAAAACTAGTATCTTCTATGGCCTCAAGTATGGAGAGGAGCTATCCTTTCAAATCAACCACCTATTCCATTTTTTATGCAGCAACAACAACTAAAAATTCCCTCTAATGTACCAATAAGTAATCCTTCTTTATGACCTCAACTCCATGTGGAACCTAAACCCAACCCTAATAAGAAAGTGGTACAACAGATTGAAACAACAGTTCTCCCCACTTACTATATCTCACCTATGGAATGAATTGAAGTATGATTAAGATCAGGGGGAATAATGAACCAGAGAATTCCCCCAGTCATTATAGAAGATGAAAAAGATAACTCACCAAAGGGGGGGACTTTGATTCAAGATTCATATGGCATGAAGAAGGTTGGAATAGATAAGGTTGACACCACTATGCATTAGAGAACTTTTGAGGTCTAAAATGGGCCTCCTAAGAAAAATGTACAACCAAAATAAATTTTATAAGAACCAATATGATTTAAGATGATGATGTCAACCATGGCGGATGATTCACCACTTTTTTGGTAAAAAAGAAAAAATATTAAAAAATAATAAAATAATAAAACTACTTTTTCAACTTGTATTTTCAATTTATATCCCCAAAGTGTTACTCAATTTTCGAGCAAGAGTACTCATTGGATACAAAATTTAATTCCTCATCCAAGGATTACCCATGTTGCATACTTTCAATGGACCTTTCTATAGGAAAAATGAGAAATACATGAAAAAGCATGATTGCAATCACGTTTTTCATGTATTTATCATTTTTCATGTAGAAAGGTCTATCGAAAGATTGCAACATGGGTACTCTTTGGATGAGGAATCAAATTATGGATCCAATGAGTGTTCCCACTAAAAATTTGAGTAAACCTATAGGGAGATAAGTTGAAAATATAAGCTGAAAAAGTAGTTTTTTTTTCCCCTCTAAAATTTCATGATGTAATCAAATATTATTTTATTATTTCCACTATTATTTTATAATTTCCTTAGGAGGCTCATTTTAGACCTCAAAATTCCCCTAATGAAAATTGGAATATATGTAAAAATTGGTGTCTTAGTTCCTATAATAGCTCAACTTTGTAAAATGGTTGACACTACGACCATTGTTGATACTACAGCAATAGTTAATCCTTCTAAGAAAGTTGTTGATACTACTATGGAAGGGGAAATAATAATTAATTTTTTTTTCAGTATTGAGACTATTTTATGTCCACCATACCCTAAAATATTAATTATAGCACAACTTATCACTTAACAAAAATCCACTTTCTAAAACAATTGAAAAATATTTTTTTTTGTATCCAATTACCCAAAGCCATTTGATATGTTGCAATTTATGCAAAAAGAAACTTGAAAGAAGACCTACATATCCTCCTACTATGCATGTGGTAGGAAAATTGTTAGCATTAATGTTAGGGGAGGTTCCACTTACCAAGTACAAGGACCCAGGAAACCAATGTTAACTATTCGCATTGAAGGAACAACTATCCCAAACACCTTAATTGATTTAGGAGCTACAATTATTATAATGACTAGGGAGATTGTTGAAATTTTTTGGTTAACCAATTTAATTCCAACCCCGACCATATTAGAATTGGCTAAGAGATCTAAAATTCAACCTAAAGAGATATTATAAGACATTGTCATTTCAGTTTATTTTCTTGAATACATAATAGATTTTGTAGTATTACAACGTAAAAATTTCCTAGGCGGTCATCCCCTAATATTAGGAAGACCCTAGTTGGCTACTGTAGATGCTTAACTATGGTTGGCATTATATTAAAATAAAAAAATTAAACCCCTTTATCTTCATGTGTTCATGATTCACATGAAATAATCATCTTTACAACCCTTAGCTCATCAATGTTTAACTCACAATACACACACCTTGCGTTTAAGTCTCTATCTACAACCTAAAATCTAAAGGCAGTTAGGCTTCACTTGACTTTCAAAGAATTATTGAATTATCGCCAGACAATCTTCTTAAAAGGAGCTTAATAAAACTCATGTTTACCTCTACAATCTGATTCATGCCTCTATACGTCAACATGGCCTGGATATGTTTTAAGTGAATTCATTCACCTGTAATTACGATTAGTCCAAATATACCACTCTTCTTTGTACCTTGATGTCATATGGCCTAGATATATTTTCAAAATATGGTATCTAAGTGTCACAGCCTGGATGTCATGCCCAAAACATTTTAGTGCTTGGATGTCCATATTTCATAAGTCATTTGCAACCAAACTTTAATAAAAGAAACAAACGTTGCATCTCTTGCATCTAGGGTCCATAGGGTTGTCATTTTAGATCTATTCAGATGTTTTTGGCATCTGGGATACTTCACAAGTGATAAGACCAACGAGGGGCCATATCTCTCCAAGCCCAAATATCTTCTTGACTTTGGAATCTCATTGTCCTTTATATCTAGATATGTTATGAATGTTAGATGCAAATAGCTATAAGTTTTTTACTCACCTGGTTATACTTTTTTCCTTTGCATCCATATTCATTTCATTAACCCTTCAACCTCTTTAGCTATGCATTAATTTCACTCTGGGGGCCTTTGACTTTGGTTAGTATTTGTTTGTGGTTCTCATGTTATTATGAATCTTAAATTTATCAAGCCAAATCCTCAAGTGCACTCATCTAGTGCTTGCCATAACTCCACTCAATCTTCAAATAGGTCCTCTGACCCTTCAACTAAGGTTTGACTTTGTCACATAAATCTATGTAATCTCATCCGACTATAGGAAAATGCATTGACAATAAATGCTTTCCTCCCTTTAACACATGGAGTCGTTCCATACTAGAAAGAGGAATTAAACATAGGAACTAACTTAAAAATTAGGTTCTAATAAATGCATAAATATTTGTTTACAAGGGATTGGTACACCTTCTCATTTTCTACTTTTTAGCTCCTATGCTCCTCCCTAACCTATTTTGGCTCTACTCTTCAGACTCCTCCTCAATTACCCGAGCTCTGTTTGGCCTTGTAATTTTACATACACATATGAACTCTTTTATCAACTAGAAAATATTGTAACAAAACAAAGGATATTTAGACATATATCCCAACACCTCAACTTTACAATTGTCAATTTTACAAAGGTCCACATGGCCCAAAACATTGATAAAAAAAAAAAACTGCCATCCCAATAGTCCCAGATTCTTATAGAATTAGGAAATATGTATTTACATAAAAAAACCTCCATATTTCTAATTTATACAAATTACATTTGAGGCAAAATAAAATTCCTTTCGGAAATTTCATCACAAAAATGAGCTGCCTAATATTGATGTTTTAATATCATAATTCATAACAAGGGTGATCACTAATTGAGCTACCCTTGTTGACTTATAATAATTTCCATAAAAATTATATATATATATATATATATATATATATATATATTCATATATTCATTCTAGTTAATGAATATTGTCTTTATAATTTAAAATGTATATATGTGAACTTTGAATGTACAAGGAATTCTAAATATTCCTTAGTGTGGATTATGAATGCACATTTTGGACATAATAACTTAATCAAAGGTTAGGGTTTACATTATAATAGATTTTTTTTTTCCAAAGTTTTATATGAAACTTTTGAAAAATAATGATTAAAAATTTCATATAAAACCTAATTTGATTTATTCACTCATTAAATTATAGTTAAATTTACTTTTAAATTTATCATATATATATATCAATTAAAAGCCATATCAACTTGGGTATGGACTTGAATTCTCATTAAAAATTACCAAAAATAAAAATCAAACCTTTTTGGATAATTATTACGCCGTGAAAGTACACACTAGAAAAGATAATTCAACTTCTTTGGCCTCTTTGGTTAAGAATTTTAATTGAAAAATTAATTATGAGTACGAGGAATTTATAAAAAAAATCCACGTGTTTTTTAATTATTGTACCTGTCGCTGGCAGGATACTACGCATCAGGTTTTACCTGATTGTGACATTAATTTAGGTTGATTAGACAGATGTTTTCAAAAAAAAATTGTTTTTGCCATGGTTCACTATGAGATTTATTTTAATTATTTTAATTTCAATTATCTATTATCTAATTGGCCAAAAAGTTTCACTTCTTATTGCAAAATGCCTAGATTTTATCGCCGTTATTTGTATTGCGATTACAAAAACATTTATATCTATTCTGCAGGTGTTGTAATTTATCTGGAGTCGCATTAAGCAAAATAATGAGACAGATGCATTCCCCGTACGAGCCACCTATTGTGGTCTGTCAGATAGCACGCATATCCGTGCGTATGCTCATATATCATAGTTGGTGCGCGATATATAAAGGTAGGGTATAATGCATCGTGGGCCCGACGAGTGGTGTTGGTTTTTAAACCATAGGCAAATGCATAGATTATAACAATAAATCAAATGGACAAAAGAATTTATTAACCTTGTGGGACCGTCACGAATCGCAATTGCTGATGTGTTTATGGAATGTGATTTATATGTGTTTGAAGTTTGTGCTTAAAAGGCATTAATCGCATCGGAACGTTTGCGAATGCATCAATTGCATCGGAGGAAGGGCATCGCATTGGAACATTGACAAATGCATTAATCGCAATCGGAAGAATTGAGTTGCGATTAATCGCATCGGAAAATAGAAAATAAAGGTTTATAAAGTTGTGGCGCTCGAAGTTTTCAAAGGTTAGCGTTGTGGTTAGAATATGAGAGCATAGTATATGCGTAATCTGCATTGTTTTAAAGCAGATATTAAATTTATATTTTTTTAAATTAATGTAGTAAAGAATAAAATAATAAATCTATATCAAATGAACCTTTTGCAACTGTGGACCCCGCTGAACGTGAAAAAACCTAAGCCAAATATGGAAGATAAAATTGTGTTATAAAACTTATCAGGTCTGAGACTTGCCATTGCAGTCGACTGAAGACATAAGAACTTGCGATTTGTGATTGCGATTGGGTGAATCGCATTGCATGATTCAACATTAGCAAAAAAAAAACATATCAATTTTTAGAAACTTTCCGATCCAATGAGTTAAAAGACCTTTTAACATATTTTGAACATATTAGAAAAATTTTATAGTTAGAAATATGTTAAAATGAATTCTATTTATTCATGGCATCGCAAAATATCAAAAGTGAATTTTAACATTTATTGCAAGGATTCGCCGATCTCCGATTGTATGACAAATGTTGAAAATGCCAGGAGATTAAATGGTAATTAAAGTTTTTGTAGCTGTCCTCATTATTGTGTTTTATTTCAGCTGAAAGCATTCATTTGAATTGTAGAAAAAAGGTTTGAATCCTTTCATTCACAGAACCAGAGAGAGTTTACCCGAATCTGGAATGTCAAAGAGAAGCAGAAAGTCTAAAGCTACGTTTGTTGCAAATTCTCCTGTGCTAAACATGCCGCCCAAGGAAAAACCGACAAAGCTCAAGCTAGTCACATACACCTCCTGTCAAGGACTGGGGAAGATGACATGGGAGACTGTATAAAATTTGCTTGAAAAAGAGAAACCTAGGGTTGTTGTGCCCAAAGAAACTATTCCTGATGAAGAAGATTCAGACTCTGACTCTGAATCTCAACTTAGTGCATTGGAAAATTCATTTTTACACCGAGTTGCTGCCTGGGCGAATACTTTTCCCTACTATGATGTTATCATATGGGTCATTAACAATGTGACGATTCAAAACATGACTTTTGTTTCTGCTTCTGGATCAGTGTTCGGGTCATTCGGGGTAGAAGATATTAAAGAAATCTACCATATTCCCAATCCACAAAAGATTTACAACAAAGAATATTTGCAACAAAGAATTCCTTAAGGAATATGCTGAAGAACATCGAAACCAGGCAGAGCCAATCAAAGAATGGAGGAATAACCCTGAGAAACATAAGCAAGAGGCATCATGTATGTACTCTGTGGAGTCTCTTGCACCTCCATATTGTTATTCCGCAGCAATGATGTGTAGGTTGTTCGGAAACGACAACTCTGCTAGATTTTCTATTCAAATGGTCCCATTAATTCATTCTGCGGTTAATTATGAAATTATGGATTGGGCTGTCATTTTGTCAGATAAGATAGCTAATCGAATTCTAGAGTATAGAAAAGATAATAATTCAGGGAATTCTTCCCCTTTCCATTTTTGTGGTTATATTTTGGATGCCCTCTATTTCAATTCTGAGTTCCCCATGCTAGGTTGGAAATGGACTCCAAAAGAACCTATTCCTATTCATGTGTATCATAATTTATTATGGAAAGAACATTTCAAACTTCATGTTTACAGAGTCTGCCATGGTTTTCTAATTCCAATCTACCAAACCATTTTTGGTCATTTCCCTCCTAGACTGTCCAATAAAGCCAAGACTGATTTGTCTTCTATCGGAGATTGGTTCGGAGAAGAAAAATTCACTTATATCAGAATTTTTGGGAGTATTTTTCAGCCACATATCCTTCCCCTATATGTTCCAGATAAGCTGTTAGCTCAGGATATTTCCTATCAACTGACAGTTGAAGGAATGTCTAGAATTTTGAAAAGCAATAAAAAGCTTATGTGGCCTACCTTCCCTTTTAAGTGTGGTGACTATACTCTTAATAATTTTTCTCACGCTGAGAAAGAAGTTGGTAAGATTTCTAATCTTAAGTTTTCAACAATTCCTGGAAGACAATACGACCCAAGGAAAGTGGTGCATGATTTTACTACCTCTGTTTCGATTGCCCGATTCGAGCATGAACCAGACATTTTTGATGATTTATTTGTTTCCATGGATGATATATCCCAAGTCTTTGATTCAGCCAAGTCCAAGTTACACGCTGAGGACTTGAAAAAGTTTTTGTTGTATAGAAGCCAAAGGTTACTTAATTTTCCTCTTGATCAGTTGAGAGCTCCCATACAGGAGAAAGCATCACAACAAGCAGGAGGTAGTTCTGGTAAACAAGTAGAAGGAGCTGATCCTGTTTTAGGGAAAAATGATGACAACAGTAAAGCTGACAGTGCCAAAACAGAAACAGCTTCTCATAAAGATACACAAAAGCCTTTAGTGCAAACAGAAAAAGGGAACACTGGCACTGACACCCAGGTACATATTGAAAAGGGAAGTACACAAAGTAAAAACATTGAACAGGCATCCAAGAATGATGCAGGTTCTCAACTGGGAGGGCAAGTAGATACTGAATTGATTGTTTCTTCTCATTTGCTAATTCAATATCAACAATTTTCACAGCAGATAGGATTTCAAAAAAATCCTGAAGTTGACGATCCCAAAGATCAGGATGTGGAAATCATTCCTGAAAACCCCACTGGAGAAATTATGTTGAAGATAGAAGAAATCCCTCCTTTAGATATATTCTACAGTCCCAAATATAGAGTTGTGGTAAGAAAACAAAGGAAAAGGAGGAGAACAGATCAAGATGCTCTTTTGGCATCAAAGGGGGAATTGCTAAATGTTGTTTATAAAAATGCTGAGGTGGATCCATATGAGGATCTCACCAAACTGTCTCAGTATGTTGGTGCCTATAGTGTTGCCACTATAGATAAAGCTTCCGAAGTTTCACAGCTAGTAAAACAAAAGGATATGCAAATTGCTATGTTTGAATAACAGGTTGCAGGTGATCAACAAAAGACAATTTAGTTGGAACAGCGGGTACAGGATGCAGAACTCAGAGCTAAAGAAATAGAAGAGCAACTCAGCCTTGAAAAGAAAAATATTGATGAACAAGCCTTGAGCAAACAACAACATTTGACTCGAGAAGTAGAAAAGCTACAAAATATTTTACAAAATGAGAGAAATTCAAAGGTTGAACAGGAAAAAATGTTCCAATCAGAAATGGACAAGTTTAAGGAGTATCCCAAGCTGGATCAATTCATTACTGAGGCTCTTGAAATGAACAAACTACTATCTCAATAGTTAAATGAATTTTGTTTAAAGTTGACACAAATTGAGCCTTTGTACGAAATTACATCGTCTTTGATAGATAAATCAGTCACTCTTAGGCAAGAAATTGAAGATGTTGATGATAAAATTTCCGAGTTTCTTTCATGGCAGGATACAGAGCAAGGAAGAAAAGCTAACCTTCCTAGAATTGAAGAGAGACACAAGGAAATTCTATTTATGGAATGGGAACAACAGTTAATGAAATTAGAAAGAGCCACATCAAGGGCTAAAAGTTTAATGAATAATACAACACAATTGATTAATGACAGCCTGTACGCTACCAATTTGATCTCAGATTGTATTCCAGGCGAGTTACCTAAAGTAAAAGAAGTTTATTCTAGGTTGAAGCAAGAGATAATCGATAAAAATAAAAAAATTAGCAAACTTCAAGGAATTTCATGGGATAATATGTGGTCTTATCTAATCAAGCCACACAGCCAACAGATGACCATCAAATTATTTTCGAATGCTATTCAATATATCATTCTTGAATTCTCTGATGCTACATACACTGGACAGTTACATTCAAAAATGACTCGGCCAACAGAAGTCCAAGATATGCTCAATGTCTGCCACCTTCGTTCATCCACCTCAATCGATGATTAATGAGCTAGTCTACTACAAGCTCGCATTTTAGTTTAAGATATTTTATTTTAGATAAATTGTAGGAATAGTTTTAGTTATTTTGTTTTATTGAGTACCTATTTAAACCCCTTTCATGCATTTAGAAAGGGGTCCTTAATTTGTAATATTTTTTGACTTGGAGATTACATTTTTGTACTACATTTACTTCTATATTCTTTTATAAAGGGTCACATATGGTGATTCTATGCGGAATTATTTTTTAAGAGTTGCATTTCTGTACCTCGGAGTTGATTTTGCGTTGTAATTGCTGGATTCTATCTATTCACTGTTAATTTCTTTTGTCATATGATATTCTCTTTTAAATTTGCTAATTTTTGAGGCTTCAACATTTTTGGGACTAGAAGGAGGGCCAAAGCTATGAATGGCAGATAAATCTAAATATGAAAGCCATTCTAAGAGCACATCAATTATATAACTGCACATAACATCTTCAGAGTTGTCAGGAATTTGTTTCAGAAGAGTGGTTGCTTTAAGTATAAATGTGCCTTTGTCTATTGGTGCTGTGTTTATAAAGTTGCACTCTCTTGAACTATGATTCAATGGTAGTGATACAGTTATGTGGATTGCTTGTTGAGATAAAATTTGTTGAAGGTTAAGCAAAGCATTGCCTAGAGACCGTATCATTTGAATAGCATCAATTTTTCTCTTTTCATGTTCTTTTCATATCCTTTTGAATGCATTTGTCATAGATCTGTCAACTTTGGTCATATATGAAGTGCAATATGAAGCTACAGCATATGCATTTAGAACATATTGGGCATCTGTATTTGCATTCCATAGGTGTGGCATATTGTATGCAAAGCTATTATTCCATATTTCTGATGGTTTTCGTTGCAAGAATACCATTGGTTGTGTTAATGTACTTTGTATTAATTCGATGTAAGCAGTTTCTGTTAACTAGAATTCATCTAAGAAATCTTCATGGCTAGTTAATTTGTCATAGTGTTTTTTCTCTAAGGTGCTTTGCAAGGACAAAATTTTTTCATTTATTGAACCATGTACCGAAGTAATTGGTTCAAGAATCCTTGTTCTTTTCATTGGTAGCATTGGAAATTTGTATCTACACTGTGATGCTTTTATTTTTTTATAGCTTTTGGTATGATGATGTTCATGTATCTTTGCGAGTTCTGGATCAAGTTGATTTGTGCTACAAGTTATATAGTTATCCAAGAAGTTTTCAATTTCTAAGTTAGTATTAATTCCATATACTAGAGCATTTTCTATCCATATAGGAGCATGTTCATGTGCACTATCTCTATTTTGGAACTCAGTTACAAAGTAATAATCTAATATTTTGCGAAAAAATGTGCTATGTTGACAGATCAATTGCTTCAATGCATTTGTCTTATGTCTATAGTAACGTGTACATGTTACTGGGTCCTTTCTGACAAGATAATCAATGTTGCATTCCTCAATTGTTTCAATGTGTTTCTCTTTATTTCTATTGCTATGTAATTTAATAAGAATTTGTACTAGTGGTGTCCAAAGATGCTTTGCACTTGTAAATGTAACAAAGAAAGTTGGAGGACCTAATTGTCGTATCATTGCAAATATATGTTTCTGCATTTGTTGATGGTAATCAGGAGAAATTCTTATGTGTTTGAAATCTATGTATCCAATGTGACTTTTTAGTAACTTTTCTAAGTTGGGCTTGTACTTAACATCTTTTTCCAACAACTTTCTTCCTTGTAATTTTCCTTTTCTTATTCATATTGAGATGCATGACATGACCTTTTCAATGAGTATTTGCATTGTCTTGAAGAACAAATTTGTGATGTGATAGGAAAAGTGACCACTTCAATGCATTAGTTCCCACTTTACTATTTCTTGGTAACGAAGTATTTGTAGTATATCATCGTCACGTGGATCTCCAAAGAATAGTGATATCAATATTAGTATCTATGCGATGTTTTCTTGTTGGATGGTAGTTTTCAATGTCTATGATTTCAACCATTTTTTTCCATGTATTTATTCTTCAGATTCGTATGGTGATTTGTTTACTAAGTACTATGTATCTTAGATTTTTTTCTCTCAAAGATGAGAAGAGCTTCTATAATATTTTTTGGTTTATTGAATATATCTCTATTACAATGTTTACTAGCACAAAATATTAATTTTACTATTATATTGTATCTTTGATTTCAAAACAGTAAAATAAGAGAAGCAAAGTTTCAAGTAACTAGTTCCTATTTTGCATCTCTCTGTATTTCAAAAGTATCACTGCAAAACAAAGAAGATGCAACGTTTATTATTGTCTCTGAAAACATGAATCTCACATACAAGCTATGTATTCTAGAAATAATTCACTTTTGTATACAATAGAAAGCATGAAATACAGATTGTATGTGTCTTGATTGGTAAAGCTAATCTTGCTAGTTGTAAATAACATAGTTATAATTACGAATATGTATGTACAGTTAGATATGCACTATAGCATAATAGCATCTTGAAGGCAAAAATATGCTTCATACAAAGACAATTACTGATTCAAAGAAAAGTAGGAGAAAAAAGGCCAATTGGGTAACAACCTTGCAAGAATATGGTATTGACATTAAACCAGCAAAGATTGTTAGAGGACAAGGTTTTTGCAGATTATTAGTAGGAGCTCATAATATATCAGAAAATCAAGATCTAAAGAATGTTATTTCAGTAAGTCAGATAAGTGTTACAGATTCTGAATCTCAGTATGTTGATCTGATATTTTACTTGAAAATTGGGTATGGTCCTTCTAATGTCAACTATAAGAATAAACGTGCTTTAAGATTAAAAGCTACTAAATATAAAATCATTGATAATGTGTTATTCAGAAAAAATTATGATTCAATCTTACTAAGATGTCTTGAAAAGACCGAGGCAAAGAAGGTTTTGCAGGAACTACACGATGGACCAGCAGGAGGTCATTTTGGAGGCAATACCACAGCCCACAAAATCATCCATGCTGGATATTATTGGCCTACCTTTTTTAAAGATTCTTATGATTATGTGAGAAAGTGCAAGATTTTCCAAAATGCTAGTGGAAGGCAGAGGAAGCCAGCTTTTCCTCTACAGCCAGAAAACATTGAAGAACCACTTGAGCAATGGGGGCTTTATATTATTGGTGAGATAACTCCTCATTCTTCCAAGTAGCATAAGTACATTCTCACAACAACAGATTAATTCACAAAATGGGTAGAAACAATTCCTCTAAAGGTAGCCAACTCTGACGTAATTTTTGATTTCATCGATCAATCCATCATTACCAGGTTTGGTGTATGAATAGTTAATGGTTAAAAGGTAACCCTGTCGGAACTATGAACGTTTGCTTGTAGCAAAAGCAATAGCTGTGACAATATAATATACTACATAAGCTAAACTTAAGAAAATCCACTTACTTTATTATTATCAACTAATCAAAGCTTGAGATAACACAAAAAATGTTTTAATCCTTGAAGAATTAGAAAGAAATTGTAAGTGATTTTTATTCTTTTACATAGTTAGATTTTATTTGAATTATCTTAAGAAAATTTTTCATTATCTTTAGAAATTTTTACTTACTTGAAATATAGTATTCATTTCATTTTTTCAGAGATAATTGTTTCTTCCCCAATTGTTGTACTGTACAACAACCCTCCCCATTTTTAAATTTTTAGAATAAATTCCATTTAAAAATAAGTCCCCTTTTTATATCTTTTCCATAAATAAAAATATGCATATCACATTTTATTCACAAAGTTTACAAGTTTTAAAAACTTACCCATCTGATGAGTTAAAAGACCTTTTAACATATTTCGAACATATTAGAAAAATTTTATACTTAGAAATATGTTAAAATGAATAGTAAATCGCAATCGGAAATTTGGAAAAGTTGTTTTAAAGAGTTGTTATTGCTTTGAGAAGTTCCGATGCGATCGAGCTCAATCGCAATCGCACTTCGGAATAATAGTAAGTATTGCACTTTTTCTATTTATAACAATGCAATGTGATTTATCGCAATCGCGTCTCAGGAAAAAGATTAAACATTTCATTCGTCTCATTGCAAAATTCCGATGCGATTGTGCTCAATCACAATTGCTTTTTTGTATTAATTCGATGTACGCAATTTATACTTAGAAATATGTTAAAAAGAATAGTAAATCACAATCAAAAATTCGGAAAGGTTCTTTTAAAGACTTGTTATTGCTTTGAGAAGTTCCGATGCGATCGCGTTCAATCGCAATCGCATAACATTGCATTCCTCTCATTGCAAAATTCTGATGCGACTGTGCTCAATCGCAATCGCATTTTCGGAGATAGATTGTAACAGTCCACTTCATTTTAAATCTCCGATGCGATCAGAATTTGGAAAAAATGTTTTCACTGAAACAAATTGTGATGCAATCATCGCAATCGAAAAATCGGCATGAATCATATTCTATTTATCTTGTGCACCATTGAAAACTTGCGATGCGATTGTTATTTTGCCTTTATATTTATTCATCGCATCGCAAAAGATCAAAACTAAATTTTAACATTTATTACAAGGATTCGTCGATCTTCGATTGCTATGTGGCTTCTCCAGACGTTTATCACACACATTATAAAAATACCATTTACTACCTTGTAAGCATGCAATATACCACTACGCTTTTGTAACATCATCATTTTGCTATAAATATTTGAAATTCTATGATATAATATTACACAACAGCAGTGTATACAAGCAATAACAGAGAATGCAATTATAGAAATTTAAAATTTAAATTAAGTTATGTTCTAAATAAACTTTATCATTTTTGTATTATTATTTATTTTAATTATAAAAACTTTAAAAAATTATTAAAAAAAATTAATTGTAAAAAATTATTAGGATTGAAATTTGTTGAAATGTTAAATAAATCTAATACAAATAATAATACTTAAAATTGTGATTTTTAAAAATAATTTTAGTAATTGGGATTATGTTAAATAGTTATAGTGAATAATTCTTATTTTTCTAATTCAGATTCAAATTTTCACCAATTACATGATAAACATTAATGTGCTGATGATTATTATTAAATTAGTTATATTTGAACTAACCTATACCATTTTCGTATATATGTAGATTAACTTCGCAGTTTGACAGTTTTTGAACTCCACACCTTTGAGATATTTCAGCCATGAGTATTAATTGTACTGTGGCTAATTAAATCAATTTAATGGTTTTGATATTTCTCGGGATCTTATCTCATTAAGTGTTTCGTGCCAATTTTTATGGCCCTATTATTTCTGTTCAACTTGCTATTTTAACTAATTCTCTTTTCGTTTCCTGTGCATAGAAATGCATCTGACTCTAGGCAGTTCACTCTATTAGTGTTGTACGGAAGCTTGTCCATTGAAGGTTATAAACCTTTCCAATTAATATGACATTAACAATGTTCAAGTCTTACCACATTAAATTTATTTCTGTTCAACTTGCTATTTTAACTAATTCTCTTTTCGTTTCCTGTGCATAGAAATGCATCTGACTCTAGGCAGTTCACTCTATTAGTGTTGTACGGAAGCTTGTCCATTGAAGGTTATAAACCTTTCCAATTAATATGACATTAACAATGTTCAAGTCTTACCACATTAAATTTACTTTTCAAATATGCTTTATTCTGAATGTAGTATAGTTGAAACCATAGGTAATAAAGATAAGGTTATAAGCCCATGGGTAATTATCTAAAGACTTTTATTGTAAGTCGAGACGAGTAAATTAAGTTATGTTTGTACTATATATTGTACACTGACAAAAGAAGCTGACCCCCGAGGTACTTGACATTAGTGTTGAACTTCTCTGGACTGACCCGCAATCATATATAGCATTACTAAGTACACATTAGCCACATGCTAATAAGAACATTATAAATAAAATTGTGATGCGTGGAGCTTTTATTACTTGTATGATTAGAAGTTGCAAATAGAACATATGGATAACACTTTAAAATTGGAATCTATCACGTTTAAAATGCTCAACCATAGATTAACTAATTATAAGTATATTATAGTTAAAAAAATAAGTTTCTATTTACGTTAATTATAATTTAATACTTAATAAATATATATATAGTAGATATTTATTTTTTTCAATTTGCCACTTCTCTTTAAATTATTTGTGCTAATAGTTTGTTTATTTATTATTTTATACTATTAAATATTGAACTGCAATTGCAAAATACTCTTAATTTATATAATTTTTATTAATGTAAATTTAGTGAATTATGATAAATAAATATAATAAATTATTTTTTAAAATAAGTTTCCACTTAAATTATTATTATCAATAATTTTTTGTATAATATTTAGATATGATGAAGTTCTTATAAATTTAATTTGCATAATATTTATACATCTTCTATACTATATATATATATATATATTTTTAAACAAATATTCAATTTTATTTTTAGTACTTGCTACTTAGTTTAATTTAATTACTAATTTATTTCGTATTGTTATTATGTAATTGGTATTGGTTAAATGTAATTAATATTTAACTTGTTTCACACCTTGTTAAAACACAAATTAAGCTTAAAAAAGAAATTAGGCTGGGGATGTTGTTTAGCCTTCATTAAATTATAAATAGTGATTAATATATTTTTGCCTTTCCTATGAAATTTGATTAAAAACGTTTTTAAGAACCATTGGATCCAGGTCATTAAATAATTTATTAAAAAACATAAATTACAGATTTATCTTTGTCTGATTCGAGGATTACATTAAAGTAAATCCACATCAAACCTACATGCTCCTACATGAAAAGATTTGGTTGACTGATCCCATGCATGGCAATAAGCATCAGACCCCATACAACTTATTCATTAGCAATATATTCCTCCAGTTACGTTACTATGTAGGCATTGAATATTATTACAGAGAATTAAATGGGGTAGAATAAATATTTCAATTTATTTAAATATTTCAATTTGTAATGTCATCCACATAGTTTTGACTTGCTGCTCCAAATTATTGAATTTTGGTATGTGGAGTTGTTTAGTTTTCATTAAATTATAAATTAGTTATTAATATATTTTCTACTGGGTTGAATATACTTTTAAGAACCATTGTATCCACATCATTAAATAATTTATTAAAGAACACAAATTACAGATTTATCTCTTCTCGCTTCGAGGATTACATTAAAGTAAATCCATGTCGAATCTACATTTATCATCGGTCATTTCTTGATTGTACAAATGCTCACAGCTGTCTACCTATTCTGGTGCAAAAACCATCATGAAAAAATAAAACTCAAATTTCAATGTTATTAACTATACATACAATCATTATTAACAATAAGGTTTTCCACATCGAATATGTAATTTATTATATCCATTATGCAAGTGCAGATCTGAGTTGGAGGATCTAGTCGATGTCACAGACATCCCATGTAGATCTCTTGGTATCAACAACCATTAATTCAAAATTAAATAGCATAAAATTATGGCAGTTGTACCAGTTTCTACTTTGCCGTTGTTACTTTTCTTGAAGCTTTGTAGATATTATTTCCGCTCTTCAGATTTTTTGTTATTGACCGTCGAAATCTTTGTATTCTGCTCAACACATCTGCAACTAGATTTATCGTGCGACTCGACACTGTGCAAGCAAGCTTTCGCAAGTCAGGCTGGAACTGTGCACCTCTGGTTGCAAGGTTTGCTAAGCATAATTTCTCTTACTCTTTGATGTAATTCCATATATTAAATTCGCTTTCTTGCTTTGATTCTGAGTGCAAAGTGGATGATATTCTACCTGCAATTTACATATTATGCACTGTGTTTTTAAATGATAGCTGATGGAACATTGATAATTGCAATTCCATTCGAATTTGATAAAGTTGGTACGTCCTACAAATCTCTTTTCTTTTTAACAAATTTACAAAGTTCCTAAAATTACTTCTCAAGATTATGTCATACAGAGAAAACATAGAAAACAGAATTTTGTTACGTCTCTAGCATGAGAATACCATTTGTATCAGCCTCGGAGGATTCAAAGTCATTTCCCTTGGAATGACTTTGTTTACTAAAGTCTTCGTTCATTAAAAAATGTAGATTATTATCATCATCATTTTCTGAATCAAATTCCACTTCATTTGTAGCTTCGGTTCATGAAAAAGGATTTGATTTGAGATTATGCAACTTCGACATCTTATCATCTTCGATATTGGGGGAGTTCTCCTCCTTCAAAGAAGCTTATCCGTTTGAAATATTAACAACTTTGTTTACTAAAGCATCCGTTCATTAAAAAATGTAGATTATTATCATCATCATTTTCTGAATCAAATTTCACTTCATTTGTAGCTTCGGTGTTGGTAGCTCAAAAACTATGTTCTTGTTCATAGAACAACATATTAGCACGATTATTATCATTTCTATCTAGAAGCACTTCGACCTTGACTTTATGATGCAAAATTTGAAGGTCTCCAATACAGAGTTGCTAGACGTTAAATAACATCCAAAGGCGTGCAAAGTCGAAACAAATATTAAATGTGATGACAACAGGAGAGAGAAAAGAAATACTTCTATTCCTTAACAAGAAAAACTGCTATTACAATGTCTTCCTCTCACAGAGGGTTTTACAAAATAGTGACTACTGCAAGACACAGCTGATTGTTCACCATTTTAGAAAGCAATTGGAACACAAAAAAATGGAACAGTGAAAATAGAAGTAGCTAATAGAACAGATGCAAAGCCAAGGGTAGTTAAGACAGTCCCAAAAACAAAATTCTATGAAATAAATTAAAGTTCAAGCTATTTTGTGGTCATTGGTATCCTCCAAAAAATTATTGCATGTTGTGCATATTATGGAGGCAAGAAAATACAAGCACCTCAGTTGAAAGTTAGTCAGAATTAATCTTTAAACAATTGCTTCCAGAATACAAGACACCTAACAAGAGTCATTAGTTTAATTGGTTGACTAAAAGCAACACTAGGAGCAATCAAAACAGAAGTAGAAAATAGAATAGATGCAAAGGCAAGGGTAGTTTATAGGTTATGTACTTATAGCTTAGTGAGAATAGTGCTTGTTACACTATAGTCTAGAGATTTATAGAAAATTAGAGTAGCTACCCAAATAGTCACATTTGTAGAAATTTGAATAACTGATATATTATTCACCAAGATTCTCCTGATCACACACTATTTGACTTCATGCACAATACATAATCTCTTCTACCATTGATCATCACATGCAGAAATAAAATCAATTGCATGCACACATTAAAACCATAAAAATTCACACATATGAACACAGTATGTAATGGGAAATCTTAAAGATGAAAACCCCCAACTATATGTATATTATATATGTCATATAGATCATGTAACAATCATTATACAAAGCTCCTCACAGACTCTCAGTATAATCTCCACTTGCTACACACTAATCAGGCCCGATCTTGCAAATCCCATGCACCGATCTTTGCCAGCCTTTACCCTGCCTCTACTGCGCAATCCCTGCTGAAGAATGGCTCATGATGAGTTCGAATTACCCCAGCCTTGCTCACGCAGTCTTTAAATGTATCTCTACTGAGTGTTGGATGCAAACCATGCATCACTATAGTCACAACTGATAGTCACACTTGCCCTTTCCCCTATCTCTGCACTGGTCTCCACTGAAACTGTCCATGCACTGTAGTTAACTGATGTATTCTTTAGTTGATTAATGAGTTTATAATTAGTGAATTAATTAATAATTAATTCACACCACTCTCACTAATTGTATCAATCAGTTAAACTAGATACAAATATCTCAACTATGTTTAGATTAGTTAAACTGAACACAACTCCATTAACTTCCTCAATCAACTCCACCAAACTCTGTCACATGAGTTCTAACTGAAGTATCCATGCAATAGCTCCACATAAACCTTAGGAATAGCGTAATTCCTTCTGTCAGCTCCTGTGCCACATCTGTGCACTTAACTGAAGTGCTCCAAGAGAATAAGATAATGTTTAGAGTCCAAATATTATTAAGAGCTAATAATATTCGACATATCTATTTTTAGACTGGCAATCTAAAAATAGATTCTACCTAATATGTCTAAAAATAGAAGTCCATCTATTTTTCCAACTTGACCAACCATCCACAAATAGCATCCTGCAACTCATAGAATGTGATCGACATGTCTAAAAATAGACTTTGCGACAAAAATCACCTGTGTGGCCCCCACCTAATTTAGGTGATCACTT